>OX401913.1:3555625-4222500 GCA_947859195.1 Drymonia ruficornis
CTACTATATGCGCGCTAGAAAAAGGTGGCAACCCTAGTGACAGGGTTTGTCCTCCACGACCTAATGGCGGCGTCTTCATCAGGCGCATGCCTCGCGCGAGCACTCACTTTTGACGTCGGAACGCATAGACGTAATGTCATAATATGAGTGCTCGGGTGAGGCATGCGCGCCATATGGACACATCTAATGAACAAAACTGCCAATAAAATCATGTAACTTACACAGTACTTTGCGATATGCTAAAGTATAAAGTAATAACACGATACCAGCGCAGGTTACTTTAAGCTAATAGTATAGCTATAGATACGTCACTGGCCTAGTAGCCCTTATCCTCATTGCATGACCTTCGGCCCGAGTGAAATTCTCTCGTATAACCAGACTGTATCTGCTATTGGCCTGTTTAGGAAAATTATTACTTGTGGTGCTTATGGGAAATCTGAAGTATACATTCTAGAATGAAATAGTCTTTAATGTTAGATGCAAAGTGTTCTTTTTTAAATGCATAGAGAAAATGTAAATATTGTATGAATAAAAATAATTTAGTACCTATGGGCAATAGGGATGGGCTTAAACGTTAAAAAAACATAACACTGCTAAATGCGAATGCTAAAAATAATTAACACTTAAAATTAACAGCTATTTTAAGCAACTGCTAAATTTAAAAACATGCAGTTTATTAACATAATTCATTCATTCCAATTTTTTTACGGTTTCCATTATTATTATTTTTTACCTTGAATATCCATTTTAGAGTACTTATTGAGTTTTTCTTTTTAAAATGTAAACAACACTACATAAACAATTGAAATTTTACTCACAGCACTCATTACCTAAATAACGTAACACCTAAATATAGGTACTTGTAACTGCTATATTTAACACCTTTCTTAGAATTTATTTAACAGGTGTTGACACTAAATAAATTGAGCACTGCTAATTTAGCAGCTTATTAAATTTGGACCCATCCCTGATGGGCAGAACCCATTCCAAATATAAAGTGCCCACAACCATATTATTTTTTCAACCAACCTCTTCCTTGAATTATTAAGCGCGGAAGGTATGTGGGACGATTTCATCAATCAAATTTAGGTAGACGCCCGACGCCCGATTTAAGGCAGTTCATACAAAGTACGCCTCGAGTCTTGAACGATGTATTCATATTTGTAGTAGTATAGCAATGTATATATTATGGAGCTGTTGTGCTGGAGCTATTGTTTACCAAATTACATTGTATTAAAATAAGTAAATGGCGATAAAAAATAAACAATGTAAAAAAGACAAGCCCGCTGAGTTTCTTGCCGGATCTTCTCAGTCGAGGTCGCGTTTCCGATCCGGCAGTAGAATTTAAGGAAAAAATTTAAAATGACAATTTGTAAGTGCCCCCGTAGGCCTTAACAAAATAAACGCTTTGACTTTGACTCACAATTTATCCCTAGAACAGCTCTGGCAAATAAATACAGTCATCATAGATTTATATAATATCATCATATAATAATATTAGATTATTACATCTTAACAGCTTTGTGTCAAACAATATAGTGATGACATTACATATGGAAGAAAACATGTGACAAAGAACAGTATTCAAATTTGAATCATTAAAAACAATATACATAGTTTTTAGAGTTAGATTTCTAACAAACAGGTTCTACTAACAATATTTTATTATTTTTTTATTTCATTTTAATTTTTTTTGCAATTTTTGGAGCTAGCTTTCAAATTTGGTCCATTACATAATTTGAATTCATTTATATGGATTACGATCGCGATGTTACTACTTTTTTTTCAATTCGGTCTCATATTTTAAATAGCAAGTTCAACCCCTGTACATACACCTACCTACGACAGTGAAAATATCCATCGACGCCTCGCCGCGGTATGCACATAGTGTGAAACGGCCTAACCTCATTAGGGTTGACCGCAGCCCGTGCTCGTAATGTTCTTTCATAAGACATAATATAGGTAGCGATTAATTGCAATTCAGGGCTACTGAGCTCCTGTGGTTTAAAAAAAATCTCCTATAGTAATTCTGTAATGGGTGTGTGGACAAGCCTCGAGCCGCCACACCCGAGACATCAGTTATGACATTATGACTACGCGTTCAGGCGTCGAAACTGACTGCTCGCACTCGCCTCTTATAGACGCAGCCAATCTCTTCTATGCTCGACCTTTTTCATAGAATTCATAATTCATTCTATTGAAGGTAGAGCCAAGCTGTAGACACTTGACTGCAGCTCATATAAGGGCTGGCTCGACCGGGATAGTACCACCCTCTCACAGAAGATCGGCGTAAAGTAGCTATTACAGCTGCATTTCGTACGATGAGTGAGAGCGCTAGAAGACCAACCCCCTCCCTTCCCTCTGTCCCACTCCCCTTCAGATTGGCAACGTGCAAGCGATGTCATTGCTATGGCCACCTTAGTCAAATAAAAAATAAAAAAAACTAGTGGAACTCACCAGCCCCCGTATTTCCGCCGACTAGTGTTCTTCGTTCGCCAAACGAGCATCGTCCTTATCACAGTACTGGCATGTAGCACGAGTGTCACCTGTCGCCCGCGCACACGCGGCTATTGTCACTGCACATAATACAGAACGCACTGCACTGCACTTGCACGCACGGAGCTTTATCTGAAACAAATGAACGATATATTAATTATAATTAATTAATGGTAACGCTAAAATATTTTTGCTAATTTGACGATTTATGTAATGTGTAACGTCACGACTTTTATCCCCGTTCGGGGGTAGTCAGAGGCTTGAGTGGCCATACACCACCACATTGTGGAGGTATTAACCAACTCAAAGCCCACGTTTCACTAGATAGTCAGAACCCAACGTGACAGGTGGTGAACCGTGTCGCCGTATATACAGGAACTGACTATTACCTAATCCCGAGGGATAGGTAGGTTTCCTCACGATGTTTTCCCTCACCGTCAGCGAACTGTAAATTATGCACATAGATGAAAATTCATCCATTGGTGCATGCCCCACCGGGGATTGAACCTGGGACCTTCTGATTGTTAGCCCAACCTGTTCACCCCTAGGCTACAGTCGCTTATGTGATGCGGCCTCTGTCATATCTTGTACCCCTTAAAGAGCTTATAACACCTTCCTAAATTTAGTCACTAAATTTAGAAAGCTTCTGATTATTTAGGATTCGATTACACTTGCCTAAATTCAGTTACGACTAAATTAATTAGCCTAAATTTAGGAAGGTGTAATAACCCTTATAGGGTCACTGTCATGTCACTGTCGCGTCGCCGTCTTGTCACTATCGCGTCGCCACAGGATCTCTTCTAAGATTTATTGGTGTAGCCAATTGACTGCAGCTCACGCGACTGACTCGACCGAGGTAGTACCACCCTCTCACAGCAGATCGGCGTAAATAGCTATTACAGCTGCGTTTTTTATGATGAGTGAGAGAGCCGGAAGAAAGCCGGAAAGTAATCTTTCAAAATTTCGAAGAAATATAATCTCATACCACACCGCAAACTCTATCCATGTTTGGAGATGACCATCGCGTAATCGTGGAACAAAATAGTCGAAACACAATAGTTCCTATTAAAATAGCCTCCTATACCGATCGAGTCGATTCTAAAGAATCGACTTTCTAATTCACAATCGATATAGGTAAACAAAGATATATCGATATCGATTATCGATAGGCATGATTCGTGAGAGAATCCCATTTTGTTGATGGAAAGTTGGTTTCTGTTGAAATATGTGAAAAATTATGCATGTGATTTGTTTATGGCCTATAGTAGAGATATTTATGGTAGGTGTAAAATATTTATTAGACCAATAAGTTGTCTGTATTTTTGTAGAAGTAACCAAACCTGTTATAAGGTGCGTCCACAAGTTCTGAGCACCACGAGGAATCAGTTGGGACGTTTTGTGTATGTGGGCAAACAACAAACAATTGCTCGGGGGCGCCGCTCGGCATATGTGGAGGCGTCTCATTATTGTATTTATTTATTTTATTTTATTCCGAAAACATAAATAACATAAATGTAAAAAGAGTGGATACACCATTTAAGTTTTCGCTAGTGTTTAACTAAGTGAACATTTTTTTTAGTTAAATATGTTATATTCCGATTTTGATATAGCAAAGTAGAGTCTCGGCCGAGGCAAAATTAAAAGGCACTGCTCTTGCCGAAGCACTTCGGCTTTTTCATTGCAGTAGGTACTTTTGCCAGGTACTTTAATAATAATAATATCCTGGGACATTTTTGTACACACGTTTACCTGATCCCAAACTAAGCAGAGCTTGTACAATGGAAACCAGATAACTGATATTACTACATATACTACTTTTTTGTAAATACATACTTAATATACATATACACCCAGACTCCGGACATACAGACATGTTCATGCACACAAATGCATGTCCCGGGTAGGAATCGAACCTACGACCTGCGTGAAAGGCGCCTCCGCGCCAACCACGCAAACGGGCCCGTCTTTAGTGTTAACAATCCAAGCTACTAACTACCTGAGAAAATATTTACCAGCACTAAACACGGTAACAGCCTATAAGCTGCTAGCAATGAGCCATTCAAACATTTTTGTGAAGAGGCCGAACACCGCAGTGTCTTATAATAGGCTCTTTGCGAATACCTTCGTCTTTTTATTACATGTAATTTTGTGAAATTAAATGTAATGATTGCGAATGATTTCCCTTGACGATGTATTTTTAGGCGGCGTGCATGCTTCTTTAAATGTTATAGCTTTAAATTTAAATTCAACGTCCTTATAATTTGTTTTAAATTCGGAATACCATTTAAAACTCTCTAATAGGTAAGTAGGTATCTATATATAAAAAATACTGCTTCTTCGATTTTTACTTAGAGCAAGTAGATCACCAAGACTAACTACATAAGCCAATAAATTCGACAAAATATTTTGAAAGATAAATGTAAAAATCGATTTTTATTATAGAGTTCGAAAATCAAATATCGAATCGTCACTGGCCAGCGAGAAGAGAAATGCGGCGAAGAACGCGACCGTATGGACGGCGGGCCAGTAACGGTACACATATGTGACGACGCGACGGTGTCTCGTCGCGAGGTAACGCCAAGCAGTGACTTACATACAGTTTTTTTTTTGAGATATTTTATCTAGATTTATGACGTCACGCGGTAGGCTGATTATTTACTTGTCCTGTATTTTGGAATATATTACTTAAAAAATACCAATCGCGAGTAATTGGCGTTATGGGCAAAAACAAACTAAAAATCAAAGACCATCTAGCTGAAAAGGCGGGCTGTCAAAACTTGACAGATCAACCATAGAGGCCAGTCGGCCATTCATTACAAAACTAAAACGCCACACACTACAATACTGTAAAAAGTGTATTTTGATGGGAGTTGTATTTCAGAGTTAGTGTAACTTATACCCTATATTATGCAATTATTTCACGCACAACGTATCGTTATCTTCGCACAACCGTTATCTTCATGACAGACCAGTGACCAAACATTAAATATTAAACTCAAGTGATACACTTAACGACTTACTAAACCACAACTACGGCAAAAACGGTTTTCCATATTAAACATGATGACAGTGTCCACTTTTACTAAAAGGCTCCATCATTAAATGTGAGCTAGTCATTGTTTGAAATGACGCGGTTACTGCTAACAACATTATAGGTAGAAGTAGATAGCAAGATTAGAATAGAAGAGCAGATAATGAAAAAGTCCATTACATTACAAAAACAATTTTCCAGACTCTTCAAATAATAAATAAAAACATACCATAAGTCCATACCATAATATTTACAAAGTCCATACCATAATCAAAAGTCCATACAATTTTAGTTACAAATCAAAATGTAAATTGACAGGTAACTTTAAATAAGTGTTATTCATGCAACACGACAACATAGCTTACTTAAAAGCGACTCCCAATCTTTTAAATGTCAATTTTGTGTAAATGTAGTGAACTCACGCATAATTTAATTAACTAAATTTGGAAGAACTGTAATTATTACGTGTGGGACCTGCCTTTTATCTCAGCGTTTATGTGAATACTTGCGTGTGGTCCAAACGTGGTAAGTATAGAATCAAAGAAATACGTTCCATGATACCTAAGAACAGTTATATCTTCTGGACAACAATAGTTGCCACTTAAGAAAAATATCCCATAAATCCAGACAGTAGAGCTGATTACCACACATCAGGAAGACCCATTACAGGCGTGAAGTTCCCTATCTGTGTGGATATCGGTAATTATAGACGTATATAAAATGTGTTCGCTGAAGTCGCTCGTTAAAATTGAGTTGGGATTGGAGAGTGATAAGCTTCTTTGTGGATAACAGATAAAATATAGGAATTAGCTACCGAATCGAATAGGCTTGCAATGTATAATGTTATTGGCCCATTGCGAATCGAATAGGTCTGCAATTTATTAATGTTATTGGCCCATTGCGACTGAAAAATCGTTTGAAAACCATACGTTAAGTACTCTGTACTAAGTATTCTGGGATTTTTGTAATTGATAAAATACCTACTAATCATGGATGGGTTCCAACTACATCTTAATAGATTTTTTGTCTGGTATTTTATTAAAATGTGAGTTAGGCCAGTTTGCTACACGGAGGCTTATTTTGTGTTAGGAAATAGAACAAAAAAGATTTTATTTTTTTCTCTAAAATTAGTTAATATAGGACCATCTTGTGAATAGTTTAGGAAGAATCTATCAATCCACAATTTAATTTAATTGGATTAATTTTAATTGCCATTCTGTTGTCGCCGAATCACGACTAAATTAAATCATGCACAGATCAAAATATAGTCGTCTAGCTTATGCATTACGACAGTGTAGCCAGTAATATGCTTAGTTTAGCTTGTGAACCAACAGAATTTGCACTTACAGACTAATTAGGTCAACTAAATAAGATGGATATCTCACTCGCCCCACATATTTTATTCTCAGACCTAACATTTTAAATCGCAAAGATAATTTATCTCTAAACAACTATACAATTATACCTAATACGAGAATCACGAAACGCTTTCATCGATACAAATTATAATAATGAAATTCCATTACGAACAATATCAATAATCGTTAATATCTCACGATCTGGGAATTAATACTTTCTGTGTACTATCCATTACTGTTCGGCGTAGAAATGTTTTGTTCATTAGCGATACAGAAACAGCAATGTACAGATAAATTCTAAAACAAACAGTATTGTCTTGAGATAAATCGAGAGCAACAAAGCTTAGTTTAATTGAGAAACACGAGATCGTTATTCTGTGGTTGGTCTCATTTAGCGAGTATTTCTTCGGTCAGAGATCAAACGCTTTGATGAGAAATCAGATACGACAAAGTAATTAGTGTTTGGAAGATAGATAGGTACTTACTTTTATTTTGTTTTTATTTTCCTATTGAATTAACTTTTTTTAGTTTTAGTTAATTACAATAGGTACCTGTATTATTTTATGGGGTTTAGGGCCGAAAGATAAATTGGTCAAGAACGGTAACGTTTTCAATATTATAGGCCGGTACCTCCATTTTGCGACTTTTGAGGTATTATTTAATTACATATCTTAGTCAGTATGTAGGTAATGTTTTCTGGTTAAACGCATGAACGCGAGAATAGAAATAAGTAGATGGGTAATTTTAAGAATTTGAATTTATACATATTATACAGGGTGAATTTGAAATCATGGGCATCCATTTAAACTATGACTCTACACATGATTCAAAATATTTTGGGAAAATAAATAAAAAATATATTGATGAAAAAATATTGCTTGAGTAAGCAAATAAGCAAACCCGTTAACTGTTATTCCTTACCTGGCCAATAAACTTTTATCGATTGATTTGTTGATTAATATTCCCTGAGTATTCTGAATCATGTGTAGAATCACCGTTTAAAAGGATGCCCATTATTTCAAATTCACCCTGTAAATTAGTACTTTTTCTGTTCCATGCTCATTTCATCACACATCACATCTCTATATTTATCGTAATCTTTGATATCTCAGCCGGGTTTTACATACACACATTAATTTCGGATGAATTCAGGAGGTACATCGATAGTACCATCTAATAGCCATTCAGCTTTTACAACGCCTCGAAGGAAAGTAGATAAGATAGTTTACTCTGATAATAATGTACTACTCATGGAGATCTTTAAAGGAGAAAGGTAAAGTCGATGTTAAACGTGGCTTGGTATCTGTAATGTCCAAAAGAATCATATCGTTCAAAACGTCATAATAGTATGACACTAAGAGGTCTCAAAATTAAAGGATCCCAATTTCGTGGTCTTATACCTTTGAGACCCAGGTGTCAATCATTATTTTGGGAATTTCAGATACCTGCGGGCTTACCACAAGCTCTTATTGCGATTCAATTATAGGAATGTTTTAACGACGTTTTAATGACGTTTCTTATTGTCATGACAATAAGGTACGTCATTGCACAAAAAGTCGCTGAAACGTTAATACGTTCCTGTAATTGAATCGCAATAAGAGCTTGTGGTAAGCCCCCTGCCCCTCTAGACAAGTGGCTGTCGTCTACAAGCGTTTCTACAATTCGCTACGCTTCATCTATGGAATTGACATAAGTCACGTGTCTACTTATCGACTTGTAATGTAATTTCTATACATTTAAGCGTAGCGATTTTTAGAAGCGCTTGTAGACGACAGCCACTTGTCTAGAGGGGCAGGTTATGTTTAATATTGACTGTATTTACATATATAAACTGTTATCTATACAAATAAAAAAAAGTGTTTGTTTGTAATGTTAAAATAAGAGCTTCTGCATTTAGCATATGAAAGAATATATGGTAGTTATAACAAGAAAGCAATTCGTAATTTTATTGTCTGTCTAGCCGTTAGCTAATTAAATAAGGAGTAACTTAGGCTACTTTTATTTAGGCAAACGTACCACGGTCCACGCGTACGATGTCGCGGGCACAGCCAGTTAATAATGAATTGAGTAAGGGCCGGGCTGCATTAGCGCGTTGCGTTGCGTCGTCGCAAGATTTTGTACTGGCGCATCACCTTCCCCCGCTTCATCTCTTGCCCTTCGACCCTTTGATCCGTTGCGACGACGCAGCACAGCGCACTAGTGGAGCCGCGCTCTTACTTGGAGCAATATACTCTGTTACCAATATTGATGTGGCGCATATCCCTAAGATGTTAATAATGAACACACAACAAGAAAACACGGCAACAAGGTATCGCATAGCAAACAGTTCAACCGTGAAGCGCCTTCTCATCAAGGAATATTGAATTGTGAACGTTACGATTCGTCGTACCAATCGTACGGTTATGTGTTAATTGAACAATTATCTATGGTATTTTGTGTACCTATAAAATACGTTTTTAGTTGTTAGCATATATATTCTACCCGTTATAGTATTATCATATTATGCCGAAGTATATGTAAGTAATTATGTACCTATATCAGAACAAATAATTTAGTTTCTCAATTTACAAAATAGGATAATTTTATAGAAAAAAAGATACCTCTTACTATCTTACTTAAGGGCATCGATCATAGAAATCTTTGCTCAATGCTTAAGGGCCATTAAAATGTACCTATTACTTGCTTATTTAAGAAATTAAATAATATTTTACCTGCATTATGATTTATTTAAATGTTTACGCTCCGTCTTTACTTTCAATTGATTAATTTAGACGTCATTCAATATATAAAATTTTAATTAAAACCCTAATGCTTTCGATTTATCATGCGCTTTGTTAATTTTGATTAATTAGTCAATTTAAATATGCCGTGGGCTTCATGTAAGGTAGTGAGCTCATACGTAGCGATATAGCTATGGCGTGTACGTTCTTTGTAACGTAAAAGTAATCATAATAAAGAAAATACGTAATAACTATTGATGTATTATTTTAGCAGATGTGATACCTCCTAACATTGCATTCACTAGACTTGTGCTCAGCGCATCACTGTAGCGAAATTCAAACAACTGTTATCGCACTCGCAATTCGATATTCAACTTAAAGGCATTTTGATACGTATTATTCACCAGAAGATGAGCCGCATCGGTAATACTGAGATATGTTCAACATTATTTTACGAGAACGACTGAGTCGTACTATGTCCACTCCGTTAAGTAGGACATACTATTTTGGGCGGTCACATATCCCTCTTTCGTGGTAATGTTTTTGGTACTAACTAAATTTAAAGCTGATTATCTCACTAGTTTCGAGGTTAACTTATAAGTTAGTGGTTTTTTTTTTATAGGTCTGCGGTGGCAAAAAAAGCGTACGGCCCGCCTGATGTTAAGCAGTTACCGTAGCCTATAGATGCTTACAATACCAAAGGCATTGCTCGCGCATTGCCGACCTGAAGGGGACTGGGATGGAGGGAGGGGGGGTGGGCTTACGGCTCACTGTGTAAAAATCCATTACCGCTTACCGCTATCGTATCTGCTTCACTTAAAACCTCACCTTTACCACACATTCCAAGCGTGTAGGTGGAGAAACAATAGTATAAGTACCAGCTTCGAATCCGATAACAAAGCGATACAGGCCCGCCCGAAATGAAGACATTACAGAAACAAATGATCCGTACTGACAATAAATGAACGGAAAGTATGGAACATTTGTTAGCTGACCTCTGAGTTGCGAGTTCAAAGACGGATAATAGTGTTATGGCCGAAAATCTTCCAATTATTATTCATCTGGTTTTCTAGCATAACATTAATAATTTCAATTTGAAACCTCTGTTCCAAATGTTGCAAAGTACCTAATTACAATTTCTCTACTTAACACTTACTTAGGTATATTCTATTTTTTTTCAATTAACTGAGTATAATTTATTTTTAAATTTCAGAATTTTGGTCATTTATATCTTCAATGTTGATATTCTTACGCCACACTCCGACTTCCTAATTTTTCTTCCCCTGTCTTTTTAATTGCCGAAGCTTTTTCCAGTTTTTTCTATCTAGAGCAATGTCTTCACCGACCTTCTTTTATCTGGCTCGTGTAACTTATTCTTTACCTTGCTCTTCCACGCATTATTCGCGAGAGTATATAGAACAGAATAGAGTACGGATTTTATTGCGATGGATGAAGAAACTTCGTCCTAAACAAGAGATTTAAAAAGCAAAACCTATCGCACTACTACCAAGTTATCTTCAGCAATCTCACGAAATTAACTGTTCAGTTAATAATAACTATTAATAACACACAACTCGAAGTCACGACAAGTCCGGTAGTCGGTTTATTCTTACCATTCACCAATCTATCATGTGCAGAGAATACGGGAACCTAGTATTGTCTTTACAGTTACATGAAACAGAAGCGGATTAATAATTCATGCGACCCCGAAAATATACGTTTCTTGTATAATTTTTTCGTTGCTCATTCAAGGTACGTCATGCCTTGCGAAGAACAAACAAGCAATAAATAACTTTATTTTTGGATGACAAACTTTCGTTTTGTAGACACCAACACTAAATTTGGAGTCGACTTGGCGGAGACACAGCCGTACCTCGACATAAAGCATTTTTTTTTAAGAAAAATGCTTTAATCTTTTTTTAAGCTTGTATGTATTTTTATTAAAATACAATCTTAGGGATGACCATCTTGAAAGGAGTAATATCTGAAAACTTCTATGATTTGGAAGAAACACATACCTAATAGACAAACGTGCAGGTAAAAAATCCTGATTTTGTATTTTTTTTTGCCTGACCTCACACTAGCTCTCCTATTGATAATGACTCCACTGTCGTAAGTGTCCCCGAAGAATCTGTATAATTGTGTTATAAGAAGCCTGCCCTTTTATTATTTTTAATTTCAGTGGTCCGATGGACAGTGCATAACGAATGCGACAGAATTGGCATTGCCTTATTTGTAAATTGATTGATTTTGATACTTTTTTACATCAGTTTCTTCATCCTCCAGGGCATAATTAGGTCCTAAGTAAGTAAAAGTAACTTATATTTGATTAAAAACCTTGACACTTTTCGAGTAAGTACCTATTTAGTTTTCCAAAAGATAGTTTTTTAGAAAAGTTAACAAATTAATAAGCGGGCTCAGCAGTATGACCAAGTTTTTTCACACATTAAAAGCTTAATAGTTCTTGTGTTTGCTTGATGTTAACACTATTGTATCGATCCACTAATGAGTGCATTAATTACTAGCACTTAATTGTTATAAGATTTTCTCATTTAAATGAAAAGTTATTGGCGTTCTTACTTCAGAGCACCCGTAGGCGCGATTAAGACCTAATAAAATTCTATTAGGCCATTCTTCCACGGTCCACTCTAAGGAAACTGGTTACTAACTTAAATTACTAATGTGTTGCTAGAACGTAATAGCACTTGTATTTCTATGGCGGCTCGTAGAAGACGCTACTGAAAATAAGCTGGTTAGTAATTAATTAGTAATTAGTAGCACGCGACCCGACATGCTGGTGGCGCGCGACTTGTTTCTAGAAATTCTTCTGCACCGCGTTCCTTGAGCGATTGTATTTTGTTTTTTTGTATGGAGCTTGTGGAGTTACTAGTTGCGTTACTTTTGTGTAGCATCGTGGACGAATGGCCTTAGTCTATTTGTTGAGATATGTCATGGGTTTGAATTGTAAGTGCGATGCCAAAGACCATCATTACAATAAATAGAGCTGACATTTATGGCTCGTGCAATCAGAATAATTTATACATAAACACCAATCAGCGTTCAGCAGGAAAACAATATGTCTAACTACATTCAATTGCAAATTAAGTACGTTCCAATCGTGTGAAGTTTATGCAAGCTATACAGGGTGTTAGGTAAGTAAGACGCGGGACGTATTGGAGGAAGGTATTCAGTATTCGATTTTCATTCCAAATATACCCTACCGACCTAATTACCCCATACAATAAGGATGAATCATATGAAGTATGAAGGTAAAACTGGATAAGGTAATTTAAACGAGTAAATTCCCTTTAATAATAATAAATAATACAGCTCAGTCGCTCGCTAGCGAATGTGGCCCACGTTGCGAAACTGTTTGCAATATTGTTTTTCTTTATTATTTATATTACTTTATTTAGTCCCTCGTCCCTTACATCCTGTATACAAAGGTAGGCATACAAAGCAATGCAAGATATGCTACTATCTTATATTTCAGATACATCTTTCACCATAAAACATGCGACATATATTTCTGATGCCATTTCTAAGCGTTCTCAAGTTACAGAAACTTACGGTACATTTGCTTGTCGCGTGTTACATACGCCGCGACTCTTACGCACGAAATTCATTTTCCCGTAGTTAGATGAATTAGACGTCATTACTTTGGCGACATTCCGTCGTGTTTTTATTATGGTTGTTAAATAAAATTGATTTATTTCGTGCGTAGACAGCCTTGTTAAAAAAAACGACGACCGAGTGTAGGTAATGTTTCGAGCGTATACCTACCTACCTAGGCCATTTTACATTCTTCGTCGGATGGTTGTTCGATTCCCGCCGGGCCAAATTTCAGAAATGGCTTCATAATTTGGGGTGTTTCATTGCTACAGATCATGTGATAGGCAGCTTTTTCAGTGCTTGTAACGATGTTTGAGCATGTTGGCAATTTGAGAAAAGATGATAGCGATCGGTATTCGTGTAAAGTCATGTCAAGATCGGGAATGGCGTTTAATTAACCCAAATTTTGAGCAAACAGTACACTTAATAATTGAAACCTACTTTAATAATCTTAACTTTATAGAGTCATAAATAAGGGTCATATCTTAATGTTTATGTCCTTACGAAGCCCCATCAAACCAGCGATAAGAATCAAAAATTTCCCGTCAAATACCAATGTCTTGTTCATCGTGACCTTTCGCGAATGTCGATCGGAATCTCTTCAAAATGTCAACATATCTGGCACATGTCGGCGTGTATAATGCCTACTAATTATACTGTATACCGCTAGTTTTGGACGCCACGCCAGCGCGGGCGGCGGTTGAGAGATACGTCAAACGGTAGCTGTTACTGTTGTAGGCAGTTAGAATACTTGGTATATAGGCGAGGTTGAATTAAAGCTACACCTATGATACAAAATATTTTTACAGTGTACCTGAATTGGATCTAACGAATATTCTCAGACAGTTGTCCAGTATAATTCACTTATAAAAATATGTTATTATTATATGCAACCTACTTATTTCATTAACAACTGAAGTGGCTATCGATTACCTAAGTCCTCATATCACCAAATTCAACTGATGACTACTTCTGGTTGTACACAATGTGCTTGATGGAGCCATCATGTAGAATCTCGAGCCGAGATCTTACTAAAGGCTGGGATATATTGCTGTGTCGGGGCATGCCAGAAAGCAATCGGTTACGTACATTTACTATGACTAGATTCACATTAGTAGGTTGTATTAGGTTGTGTTATATTAACTAACTAATATGTGAATCTAGTTATCGTAAATGAACGTAACCGATTGCGTTCTGTCGCGCTCCGACACACCCCGACCCAGCAATATGAACCTAGCTTAATTCTCCAAATAGTGAGTTCGAATTTTCTCCTTGTCCCCGTTTTATACCTGCCTCGGAACAGTCTTCAACCAGATAATGTATGTACAAGCAACCGTGTATCTATTGAATCGTCCAAGTGAGGATACGGCACAAGCCTGGCCACCGAAGCGTAAGCTCCATTTAGAAGAGAGAGCGCCGCGATGAGCTGTATAACATTAATAAATTAATCATGATTTTATGGAATTCCGCTAGCTCGGTGCGGCAACACCGCAATATTTGGGGTACCGTAATGCAATAACTAATAATCGTTGTATATTTTTACTTTCTAAGGCATAACAAATTGCCAATGACAGAGAGGAGTGGAGAGTTGCGGGGGAGACCTTTGCCCAACAGTGGGACGATGTGGGTTAAAAAAGGCATAACAACTTATTTTTTATAATCGTATTATTTCGCATACAGGTGTCTGTTGTTAATATAATACCAACGTACGATGATATAACGAATTTTCAAGTGATTTTAATAAGCTGAAAGTATTTTTTGTATATTAGGTACTAAGGTGGCAAACAAGCGTACGGTCCGCCTGATGTTAAGCAGTTACCGTAGCCTAGATGCTTGCAATACCAAAGGCATCGCTCGCACGTTGCCGACCTGAAGGAGAGTGGGGCAGAAGAAGGGGAAAGGGGGGTGTTGGGCTCAAGTCTCATGATGAGCAACGTATCATTATCAGGAGATCGGCGTAAAGCAGCTATTACAGCTGCGTTTCGTACGATGAGTGAGACAGTCGAAAGCCAAACCCCTCCCATTACTCCATCCTAGTCCCCTTCAGGTCAGCAACGTGCGAGCAATGCCTTTGGTATTGCAAGCATCTATAGGCTACGGTAAGGCTTTTTTGCCACCTCAGTAACAAAAGAAAAATCGTTACGTCAATTTTATTTGACGAAAAGTCGCTTGTACGTAATAATTACATCACGGAACCCACACACTAGTTCCAACTCCAACTTGACGGCGAGTGAGAGTTTGTAGAAAGACTATGTATGTTAACAGTAACACGTCCGTCTAATATTGTTCATTGAAAAAATGCTATATTTATGGAGCGTTCATAATGATCACGTCTGGATATTATGGTAATCTTGTTGATACCTACTTTGAGAATGACTCCAAAAACATCTGTAGCGACTTCACATCTCGCTACCAACAGATGGCGCTAGTTGCACGCGCCAATACAAAAATGGAGTCCTAAACCACGCAAGCAACATTCCCGAGGCACGCAGCATATATACGAGACCCCGACAACATCCATACGGGCGTAGCGGCCGACCCCGCCAGGCATACCACCCGCCTGGCCGGAAGATCTTCCCTTTTCCGTTAAACATCTAATAATAGCGATATTATCTTGATATGTATAAAACACTATATTTACGATTGGGTTATGCAGATAAAACTGTTTTATGTGTGAATAAACATGTTTTGACGGGCTATTATATGAAACAGATTTAAACAGAGTTACAGGAGGGAAAAAGGACAGGTAGAGCCTTCTCTACCCTCCCTTCCTCTAGACTCTATTCACTAGAGTCTATGGTCGCTATGGTATTTATATAATGTGGTAGAGCCAAGAAGGAGGTCATCGCGGCAGGCCCAGAAGGAGATGGCGGGATGAGTTAGACTCCTACTTGAAGGATTGGCCCAGTATTGCCATAAACAGGGAGGAGTGGAGGAAGGAAGGGGAGACCTTTGCCCAGCAGTGGGACGACACAGGTTGACAACTTAGGTAGAGCCAAGCTGTAGCTAATTGACTGCAGCTCATAAACGGGCTGGCTCGACCGGGGTAGTACCACCCTCTCACAGAAGATCGGTGTAAAGCAGCTATTACAGCTGCGTTTCGTACGGTGAGTGAGAGAGCCGTAAGCCCACCCCACTCCCCCTCCCTCCATCCCACTCCCCTTCAGGTGGGCAATGTGTGAGCAATGCCTTTGGTATTGTAAGCATCTATAGGCTACGGTAACTGCTTAACATCAGGCGGGCCGTACGCTTTTTTGCCACCGCAATCCAATAAAAAAATATAAATATAATAAACTATTACCATTACTATGAAGTGTCATCCACGCGATCACACAGTCCAATGACTTTATATAGAAGAAAAGTATTGTTTATGGTCGCACGGCCCGCCTGATGTTAAAAGCAGTTACTGTAGCCTATAGAAGCTTGCAATACAAAGGCATCACTCCAACCTGAAGAGGTTTCCTGATCCTGTAGAGGACCTGGAGAGGTCATTGCATTTAAAATCGATTAGGTTAGGTAATAATTTGTTTTGCTTTATTTTTAAAGTTTTTGGTGGAAACCTGAATTAACCATGATGATTCCTTTCGTGTTAATAAGATCTTAATTCAATGTGATTATTGCTATACCGGTATGCGAACAAGTAACGGACCAGTGAGTTTAATTAATTAACCATTAATTAAGCTTTAATTGATATTTATGATAATGTACCAGCAGTTCTTAGAGCCGTTGTTAACTATAAAGTTTGTTATGTGCCTATAGCGGTATCATAGTCGTTGAAATCAACTCCTAGTTCTAAAACAGCTTAAGAAAGTATGTTAAACATACATACCGAATAAGTATTTTATCATGCGTATATGATAGTACTATTAGTTCTAACTATGGGTCAATAAATTATACTTATCTACTTACATCTTTTCTCAATAAAATATTGTACACATCAAGCTTTTCTCGAGATAAATTACGTAGGAATATTATGTTAGGGTTTGTCAAACCCGGTTTGATGAAAGCTGGCGTAGTGGTTCGAGCGTTAGCCGCTCGGCTCACTACATTGGATGGTTGCGGGTTCGATTCCCGCTAGAGACAAATTTTAGAAACGGCCTTTGCGTAATTTGCCCTGGTCTGGGTGTTACTGGGATCGTCCCCAGACCGTTGTATGGTGGCTATAGTTTAAGCGTTGCTTAGTTTGGGACCATACAGTTGGTATGTTAGTCTGGCAATATTTATTTATTAATATGATTTATGGCGGTTACCGGTTAGAAACGACGTTGGAATTCGAGTTATCCAACCGTTTATGGTTTTAATTCGTATATCAATAGTTTAATTTATGGAAGAAAGTTTATGATGCGTATGCGTGTGAGTGGGTGTGATATGACGCTCTTCAGGTCGACCAGAGTTTACTGGTTTTTGCAAACACGCAAACATTAGCATCGTGGGACCAGTGCTTGTTGACCTATTGCCGTTCACCGTTAGCTTAGGGGTAGAGGTTAAATAGCTTAACAAGCAAACCCTTATTTAACCAACTCAAATGACGTCTGCCATAGGGCTTTTTCCAGAATCGTTACATACTTTTATCCACCAAATAAATAGACAAAAGTTATCTGACGATTCTGAAAGCAGAGTTGGAAGGTTTTTTGAAAGCAAACCAAAAAATAGGTATAAAAAAATGCGATTGGGGCGATTGCGTAACTTTTTGTCAATGTTTCAATTGGTTTCGTATATAATTGACACAGGATGAACGAAACCAATTGAAACATTGACGAAAAAGTTACGCAATCGCCCCGCTGGATGCCATCTTTGCTTACCAAATAGGACAAGTATAAAAAAACGTACTATAGACAATGTGGTGGTGTATGGCCACTCAAGCCTCTGACTACCCCCGAATGGGGATAAAAGTCGTGACGTTATATTATTATTATTATTTATTATTACTATAGACAGATATAGGTACGCCTCTTATTTCGTTAAAATGTTGCAAGACGAATGAGCTTTGTCATGGGATTGGTTGAGGGTCATACCTCGACGTCTTCGTAGGAGAGGTACCATTGTCTTATCTTTTCAGATTCTGGTTTACAGGTAACGGTGGTAGGAGCATGTAGCGGTCCAATTCCAATTAAAACATTTCGTAGTAGACCTACTAAATAAACCAGAGTTTTGAACAGTAGCCAGCCGGAAACCCACCGCGGCGCACGGAGAGGCCACGCACACGCTACGCACGTGGGTCAAGCTTCACTTTGCACGAAAATATATGTCACCGTGTCCACCGCGGCGCACGGAGAGGCTACAAACGAAATGACGTCATCCATACATTTTCTTGCAAAACGTAGCCGTGGCCGTGTGCGTGGCCTCTCCGTGCACCGCGGTGGATTACCGGCTTTATGCCAAAATAACGGATTAACAGCAAAACAAGATACATATCTACCGATCTAACCCAGTAATTATTTAATTATGTTTTAGTTACTTATATTCCGCTATTCCGGCATCATACACGTGCGTATATGTGTATAATCCGTGAATAATGTACCTAATATGCCCAACGAGACGATGTGCGTATATAATTTACAGTTACGCTTACCGTAGGAAAGGTTTACCAAATGGAAGATTAGTTCACTGAGTTACGTTAATTCCTTCACTTAAACTGAAATTCGAGTTAACAGCAGTTTCAACCAAGTGGCTTTTGAGCTGAGTTTCCGTGCTTCGGAGGGCACGTATAAGTCGGTCCCGGTTGTTGTCATCTAGGCAGCAGTCGTTAAGCCATGTGAAGGCCTTCGGGCGGCTTGAACAACTCTGACACTTGACCACTAACCATACGATAAGAAGACGTGTCAACGAAATTGTTAAGTCATTGCTTTACGAATGCTCTATCAAAATTGGTTTTGTAAGATCTTGGCACACAGACAGTTAACCTGTGACTCCTGTAACCTAAGATCTACCAAATATCACTTACATAGCACAAGAAAACCGATAGAAAACCCAAGTTTTCCGAATGTAGAGACCTGGCGATCTACCGGAAACAATATATTCTACTAGATAAGCAAATTACTTGATAGCTAAGTTTTACTAAACCGTCAATTATCTCAATTAACAATTTATTGATTGGGTCAATTAATTAAGCAGATAATCAAACATTTTTTCCGGTTTCGTGTAAATTATTATTCACCTTTGAACCCTGGCCTACTTGAGTAGGTTCTAAAATATGAGAATATGCAGAAGTGTATGAGAACTACAATTGCTTGACTAAGGACGGAGTAAACCAACAACACTAACGGACCGCCCGATAAAGGTCTGTTACCCACCAAGCAATCGGTTACTGCTCAAACAGTCCGTTAGTGTGTTGGTGAACACCGCCTTTAGTCGCTCCATAAGCAAATAGGTACCTACGTGATTAACGTTTGGTAAACGTCTTGTTCGAAAACGAGGTTTACCAAACAGGATGTTTACAAAACGGAGTGGATCCGTTTACTCTAGGCACAAGAACATAGCTTTAATTGTTTTCTCTTAATCTTTAAGATACGAATGTATGTACCTAGTAGATGTAGTGCTAAACTATACCTATACAATGAGGCGCTCATAGTCAGCTGCAATCACTGATCGGTTAACGCTCGGAGGTTAAACAGCGCGTGGCAAGGTCAGTCAGAGATGGGTAACCATTTAGTGGCATTTAAACGGAGCGTCTCCGTGCTTCGGAGGGCACGTAAAAGTCGGTCCCGGTTGTTGTCATTTAGTCTAGTCAGATGCCTAGTCAGATGCCTAGTCAGATGCCTTCGGGCGGCTTGAACAACTCTGACACCAGGTTGGCCACTAACCATACGATAAGAAGAAGAATAATGTATTACATACGTAATACGTAATACATTACATACGTATATATTCGTAATACATTCTTGGTTCATTTTGCACACTCTACCTTGAATATGTAACTTATACCTTATGATGGTATCTAAAAGGGAAAAGGGTCATGAGAAAGGGTTTGGCCAACCAACCGTGAAACAGAGTTCGCACAGCAATGAAAGGAGCAAAGGGCGGTAATATGATCTCTACTTTCCGCTATTAAGTATATGGAACAACGGTATATAAGCCGCAAGGTACCTACAGGGACATAAAATTAATATTATTAACTTCTCGCATTGCAAAGACTAGTAACTATTAGGCTTTATGGAATAAATGTTATTAAAATGAACCTGATTTGAGGATTTTTAAAGGCTGATAGAGTCGCGTAAAATCTCTATCTACTTAGGGACACATTATATTCTCTAAGTACCTACATAATAATAAAAAGGGACTAGCCCACCGATTCCGAAATACCTATCTGGAACTAATAAGACTTACGGCCGAATAGGTACTCGTACGCAACTTAAATTTGAGAGCTGCTTAACTTTGACGCGCCATACAAAAAATGACAGTTAACGACGTCTCAAGCTGCTAAGTGGGACTTAAATATTTAAGGAGCCTTTGAGTATTCGGCCGTTAGTTACTCTAAATAAAAAGATACGCGTTTTTTATTCAGCCTGAAATTGCCCTAGCATTTTTCTCTACACAGACGCAATTAGTAAAGTAAGTATATTTAGTTTTACAATATATTGCCTACCTATCGTCTATAATTATTGTTTTATATGGCATAGAGATATCCTCATATTTCCCATGATAAATTGTATACAAACTGTATTAGAAAACGCTGACACACTGAGTTAAAGACTCCCTGCGCTTGCGCATGCCGCGCACGTTGATGTCTTTTGTACGCGGCTTTCAACGTGCCATGTTTTCCCCTGTGCTGGCTTTATCTTATCATTTTATCTTTCACAAAGTATATCATTCCGCTGCGAAATGAGAATGTTTTGTTAATCTTAAAACGTTAATTATAAAAACGCGACTTTGCGTGTTAAACGACTCGAGATACGATCGAAATGTGGGACGTTAGTTGATTGCAATATTAATACATGCATAAACGGTGCTTGATGAGAAAGCTAAAAGTGAAGGAAAAACAAGCAAGGTATTAGTATGTTTTATTTTTCCTTTTAAAAAGAAAACTGCTAACACACTGACACACTTAAAGACCGAAGCTAAAATCCGAAATTTCCACCGTTGCGAACGTTCCAAAACACGTTACTGTATCAATTGGTAACGCATTTCTGAATTATCACAACTGAATTAACAAAACATAGGTTTACCGTTAAAAAAATAATCGACTAAAAATAATAAACTTACCGATTCGAATTTGGAATATCCCAGGTGAACACAGGGTGTACACAGCACAATATTTAAAATTAGAACAACGATAGGGTTGCGCCACGCACGTGTCGATGATAGAGTTGTGTCGATGCGCGCGACGTGTGGTCGATGCGACGGCCGCGAGAGACTGGCGCGCCGGTTCGTCTGGCCGACACCTGCCGCCCGGCCCCCGCGAATAGTGACAGGTGGAGAATGGTGTCGATATCGATGCTTTGGTGCTAAATACCTTAAGGAGGTATTTAAACTAGGGACGATTCGATATCTATCAAGATTTTGAAGGTTGGAACCCTGAATACGACAGGTACTTAGGTGCCCGGTAAGATAAGTAGGTCACCTCAATTGATGACATATTGCATATCCTCACTATCATCATGACACTTTCATTTATTAGTTCATAACTACTGTCCATAATTTCAGTTTCGTACTTGAATTATCTTTCTGAGAGTTATTCTTGCATGCCAACAATAAATTGGCAAGGTGACCACAGAATCAGATTGAAACTGTTCACGTCCATATATGGTGCCCAATTTATTCCACTACATTCGCTATTTGATATAGAATAATAGAAATATTGTTGCAATAAATCTGAGTGTTACAGCTAACCACTATCCCCATTAGCACTTACGGTCGGTGTGGAATATTAAACAGATAAACATTCATTAAAATAACTTTTGATAATAGCCAAGATTCAAGCACCTTTCTCCAGTAGGTACCTACCTAGTTTCTGCTTGCCGCTGCCTGGTAATTTTAGCATGATTTAAAAAGCAATAGGTAGGTTAATTACCTATTAAGTATTTACCCAGGTACTAAGGTATAAATACTTAGAAAGTACATACTTCACACTAGCATAATGTAAAGTTCGCGACATTCGGGTTATGAGCTTTTTGCAGAATAAAATCCGTTTATTATTCTGTTGCGTTGCGGGTCGGTAATTTTGATGCGGATTTTATTCTGCAAAAAGCTCATAACCCGAATGTCATCTCGACCTGTCGCGAACTATAGGTACCTACCTTCTTTGCAGTAGGTAGTAGGTACAGTGTGAATTGTCGAACAAGAGATAACAATAAAATATCGACATCAATTATATCGATACTCAAACATAAAATTGTCAAATACATCACTAACCACACGTAAGCAATGTACTGATCAAATTAATTACCGCCTCATCTCGACTCCGCAACGCTCTCGATCAAAAACCGTCCTCTTTCTCTTTCCAACACATCACGATTCATCTCAAACATACATCAGACTCTTTTCTCTCTAAAAAAAAGCTTAGATTCTTCGGCCGCAGCGCGTGCGACGTGCCAAATGTGAAAACTGTAAGGTTTCACCTGTTTGTTGAATGAACGGCTGAGCGTAACCACCAACCACGCCGATGTTTAATGACATTAGTTTACAAAGTATGCCAATTCATTTAATCTGCTTATCTTTTAAGAAAAAATATGGTGGTTATAGTACTTAACTACCATAGTAGGTACCTATACGTACCTACTTTTGTTTAGACTGTAGGACAAACTATTTTGGACATTCACATGTCTTCCACTTTGGGGCCATCCATAAATTTTTTCACACGAATTTCATGATTTTTAGACCAGTCCCCCCCTTGTCACAGTTGGTCACATTTGCGAGACTCACCCCCCCCCCCTCTCTGTGTGACGACACATATTTTTTAGAATTTACAGAAATTTTCAAAATTTTTCGTTAACGCTTTAAATTTCGATTTTAATACTTGGATATATTAGATTTTTAAATGTGACGTCTCTTAACTTAGGACCCCTCCCCCCCCTTGTCACACCATGTCACATTTAGTCGACCCCCTACCCCCCTTTACGTGTGACGTAATTTATGAATGGCCCCTTTCCTGGTTATGTCTTTGAGTAGGTACTTAATTTATCGATAATTCGAGCCTAGGTTTTAACAGAAAAATATTATAAAAATAAATAAATTCATTTTAGACGATTATTGCACCTTGTCGAAATCTACAATTAGGTACCTAATTCCTCATGCATGTATGTAGCAGGTAAAGAACTATGTAAAAAAAATCTTTAGTCAACATACAAAATTAAGAAGTGCTTAACAATTTATTACATACACCATACATACTAAACTTGTGCTTTAACAATAGTATTGTGAAGGATATTCATGAATTTTCAGTTTCTTTGTACCTGGAAACGAAATTAATATTTATTAGAATTACAATATTCTGAAAAATAATTTCATAAATTGGAGTGATGAGGAGGGATATTTTTTTCCTAATAGGCTATGCAAAAAAATAATATTAGTGAGCTTAACTTATTGGATGAAATTAAGTATGATAATACTTTTGTTAATAAGAATAGCAGCCTAACATTTTATTTCACCCAATATCCAGGATTAAACATAGGAGAATTGCATTCTCTTAAGGTGATCAAAAATGTACCACTGGTTTGATGGTTCTTACAATATTACTAGAGAAATATACAATGGCTAGTTTCTGCCGGCGACTTCATCCGCATTGACTTTAGAACATCCTGTAGTTTGTTTTTTGATAATCCAACAGGAACCTAACATTTTTCTAGGATTAAAATAGCCTATGTTCTTCTCCAAGGTCCCACCTATCTCTATGCCGACATACACCCAAATTGGTTTAGCGGTTTAGTTGCGAAAATGTGACAGACAAACAGTTAGGTACTTTCGCATTTATATTATTAGTATAGTATAGATTAAAATAAACCTTACTTGCAAGATATACATGTGTAGAACACAGTCTGGCCTTCATCCGCTGACCTCAACTGTAATGTTGCATATGACATCCTATCGTTCCCGCACTTGGGGCATTTCCTCTCCACCACAGGTCCTTCAGGCCCATCCGTGTTCAGTATGTTCTCATGTGTGACTACCGATACTGTGTTGAAGTGGATTGTGTATTCAAATTTAAGGTTGCTGAAATCTGTGAAATTATGTATTAATATTATAATGTTTTATTATAAGTAGGTAGGTATTATACATAAGTAGGAAGCAATAAAATAATAATAAGCTTTTATAATCATCCCACTCCTGGGCACAGAACTCCCCTCAAGCGAGGGTGATTCATACCATAATCCACCGCACTAGCTCAGCATGGGTTGGTGGATTCCAAATATTATAAGTAAATAGTTGTATTGCTTACGGTGAAGGGAAACATCGTGAGGAAACCTGCATGACTTTAGACATGTGAAATCCACCAACCCGCACTGGGCCAGCATGGTGGATTATGGCCTGAATCCCCCTCGCATTGAGGGGAGGCCCGTGCCCAGCATTGGGACATTAAAAGGGCTAAATTATTTATTATTTTACTTAGTTGTATTAATTACATCTTTAATCAACTACATTTTTACATAGTATGCATCAACAAATGCTCTCACTTTTTGTCAGCTTTATTCCAGCCATATTACTTTCTATATAAGTAGGATTAGGGGATTACTTTTAGGGCAACCCTACGAACCACAAGCCACCAAACGTGATTAAACTAAAGTACTAAATAAAAAAAAACCCTCAGTTACCTCATGTCGTAGGTAGATATAATTATAGGTACCTATGGTGTGTGGGTACTGATTGGCAAGTATATTTGCACCAAAACTACTTATAAGTCAGTCAATATGTAGAAATAATAAACTTACTTTCAGCATCGTAATAAGCTTTGCAGGCGTAACATTTGACTGATCCAAATTCTTGTAACAGTGGTAATATGGAGCCACACCGTGGGCAGAATGCTGTGCTGCTGGAAAACGGACTTTCATTCGACATTATCGGGCTGAAAAAGAAATGTTGACGAGTTTTTGAAATTGTCTTGACTCAAGTATCTAGGGGAGACGCCAGCGAACTTTACCTGTACTAAAATTATGTTGAAATTATCGTAAATTACGTATCGAATACCTGTTGTACCTAAAACTAATTTGGTGACTACGGATTTTTTCGTTAACAGAAAAACCTTACCTATAACTCCTACCATCAACTAACATGGACTTGTTTATTTTTGAGGTTATGTTGTTGTTGATTAGCCTAGGGTTGTATAAAAATAAGGTAGGTAATTGTATAAATATTCGCTACTAATAACGAGTACACTGTCAGGGTCGAGTCGAGGTAGAAAATCGGTACCGCCAAGGTATGTCGAGATTTTCTCAAAGAAATGCATGGTATTTAAAGAAGTTTGTGGATATAAATATTATTTAAAACATTCTATTTGTTTGAAACTACAGAATCAGATGAAAGTACTTAGCTACCTATTATACATTCAGGGAAATTGCTGTGCTATTTTAGCAGATACGGTACCTTCTAACATCGCAGCCCTTAGACTTGTGGTCAGCGCACCACTACAAGTAGCGAATTAAATGACGATGAGCCATATTGGCGTTACCGACATGTTTTCAACATTATTTTCCGCGATTGACTGAGTCATTGTTGTAGATACCTATCTACATGGACCGTTTATTAGGACAACTATTGTGGTTCACTCTCCTTCTTTCGTTGTAATTTCTTCGTTCAGGGATAATTATTTTCTTTCATCAGCCTCTTTTCTTCAAGTTTTATTCTAATAAAGTAACATACATATAAAAATAAATTTATCCCAAGGCATGTTCATAAATCAACTAATATGATGTCTGAGAATACATAAGCATGATTACCTGACTCTGATTCTTAAAATTACACTAACAAAAGATCCGGCCAATTCGTGTTGGGTCACGTAAAATGTGGGATTCCATAACCGTTACAATAGTGAAATCTTATCTGACCTAGAATTAGTATTTCTCACAGTTATTTTCGCGAACGGTTATCAAATTGTGATTTCAAAATTGAGTGTGTACATCACTAGTCCTTTTGTCTGTCAGTCGTTTGGTGCGTTCCATTCACTGTTAATTTTGTAAATTTCGGTATTTTCGTCCACAAATCTCGTTCCACTCGTACCAACTTGTACTGAAAGTGATCAAAATTATCGTTTTTAACACTTTTTGTGGACGAAAATAACAAAAATTACGGTGAATGGAACGCAGCAATTATTGTAGTACCTATGTCACACTTGTCAGTAAATGACGTCAAAATTAAAACCATAACGTCATTCCTTTTTTGTCAATTTCTCTCACAGAGCTGCCATAGAGCTGCCAGATCGTTATAATTCTTATACATCCATGTTATAATTAGATGCACACTGTTTATATTTTGGGTTATCTTGTTTGTCCCATATGTATAGCGGATTGCCGTATATACCTAATTGGATACACAAAATATCATTTGCATTGCATTGCTCCAAAATAATTTCCGAACGCTCGTTTAGTTTTTTTTCACAGCATTCTTTGACATTTCGCATGTCATTAATAGATGCCGTTAACACGAACGTAAATACATACTGGACTGTTCACTACTGCACAAAAAACGAGCCGAGCGAGAGGCCCTAGTTGGGATTGTGTCCCTCTCATTTCGAGTTGCCATGCCAAAATAATATTATCGTTGGGTAGTGATTGTTAGTTTTTAAATCAAGCAAATTAATTATTTATTATTTATCGTGAGTATTGTTCTATCATATAAATTTTATATGATAAAACAATAAGAATTGTCAAAATTGTTTTCTGTCTAAGAATTGTCAAGTTATAATAGACCTTAATGCAGCAGAATAAAGTTGAATTTCTTCTTAACCAAAAACTCAAGTGATAGATCCTTCATTATACATCCGTGGCCGTTAATGATAAGCAGAAGCGTTTTAAAATAAAATTTTGATACTTAATTCATGTTTACGAAAACTTCGAAAAAGGAAAATAAAGCGTGCTGTTTGATAGCAGCACTGATCGCATAAAAATCTATAAATCTGAATTATAAATAGTTTTTTCTATTCAAGGTAAGCCAACATTCTTTTACCTGTTGATTACAGACAAATTTTCGATATTTTGGGTAGATCTAGATTTGTATAATTTTAGAGAACCGGGTGTATAAAATAAGGTTCTTCTGCTGGCAGCCCTCATTCAGTCAGACTGACGGATGTCATTCATATGTAAATTTCAATCATTATTTCAGTGCTGCCAGATGGGAGGGATTCCCTGCAAATTCGGGGGCTTTTTTCGCCTTTGGGGGAGATTCGGGGGGAAAAATAAACACGCAGGATCATCAATACCTACTTATTTTCAGTAATAAAGTCTATACTATATTAATTCAATTAGTTAGATAACGTTTTGTTACGAAGTTATTGAAAGAGTACCTATTTTTGTTTTTGTATAGTAATGAAAATTGAAATTTGAAAAAAAAAAAAATACAAATTGAAATTTCAAATGAGTAATAATTATTTTTGGGGGATTTTTTCTCAAAAAGCTAATTATCGGGGGCATTTTTAAGAAATTTGGGGGGAAACTCACATGGTCATCAAATCAAAAGGTTTTTATTCATGTAAGCTCAATAAAGCATTTATAAATAGTCAATAAACAATATTTTAACGTTACCACCGGTTCGTAATGTTGCTTCCATTGAGAAGAGCCGGCAAGAAACTCAATGGTTACTCTTTTCAAAAGAATAATTGTATACATTTTCAAACAGCAACGCTATATGAGCATACAGGCATTTACACATTGTGAATAAAAAATAAAAAAATATTGGGAATTAAAATAATAAAAAATTAAAAACACGACTGCCTTGCCAAAAAACGGACTAAAAAGTATAAAACAAGTGCAGTGCCATTGCAGTCGGGGGACCGTTCTGTGGAACATATTTAATCTAAGAGGGCCCCCGACTGCAATGACACTGCACTTGTTTTATACTTTTTAGTTCGTTTTTTGGCAGGGCAGTCGTGTTTTTAATTTTTTAATTTATTTATTTTTATTTTATGCATTTTAGTGACAGCAGCCAAAAATGAAATGTTTGTTTTGCATTTACACTCTACCTATGTTAAATGATGCTTATAATTTCTACATTTTTGGAATGTGCTCATCAAGGCCTTCAATATGATACTCATATTGTAATAATAGAAGTTTTTTTTTTAACATTTGAAAATTGAGCCATAATGCCGCCAAATTGATTATTTTCAAAAATAATATACTCAGTGTTACCCGGAATGATGTAAGGATTCTAACGATACCCCATACATCCAAATCCATTCAGGCATTAATAAGTTATGGTGGAATAAAGAATCTCACATACATACATACAAACAAACAAACATACATGAACCCTAAACACAATACACTCCTTTTTTGGGCAGTCGTGTAAAAACTAGCCTAGAAAGCTGTGCATGCCTACTCCCACTTTACAGTCAAACCAAAAGGTGAATATTTTAGAACATCTGGCAACACTGCATTATTTTCATTCATTCAGGGCTTTTTGGCGGGAAGTGGAAAAGTCATGTTGTCATTTTTGTTTTAATTTCCAAAACTTGTGTTTTCGTGTATTATAGTGTGTAATATTGGTGGAATATTAACCATTATATTTATGGTCATAAATGTGCGTGAGTGTGGGCAATTGGAACAAAAGTGATGAAACATGATTTTCGGCTTCTCACAAGAAGTCTAGTAATTTGTCAGTAAAGTATCCGCCACTTTACTGATAGGGTTTGGGGGGGTAGAAATAAGGTAGTTATAAGGTAGATTTAAGGTAAAGTCTATTTCAATCAGAAAAAAAAACTTTGTAAACAAAGAAACGTCAAAGTGCTTAAAGAGTTTTAGTGATGTGCCTATTGTATACTATAACGAATATGAACGAATGAGTGAATGGATTATTTTCATTCGATGGAATAAACTTGATTAGAAGGTATCGGTTTATTTACGTCAACTTATAGAAATATAGTTATGAAATGAAATCAATAACCTATGCATAATAAAAATTATTATAAATTTAATATTAGTATAGGGCTTTTCTTAGATTTTAACTATTGTTATGCATTAAAATATAGTGTGTACATAATTACAATAAACAAAAGAACTAATTTATTAGAATCATTAGTACGTATGATGCCGACAGTCGAGATAAATACGGGCTGGACAATAAATCAACAAAATAATAAACAAAAGAGGTAATTTTTACTATGATTATAACTACGCTCGTGGCAAACGAGGCCATAAAACGTTGCTGGAGTAGGGAATATTACGCGCTCCCTTGTACGGATCTTATGGGGGGGCCCATAAGTACAAAGGAGCGCGCAATATGCTCAAGATTTATGGCCCAAAATTATTTAAAAAAAAAATCCTAATAACACTGACTATAGGCCACATAAGAAGGCTCAAGGTCACTCAGAGAGCTATGGAGAGGGCTATGCTCGGAGTTTCTCTACGAGATCGAATCAGAAATGAGGAGATACGTAGACAAACCAAGGTCACCGATATAGTCCTGCGAATTAGTAGGCTGAAGTGGCAGTGGGCGGGGCACATAGCCCGAAGAACCGATGGCCGATGGGGCAGAAAGGTTCTTGAGTGGCGACCACGTACCGGAAGACGCAGCGTGGGAAGGCTCCCCACAAGGTGGACCGACGACCTAGTGAAGGTCGCGGGAAACCGCTGGATGCAAGTGGCAAAGGACCGGTCGTTGTGGAAAACCTTGGGGGAGGCCTATGTCCAACAGTGGACGTCTTTTGGCTGAAATGATGATGATGACCTAATAACATCAAATTTATCTCTATGGGCCTCTACGTGATGGACCCATGTCCTCATGCAAGCCTTCCAAAGGTCCAGGTTTAACCCGAGTGGTCAAAATAGAGAAACATAATTAATTATTTCTAGTTAAAAACTCAATATACAGTCAAAAATACATTTAAGTAAAATAAATTTTAGATTAAAATATAGTGTAAAGTGCAAATTGCACTCGTTGTACATAGAAGTAGAAACAAATCGGTAAGAAATAAAAAGTAAATGAATTTTCTTAATTTCTGTTTTTAAAACTACCTGAAAATGCAGTGGGCATATTGGCATAATGGCCTAGAATTCCTTTGCCTTAACACTTTTTTGAATCTGTTTTTCATTCATTCAATATGGTACAAATCGGCACTTCACTAAAGCATTGGAAAAAAAAAACAACCAACTTATTACAATTTTATAAGTTCTTTAATTTTTACGTGTTTTAGTTGAAATTACAATCTAAAACGAATGTAATATGAAGGCGACAGTATTTCCGAAGATTCCCACATCAGAATTTAATGTAGTGAAAACGAAATAAGTGTGATATCGACGATTTTGTGTTGAGTGATGGTTTGTTTACAAAGTTTTTTTTTCTGATTGAAACAGACTTTAGTTATAAGGTAGAATTAAGAAAAAAATGTAATAAAAGTATACTGATGTTAGGCTCCAAAGGGCTAGTTCCCAGGGGCCGTAAAACGAATCTTATAAAAAAAAAAAAAAACATTCATTCATGGAGTTTGTTTGTGTTGTGCTGTGAAAAAGAGGGAAGAGGTAATTTTGCAATTTTTTATTGATATTCACACGGATCACTGTTATTGTATACATGCAATAGTAATTCAAGTCACAAGGAAACCATTTCCTACAGTCCCAGTAAGTTCTTTTCGGCATCTATATTGGTCAGACGCCGGTTTTGCCGCGTCTCAATGTCCAGTGACGCTACCTATATGATATTTGGAATTCCAGTTCTTTGTTATATTATTTATACTAGTAATAACAATATACCGAGATTGAAGATATAATGTAAGTAATTTCAGTGAAGAACCACTTCTACCTGTATTAATGTAATTTGTGATTTAAGGTTACAATGGAGTCGATGGAATTATCGCAAGGCGTCCTGAGTTTTTCGGCGAACTTACAACCCAGTCAGCCGATGGATACAGGGGCAATAGAGCCGTCAATATCGCAGGCAACTGTTGGCCCGCAGAGTGGCAGACATGAGGAATTCTCAGTGGAGAAGGTACTAGACCGTAGAGTGAAGAATGGCAAAGTAGAGTATCTATTGAAATGGAATGGATATTCTGAGTAAGTACTACTAACTAAATGAATAAATATCAGCTGATGAACACATCAAAATACTGTCCGTGGTGATTTTTTTCTGTGGCTACCAGCCTATACTGTTATTTTGGTCTCCCGCTTTGCTACGGAGCGAAGTGGATAATCTTTCAATTCCTCCTATCCTTTCTTTTGATTAAATTCGTGTGGGTTCCAAGACAACTTAGCTTTTCCCTAGGACTCATCGAGGGTCAAACCTTGGCATCATCGTTGGAGACAAATGTCGATCCTGGCTTTCAGGAGTAACAGTGTGACAAAAAAAAAATGACTAACACATCAACTGTCCCAACCTAAGCAATGCTAAGCTGTACTATGGACAGACGGGGCAATCCCAGTGGCTCCCAACCAGGGAAAATTACAAAAAAGCTGTTTCCAAAATTTGGCTCTGGTGAGAATCAAATCTACAACCACCCGATGCTGTGAACCACGAGCCAAACAGTTGTCAATAATAAAGACATATTTCCTTTTCATAAACAAGGCATTCATGCGGGTTTCCCTAGGACCCGGCGAGGGTCAAACCTTGGCGTCAGCGTTGGACACCGTTGTCGATCCTGGCTTACAGGAGTAACAGTGGTGGGAGTGTGTGGTGAGCTTAGTCCCATAAAAAAAACAAGGCATAATTTTGTGTAGATATCAGTTTAGTTCATTGATTAACAAGGAACTACCTTGTGACCAGTGGGGCTAGCACACATGCCAAGACAAGACTTATGTCAAACATGTCCAAATCCAAGTCACTATCTCTCTTTCTTATTCAATAGGAGAGAATGAGACAAAATCAATTTATGAGACAAAATCAATTTATCTCGCGTTTTGTCTTGTCAAGCTCAGACGGCTATGCTACCAGTGCTGGTGTGAGATGTATTCCTTGTAGTTGATAAAACTCCATCATAATTTCAGTGAAGACAACACTTGGGAGCCTGAAGATAATCTCGACTGTCCGGAACTAATATCAGCCTATGAGGAAGCTCGACTCAAGAGAGAGAAGGAAGCGTTGGTAGTCGCTCCTGATGTTACTGAAGAGTCTCTAGCCTCTAGAAAGAGAACTAGGAGGGGTGATAAGAATAAGAAAAGGATTGAGGTAAGATGAGTAACATTTGATGGTAACCTAAGATAATAATAATAAGTCTAAAGGTTGGACCTCATCTAAGTATCAACTCGGCACTCGGCATTTCCGGTTCAGTTAGTGGATGCCGACGAAGCCGACGAAGCGGTGCTGGTTGGGTGACGAGTTGATACGTGAGTACCAACCTTTAAGGTGCTCCCTCACCAGGAGTAATGATGTAATGTAACGTTACAGAGTCAAGCATTATATCAATCAGGGAGGTTTGATACAACTTGTAACATCAATGCGTTACACTACTAGAGAACAGAGTTGCAAAAAAACAGGAAATTTAAAATGAAAACTGTTTAAAACGTGTTTAAATCATTGATTTAATAATCAGAAGGAATAAATCACCGTGTTTTTAACCCCCGACGAAAAACGAGGGGTGTTATAAGTTTGACGTGTGTATCTGTGTATCTGTGTATCTGTGGATCTGTGTATCTGTGTATCTGTGTGTCTGTCTGTGGCATCATAGCGTCTGAACGGATGGACCGATTTGGATTTAGTTTTTTTTGTTTGAAAGGTGAGTTAATCGAGAGTGTTCTTAACTATGTTTCAAGAAAATCTGCTCAGCCGTTTGAAGACCATCAGCTCTTTTCTAGTTGATGAAAGATATAAACAACTTCCACAGGTCTGATCGATACTAAATTTGAAATCCTGTCACTTGTCAATGATATTACAAAGTATGACAACCTTGACCTGATGCGCAGGCATCATCAGAAGAACTCCTCAACGGTGTACGGCATCTACCTTGTGTTTGGGCTCATACGATGCGTTTTGACGAGTACATGATAATACAAGCTGGGCAGTTAGTACACCGGTAAAATAAGTTTAAAAAAGCATGAAATAAAAATTAAATTAAAAATTTAAAAAACCCCCGACAAAAAAAAAACCTTTAAAAAGATAAAAATAATACCTGAATATTTTCACCCAAGCGTCGTCGTTGCGTCGGGGGACCGCTAAGTACATTACATTTAGAGTAACCTGTAGATTATAACCATGACCGGCGTACTTAGCGGTCCCCCGACGCAACGACGACGCTTGGGTGAAAATATTCAGGTATTATTTTTATCTTTTTAAAGGTTTTTTTTTTGTCGGGGGTTTTTTAATTAAAACAAGGTGTTTTTTTCGTAACAACCCTGCTAGAGAATGCTCTTCAGTCTGGGAGGCAGTATTGTAACGTAATGCTCAAAATCGAATCTGAAATGTTACATTACTAATATGACTGGCAGTAAATTATAATAATAGTTCACATTATAGTTAATGGTCACAGTATGATACGTTAATGACTTTTTCAGGAAATTGAAAAGCCTCGAGGACTTGCTAGGGGTTTACCACCAGAGAAGATTCTCGCCGGTCAACTTTTTCATGGCACACTTTATTTCCTTGTAAAATGGTGAGAGAGAGTTCATTATGTTTAAATTATTATAGTTTATAAGTAAAGAATGCAGTGTTAGCCGATTGGTTCAGCACGCGTCTTGTGAGCTAAAGGTTCAGGGTTCAAACCTTGGCTTGCACCTTTTTTTTTATAGTACTGCGGTGGCAAGACTGCGTACGGCCCGCCTGAATTTAAGCAGTTGCCGTAGCCTATAGATGCTTCTTACCTCTTGCGCTCACACCACTGCGCCAAGCGGTCTTCAACATCAACTCGAGTTAAATTAAATTGTGATTTAAGGAATGGGTTTCCGTAACTAATTTAGTTGAGAATGCAGATTTATAGAGCTAAGAAATCCATAACATACAGTCCAAAAATTTTCGCGTGTGACGTCACACGGGACCGTCGGATTGAAGGCGCGCTGTACCCGCGCCGCCGTTCATTACAAAGCGCGCGTGGCTCAAATGACGTCACAATAACCGCGCGCGAACTTCGCTAGTAATTTGGTCACCACTTCGTCAATAATTGACGAACATAAATTACTCAAATTTTTTCACTGCCTTAAATGAATCATTTGCTTCCAGGCAGGGCTGTCTGGAGCTCGATGTGGTGCCTGGTCACGAACTAGGTGAAGCTTTCCCAGACTTCGTCATCAGCTATTATGAACGGTGTGCACCTTTCAGTGTGAGACATCACGTTGGAAAAATTCCCAGAGTTGCACCTGAGGTGAGCAATATTCTATTAAATACCATAAATTATTAATTACTAGCTACCCCCCGCGGTTTCGCCCGCGTAGCAATTTATAGCCTATGTCACTATGTCAGTGTCACTACTACTGGTGAAAGAATATTCAAAATCGGTTCAGTAGTTCAAGAGATTACTTCCTACAAACTCACAAACTTTACCTCTTTGTAATAGAAGTATAGATATGGCATGAAACAGCAGGTTTGACTCCTTAAGTCTTATTTATTTTGGGAGTGAGAAAGTGTTATTGTTGAAGTGCAATATTTTTTTGTTTTTCAGTTGCCTCCGGAAGTGATTGAATCGGTTCAGAATACAGAAATACAAATAGAAGAGGAACAACCGGCGGTGGAGATTGAAGGTTATTATGATAAAATTATGTATAATGCTTCTATCCCATGACCTTGAACAAATTTATGGCATTGTATTGTTGGGTACCTATGGAACTACTGTGATATTTCTAGTTTGCCAATCTGTTAGGGTGCTTAAACGCATTTAAAGTGCCTGAATTTAAAGCGCCTGAAGTGTTGAGCTTACAACTAAAATAACATCTACTTTTGTTACTATACTGGGTGGAAAAAAAAACTAGTTTGGACGAAAAGTACCTCAAATATTGATGATCGTAAATTTTACATTCCTTTATTTTAAAAAAATAAGTAGAAAGGTATTCAAGGATGCTTGATAAATCACCTGGGAAGAATGTTTCTGTTCACTAAAATGTGCTTTCATCGATATGTAGGGTACTTTCCCTCCAAACTCGATCTAGACTGTATAGTAGAAGTTGTCATAATATTTTAGTAAGGGACACCACAGACATGCTACTTTATGCGTCGGTCGGCGATTTAGTAGCTTTTAGCATCGGGGCAGTCGCTGCGTCCAACCGCAGAGAGTCACCAAAACGCGATGCAGTCGCAAAATCGCCGATCGCCGATGCAAAAAGTAGCATGTCTGCGGTGGCCTTAAGACGTACCACTAATGCAGTGTCGTGTTTTATCGTGACCGGTTGCTTATATTGCGTATTGATCCCTATAAATAAATTTATTTCACGTTATGTTATTTCGTTCCAGTACCCCCAGAACAAATGGAGTTATCTGAGCCTCAAGTCCCAGAGCCCGAGACCCAGCCTATAGAAGTGCCAGTCAACTGACCATCATTCTACAACGCTAGTAGTAGCGACTACTAATAAACATTGATCATCCTGTATATTGTAAGTAATGAAGACAAAAATTATATTGAAGTGATGATTGTATACTTAGCTATTATGTAGTGGTAACTTATCAACATCGGTTTGGAATAAAATAATAATGTATGAACTGAGTATTGTGGAATAAAATAATATAAAAATGATTTAATGTGGTTAGATATTAGCGTAAAAATAAAATGAAATATTTTTTGTGAAGTCATAAACTATCAACGTGTCTCTGTGAAAGTGTTCCATAATCTGAGTTAATTAAGAGCCGGGCCCCACTTGCGCGCTGCGCTGCGCTGCGTCGTCGCAAGATTTTGTACTGGCACATCATCCTCACCCGGTTCGTCTCTCGCCCGCTGACACTTTGATCCGTTGCGACGACGCAGCGCGCAAGTGGGACCCGGCTCTTAGTGACAATTTAAGCCTCCGTTCACACAGACCGGCACGGAGAGGAGAGCATATTTTTATCGCGTTTAAAAAAGTTTTTGGTCATTGAAATAAGGTTCACTTCTTATTGAAATGAGAATGCTTAAGAACCGACCTATCGCGCTCAGTGTATGAATAAATCAACCTTGTTTCAATGAACCAAAATCTTTTTTTAAACGCGATAAAAAATGTGCTCTCCTTTCCGAGCCGGTCTGTGTGAACGGACCCTTAAGCTTGCCGCTTGATGCGTTAGTGCAAATTGGTGTTTCTTCGTGAACGCACGGGTAAGCTATGTGTTTGAACCATGGACCAATTACTAAGGGGACTGGCCCTAAGCAAGTCGGCCGAGTGGTCGGCCTAGTACTAACATCGACATAAAACGAAGCGAGTAGTTCAACTATTTACCGGTAGATAGAACAATGAAAATTAAAAAACAATGACCACGTTTTTTTTCATACATATATCTAATAAGGGCACCTCTTTCTTCTGTCTTTACTCTGTGGTTTGAACTCATCAAACAACCTGGTTGGTTAATTCGTATATTCGACTTAAGTGTGTGTTGCGTTCAAAGAAATTTGAATAAACGTTTAATGTAAGCGTATTACATGAAGAGTTTATTTAATGGTATCAACATAGATACGAATGATTACAATAAATTTTGTGCACTTAAATGCAATAATTACGGATGTTCATTATGAAATCTACATTTTATATGTACCTACGTGTTTTATATTGTGATGCTAAGATTATTAAAGATATTTCTTGAATGGATTATATTATGAATACTATATTATTATAAGGTTTTAATGAGGGTCAACTTGGTTCTCGGGTACTTATTGACTGCAATTAATAACAATGCGAAATCTGCTTTTGTCAACTAGCTTTTGTACGTTAGAATTAATTATAGATTCTATTTAATGCTAAGCATTAACCATAATTATAAGTCCCGGAAATCAAAATGAATTTACACTATGTTATAAAATACATACATTTTAATTACAATATCGTTTTTATTCAATAACAAGTCTTACATTAATCCCTGTAATATTGAGTATAAAATCTAAAATAATGACCTTAAAATTATGTTTATAGAGTATCAAATGCTTTGGCATGTCGGTTGGAATGTTCGATGTCAAACATACAGACAAAACAAAAGTAAAGCGAAATCCGCAACTTTTTTTCTTTTTATGTCACCTATACTTGTGATTGTAAGTTCTATGCAAAAAATAACTTTACATTCGCCATAATTTGGCTTTAAAGTTATCTGACTAGATTTTTAACTTCAATACTTCATAAGCTTTATTCTATAAGACTAAATAGCCTCAAACATTACCATATTTCATAAGATTAACGCAGCTGTCGTCCTTACATTTGTCAGAGTTGATCCCTAAAGTTTGTTGAGGAAGGGCGAGATAGAAGCGAAGTCTTCGCACTCAGGGATGAGCTTGCCCTTGAACTTGATGCAAGATTCTGCGCAAAGGGGCCCTTCGAACCACGCGCCGAGCATCTTCTTGCATTGAGCGCAGTTCTCGATGCATATCTCGAGCTGATCGTAGCCGGAGGCTGTGGAAACAAACAAACATTTAGGCGCCATTTTGACTTAACCCTTCGTTCGTATCAGTGTAAGCTAGGATTTATTATGTCTAAGGAAGATGCCCAGGGGAATCCCTAAATTGTTTTAGATCCCGAATTTAATCGAAACCAAAAATTGGAAAAAAATAATTTCGCTTTGTAAGTGACTATTGCGAAGAGTGCGAGAAAGAAGAATAGTGAAATATTAGATCAAGTCGTAGTGTGGGATGAATATCCGACAGATGGAGTTACAATCGATGCAAGATGGCCGACACTGGAGGATGCAGAAAATATCAGGTTAAGGTTTCTTGTGGCACCAACAAGATGTTGGAGAAAATTGTAGCAATACCCCCAAATTTATAGAAAGTTATGGTGAACTTACTGGCGTTACAGATCACTTTTTTTCTTAGCAATGCTTAGTAAAACCATTTTAAACTGGCAAAAAATCGCAATAAATTAGGCAGATAGACTTTAGATCAGGGTTTAGAATAACTCCTCGTTTGAAGTTTCTAAACACTTATACAGATTAATGATGCTGTCCCTTTTTTTCGATCACACAAGTGAAAACAACTAATAGGTGTGGGTAAATATTTCGTCACTGTAAAGTGTAAACGAAGGTAACCAGTTTCTGGTTTAGATGCATTCGAAGCTACGAGAACAAAATACCATTCATTCAATGCACGAAATGTCTTTCGAGGTCAAGTACAGTGGCCGGTTTCATTGTGCAATCAAATTCACACAAAATTTCCCATCCATCATTCGCAAATGTCGATAAGAGTGGTGCCGCGACTGTCGTTGCGAGGTCAAGTGTAAGCGGCTAAGGTGGGGTTGCGTAACTATGACATGGCGAAAGTGACTCGTCCAAATCGCGGATTGGGGTCATTGCCTCGATGCGATCGCCTCGGTCATCGGTAATCTTAAGACGCGTTGACACTCGTCAAAGTCGTGGACAAAGTATATTTGACAAAGCTTTGAAAAGTTTACTGTGATACTAGCTGTTCCTTAACAAACAGTAGGGTAGGATGAAGAACATAGAGACCAAGTGAACTGCAGTAAAGATTACATATCGGGTTCTAGAAAAAGATAATACGCTAGCTTCGGCTTAATGGAGCATCAGCTGAGTGACATAGATGACGCTTTATAAAACCGGTTGTCTTTCTGGATCCCGAATCCCGATGTGTAACATTAGCTGCCGGATAAGTACCTACTCTAGTTTACACGGACCATTTTCGTAATTCTTCTGCGAGGTGCCTCCGTTTTTGCAATTGTCGCCATCTTGTTAAGTCAACTAACATTCAAGTGGGCTTTGAAAAGTAGAACGCGGTCCAAGTACACTTCGTTGTCCAAGCACGCTTTGATCAGTTCTGCCACCATCAAACTCGCTATCAATTTAATCTGCTTTGTCCACGCAGACTTTGATAAGTGTCAACGCGACTTTAGTTTTTTCGCGCTTCTTAAATGTCTAGTGTCCTTTAGTAAGGTGATTTATGTTTGTGCACTTCTAGCTGCAAACTCTGATCCATGAAATGGTTCTACTGCATATACTCTACAGTAGAGCCTTTCGATAACTACTGAACATGAGTAGAGTCTAGTTGCTTGACATGCGACTATTTCGAGACTGATATGTCAAGGAACAAAATAGTAGAGCGTTATACAGTCTAGCTAGAGCTTAGCTATCAAATCATGCTGAATACAGAAATAGGAGTGAATCTCGGAAGACTTATGTAGAGTTACCATTTAAGTTGCGATTAATGGTTTTGATTTCGAAATATGTTTAAAATTTGAGAATGGAAAATTCCAATCTATCGTTAAATCTAACGAATCTTGAATCCCTAATCTGCATTCAGATTTTGCGCAGATTTTTTTAAAGCTATTCAATTAAGACTACTTATTTGAAAACAAAGACAGCGGCGACGGCCAACATATTATTCTTTGTCAATCTTCGCAAGTCACGTCTAATCTTAATCGCGGTCGTTAAGGATTTAAATTCATAGACGCACGCGACTCGTATTAAAATTATTCAATTACGTGTAGCGTTAGGGCCGGGCTCCATTAGCGCGTTGCGTTGCGTCGTCGCAAGATTTTGTACTGGCGCATCAACTTCCCCCGCTTCGTCTCTCGCCCGTCGACCCTTTGATCCGTTGCGACGACGCAACGCAACGCGCTAGTGGGGCCTCGCCCTTAGGGTTCGCACAGGTGAATCATTCAGTTTATTTTTTTTATAAAAAATAAATATTCAATGATTTTTAACTCGATGGAAATAAATAAATGAATATCGCCAGATTTTCACTAACTGTATGGTTCCAAACTAAGCAACCCTTGTACTATGGATACCGTGCAAGGAATTGGGGGCGATCCCAATGACCCAGACCAGGGAAAATTACGAAACGTTTCCGAAATTTGCCTCAGGTGGGAATAGAACCCGCAACCACGTGATGCAGTAAGCCGAGCGGCCTATACTCGAACCTCTGCGGCTAGCGGTCGTCATATTATAAAAGTCAGGTATATTTATGTAATGTTATGTGGAAAGTATCTTGTGTAAGCTATCAACTGCATTGTGTAGCTTGCTATGACCGTTAAGATTTTCTGTACCTAGTAAGATTGTAAGATTTTTCTTGAAAAATTCCTAAACTTACTTACTAATTTTTTAATTAAGATTTGCATTTTATTTTTCAATTTAAATTAGAAAAAGATTTCGTCCTCGTGACTAAAAAAGGTCTTAGCAGATTTTTAAGTCTCCAAATGTGATCTGTGTTTTAATTATGCGATACAAAATACATTTTAATTCACACTGTACGGGCTGTGAACGGTTCTGATAATTGGAAAATAATAAACAGTTTATCATTTGTTAACGAGACAAATGAACAGAATATACGTATTGTTTGTTTCCGTTGTGTCATCATTCACGCTCAATTAACGAAACAGTCCAACGCGACTTTGGAAAAGGTGTGCTACGGTTATTAATAACGAAGCTAACGGTACGAAACGATTTCAAAAGCGGATTTTTAATAACGATATCTTGTTGGTAATGTATCCGTAATTATTTTTTTCCGTTTTCTCGGTATATTTCCAATTAAGTTCGGCTGCCAATCCTCACTGATTTGGCTCGTTAACGAAAGACAGTGAGCCTGCTTTCCCGGGAACTGTCTTGTCTGCCCTAACGTCATATTAAGGCCCTGCTTCCCGGCCGAGCGTTTACGACGTCTGGATTGGTCGAGAGCGCACTAACCCCACCCAATTTTTTTTCGAAAATATCGTTTATCATTAATTGTGACGTGAAAAACTATTGCATCACCAAAATCGAACTTAATTTTTTTAGGTATTAAATTTCTCCATCTTTTGGTGAAAAAAAAATTTAGAAATGCCGAGCCGTTTGGAAGAAGATACAAATTTTAATTTGAAAACTGCTACACTTTGGATTTTTTTTCATATAGTAAATGAGCACTTGATTCCTGCTTAAAATTTAAAGATGAGGGTTCAATAAATACGGTGACATGTTTTTTAAAATTTTTACTCCACTCGTCTAAGAGGAGATAGCCTCCAAAAATGCCTCGTTAGCTGCTTGTACCGTCTTAAGAATGGCATTTGGAGAGTGGTTTTTTTTTTCGAACTAACTTGACATCAAGTCTACAGACAAAATCATATCTGGGTCAGCAGTACACTGATGGATCCATAGTAAAGCTGTTTAGGCAAATAGGTCACAAAAGAGGAAAAAACCCGGATCTAACAGTATTTTTAACATAGACAACACGTGGCGATTGTTGCGACATATTTGAATGCCGTACTTAGAAATACGACAACAGAATCTGCATACGAATTATAAGGAAAAAGCGTGTTAAAAAGAAACGTCTAGATATGCCTATACAAGTATGGGAGGTTCTACGAAGAGTTTATGTAATTTTCTTTGAATGGGGTATCGAGTTGCATAATTACGAAATTCCAAAAAGTGCATAATAGCCTAGGTACGCAGTCTTTAAAAATATAAGATTTAACCCCTAACGCAATGCATTATGTTGTTCAAACTTAGTTTGACACCTTTGTAACTCCAAGCGCTTCTGAGCGTTAATAAGTATGATAGGAGTTAAACTGACTGACAGGATAAGAAATAGTGAGATAAGGAAACGTTGTGGTCTGAAAGAAGATGTAGTGACAAAAATTGAGAAAGGTATGCTGAGATGGTTTGGCCATGACGAGAGAATGAAGGAAGAACGATTGACGAAAAGAGTGTATAAGGCGAGTGTGAATGAAAGTGTTGGAAGGGGTAGACCTAGGCGGACGTTTCGTGACCAAATCAGGGACGTCTCGAAAAAAGGCCAGGTCAACAGTACCCTAAACCGAAGAGCATGTATGAATGGAATAATGAAAGTGGACGAAACGAAGTATGTAAGGATCGTAGCAAGTGGAAAGAAGTGGTCTCTGCCTACCCCTACGGGAAACAGGCGTGATTATATGCATGTGTACGTATGTAACAAATACAAAAGAATTTTACATAGATTTTTTGGATAGTGCGTAATGTTGGAAGGAAGTCGGTATTAATGTTTTTAAAGTTACACGTTTTGGGATTTTAACATACATATATCCCACGCATTTTGTGTACTACGGGGGTAGGCAGTGACTTCGGATTTAAAATTCAACGTCAAATTAATTCGGGGTTTTAAATTCAAAATAAGTGTTTACCAGAGGCAGAACTTCCGTACTCTTGTTAACAGGGTGGAAGAAAAACTCGAGATAGATCAACTGAGGAAATGATGTTAATTATTATCTGAGGGAAACTCCCCGACGAGCACGTGAGAACAGGTTTTCAGTTCCGATTGTCACGACTGAGTCAACTTGTTTGTTTGTTTATTTATAAAGTTCATCGGTAATAAGCCTGACTCTGCAGATACTCGTAGAGCACATGTCAATCTTTGAAACTGCATGAACTTATCGGATATAGTAAAAAATTGTAGAATGGCACTATAACAGACTGAGACGGACGGACTGGATGATCTTGTAAGGGTTCCTCGTAGTGACTACGGGACCCTAAAAAAGTAAATGTGTTTACTATAGGCGGAACCCCTCGCATTAACGGGAGGCCCCCGTAACCAACAGTGGTGGTTAAAGGACTAACATCTTGAAAATTAAGATACCAGGTAAGGTATCGAAGTCCATCAAATATGGCTAGTCACTTTGTCAAACGAAATATGCAAAGCCTCGTGCCACTGGTCATTGAAATTATTTTTACCTAATTATTATACTTGGCTGCATAAATTCATTATACATACTTAACTCTAAATGCCTTGAATGCGATGTTAATCAAACATGGCCAAAGAAAAAATCTTCTAGCTACGATGCACAGATAAAGGCATCAAAACTCTATCTTTCTTTGCCGTATTTTTGGGGTTGGGATAGGTAGCCTTTTCTCCAATGGGTGGATGAACAATCCAAAGTTATTCTTTTCTTACCGATAGCAGGGTTGCTCTCGACGCGTGCGAAGTTCGCGATGAAAGCGAACACGGTGATGGCGACGAAAGCTGCGGTCATTTTTCCGGCCATTTTTTCTGATCTGTAGAAATATTACAGTTAGGGATGGCAAAACATAGACCTGCCAATATGAAAAATACAAGATGCAAATTATGATAAAAGAAAATTTACATCTCTCTTACTTTGATAGTTTTTAATTAAATACTTAGACCCGTATTAATTAATCGATCTCAAGATTGAGATCCAACTTGAGATGATGTTATTGGCAGATGTTCCATACATTAAACGTCCAAACTGCATCTTAAGATCGATCTCAACATTTATTGATACGGGCCCTATTCAGGGAATACGTACCATTGGGTAAGCTAAGTACTTAATTACCTTTATTGTTTCTTAGATATTAAAAAAAAACTTACCTCTTAAACAAAGCCTGAACTAAAATCCGACATTTGTAAAAAATCAAATCACCAAAGCACAATAATTACACTTTTCATAAATAAGCTCATTATTTCATACTTTCAATCGTAACGACAATAACGACGATACACAAACCCGCAACGGAACGATACGTAAAGTAACGGAAAATTCGTCTTGCCAACGACCGTACGTAAATGGAACTTGTTTAAATATGTAATCACTTGACTATGGTTGCAAGTTTTGAGGTGGGGCGCAGGCTGTGCGTGCGCATAAGGGATATCCCAGGAAACGGATCTGAACCTTTGCGAAAGACGAAAGTTCTAAGTAGGAAGTCGATGACTCTACGGCAATATTAATATGGATCGTCTAATTGTTAACATTAATTAGTTTTTTTTTGTAAAATAAAAAACCTTTTTGTGAAATATAATAAAAAAAGAATTAATTTATTCAACTTGAGTTATTGTGAATATATAATGAATTTTCCGCACTACAGACGCAAGTATGTAAACAAGCCAGTGCTAAACAAACAAAGGATGTTAGATACTTTGTTTTCCTATTTTATACAGGTGATCTCGTGTTGAACTGGTTATAAATAACCATAACCAGTTCCATTGTCACATTTGATTATTATAATTACTAACAATTTCTTCCGCATAATTGAATCGATTCTATTTTTGACAAAAATGTCAGTACCCAAAGCCAAGGTTACAAAAAGTCCGTATAAGTACTTATGTAATTGGAAAAGTAGACCAAGGGTATTTTAGATTCTTCAACGAAACTATTGCCCGATTTCTTTCAAGGAAAGGATGATTCACGATTGCGTTATTAGGTATTATTGCAACGTATTTTCCTATTTGATAGCACCCGATGTCTATACACGTGAGTTAGGCCGGTTTTTTTGCAATTATCAATGCAGAGGTGTGGCAAACACGTGTTTCTCAATGCTTAATGACTTTATGAGGTTAATAGACAAGTCTTTGCTATAAAAATTATATACAATCTATTGTTATGGCAGCTTACGAGATATTCTAAATAAAGACTGTATATGATTAAATATTGTTTTGCTGTCGTCAGAAATCTCGAGACGTATATTTTATTCAAAACATTCGTTACTAAATAACTAGTCAAAACCACATTTTTGAGTGTTCCATTTTGTAATACGCGGTCTATCTGGTCCAAAGTACGAAACACGTATTATTATGCAATGTATATTTTCTGGGGCGTATCCACGATATTCTACTGGATCGAAACGAAGTGGATCGCCTTCAGCAGTAGCCTGAGGCGCCTGAATGCTTGTACGTGGATGATACTTTTGGGGCTATTCAATAATGCTTTACCGCACGATCCCCTCGGCAAATTTCTGGGACCAAATAATTGAAATATTGCTAGTGATCTGTTCACTTTTGGCTTTAATGCTCCGAAAGTTTTCAACAAACCGAAACGTAACGACTGTTATCCAACATTAATTTCGTTTAACAATGGTTTCCTTTAAAATTAAAGCTCGGTATTTTCGTCCAAAACCAGTTATGCACGACTCCGATATTATGTACAGAATTTGCATGTTATGGTAAAACATGGTGTCACGTTTGCTTGTAACCTATACAAATATTTTATAGGCATGAAATGTTGCAGAATACTCCAACATTTAGGACAAAAGCAATTTTACTTCCGTGCCGACGGACAAAAGTCAAATGTAAATAACCTCTAGACACAGTTCGTGTACTAAGTAGCTGATAGTACCGATTGTTTCGATAATATATTTACATAGCTCCTTACGGTTGGTGAGCCTTCGACGCGTGTGCGTGCACGGAGCAATGGAAAATGTCCTAGATGAAAATGTTCCAACGCACGCTCTTACCGGTTTTAGGAAGCGGATCTTATCACTCGATCGGTTTAAATCACAATTATTGTTAATACAACTTCCTAAGTTTAAAATTAACAATTCTCGATCCTGCCGGATACGTGACGTGATGATTGATACTCTAAACATTCGAAAAAATAATGTTTCCGCGTATGAAATCACGGTATACGAGATCAGTATGTAAAATGCACGATCAAGTTCCGAAACGGGAGTGGTAGGCATAATTAATTGTAGAATTGATAATTCTGCCTACTGACACGCAGTTAAGTCGTTAATATTTTAGAGGGGTAATGAAGATAGATGCAACATGAAGATTGTGATTATAATAAAAAAGTAAAAAAAATGTTGTCTAAGATTAAAATGGATATAAGAAAGGTCTTAGAGCCGTCAGATCAATGGTTCGTTGTTAAACTATCGATTTTATACGAAAGATGAGAGTAACTCTCTCCGGGGTTTAAGCTACATTTCATCTAACGGTCCTAAGAAAAAAATAATGATAACGATTAATAATCCTGTGACTTGGTGGTGCTAAAAGGGGACAAATGAAATTTTTGTAAGCAATGGAATTGGGCCTTTTACCACAAATCCATGTAAATAAGTAAGATATGAAAGTGGAAAGATAAAGAGAACATTAATCTTGAAAGCTTTGCGAGTGATTATAAAGATATAGTCCAAATAGAAATAACAGAATCCAAAGGCAAATAAAATCCTGTAGCCACTATGGGTTATACAGTTAAGCGTAAAGACAATACAACTAAACACATAGAAAATGTTAACACTTATACTTACTTAGTGGATTAGATCCGAATGTGGGATGCTGAGATGTGGAAGCGAAGTGTGAGGATGGACCGTAATACCCTGGTTTTATACCAAAACCCGACAAGCCAGGGAACCCAACCGTGGCTGAACACAGCGGGAAAACAATCCCGTCCATTATCTATATGGATCTGATAATTAGATTTAAGGAACGTCTTAGGAGACATTGCATTAGAGGTCTTGGCAGACATTCCTGACGCTTTTTTCGGGATTGTGAGCGGAAGTGTTTTTAGAACTGTTGACCAAAGTTAGGATTATATAGGTACAGAGAAAAAACTCTAAATTATCTCCTCAACGTCTGATAATAATGATGATGGGACTTAAATCGACTGCTAAGTAATCCAATTGTATGTTGTTTTTACATTGACTGTTTTTGTAAATAAAATAGATCATCTAGGTTTTAAGCTTTAATAAAGAACTATCACAGAAAAGTTATCTAAAGTTAAATCGTAATACTAAAATTGAACCATAAAATTAAAGGCTAAATGCAATCAATAATAATTGAAATTAAAAATTAATAAAACGTTCGCTAATTAGATCTAGGTATCAAACCATTGGGTTTTTAATGATAAAAGAGTATAAGAAAAAATTATACTCATGGTTAAATTACGAAATAATTTTAAAGGACAATTTTTTTATATTAGTTTTTCTAAATCTTAATTTCCAAAACAGTCTTCTATTTAACATATTAAAACCAAATAATTTGATAATTTCTTACCACTCCCATACTAAGAATTTTTGTCCTGTATGTTAGAGACCTTAAACCTCAACTTTAGGTACTTCATCGGCCATGCTAGCCAGCACTAGGTTTTTATCAGTGCCTTGAAGTTTCTTTGGCTCTAGAGCTGATCTCATCTCCAAAGCACGAGTATCAGTTTCCAAAGACTGATTCTTGTCGTTCAAGTCAATGCTGATTTTGATTGAAGCGGATTCTAGAGCGTTATAAGTAGCTCTGTGGAAAGATAATAATATCGTTTTTAAAATTAGTTTTGTAACTCATGTTCTCCTCAAGCTTTGTGTCAGGAGGCTTGTCCAGGAATTCAATTTTGACTTTATAGAATGGAGAGATTATCAATGTGTTATTATGTTATTTTGAAACTTACTTAGCACAATCCAGTTTCTCCTGCAACTGACGGATGGTCTCTCTCAAGCTTCGCACTTCGTCCTTAAGACCAAGATCAGCTTCGTCAGACGCCAGCTCATAGCCGGGACGGTAGCCTCTGGTTTCCAAACGAGTCTCAGCCACTTTGAGAGCGTTCACTTTATCAGCAAATTGTTCGCCCATCGTTTTCAATTCCATGGCTAATTTGTCCATGTTTTCTTCCATCTAAACGCGTAAAGAACAATATAATAGGTGTAGACAGCGCTATAAGTAATCTTAAGTTAAATAAATCTGAATTGAAATCCAATACAAAGAAAATTAATATTGACGTTGACATTAATTGAGTTACAACAAAAAGAAGTCATATGACCGAAAAAAATAAAAGAAAGAACAAGCTAGGATGCCAATATCAAACTTTTAATAACAATCCGTCTTACTCGCGACCTCAGGGATATGAATAAAGTTTATCCAAGATATTATTTTCGTGTGAACTTCTACAGCAAATATACATACCACGTGTTTTATTTGATGTAAATACATATAGAAAAAATACCAAATAAACTGGATTGTCTGTTTTTTATAGTGCCCAAGCCCCAAACGAGTATTTTTGGATTGATTTTATCATTCTACAAAACATAATTGATTTTCCAAAGTACAAATATTCCGTATCGAAAATGCGAAATTAACTTTTATCATCCGGCTTCCGGATGATGGATGGATGGATCGAAGCAACGCAATTTTTTTTATTTAATCCAGAAGTTCGTACTTAAAAGCCTCATCATGAAAAGTTTAAAGAAACTTTAAAATCTTTTCATTACTTTCAACTTCTGCCAATCCAATTCATTTCTAGCTCTCTGAGTGTCATAAATGCGCCTACGTAGCATATAGTTTGTGACGTCAGTCTGGGCCTTCAGGGCGTTTCTGGCGCGTCCACGAGCCACGAACAAGGACTCCCGGAGACGAAGGGTATCTTGCAGTTCATCTATCGCCATTTTCTTTGTAGCTTCACATTTGTCTACCCATTGCTCGTTGGTTATCATCCTATACATAAACAACGTCATCATAAATTCTCTCTCCACTTCAAACTATATATGGAATCAGGTGCGTTGAAGCAGCTATTACAGCTGCGTTTCGTACGATGAGTGAGAGAGCCCCCCCACCCCCCCTCCCCCTCCCTCCATCCCACTCCCCTTCAGGTCGGCAATGTGCGAGCAATACCTTTGGTATTGTAAGCATCTATAGGCTACGGTAACTGTTTAACATCAGGCGGGCCGTACGCTTTTTTGCCTTTTTTTGTTTTTTTTTTATAGGAATAAAAAAAAAACAAAAAAAGTACACCTACAATGTTTCGCACTTAAGTCCTTTAGTAATGTTATGTTCATTCTTAAAAGTTGGTTAAAACTACAAATTGAACTGTACGCTGAGGCTGTAAGTTTCTCAATTTAGACGAGGCATTTTTTACCCCATTTTCAATGTACTTAGCTGTTAACGATTAAAGTTTAAAAAAGCTCTATGACGACAAGCAACTTACGTCACAGTTTCTAAGCATCTAGGCCGTACCTTGCGTTATTAATGAGACTAGGATGTTTTGTGTTTTAGCCGTGTTGTGCCTTTTAAGTGAGTCGCAGGTGCAGTCAGCCGCCAGGGAGTACCGTAACTTTGGAGAAAATTTAATTGTCTTAATATATTCGGTGTAATGGTAAAGTTTACCTCTTGGGTGTTTTCAAGGAGTCTGTCTTATACGTGATGTTGGCGCAGTCCTTGTCTAGGCTGAGCATGTCCTTGTCGATCATAAGCGCTTCGGTCTTGTCGTTCAGATCTAGTTGTATTTTGAACTTGACAACCTCCAGTTTGTTAATCTTCTCCCAGGCGGATTGGCACCTGTCTATCAGCATTTTCTTGTTGCTTTCAGTTACGCAGAGTTCCTGACGAACAAAATAGTTTTTATGAAAGTACGTCCGTTGATTTTTTTATAGATCTGACGTGGCAAGCAAGCGTACGGCCCGCCTTATGTTAAGCAGTTACCGTAGCCTAAAGATTTTTGCATACCAAAGGCATTGCTCGCACGTTGCCAATCTGCAGGGTAGTGGGACGAAGGGTGGGGGGGGTCTTCCGGCTATTTCTCTCATCGTACGAAACACAGATGTAATAGCTGCTTTACGCCGATCTTCTGTGAGAGGGTGGTGTGGAGGGTGGTTGATCTTTCAATGGGACCAATGACAGATGGCAACCTTACTTCAAAAATCCCTCTATAGGTATAGACAGGTTTAGTAAATAGCAAATTATACCTTCTTCAACTCTGTATCAGCAAGATCATAAGTCAACTCCGTGCTCCGTCTTCCATCTCTGTTGGACAAGCATTCAGAGCAGACGAGCAACGGCATGTTCAATTGTTCCAACTCTCTCTCAGTAGACGCCTTTTCTTCTTTCAAAGCCGCCATCTCCCGCTCCAAAAGGTCCAGAAGCTCTTGAAGAGTCGACTTCCATTGCTCGATCTCGTAAACTCTGATGAAATACAAGGTACATTGTCATTGTCAATATTAAGGAACTACTAGAGTGTCCAAATTGACAGGAAAAAATGACATTTATTTTAGGATACTAATGGCCGGCGCTGACTGGGGACGGCAGGGCATGCCATTTAATTTTTTATCAAATCGAATCGAATTTTATCGAATCGAATTCAATACTTATCCAATTGAAATAAGGTTTATATTTCAATAGGATAAGTATTGAATTCGATTGATAAAAATTCAAATGCCATGCCCTGCCGTCCCCAGTCTGCCCCGGCCATTAACAACAGGTACGAATAACCGGAAATAAAATCTCTGTATTCTTCCTAGACTATTACCTACATTATTGTTTTAGGATTCAAGTCTCCGAATTTGGCTGATAACCGAGATATAGTAGAAATTCTACTATGGAGATATTGTTGCCTTTCTCGTCTTTATTTTGTCATTTGAATTCCAGCACAGGCACAGCTGGCCGTGATAAGACAAATCGCGAGATAAATTAATTTCGAAAAAGCAAGTGATGACCGTATTAAAGTTATGATTCGCTCAGAGATTTCGAAAAATCCAGACGTGCGAGCCGGGGTTTGATCCCTGGACCTTAAGCTCGAAAGAGGCGTGCTTAAATCGGCTATCACTGCAGAAACATTACTATGTTTAAATTACCTAGCTCGGAGGCGATTGTTGTTGTGGTAGCTGTCCCATTCAGTTTTGATGCGGGTCTCGTTGCGCAGCTGATGGGCGCTGTGACGTAGATCGAAGGCATCAGCCCTTCTGGTGTCAGCTGTTACCTGTTCATAAACATCAGATTTAGGACCGCCAAATACATAACGGAATTCCGTTTCAGAATATCGAATCGTGATTCCGTAAGCTTATCACACACATACGTTTATTTCCGTTCGGAATAATTCCGGACGCACAGGCTACCATTCGGAATTCCGAAACGGAAAAATTTCGAACCGGAAAATCCCGTACGCATGTGATTCGTCCATACATTTGGATGGGTTTACTGTGTTCGGAATCCCGATTCGATATTCCGAAACGTAATTAATTCCGTAAGGGATTTCCGTATATATGTGACCGGTGTATATCCGGTTTTATTGATAAACAACATGCATGCCTAGGACGCGCGATAAGACATGACTTTTGTCATGGATTATGTCACACCGAGAAGTTCTCTTTTTTAAAGCATAGGAGAGAATGAGACTAAATTGAACTTAAGTTAGGAACCAGTTTCTTTTGAGTAGCGCCGTGGGCGAATGGCTTTACTCGTGGTATCTATTAGTATTATTTTGTCAGATAGATGTCGCTAGGTTTTGTTTTTGCCAGTTTACAATGGTTTTAGAAATCATTTCTAGAAACAAAAGTCATTTGTAATACAAATGTAAGTCCATCATAAATGTCTATAAATTTGGTGGTAAATCTGTAATTTAGTTGCACGAATACGAACTGTATTATTCAGAGAAAAACTTTTTGGCAGACTTTTTTCTTCTGTGAACGTTGATTGAATTCTTATTTATTATCTCATTGAAGATTCTGTGTGACAATATATTAGGTTTTTAATGCGAAAGCTTCGTGCTTGAACCGGGCATCGAACGTTAAATGTGTTATTTGTTAGAGATAAAAAACTGACTTTATACGGGTCTTCGGGGAACGACGTCAAGAGGCAATCAATCATGGATTCCACCCACTGGGGTTCCCTTTAGAAAATCCTTGGCATTCAGGCTTCGTAAACATAGACGATATAAATATGTATCAATGCCTGTACAACTTTTAAAGCAACGTTTTGCGAGTTATTGTTAATGCTATGATAATAACAGTATTATTGATCCCTGGAAAACTACCTATATGACTATTTGCTCCTATGATAATTAGGTAATTATCAGACTACCTTATACGGGAGATTTATTTCTCTGAAAACTCCAGGCATGTTATTACATGCCAATCACGACCTTAATAATGCGATGTAAAAAACAGAAACGTACACATTAACTTAATGGGTACCGTCATAGATTTAGGAGCTACAGATGGAGTGCATAGAACACGAAAGTGAGGCCGCCAAAGCAAATACAAAACAAAAAAGCGAATACAATCTCGCCTTATAAGTACACAACTTTACACGCACACAGATGTATGTGCCCCTAGTGACGCTCCTAGTTGTCACGCACACACAAAATGTTACCCGGCTTCACATCGTTTGTTGCCAAGACTACATCTGCCTACTTCTATTAATCTGTGGGTACCGTAGGCAGATCCTCCCGTGAACATCCGTAAAGTGCAAGTACATAAATTCAGAAATATTATTACCGAACATTAATATAAATATGTCTCATTTCGCTGGCGGCACTTCCCGTGTTGATGGCCAACTCTGGACAAAAATTGTCATCAATATTTTCATTTTACCTGCAAACCGTACAGCCGAGCATCCCAGTCTGCCAAACTCAAATGCGGCAGAGGCTTCTCAAACGTCACTACAGACTGCATGATTGATTTTATTTAATTAGCAAAGATATCGAATCAAAAAACCTAAGTAACTCTTTTGTAATAATTTTCAAAATATTCCACAACGATGACAATTTCATAAAACGCCGCTGTCAGAAAAATTACCGCATCGAGCTCTCATCGGTGTTCGAAATTTGAAATAAATTTACTGGCTTTTATAGCTGGCCAGCAATGATGCAAGAAAATGTACCAACCTTTTTGTAGAAAGTATTACAAAAAAGGTTTTAGTCAGTGCGATAGTTTAAAAAAAAGTATCCTGATAAACGCAAAATATCCACGCAATCACATTCTACGAGTTAACGACCATCTAATTTCAAAGGTAAACCACGTAGTAATAATACTTTGAACAACCCGAATCCGCTATTCACGAGGCCCTAATGCCCAGTGAAATTCCTTTAAGGACCTCGAAACGAACTTGTTTGCTGTTCAAAGGGTGAAAAAAGTCTACAATGGTGCGTAATGCTGATTACGGTATACTGTGACTTTGTAACTGTTGCTTTAGATTAGGGGTGGTAATTGGAGAGAAGTATAAAATAGTTATGGTAACACCAAAGAATTTGTAAAAAATAGGGTAACAGCTACTTACATCTTTTGTTGTTTTTGTTAATAGGTATTTTTATTATCTAGCAGGTATGGGCAACCTTTGCTTAGCTGAGGACGTATGGGCCGTATATCGCTAAATAAACGATGTGTGCTAAATCATTAATTTTTTGCGCGTTATTGAATCTCTGGAGGGCCGGGGGTTGCCCATATATGATCTATCGGGTGGTGTTATAAGTATTGAACTGCAGCATATTTACTGGAACTGTGACAATGGTGTTACCAGGGGGCTTACCACAAGCTCTTCTTGCGATTCAATTACAGGAACGTATTAACGTTTCAGCGACATTTTGTGCAATGACGTACCTTATTGTCATGACAATAAGAAACGTCATTAAAACGTCGTGAAAACGTTCCTATAATTGAATCGCAATAAGAGCTTGTGGTAAGCCTCCTTCTCACATTAAGTTCCTGTTCTTGGGAATTAATAACAAACAAACTAGTTTCTTTTGAAAATGTGACCATTGAGCAAAGGCATTATAAGAACATTGATGTATTATGTTAGCAGATATGGTACCTCCTAACATTGCTATCACTATACTTGTGCTCAGCCCATCACTACATGCAGCTGATCGCACTCGCAATTCGACCATCAACTTAAAAGCATATTGATGCGTAGGTATTATTCGCCAGAAGATCAGTCGTATTGGTAATGCCGACATGATTTCAACATTATTTTCCGCAAGCGACTGAGTCGTGCGATGTCCATGGACTCAAGTCTAGTGATTGCAATGTTGTTAAGTACCATATCTACTAAAATAATACGGCAATTTCATTTTCTAAAAAATATTTCCATTTACTTTTCCTGGTGTTTTTTTTTCAATTTATTGGGGTAAAACAAACAGTATCACAATAGAGTGCTTAATATCTACTATTATATTAAAATAATAGTGCTAATTGTCATACCAACACCGTTTACCACAAGTTAATTTTAGAAAATATCAAACTGGTACTATTGAGTTCTACTTGTATCATGCCGACAACGCAGCATGTAGAGATTAGGTTAATATTTAACCGTGTAACTTTACACTCGTGAAATTGGTCCTAGGCGTGAAGTTACACAGAGGTTGTTGACACTGTGCTTAATACAATGCCCTTTTGACACCATTTATAACTTACAGACAAGATCTAGTAAATTAGTAAATACATGTCTAACACTAGCTCTACCGTAGAGTTACTCAATATATCATAGTAGGTAATGTAGGTATACAATTGCTCTATTTAAACTTCGATGTCGACCATATGCAGACACAATAGCTAATCGATTGGTTTATAACTATTTGCTGTTGTATATAATAATAATAGTTTATTGGCGGAAAAGAATTTACAGTTACAATTACAATACTTTCTGCACTAGGCTTTTATATTGAGCCAGTTTTTGAACGCCACTTTCCGCAGATCATCACTTTACCTGTTAGTATTGGTGGTTGTCTCAAGAAAAAATGTGATGTAAATTTATTTTATCTCATCCTCCCCTCTGAAATATGAAAGAGAAAGAGCTACTCGGTGCGATATAATCCGTAGAAAAGTTTTGTCTTAGCCCGCATGCTCGTGGTAGAGCCTTATACAACGTTTATAATAACGGCTTAAATAATAAGTAATATAGTTAGCAACACTCGCGATTAACACACATATTGTGAACACAGTTAGAAAATCTCCAATTTGTCCCAAAAGCGGGTATAACGAACCCCAATCCACATAAGCCCTTCCACTAATTACAAAGGATTGTATCACCCAATGAAAACTCATTCCAGTTTCAAAATGTCCAATAGGGGATGAACAAAAACGATTTCAAACAGCTATTTGCACGTATCGAGTTAATCAATGGTTGCTCTGGAACTTTTCCAATGAAGCCTTAAAAAGCGAGGCAGGAAATTGCTTTGCAAAAATATTGGAGCAACTTTTTAATATGATAAAGAAATTCGGGACAGGAGACTGCTTAGAAAGATCGTCTTGTGAAAAAGAAAGTACAGTTAGGTAGGCGTTTGTGTGAGCTTTTTGGATCCATTCAGTGTGTTGTTACGATTCAATCATGGACCAATTACTAGGGGGACTGGGTCTAAGCAACTCGGCCGAGTGGTTGGCCGAGTACTACATCGACATAAAACGAAGCGAGTAGTTCAGCTATTTACCGGTAGATAGATGCCACGCATCCCGGGAAAATGACCACGCGTTGTTTCATAGAGATATCTACTAAGAACGTCTCTTCTCATTAAAATCTCTATGGATTCAATAGTGAGGTCTACTTTTTACTATATTCTCACTTTCTCTGACAGAAAAATATCTTGAAGAATATCTTATCATTATTAAGCACTTGTTAGCGATTGATCCCTATCTCAAATATCATGAACGAAATTGTCAGCAGTGACTATAAAAAAGTAAATATTGCAGTGTTACGAATCTAATATAATTTAATCTATGATTTATGTGTAATAAATCATCTATCTATCTATGTAAAAGATACCTTATAGATTTTATTTTTTAAACGACGGGTATCTAAATTCTTATATTACAGAATATAAAAAATGCAGATACGGAGCTCAAAATAAATTTCTAATATAGATTCTAAATTACCTACGCCTACCACACACTCGCCTAGTTTGAGGAACAGTATTAATAATAAGTACCTATATTATATTTATAGTAATATTTATGACTATTACCTAACCAACAAACCTTGAGAAAATTCTTCAGGGTACATTCATATTTTTATCTTATTATTACATACAGTACCTGTTTTCGTGTCATAACTTTCCAGTTATATCTATTCTATGTTGATGCTGTTTACTAGAGCACAACCTTTTTTATGACCATAAATTAGATGCCCCAGGATTTGTCGATGTGTTTACATGTTTTTTCGTTTCCGCACTCATATAATACGGAAGTTGTCACGGTTTCACGTAGATGTAGGTATAAAATATAACACTTTCCAATTCTTTGGGGGTCGAAAACTAAAGCTGTAACACACTGTTTACAGCGAGCCTCCTGGACAAGTGTTATCATGATAGGTCGGAAAAGTGTTGATATCGATAGTCGGTTACAAAAGACCACAAAGTATTGTATTACCACAATTAATGCAATAATAAATTTGTATTTGATTGCCTTTGGCCATGGGCGTAGGCACCCAGCTTTTGACTTAGAACAAAATTTAATCAACTTATGGCCTGGAGGGGGCGTCAAATCAGGAATTTCCTGTCGGCAAGAGACAAAAGAATCAAATATGAGTTGTGGATGAAAAAGGGGTGGTAGACTCCAGGGTATTATTAATAATAATAATTTAGCCCTTTTAACGTCCCACTGCTGGGCACGGGCCTCCCCTCAATGCGAGGGGGATTTTATTATTAACAGGGTATTATTATGAACTTTTTTTTGACGGCGAAGGAAACTAGGGGCAGAAGGGGGCGTCTTCCTAAGTTTTACTCTACCACGGATTAAGTTGCATCCCTTGAGTATTTTTAAACGTCCTTATATGCGTCCTACTTTACGCCGATCTTCTGTGAGAGGCGGTACTACCCGGTCAAGCCAGACCGTATACATATGAGCTGGAGTTGCATACATTCTAGGTATCGATGTTTCTAATATCGATCATCCCTATTCCGCCCCACTTTCCCCGACACGGGGTGAACTTTGCGGCCACTTGCTACTAAAACGCTTTTGTGCGTGACTATAAATTTTCTTACCATTTCCTAGTTCACGCGTTTTGGCGACGTGCCAACAGTTATATTACGTCATGTAGACACAGCCTAACTATTAATATTGATCGGGGAACTTTGCTGTTTTGTTTGGGATTCTTGTTGCGTATGGTCCGTAGTGAGTAGGCAGTGGGAATTTGTTAAGGTTGCTGTCAAAACAATTATAGAACAGATAGATAGATATAGATAGATATTAAATATTAATTTATCAATCACCTCTATCCGATTGGTTAAGCACGCGTCTTGCGGGCTTAAGGTCTTGGGTTCAAACCCTGGCTCACACCTCTGGATTTTTCGAAATCTATGTGTGAATCATAACTTTAATATGATTATCACTTGCTTGCGGTGAAGGAAAACATCGTGAGGAAACCTGCATGTCTTTAGACATGTGAAATCCACCAACCCGCACTGGGCCAGAGTGGTGGATTATGGCCTAAATCCCCCTCGCATTGAGGGGAGGCCCGTGCCCATCAGTGGGACGTTAAAGGGCTATTTTTTTAAATGTAATGTAATGTAACGTCACGACTTTTATCCCCATTCGGGGGGTAGTCAGAGGCTTGAGTGGCCATACACCACCACATTGTGGAGGTATTAACCAACTCAAAGCCCACGTTTCACTAGATAGTCAGAACCCAACGTGACAGGTGGTGGACCGTGTCGCCGTGTATACAGGAACTGACTATTACCTAATCCCGAGGGATAGGTAGGTTTCCTCACGATGTTTTCCCTCACCGTCAGCGAACTGTAAATTACTGTAATTGTATTTTTTTTAAATCTATCACTTAGTTTATAATTAATTAATAGGGTCAGCAATGGCACACGAATCGAAAAAATAAAAACGTGAATCTTAAATATTGGTGATAGAGCCAAGCTGTAGCCAATTGACTGTAGCTCATAATATACCTATGGGCTGGCTCGTCCGGGGTAGTACCACCCTCTCACAAAACATCGGCGTAAAGTAGCTACAGCTGCGTTTCCTACGATGAATGAGAGAGCGGGAAGCCCGACAACCTCTCCCCCTTTCCTCTGTCTGTCCCACTCCCCTTTCGGTCGGCAATGTGCAAGCGATGCCTTTGGTATTGCAAGCATCTATTGGCTTCGGCAACTGCTTAACATCAGGCGGGCCGTATGCTTGTGCCACCTTAGGGGCCGTCCATAAATTACGTCACACGTAAAGGGGGGGAGGGGGTCGACGAAATGTGACATTGCGTGACAAGGGGGGAGTGGTCCTAAGTTTTGTGTCTTCACATAAAATAATCTAATAATCTAAGTATTAAAACCGAAATATGAACTGTTAACGAAAATAATTGAAAATTTTTGAAAATTTAAAAAATGATGTGTGTAATTACACTAGGGAGGGGGGGAGTCACACAAATTTGACCAGCTGTGACAAGGGGGGAGGGGTCAAAAAATCATGAAAATCGTGTGACGTAATTTATGGATGGCCCCTTAGACACAATAAAAACTAATTTCCAGAAAAACTGCATTGAAATCAGGTAATCTACAGATAATTGAAATTGGATATGGTTTTAAGAGAATGCAGAGAAACACTAAAACTAGTTAAAATTCATGCGTTTTCTTTCAAACTCCACGCCAAATCATTTAGTTCCTCAAACGAATCACAATTAATTTGGAAATTGAAATAATATCCCTTACATTTCAACATTGAAGTAACCAAAATTAATCAAATTGTACTTCAAGCTTACGACAGCATATTGCGCAGAGTCCTTCGCAGAAATAATTTGTAGGCGTTTATTAATAGTATCAGGCTATATTATATTCTGGCGCTGAGAAAGAGCTTTTCGTTGAGTCATCTATGACCCCTTTAGGGGTCTTTGAAGGTTGAGAAGTTATACATTAATTAAGTAAAGATCAATGAACCAAATCATAAAGTTTATGTTTAGTTTAAGTTTAAGAAATAATGTACAAACTTGTGCTTATTGATTTCTTATTTTCCTACGCTTGCAACTTTATTTTAGTTGGTGCGTCCAGATGCATCTCATGCCTCACATGTATACATTATGTCTATGCGTTCCGATGTCAAAACTTGGGCGCGGCATACGCCTAATGTAGACGCACCCAGTAGAAGTTAAGAAACTAAAAAGTAAGTAAGTAAATAGGATAAGTTCGCATTAACTTAAAAAGTCTTTGGTGATCTTTAAAAAGCCTGTAACGCCGATCTAGCTCTTACATTAATGGCTATAAAAATAAAAATCAACAATAATAAAAATATCGACTTAGGCAACTCTATAAAAATCCACTTAAGTTTTGCAACCCCGAAAAAAAAATTGTTTACTTTTCACATCTCTCAATTCACTCAATGCTTTGAGTAGATGCTGTCCGTTTGTATGTTAAACTTCACAAAGAACACGTGAAGACATGTATTATCATAAAATCAATATCCAATATCCACATTTGAATACAATAGCCTTCCACATGCTGTTTCATGCGCTTATTTCACCTTTCATTTCTTTTCAAAGAAGAACAAACAGTATGAGAATGGCATTTCATTATTACATCCCGCGTATTCCATTTCGTATTTGAACACCTTGAACATCTTTTCTATTTGTTTGGGCAGTACGGGCGTAGGGAACTTGTTGAATACTAGAAATGACACTCCTGTTTAAAACTGTTAACTGTTTAAACAAAATCTTCTACTAACCCACTACATAAGCTAGCTCACTGCACTGGTAGCGGTTTCGATTCCCGCCTGGGGAAAATTTGGGAAACGGCCTGGTAATTTACCTTGGTCTGGGTGCCACTGGGATCGACCCCAGTGCATTGTATGGTAGCCATAGTACAGGCTTTGCTTAGTGTGGGACTATACTGTTCGTGTGTAAGTCTAGTGATATCGATTAATATTTGACTGAGACACGAGCCGAATCACGAGAGCGAAAATTTTCCTGATTTTTATGTTTTTCAATGAATTAGTTGTTTTGGTCTTTGTTCGGCACAGGTCTGTTAGTGATATAATACTATACTGTGTCCAGCTGAAGCGCTAAATCCAGGGTCATTTACAAACATCGAAGGAATTCTTAATAGCACCTAATAATAATAATTTAGCCCTTTTTAACGTCCCACTGCTGGGCACGGGCCTCCCCTCAATGCGCGAGGGATTCAGGCCATAATCCACCACGCTGGCCCAGTGCGGGTTGGTGGATTTCACACGTCTAAAGACATGCAGGTTTCCTCACGATGTTTTCCTTCACCGTAAGCAAGTGATAATCATATTAAAGTTATGATTCGCACATAGATTTCGAAAAATCCAGAGGTGTGAGCCAGGGTTTGAACCCAGGACCTTAAGCCCGCAAGACGCGTGCTTAACCAATCGGCTACCACTGCTATTGCAGCTAATAGCACCTATTTAATATAAATTTTATAGGCGCTATTAAGAATTTTATGCAAAATGTGACAACCCTGACCGCCGTTCCGAGCGACTGCGGGGACGTATTTTTCTTGTCTGCAGTGAATATCACAAAGAAAATAATCATAGTGTGGTATCTACATAGTTTTCATTATTCTATGGTACGGGAGTTTGTTATTGTGAACTTGTTTTCCCTGTGAGAAGTTGTGCGTGATTTTTGCTCTAGGACTTGATATGCCTTGTTCATTGATGTAGTATTTTGCAGGTATGGTACCTCCAAACATTCTTCTTCTTCTTATCGTATGGTTAGTGGCCAACGTGGTGTCAGAGTTGTTCAAGCCGCCCGAAGGCCTCCGACAAGGCTTAACGGCTGCTGCCTAGATGACAACACCGGGACCGAATTTTTACGTGACCTCCGAAGCACGGAGATGCTCAGTTCAAATGCCACTAATGGTGACCCATCTCTGACTGACCTTGCGAGTATTGCTTAACCTCCGATCGTTTCCCGATCAGTGATTGCAGCTGGATATGAGCGCCTCCAAACATTGCAATCACGAGACTTGTGCTCAGCACACCACTACATGCAGCGAAATTCACATATGTGTTACGCACTCGCTTCGAAAATCAACTCAAAGGCATATTGATGCGTATTATTTACCAGAAGATGAGCTGTATTGGAATGGACATGTTTTCAATATTATTTTCTGCGAACGACTGCGTCGGATTCCGTTTAGTAAGATATACATGTTATTTTGGGTAGTCACATATCTCCCTCTTTCTTGGTAATGTCTTTGGCCTCGTTGTTTTCCACATCCATGAAAGGTGGAAATAAAGAAAGCGTAAATACGCCCTTATATGTAGTTATAACGTACTTCGACGTCCGTTTATTGGTATGTGCGGTATTCTCAAAGTGAACGTGCCAGGGAAACTCATTAATAAAGATCAAATACGTGCGGCGGACTTTATTGACATTCTAAACAAATATTAGTGACCCTAGAATAAATTTCTGAATAATGCAAAGAACTTAAACAGTTCATCAGAACACTCCCCGTGGTACAGACGGTAGAGGACGCACAGAGAGCCAACGTCTCTCCGGAGACTTAAGGAGTCTAAACCGTCTGTAAGCAAGGGATCGTCACAGTACGAGCAGCCCGGCGTTGGATGGAGTCAAGTGGAAGGAGGCGGTAATGGGGTGCACCAGCCCATAGATGGGAACAGTACTCCATATGGGGACGGACCTGAGCTTTATACAATAAAAACTTGTTGTAGAACTTATACCGTACAGCACTTTGGCAGAGCATAGACAGGATTACCACGCTACTTTGAGCCATGTTTCAACGAACCTTGGTAAACATAACCCCTAGTTTACACTGTCATAAAATTTAAATCGATTTATGATTTTATCGCTATTTTAATTAGTCAAATAATAGAGCAACAAAATTTGGTGTACATTTTATTATTTCGCCAATGCAAACTGACCGAATCGATTCTAGCTCCGAATTGCAGTATCAACCCTGATCATGATGTTCATATTGCCGTCGTGATACTTGTGATATTGCTGATGGAGTAATTAGCGGTAGGTTGCTCACTTGTCTGTTCGCATCCATTTGAAACATGTTATATCACATTCTATAGATTCTACAATACCATAGACATCGCGCGGACGTTGCCGCGTTGCTGAACTGAAGGGGAGTGGGACAAAGGGAGGGGAAGTTGAGGGGAGGAGGGTTGTGCTTCCGGCTCTCTCACTCATCGTACAAAACGCAGCTGTAAGAGCTACTTAAAGCCGATTTTCTGTGAGAATTAAAACTTATCAAAGCAAGTCAAGACTCAAGACCTCAAAGTTGGGAGACGAAACTTTAATTACTTAAGCAAATTAATTTAGGTTCTATAAAACTAATATAATAATCTTTACACATCTGAATGAATTTTTATTGGAATATACAATGAGTTGAAATTGCTTCTAATCGAAATTCAGCCCTTTCATGATAAAGATAATCGCTTTGATTTATCTTTGAAGTCTGAACTTAAGAGCCGTTTTAATTTTAATCTCTTTTGATAGCTTGTGGTATTAGCTTATGGAAAATGTAAACGAAAATGCGTTTGGAATTTAATATGAAATCTTTTGAAAATTTAAATTATAATCTAAATACTCCTATTTTAGGCCCGTATCGATCTCAAAGTTTGACGTTTAATGTATGGAAAATCTGTCAAAACTGCATCTTAAGATCGATCTTAACTTTGAGATGCGTTTATTAATACGGGCCTAAGTGTCCTAAGACCCTTGTTATGTAGTTCTCTCCATCTCTCTCTTTCTAAGCGCCCTATCGCACGAGGACACCAGTGGTAGCGCAACCAGTCGCTCCACCAACAAAATGTATAGAGCTGTATGGAGGATGTCGCACCTGGTGTCCATTTGGTAGCGTAACCGATTCGGTGTCGGCTATCGAATCACTCGCTGGTGGCGCAACCATGGTTGCCTCGTGCGATAGGGCGCTAAAGCAGTTTCCTTATACGACATGACAATTGCCTTATTTTTAATCTGACTCATGCTCTCAGCTTATTCTTGACCTTCCTCTTTCACACTATCCTTTCAATATTTCATCCTAACACGTCTTTTAAAGGTGTCATGTCGGATGAGATGGCCAAACAGATGAAATAATACCTAGGTGTTCATGTTTAAGTAGTTATATGCATACGTTTTATATAGATAGGTATTGTATTTAAATGGCCGTGTGCATTCAATGTGGTTGATACCGTTCCGCAGCGCGATCCAGTGAGCCCGCGCCAAGCCACGCGTGGCGGGGGAATATAAATGCACTGTACTTTACGAGTGTCCCATAGACACCCAGGAATGTTCTGTATTTGTAAAAATTGCGTTGCGTTATTTTTCCAAACTAAGGCTGATGCCCCATTACCGCGTGTGTTGCGTTGCGTCGTCGCTGCGTCGTTTTACATTATAATTTTATGCGTTGCTTGGTGGAGGCCTATTTCCAGCAGTGGACGTCTTTCGACTGAGATGATGATGATGAAGTACAGTACAGTATTTTTTAATCGTTGAAAATATCACAATATGATTCTACCTACGAAGATCAGAAGCAAATATCGAAAACGGCCTTTTCGTAATTTGCCCTGGGTTGCGTGTCACTGTCAAATCAAATCAAATCAAAATGTTTTTTATTCATGTAAACTAGATAAAGCATTTATAAATCTATATATATAAAAATGAATCCCTATTTCATGTCATTACTTGCCGCGAGAACGGCTGGTCCAATTTAGATGATTTTTTTTTTAGATTATTCCGTGAAGTACAAGGAAGGTTCATACATTAAAAAAAAATGGAAAAATTGCCGGGAAAGAGCTAAAAACCCATATTTTACGTATGATTCAAATTACTTTCAATAGATGGCGCAATGAACGCCGGTGTCAGATGGCGGATGGCGACTATAAATTCTTGCAAATTTATTTCATGGGCAATTCATCACAAGCAATAGATCTGCGTTGTTCACATAACAGTGCTGGGCAAAGGTCTCTCCCCATCTTCTTCCATCCATCGAGGTCTCCGGCTCTCTCATACCACCCGTCTAGATGAGCGTCGAGGTCACCGCGCCACTGTTTTTGGGTCTACGTCGGCGACGACGGTCGTGCTCTGGGACCGCACTCGGTGATTGCTTTGGCCTAGCTTTCTGAGCTCATTCGGCTCAGGTGACCCGCCCAGGTCCACTTAAGTGTAGCTGTTTTCGCTCCTACATCCGCGATAAGGGTCATGGAACGCAGCTGGGTGTTCCGCAACCTATCAGTGTGTTTAACACCCAAAATGCTGCTCCATTGCTGTTTGGCAAACCTTCAGTTTGGACTTCTGAGCCTCGGTTAGTGACCATGTCTGGGCGCCGCACTGTGGGCTGAAAATCGAGCTTCATAGTACTTTACATATTATTTTTTTTGCTTTTTATAAGCTACTAATGCCTTCAGCAGTCATAAATATAGGTATATAAAGTATATAATTTCATAGGTATACTAAATAAATAAAATAAAAAATGAAAATTTTGTATGGCTCCAAAGTAATAAATCCAAATATGTATCTTCAAACCCGCTGTGTTAACCGTTATATCCTTACAGATGGCTGTTCTACAAATTATTTGTATTTTTTTGGTGTATGTTATATAACGGTAACAACTGTGTTTTTTAATATTTTATACTAAAATTTGTACTTACATGCGGACCAATGGGTTTATAAACTTGAATTTTTTCAGGGAAGTGTCTGTATTTTAGAGAAACACTAATATAGCATATAAGTACAAATTTTAGTTCATACATTTTTTATATAACGTATTCATTTTAAAAAAAACCGCAGTTGTTACCGTTATATAAAATACGCCAAAAAATTACAAATAATTTGTAGAACAGCCATCTGTAAGGATATAACGGTTAACACAGCGGTTTTGAAGTTATTTGGATTTATTACTTTTGGGCCATACAAAATTTTCATTTTTTTAAATATAATTTAGTAGACCTACGAAATTATATTCATTATATATATTCATGACTGCTGAAGGCATTAGAAGCATATCAAAAGCAAAAAAAAAAAAAAATTAAAGTACTATGAAGCTCGATTTTCAGCCCACAGTGGCGCCGTAGGTAAGAACGGTCGGGATAAACATGTCAATGTGTCAGTGGAAGGTTGCCCTTCATGATGTCTCCCATGGACCAGTAGCTCTTCGACCAGTTTAGCTATTTTTAGGGTTTCGTACCCAAAGGGTACCAATGGGACTCTATTACTCAGCCGGTATCCGTAGCGTGTTAGCGCTACAACAACAAATACTAAAATTTAAATAAAATTTAAAAATTAAGGGGGGGGGACTCTATTACTGAGCCTACACTGTCCGTCCGTCTGTCAGCGGGCTGTATCTCACGAACCGTAATAGGTAGTGAGTTGAAATTTTCATAGAACGTGTATTTCTGTTGCCGCTACAACAACAAATAATACTAAAAATAAAATAAAAATTCAAAACAAAGGGGGTCCCCATACAAGAAACTTGATATTTTTGACGTTTTTATTCTATGGTGGTACGGAACCCTTTATTTGCGACACGGGAAAGGAGTAGATCAGACGACGAACGGGGGAACGGGGGGAGGGCTTAGTTCTTTTTTGGCTAATAACTATATACAACATTAATTCTGAGGCGGCACGAAGTTCGCCGGGACAGCTAGTCGTCAATAATAAACAATATTTTAGCGATACTACCGGTTCGTAATATTGCTTCCATTGAGAAGAGCCGGCAATAAACTCAATGGTTACTCTTTTCAAAAGAATAATTGTATACATTTTCAAACAGCAACACTATGTGAGCAGGCAGGCATTACAACATTGTGAATAGCAAAATACAGAAATTAGGTATTTAAACAAAATATAGCATAGAAAGCTGTGCATGCCTACTCCCACTTTACACATACTTAAATAATTAAATAATGCTCGTCAATGGCTACATGATTTCCACCACTGGGATCGCCCCCAGTCCATTGTACGGTAGCCATAGTACAAGCGCTGCTTAGCTTGGGATGGTAGAGTTGGTGTGTTTGTCTGGTGATATTAATTAATTAATATTCAGGCAATTAGCAGCAAGTAGCTCCAAATGTTTCCTAAAAAACCACTTGCCACCGAAAAATTTAGAATTTCCATTTATATTAAAAAAAAGAAAACACAGTCTACTGAAATTCACAGAAGTCTAAAAGGGATAAAACGTATTTGACTAAACTGTAAGAAATTATAATTTTTGCGCGTTTCACTGAACGGCATAACGACCCTGTACCGATGAACGATGCAAATTGCTCAGTTTTGAACCCAATCCTTCACTAATTGGACTAGGTCGGGTGATTTGACGAAAGCTGTCGTGAATATCCAATGGCATTGTTAAATCTACACTCGTAATCCTACGAGAGAATACGAAACAATGTCCTCACATTGATGTATTATTTTAGCAGATATGGTACCTCCTATCGTGGTAGACTCCGTTTAGTAGGACATACTATTTTGGTTAATCACATGTCTCCCTCTTTCGTGGTAATGTCTTTGTTACTACGCCATTTATTTTTACTTTTTTAGAAAAATCTATAGAAAACAACATGATGTTCAAAATCACGTAACAATTAATTTCCCCGGACAAACGAAATTGTCATGTGGCAATATTAATTTAAAAAAAGTTTTATTTGACAAAGAATAATATTCAAAACAAAATAATAATTAATTAAATCCATAGTCCATATCAGTAGGTTGGTCGGGTGAAGGATTGCTCCGCTGGAATTTTTAATTTCGCCAGCAATTTATTAATGAAAAAATTACCGAAATTATCCGCCTACATAATATTGGTGCATAAGCCGTGGTTACTTATTTCATCGACCTGTATACCTGGTTGAATATTTAATAAGTTCACGATCTTCGTCACATTTAACTCTGTCTTGGTTGGATAAAGAATCCCCCTCTAGGTGTGCTATAAGTGCTATTTGACTAGTACATTATCATTTGCAGGTACAGATAGCGAATAAATTTTCAACTTTTATAGACAGATGTTATATTGCTTTTGACTTAATTTAAGTAGCTTATTAACCCCGTTAAAATCAACAATATATGTCATAGCGTGCAAAAACAACACCGTCAATACGTTCATCTGTGTCACGAGATGAAGCTCAGGTTTGCTAATTAGCAAAGATTTTATGTTCCACTTAAAGACCACGTAGAACCTATCTACATTTCCATTTAATATCTTTGCTTATAACCATGACAGATACATTGGGGAATTAAAATAAGATACTATAGAGACCTATTTCGAAATCTAAAGAGACTTAATGTTAGTAACTATTAGGCAGGCAATTTCAGTGCCATGTTCGTGCCACTCAACCGGGCTAAGACTAGCATGTCTTACAGGCCGGCCTCGCCGCAAACATCCCGCTCCGGAGATTTAGCGGCAAGTTCCTGTGATATGTCCGTGTACCAACAGCTTAAGAATATTTGGACTCGGTCTTGCAGCTTTTAGCGGTATTATAAAGCTTAAAATTCAGAGCGATTCAGAGCGAAAAATTACGAAATACCTACTATTGATGTATTATTTTAGCAGATATGGTACGGTCTCACATCGCAATCACAAAACTTGTGCTCAGCGCACATCTGTTATCGCACTTTAAATTCGACAATTCAGTTATCTAAATATATAAGAATCAAAGTCCTGACTGACTGACTGACTGACTGACTGACTGACTGACTGACTGACTGACTGACAGACAACGCACAGCCTAAACCGCTGATCGTAGAGACTTGAAATTTGGAGGGTGGGTTTGTCTTGATGTGTAGAGGTGTACTAAGAAAGGGTTTTTTGAAATTCAACCCCTAAGGGGGTAAAATAGGGGATGAAAGTTTGTATGGAAGTTCGTCATTTTTGAAGTTAGAATTATGAAAATTGACGATTAGGTGTCTTTTGAAAAATAAAAAAATACAGGTTTCAGGGTTTTTGAAAATTCAACCCCTAAGGGGGTAAAATAGGGGATAAAAGTTTGTATGGAAGTTTCGTCATTTTTGAAGTTAGAATTATTTAAATTGGTGATTAGGTGTCTTTTCAAAAATAAAAAATAGTTATTTCAGGGTTTTTTTAAATTCAATCCCTAAGGGGGTAAAATAGGGGAATGGAAGTTTGTATGGAAGTTCGTCATTTTTGAAGTTAGAATTATGAAAATTGCTGACTAGGTGTGTTTTAATAATGAAAAAGATTAATTTTATGGTCTTTGAAAATTCAACCCCTAAGGGGGTGAAATAGGGATGAAAGTTTGTATTGAAATTCGTCATTTTTGAAGTTATAATGATGAAAATTGTTGTTTAGGTTTCTTTTTACAAATAAAAAAGATTAATTTTAGCGTTTTGGAAAATTCATCCCCTGAGGGTGTAAAATAGGGAATGAAAGTTTGTATGGCAGTACCGATTCGGGCTAATCTCTGAAACGGCTGGATCGATTTTGACGGGACTTTTGCGGGCTAATTCGATACGGGATCCGGGATATCCCAGAAACGGGATCCGATATCCGGGATACGGGATCCGATATTCGGCATACGGGATCTGGGATCCAGGAAACGGGATAAGGCTCCGGCAAACGGAAGCTGGGATCTGGGAAACGGGATCCAGGAAACGAGATCCGGCATTTGAAATCAGGGATATGGAATACGGGACCCGTGATATCCGGGATACGGGATCCGGGATCCGGAACACGGAATCTGGGATCCGGGGAACAAGATCCGGGATACGGGATCCGGGAAACAAGATCCGGGATACGAAATCTGGGAAATAGGATCCGGGATCCGATTTTTTTAAATTTAAATTCTGCGCGGACGAAGTCGCGGGCAAAAGCTAGTTAAATACTTAAGAAGGCACTATTAACTAGAAGATGAGCAATACTGGCAATACCGACATGTTTACACCGTTATTTTCTGCGAGTGACCTAGTCGTATTGTGTCCATGGTCGCCGTTTAGTACGACAAACTATTTTGTACAGCCACGTGTCTCCCGTAGAACGTCGTTTCTGTCACTCATAAAGACGAAGCTAGCCGATTATCTCTTTCTAAAGTACGATGTGTACTGCAAGGCACTGGGCCCTAAGTCGCTTAGCCATTGTGGCGCCACTGTGGCGTTTTGCTATAGTGATCGACCCTCTGATTGGTCGGTTGAGTCGGCCGACTAATCAGATCACTATAGCAGCTCAATGGCAATAGCTAATTAACTTAGGGCCTTTTATATTCTGATCACAAGAATTGGTCACGTGTGCACATTCGCTTATGGCAGTAACAAGGAAAAATTAGTTCCTTAAGCCCTTGATAGAATATGTACAAAATATATTTCTGAAGTTACGGTCTCCTACATCGCCTTTGCCTGCTAACGGGCCCCGAGGACCGCCACGGAAGATCCCATTTATAATGTAAGAGAACGTGCAATCTTATACAGTGTGTATTTTGTTAGCGAACTCTGGGGAGAAAAATACATTTTCTGCTAATTGCTGAAGTGAATTAGTACAGCGAGCTCTGCATGTACTGGGGAGTATCTCGGATATGATTTATATTTTTGTGTTCATATTTTACATTCATCCTGTATTTGAGATGAGAGAATGGATCGTTATTTTTCGGAGAGTCTATTGTGACGTCACGTTTTCAACGTGAAGCTTCGAAAAAACAGTGTTTCTTTAATTACTTAACAAAAAAAGACAGTACCAACAAAGAGGGAGACATGTAACTGTTCAAAATAGTATGTCCTATTAAATGAAATCCATGGACACAGAACGACTCAGTCGTTCGTGGAAAATAATGTTGAAAACATTTCGTTGTTGCGGTTCATCGTTAAGTGAAATACGTATCAAAATGCCTTTAAGTTAATTGTCCAATTGCAAGTGCCATAACAGATGTGTGAATTTCGCTCCATGCAGTGGTGCGCTAAGCACAAGTATGTGATTGCGATGTTAGAAGGTACCATATCTACTAAAATAATATCAATGTGTAACATCCTATATACTTAAAAAATAAAAAACATAAATAAAAACGCCGCGCCGTTGACAAATCACTAACAGCGTTATTTTAACATCCTGTTATCGTAATCGTAATGCATATCAATCAATAAAATAATGGCCATGTTTCAACTTCTTAAGAATGGACCCAGATTTACCCTTTTCCTATCAAGAATATTGAAGTTTTCAATAGTAACTCAATGTTGCCATACATATTTAACGATATACCGACTCGATGCAATCGCTCGCCCGAGAGCTCGTACCTAAGTGCCGTGCGCCGGATTTTACATATTCCAACTGGGAAACTTCTCCCCAATTCCCACATCTAATCAGCAATTAGCGTACGCATTCTAAGTCGTAAAGAACTTGGGCTCGCTTGCCGGTATTTATTTGTGTTGCCAGGTTATAATCTCTACCATAAAATTTGGTGAATTACTTACCTGATTCAATTTATTTTTGAAAGCTTATACAAATTGCTTTGTGAGATGTATAATGTGTGTTTGTTTCATGATGAATTATGTAATTTAAGAGTATGATTACTTGGTTAATGGTGAAGTAAACGGTGAAACTCGCATCTTTAATGAAAGTCGTGTAAAATTTGCCGTAAAAATTCTTGGTATTATTTGCTGTTTGGACCTACCTCCCTATACACAATTCTACACCTCCTTTTGATCAATTGATTTCGTCAATTGTAATTAAACTATTTTTTGATTGTGTGGTAGTATCCATTCCACATTCTGGTAACCCAGTTATTAATGAACATTAAATGAATGTATAATTTATGAGTAGAGGGTGGCATTAAAATTACCGATGCTATTCATTTTAAATATTCACCTGGGTTGCATTAAGTAATTCTTGCAAGCGATATAAATTATCTATTCATTAAGATTCTTCTCCCTTTAACTCTATTGCTTAGGGTGTATACAGTAGCACTATATACAGACTGCATCCGACTGCAAAATAACAGTTCAGATGCCGTTTTAGTGCTGTTGACAGAAATGCATCGAAACTGCTACTTTGGACTGTAGTTTTCTAGCAGTTGGTGTGCAGTCCGCTTGCAGTTAGTTGGTGGTTTCCATTCGTCCGAATGTCTCGTCTGACGTCGTCTGTCGTCGTCCTTAGTATATTATTCTAAATTGTTTCATTTGATTCTGTATCTATTTGATCATCAATGTCATCATCTGTTATTTTGATTGTTTGTTGATGCCTTTCATTATCTATTGTTTATTTACTGCACCAAGCGCTCGTCATATTAGCTTATTTTATATTTAGTTTAGAATCTGTCACAACATGTCTGTTTTTTGAGCTAAGGAATCAGGATAGGTACCTACGTATAAACTTAATATTAATAACCATCAAAGTTAATAAAAACCCAAAGAAAAAATGAATTGTCGACCCCACTTACCTGTGTTCCAACAAGATGATTAATATTCCGACAACTTCAAAGTTTTTAAATTAGTTGTGTTAACTTTTCTCGCAGCTATTATATGTTCAGAACAAATTTCAGCGATTATTTTTATTACTTCATCTTCAGCATTTTCAGCATTTCAGCATTTCAGCGTGGTGGATTATAGCCTGAATCCCCCTCGCATTGAGGGGAGGCCCGTGCCCAGCAGTGGGACGTTAAAAGGGCTAAATTATTATTATTATTCAGCATTTTCAGTCGTCGTTGACGTCACTATAATTTTTCTAAACATAGTATTGTTCTGCGTCATCAATTATCAAGAATATTATCATTACATTTCTACATGCGAGTGCGATGACAGATGAGTGAATTTCGCTTCTTGCAGTGCGCTGAGCGCTAGAGCACAAGCAATGTTAGAAGGTATCATATCTTCTAAAATAATATATCAATGGTCATACAGGATTATTTAACGAGTCTTTGACTCTATCCCACTTCTGTTCAGAGGCCTCTCCATATCACTTAGAGCAATTTCCGGGCACGTCTTTCCCACAAGTGCGTTCATCTCAGCGCCGTGCCGTCATGTGGGTCGACCCCGTAGAATATAAGGAAGTTTGATGTTAGTAATTGTCTTTTTAATAGTAAACGTTTTCTTACAACTTGTTCTTGTGTCTTGGTGTCTTTGTATTTTGCTATTTGGATATTGTTGAAAGAAAACATTACTTACATCATAAATGGCCGATTGTAGGGTTCCTTACTTCAGAAGGACAAAAACCAAACCCTTACAGGATCACTTTTTTCGTCTGTCTATCTGTCTCTCCATCAGTGATATGCACAACCGCTGGTGTAAGAAATTTGTAATTTTGAATCTCGGTACCTTATATAGCGTAGCCATCCGCTAAGGAAGAATTTTGGAAAATTCTACGCCTAAGGGGTAAAAGTTAATATGGGAGTCCCAATTTTTCTGTAGCTAGATGAATATTCAGCTCAAATTGCTAATTTACGCCGATCTTCTGTGACAGGGTGGTACTTCCCCCGCCGAGCCAGCCGTATATGAGCTGAAGTTAATTAGCTAGAGCTTGTCTCTACCACCTTGTATTTTCTTATTACTAACAAATTGTACCCTGTACATATCTTTTGGAAACATGATTAGCAAGATAATTTAATCCAACCTAATTCACAGCAACAACTCGGTTACCGCAAACACAGCCGAGGAACTTCGTTAATACTCACTTAATTAATTAATCAAAGTTTATTAATCTCAATACAGAGCCCTTGAGACCGAGCGTCCTATATGGTGCGGTGTTAGTAATGATTAATGGATAAAAGCAGGACGGAAGGGTGAATACCTGACTTGCATGGACTGATAGCTTATAATGCTTTTTAGAATTCCGTACCTCAAAAAGGAAAAAACGGAACCCTTATAGGATCACTTTGTTGTCCGTCTGTATGTCTGTCCCTCTGTCAAGACTTGCACAGCCCAAACCGCTGGTGTTGAAAACATAATTTTTCTACAGTAGGTACCTTTTATAGCGTAGAAAAAGAGAATAGCAAGGATTTTGAAAAAACACCCCCAGGGGGTAAAATAAGGGGTGGAAGTTTGTATGGGGGAATTGTCCTATATTTCGGAAATTAGTAACATGAAAATTGGTATTTAGGCTATTCATCTATATACAGGGTTATTGGTAAAACACTAACTACCTTGCAGGACTGTATTGCCTACTCACTAACATCATAACAACAACTTTTGTTCTATGACTTTTTACAAAACAATAATACATCTTTCACAAAAAATCACACTCTAAAGTATGAATCATGAAAATATTCTCATCTAGAGGAAAGCCGTGGTCCGTTTAGGTAATTAAGGCCAAAGTGGCATATAACCGAAAAATTAAAACGCTTCGAAATTATTTAAAATGTGCTTATCACATCGCCCACATCAAACCTCGTCTAATGGCGGTTTTAGTTGTCCGAAGTATCGAGATGACTTTTTGAGTTTTTCCGCCTTCGAATCGTAGTTTATGGCCGAAAAATTAATACGCTTAAAAACTATTTTAAATGTGCTAATCGCATCGCCCACATCGAACTAAGTCCAATGGCGGTTATAGATTTTCGAAGTATCGAAATTACTTTTTGAGTTTTCGTCTCCAAATAGCAGTTTTTGGCCGAAAAATTAAAATGCTTGGATACTATTTTAAATGTGCTTATCGCATCGCCCACATTAAACCACGTCCAATGGCGGTTGTAGTTTTCCGAAACATCGAAATGACTTTTTGAGTTTTTCGGCCTTCGAATAGCAGGTTTTCGCCGAAAATTTTAAATGCTTGGAAACTATTTTAAATCTGTTTATCGCATCGCCCACATCGAACCACGTCCAATGGCGGTTATAGTTTTCCGAAATATGGAAATGACTTTTTGAGTTTTACGGCCTCCGGATAGCAGTTTTTGGCCGAAAATTAAAATGCTTAAAAATTATTTTAAATGTGCTTATCGCATCGCCCACACCAAACTGCGTCTGATGGCGGTTTTAGTTTTTCAGCCTCCGAATAGCATTATGTTTTGTGTTTTCCATTTTTTTGCTAAACCTTCCCTGTATAGAGACGAACAAAAAAATGCTTATCGGTCGAGCCGTTCTTGAGTTTTAGCGAGACTTACGCAAAGCAATTGATTTATATATATATAGATAGATGATGCTATGCAACAAGAAAGGTAAACTTAGATCTAGACTTTGACCTCTAGAGGCAAAACTGAAACCACAAAAGTCGTAAACGCGCTCAGGTTAACGAACTTAACCTGTTGAATGTTAAATTAGCTCTGCGTAGGTGTTCTGGCCCTCATGTACTGGTTGAGAATATATCTTATGGCCTTAATAAACTTACACTTAAGTTATAAGCACTAGTACACAAAACGACATCTCAAGAGCATACCCAAGTTTGCTCTCACATTTGATATTGTAGTATTCATTACTACTCCACCAAGCCAACTAGGAACCTGTCAAATGTGACATCACCCGCACAAAAAGGCGGTGGTGGTGTGCGGGAGGTATGGCGGGCGGGAAGCCGCAGGCGGTGGCGGGTGTGCGGGCGGGGAAGCCGCATTCCATCCGAGTTCCAAGTTGGCTTGGCGGTGTTATTGCCTATCAGTCTATAGAAAAAGAATTTCTTTGGTCTTTAGTCCATTTCACGATAATGTGCCAAGACTCCAAGAGGTCATCAAAATTAAAATTAAATAATTATTCAAACTTAGTTACCATTTTATTCTCATCTAACTCTTGGGTATCTTGACAAAAACTACATACCTGGGAAGCATAAAATAATTATAAGCCAAATTATTTGTCCATTGCCGCGTAAGAAACGGGTTTCCAAACATTAATTAATTTAGTCGACCTTTGGAATGAATGCAATCATTAGCAAAAGTACCGGCGCGTATCAGCGACGAGTAATTCATAGTATTATTTGATTCCATGAAAGAAACTTATCATTTAACGAGTGTTTGGGGGTTCGTTTCCCATTGGGAGAAATTTTTTGAAAATACAAATATTTTAGTCTTTCGTTTAAAAAAAAATTGGTATTTATACAAACTTCCATCCCCTATAAACACCCTTGGGAGTTGCATTTGCATAAAAAACGCTGAAAAAGTCCTTAGTTCTTATATTATTTTTCCTGTTTTAGAGGTAGTATAGATATAAATAAGAAGACATTATTTACCAGAAGATGAACTGTACGCTTTCAACATTATTTTTCAGGAGCGACTGAGTCGTACTGTATCCATGGACACCGGTGTGAAGTTGGCGGCCTAAAGTTGGCGGCCTTTATAACCCGACAAAATTCAAGTGTTCATTTTTTTTTTAAACAGAAAAGCAAATATTACTTTGAAATAAGGAAAAACGGAAAACTACAGCATCCTAGGTAGAAACTTTTATAAAGAAAAACCATTTTTGAACGGTTTTCTTACAATTATTTGCGATTCGATGCGTTTCGATGGATTTCTCAACCACTTTTACAAGACCGATTCTCAAGAAACGTTGCACATCGATACAGTCCCCATGAAAATATAATATCACGGTAGTGTAAACCTTCGATCTTCAAATCCTGATGCTGCAGGGGTACTGCCCGCCTAAACGGTGAGTCTGTACGAAAATATGATTCTGAATTAGTAATGTGGGTATCAAGCAGAAACTACGACCGGCCACTCTGAGCTCCAACTCCTGACTCTTGATGCTGCAGAAATACTAACAACTAAAATAACGAGACTTAGGCTAGGAGTTGTGGATCTGGAAACAACCTGCAGCCGAAAATGTTGTTAATTTTTCGGTCTAGTCACTTTTCAACCAACAAGGACGGCATGGAAGGAGATTTTTGAGGTGTCGCTGGAAAGCTATTGAGTCAAGGAACACGCCTGCATTAGTCACAAAGTGATACGAGACCTAGTTTGGGAGTTATGCATATGGGAACAACCTGCAGCCGAAAATATTAATAATTTTTGGGTCCAGTCTCTTTTCAACCCACAAGGACGGCATGGAAGGAGATTTTTGAGATGTTGCTGGAAAGCTATTGAGTTAAGGCACAAGCCTGCATTAGTTACAAAGTGATACGAGACCTAGTTTGGGAGTTGTGCATCTGGAAAAAACCTGCAGCCGAAAATTTTGTAAATTTTTCGATCTAGTCTCTTTTCAACCCACAAGGACGGCATGGAAGGAGATTTTTGAGGTGTCGGTGGAAAGCTATTGAGTCAAGGAACACGCCTGCATTAGTCGCAGAGTGATACGAGACGTAGTTTGGGAGTTATGCACCTGGAAACAACCTGCAGCCGAAAATTTTAATAATATTTGGGTCCAGTCTCTTTTCAACCCACAAGGACGGCATGGAAGGAGATTTTTGAGATGTCGCTTAAAAGATATTGAGTTAAGGCACAAGCCTGCATTAGTCACAAAGTGATACGAGACCTAGTTTGGGAGTTGTGCATCTGGAAACAACCTGCAGCCGAAAATTTTGTAAATTTTTCGATCTAGTCTCTTTTCAACCCACAAGGACGGCATGGAAGGAGATTTTTGAGGTGTCGGTAGAAAGCTATTGAGTCAAGGAACACGCCTGCATTAGTCACAGAGTGATACGAGACCTAGTTTGGGAGTTATGCACCTGGAAACAACCTGCAGCCGAAAATTTTAATAATTTTTGGGTCCAGTCTCTTTTCAACCCACAAGGACGGTATGGAAGGAGATTCTTGAGATGTCGCTTGAAAGCTATTGAGTTAAGGCACAAGCCTGCATTAGTTACAAAGTGATACGAGACCTAGTTTGGGAGTTGTGCATCTGGAAACAACCTGCAGCCGAATATTTTGTAAATTTTTCGATCTAGTCTTTTTTCAACCCACAAGGACGGCATGGAAGGAGATTTTTGAGGTGTCGCTAGAAAGCTATTGAGTTAAGGAACCCGCCTGCATTAGTCACAAAGTGATACGAGACCTAGTTTGGGAGTTATGCATATGGGAACAACCTGCAGCCGAAAATATTAATAATTTTTGGGTCCAGTCTCTTTTCAACCCACAAGGACGGCATGGAAGGAGATTTTTGAGATGTTGCTGGAAAGCTATTGAGTTAAGGCACAAGCCTGCATTAGTTACAAAGTGATACGAGACCTAGTTTGGGAGTTGTGCATCTGGAAAAAACCTGCAGCCGAAAATGTTGTAAATTTTTCGATCTAGTCTCTTTTCAACCCACAAGGACGGCATGGAAGGAGATTTTTGAGGTGTCGGTGGAAAGCTATTGAGTCAAGGAACACGCCTGCATTAGTCACAGAGTGATACGAGACCTAGTTTGGGAGTTATGCACCTGGAAACAACCTGCAGCCGAAAATTTTAATAATATTTGGGTCCAGTCTCTTTTCAACCCACAAGGACGGCATGGAAGGAGATTTTTGAGATGTCGCTTGAAAGATATTGAGTTAAGGCACAAGCCTGCATTAGTCACAAAGTGATACGAGACCTAGTTTGGGAGTTGTGCATCTGGAAACAACCTGCAGCCGAAAATTTTGTAAATTTTTCGATCTAGTCTTTTTTCAACCCACAAGGACGGCATGGAAGGAGATTTTTGAGGTGTCGCTAGAAAGCTATTGAGTTAAGGAACCCGCTTGCATTAGTTACAAAGTGATACGAGACCTAGTTTGGATGTTGTGCATCTGGAAACAACCTGCAGCCGAAAAATTTAAAAAATTTTGGGTCCAGTCTCTTTTCAACCCACAAGGACGGCATGGAAGGAGATTTTTGAGGTGTCGGTGGAAAGCTATTGAGTCAAGGAACACGCCTGCATTAGTCACAGAGTGATACGAGACCTAGTTTGGGAGTTATGCACCTGGAAACAACCTGCAGCCGAAAATTTTAATAATATTTGGGTCCAGTCTCTTTTCAACCCACAAGGACGGCATGGAAGGAGATTTTTGAGATGTCGCTTGAAAGATATTGAGTTAAGGCACAAGCCTGCATTAGTCACAAAGTGATACGAGACCTAGTTTGGGAGTTGTGCATCTGGAAACAACCTGCAGCCGAAAATTTTGTAAATTTTTCGATCTAGTCTTTTTTCAACCCACTAGGACGGCATGGAAGGAGATTTTTGAGGTGTCGCTAGAAAGCTATTGAGTTAAGGAACCCGCCTGCATTAGTTACAAAGTGATACGAGACCTAGTTTGGATGTTGTGCATCTGGAAACAACCTGCAGCCGAAAAATTTAATAATATTTGGGTCCAGTCTCTTTTCAACCCACAAGGACGGCATGGAAGGAGATTTTTGAGATGTCGCTTGAAAGATATTGAGTTAAGGCACAAGCCTGCATTAGTCACAAAGTGATACGAGACCTAGTTTGGGAGTTGTGCATCTGGAAACAACCTGCAGCCGAAAATTTTGTAAATTTTTCGATCTAGTCTTTTTTCAACCCACAAGGACGGCATGGAAGGAGATTTTTGAGGTGTCGCTAGAAAGCTATTGAGTTAAGGAACCCGCCTGCATTAGTTACAAAGTGATACGAGACCTAGTTTGGATGTTGTGCATCTGGAAACAACCTGCAGCCGAAAAATTTAAAAAATTTTGGGTCCAGTCTCTTTTCAACCCACAAGGACGGCATGGAAGGAGATTTTTGAGGTGTCGGTGGAAAGCTATTGAGTCAAGGAACACGCCTGCATTAGTCACAGAGTGATACGAGACCTAGTTTGGGAGTTATGCACCTGGAAACAACCTGCAGCCGAAAATTTTAATAATATTTGGGTCCAGTCTCTTTTCAACCCACAAGGACGGCATGGAAGGAGATTTTTGAGATGTCGCTTGAAAGATATTGAGTTAAGGCACAAGCCTGCATTAGTCACAAAGTGATACGAGACCTAGTTTGGGAGTTGTGCATCTGGAAACAACCTGCAGCCGAAAATTTTGTAAATTTTTCGATCTAGTCTTTTTTCAACCCACTAGGACGGCATGGAAGGAGATTTTTGAGGTGTCGCTAGAAAGCTATTGAGTTAAGGAACCCGCTTGCATTAGTTACAAAGTGATACGAGACCTAGTTTGGATGTTGTGCATCTGGAAACAACCTGCAGCCGAAAAATTTAAAAAATTTTGGGTCCAGTCTCTTTTCAACCCACAAGGACGGCATGGAAGGAGATTTTTGAGGTGTCGGTGGAAAGCTATTGAGTCAAGGAACACGCCTGCATTAGTCACAGAGTGATACGAGACCTAGTTTGGGAGTTATGCACCTGGAAACAACCTGCAGCCGAAAATTTTAATAATATTTGGGTCCAGTCTCTTTTCAACCCACAAGGACGGCATGGAAGGAGATTTTTGAGATGTCGCTTGAAAGATATTGAGTTAAGGCACAAGCCTGCATTAGTCACAAAGTGATACGAGACCTAGTTTGGGAGTTGTGCATCTGGAAACAACCTGCAGCCGAAAATTTTGTAAATTTTTCGATCTAGTCTTTTTTCAACCCACTAGGACGGCATGGAAGGAGATTTTTGAGGTGTCGCTAGAAAGCTATTGAGTTAAGGAACCCGCCTGCATTAGTTACAAAGTGATACGAGACCTAGTTTGGATGTTGTGCATCTGGAAACAACCTGCAGCCGAAAAATTTAATAATATTTGGGTCCAGTCTCTTTTCAACCCACAAGGACGGCATGGAAGGAGATTTTTGAGATGTCGCTTGAAAGATATTGAGTTAAGGCACAAGCCTGCATTAGTCACAAAGTGATACGAGACCTAGTTTGGGAGTTGTGCATCTGGAAACAACCTGCAGCCGAAAATTTTGTAAATTTTTCGATCTAGTCTTTTTTCAACCCACAAGGACGGCATGGAAGGAGATTTTTGAGGTGTCGCTAGAAAGCTATTGAGTTAAGGAACCCGCCTGCATTAGTTACAAAGTGATACGAGACCTAGTTTGGATGTTGTGCATCTGGAAACAACCTGCAGCCGAAAAATTTAAAAAATTTTGGGTCCAGTCTCTTTTCAACCCACAAGGACGGCATGGAAGGAGATTTTTGAGGTGTCGGTGGAAAGCTATTGAGTCAAGGAACACGCCTGCATTAGTCACAGAGTGATACGAGACCTAGTTTGGGAGTTATGCACCTGGAAACAACCTGCAGCCGAAAATTTTAATAATATTTGGGTCCAGTCTCTTTTCAACCCACAAGGACGGCATGGAAGGAGATTTTTGAGATGTCGCTTGAAAGATATTGAGTTAAGGCACAAGCCTGCATTAGTCACAAAGTGATACGAGACCTAGTTTGGGAGTTGTGCATCTGGAAACAACCTGCAGCCGAAAATTTTGTAAATTTTTCGATCTAGTCTTTTTTCAACCCACAAGGACGGCATGGAAGGAGATTTTTGAGGTGTCGCTAGAAAGCTATTGAGTTAAGGAACCCGCCTGCATTAGTTACAAAGTGATACGAGACCTAGTTTGGATGTTGTGCATCTGGAAACAACCTGCAGCCGAAAAATTTAATAATTTTTGGGTCCAGTCTCTTTTCAACCCACAAGGACGGCATGGAAGGAGATTTTTGAGGTGTCGGTGGAAAGCTATTGAGTCAAGGAACACGCCTGCATTAGTCACAGAGTGATACGAGACCTAGTTTGGGAGTTATGCACCTGGAAACAACCTGCAGCCGAAAATTTTAATAATATTTGGGTCCAGTCTCTTTTCAACCCACAAGGACGGCATGGAAGGAGATTTTTGAGATGTCGCTTGAAAGATATTGAGTTAAGGCACAAGCCTGCATTAGTCACAAAGTGATACGAGACCTAGTTTGGGAGTTGTGCATCTGGAAACAACCTGCAGCCGAAAATTTTGTAAATTTTTCGATCTAGTCTTTTTTCAACCCACTAGGACGGCATGGAAGGAGATTTTTGAGGTGTCGCTAGAAAGCTATTGAGTTAAGGAACCCGCCTGCATTAGTTACAAAGTGATACGAGACCTAGTTTGGATGTTGTGCATCTGGAAACAACCTGCAGCCGAAAAATTTAATAATATTTGGGTCCAGTCTCTTTTCAACCCACAAGGACGGCATGGAAGGAGATTTTTGAGATGTCGCTTGAAAGCTATTGATTTAAGGCACAAGCCTGCATTAGGTACAAAGTGCAACGAGACCTAGTTTGGGAGTTGTGCATCTGGAAACAACCTGCAGCCGAAAATTTTGTAAATTTTTCGATCTAGTCTTTTTTCAACCCACAAGGACGGCATGGAAGGAGATTTTTGAGGTGTCGCTAGAAAGCTATTGAGTTAAGGAACCCGCCTGCATTAGTTACAAAGTGATACGAGACCTAGTTTGGATGTTGTGCATCTGGAAACAACCTGCAGCCGAAAAATTTAATAATTTTTGGGTCCAGTCTCTTTTCAACCCACAAGGACGGCATGGAAGGAGATTTTTGAGGTGTCGGTAGAAAGCTATTGAGTCAAGGAACACGCCTGCATTAGTCACAGAGTGATACGAGACCTAGTTTGGGAGTTATGCACCTGGAAACAACCTGCAGCCGAAAATTTTAATAATTTTTGGGTCCAGTCTCTTTTCAACCCACAAGGACGGTATGGAAGGAGATTCTTGAGATGTCGCTTGAAAGCTATTGAGTTAAGGCACAAGCCTGCATTAGTTACAAAGTGATACGAGACCTAGTTTGGGAGTTGTGCATCTGGAAACAACCTGCAGCCGAATATTTTGTAAATTTTTCGATCTAGTCTTTTTTCAACCCACAAGGACGGCATGGAAGGAGATTTTTGAGGTGTCGCTAGAAAGCTATTGAGTTAAGGAACCCGCCTGCATTAGTCACAAAGTGATACGAGACCTAGTTTGGGAGTTATGCATATGGGAACAACCTGCAGCCGAAAATATTAATAATTTTTGGGTCCAGTCTCTTTTCAACCCACAAGGACGGCATGGAAGGAGATTTTTGAGATGTTGCTGGAAAGCTATTGAGTTAAGGCACAAGCCTGCATTAGTTACAAAGTGATACGAGACCTAGTTTGGGAGTTGTGCATCTGGAAAAAACCTGCAGCCGAAAATTTTGTAAATTTTTCGATCTAGTCTCTTTTCAACCCACAAGGACGGCATGGAAGGAGATTTTTGAGGTGTCGGTGGAAAGCTATTGAGTCAAGGAACACGCCTGCATTAGTCACAGAGTGATACGAGACCTAGTTTGGGAGTTATGCACCTGGAAACAACCTGCAGCCGAAAATTTTAATAATATTTGGGTCCAGTCTCTTTTCAACCCACAAGGACGGCATGGAAGGAGATTTTTGAGATGTCGCTTGAAATATATTGAGTTAAGGCACAAGCCTGCATTAGTCACAAAGTGATACGAGACCTAGTTTGGGAGTTGTGCATCTGGAAACAACCTGCAGCCGAAAATTTTGTAAATTTTTCGATCTAGTCTTTTTTCAACCCACAAGGACGGCATGGAAGGAGATTTTTGAGGTGTCGCTAGAAAGCTATTGAGTTAAGGAACCCGCTTGCATTAGTTACAAAGTGATACGAGACCTAGTTTGGATGTTGTGCATCTGGAAACAACCTGCAGCCGAAAAATTTAAAAAATTTTGGGTCCAGTCTCTTTTCAACCCACAAGGACGGCATGGAAGGAGATTTTTGAGGTGTCGGTGGAAAGCTATTGAGTCAAGGAACACGCCTGCATTAGTCACAGAGTGATACGAGACCTAGTTTGGGAGTTATGCACCTGGAAACAACCTGCAGCCGAAAATTTTAATAATATTTGGGTCCAGTCTCTTTTCAACCCACAAGGACGGCATGGAAGGAGATTTTTGAGATGTCGCTTGAAAGATATTGAGTTAAGGCACAAGCCTGCATTAGTCACAAAGTGATACGAGACCTAGTTTGGGAGTTGTGCATCTGGAAACAACCTGCAGCCGAAAATTTTGTAAATTTTTCGATCTAGTCTTTTTTCAACCCACTAGGACGGCATGGAAGGAGATTTTTGAGGTGTCGCTAAAAAAGCTATTGAGTTAAGGAACCCGCCTGCATTAGTTACAAAGTGATACGAGACCTAGTTTGGATGTTGTGCATCTGGAAACAACCTGCAGCCGAAAAATTTAATAATATTTGGGTCCAGTCTCTTTTCAACCCACAAGGACGGCATGGAAGGAGATTTTTGAGATGTCGCTTGAAAGATATTGAGTTAAGGCACAAGCCTGCATTAGTCACAAAGTGATACGAGACCTAGTTTGGGAGTTGTGCATCTGGAAACAACCTGCAGCCGAAAATTTTGTAAATTTTTCGATCTAGTCTTTTTTCAACCCACAAGGACGGCATGGAAGGAGATTTTTGAGGTGTCGCTAGAAAGCTATTGAGTTAAGGAACCCGCCTGCATTAGTTACAAAGTGATACGAGACCTAGTTTGGATGTTGTGCATCTGGAAACAACCTGCAGCCGAAAAATTTAAAAAATTTTGGGTCCAGTCTCTTTTCAACCCACAAGGACGGCATGGAAGGAGATTTTTGAGGTGTCGGTGGAAAGCTATTGAGTCAAGGAACACGCCTGCATTAGTCACAGAGTGATACGAGACCTAGTTTGGGAGTTATGCACCTGGAAACAACCTGCAGCCGAAAATTTTAATAATATTTGGGTCCAGTCTCTTTTCAACCCACAAGGACGGCATGGAAGGAGATTTTTGAGATGTCGCTTGAAAGATATTGAGTTAAGGCACAAGCCTGCATTAGTCACAAAGTGATACGAGACCTAGTTTGGGAGTTGTGCATCTGGAAACAACCTGCAGCCGAAAATTTTGTAAATTTTTCGATCTAGTCTTTTTTCAACCCACTAGGACGGCATGGAAGGAGATTTTTGAGGTGTCGCTAGAAAGCTATTGAGTTAAGGAACCCGCCTGCATTAGTTACAAAGTGATACGAGACCTAGTTTGGATGTTGTGCATCTGGAAACAACCTGCAGCCGAAAAATTTAATAATATTTGGGTCCAGTCTCTTTTCAACCCACAAGGACGGCATGGAAGGAGATTTTTGAGATGTCGCTTGAAAGCTATTGATTTAAGGCACAAGCCTGCATTAGGTACAAAGTGCAACGAGACCTAGTTTGGGAGTTGTGCATCTGGAAACAACCTGCAGCCGAAAATTTTGTAAATTTTTCGATCTAGTCTTTTTTCAACCCACAAGGACGGCATGGAAGGAGATTTTTGAGGTGTCGCTAGAAAGCTATTGAGTTAAGGAACCCGCCTGCATTAGTTACAAAGTGATACGAGACCTAGTTTGGATGTTGTGCATCTGGAAACAACCTGCAGCCGAAAAATTTAATAATTTTTGGGTCCAGTCTCTTTTCAACCCACAAGGACGGCATGGAAGGAGATTTTTGAGATGTCGCTTGAAAGCTTTTGAGTTAAGGCACAAGCCTGCATTAGTTACAAAGTGATACGAAACCTAGTTTGGGAGTTGTGCATCTGGAAACAACCTGCAGCCGAAAATTTTGTAAATTTTTCGATCTAGTCTTTTTTCAACCCACAAGGACGGCATGGAAGGAGATTTTTGAGGTGTCGCTAGAAAGCTATTGAGTTAAGGAACCCGCCTGCATTAGTCACAAAGTGATACGAGACCTAGTTTGAATGTTGTGCATCTGGAAACAACCTGCAGCCGAAAAATTTAAGAATTTTTGGGTCCAGTCTCTTTTCAACCCACAAGGACGGCATGGAAGGAGATTTTTGAGCTGTCGGTGGAAAGCTATTGAGTCAAGGAACACGCCTGCATTAGTCACAAAGTGATACAAGACCTAGTTTGGGAGTTATGCACCTGGAAACAACCTGCAGCCGAAAATTTTAATAATTTTTGGGTCCAGTCTCTTTTCAACCCACAAGGACGGCATGGAAGGAGATTTTTGAGGTGTCGCTAGAAAGCTATTGAGTTAAGGAACCCGCCTGCATTAGTTACAAAGTGATACGAGACCTAGTTTGGATGTTGTGCATCTGGAAACAACCTGCAGCCGAAAAATTTAATAATTTTTGGGTCCAGTCTCTTTTCAACCCACAAGGACGGCATGGAAGGAGATTTTTGAGATGTCGCTGGAAAGCTATTGAGTTAAGGAACAAGCCTGCATTAGTTACAAAGTGATACGAGACCTAGTTTGGGAGTTGTGCATCTGGAAACAACCTGCAGCCGAAAATTTTGTAAATTTTTCGATCTAGTCTCTTTTCAACCCACAAGGACGGCATGGAAGGAGATTTTTGAGGTGTCGGTGGAAAGCTATTGAGTCAAGGAACACGCCTGCATTAGTCACAAAGTGATACGAGACCTAGTTTGGGAGTTATGCACCTGGAAAAAACTTGCAGCCGAAAATTTTAATAATTTTTGGGTCCAGTCTCTTTTCAACCCACAAGAACGGCATGGAAGGAGATTTTTGCAGTGTCGGTGGAAAGCTATTGAGATAAGGTACACGCCTGCATAAGTCACAAAATGATACGAGAGTTATTTTCAGAGTTACGATTCCAGACATTTCCAGCGGCCTATATTTTTACACCTTTTTCAAGCCAGACAACCCCCAAGGACGGCATGGAAGGAGTATCTTAAGGTATCTTGTGAAAGCTCCTGAGTCAGTAAACAAGCCTACATAAGTCACAAAGTGATACGAGACCTACTTTCAGAATTATGAGTCTAGTCATTTCCAGCGGCCTATTTTTGGTGGTATTGCGTTGAAGTCTTTTTAATGAATGAATAATTGTTCAGTCCAGCCTGTATAAGACCCCGAAGAACGGCATGGAAGAATAATTTTTTGGTGTCTTTTGATAGCTCTTGAGTTGAGAAACATGCCTACATTAGTCACAAAGTGTTACGAGACCTAGGTTGGGAGTTGTGCATCTGGAAACAACCAGCAGCCGATAATTTTGATAACTTTTCGGTCTAACCTCGATAAAACCACCAAGAACGGCATGGAAGGAGATTTCTGAGGTGTCGGAGGAAAGCTCTTGAGTTAAGAAATACGGCTACATTAGTCGCAAAGTGATACGAAACTTATTTCACCGACTTCAAAAAAAGAAGGATGTTCTATGTTCGGCTGTATGTATGTTTTTTTTTATATGTATGTTCCCCGATTTCTCCGGCATTTATGAACCGATTTGAAAAAATATTTTGCTGTTCAGTAGATCGTAGCTCCAAGTTGGTTTCATAAAAAAATAGTTCCTAGAATCCAGCCCTAAGAGGGTGATTTTGGGTGGAGAAGGTCGTCTGAAAAAAATTTTTTTGTCCGATAGACTGGAAACTTAATATGTATATTTCGCATAAGAAATAATGCAACTCATGTTTCAGGATTTTGGAAAAATCACCCCCCAAAGGGGTAAAACGAGGTGTTGAAGTTTGTATGGAGAGTTACCGTTTATCTCTAACGTTTATGAATCAATTTTTCTTTTTATACTGTTATTTGGTAGGTGACTAAGTCGTTTTGGTCCCGTAAAAAAATCATTTCGGAAATCTACCCCCAAAGGGGGAAACTAGGGGTAGAAGTACGGTAGAAAAATATATTTTTGTCCGATTGACTTGAAACTTAGTATGTATACTCCAAATAATAAATTAAGAAACTTTTGTTAAGGAATCTTGGAAAAGTCACCCCCAAAGGGGTAATTTGGGGTAATTTGGGGTGGGGAGTTTTTTATTTTATTCTTTCCTATTCTTTATTGTATTATAATTTATATGATGTATTATATACCTAATATATATTTCGCACGTACGTCTTTTACTTGTTTATTTTATTAGATTTATTTTGTTACATTTATTTATTTTCTATTGGGTAGCCAGTGCTTTGTACGTATGACCCATTGAGGAGGGTTTGGCTGAAAATCAGCGCTGGGGGGGTCTCGGTCCCCTCAATTCCAGCCAGATTCCTTTTCAGCACAGTTCGCATTGACTTCTTTTTATTTTTGTTTCTGTTTTATTTGTTTATGTTCTATGTCTTGCGTGTTGTGTCGAATAAATGTTTTTTCTTTCTTTCTTTCTTTCATAAAGTTTGTATGGCGCCACTAAAAATCATGAAATAAAATTTAGGCCGCTGGAATCGTCTGGACTCGTAACTCTGAAAATAAGTCTCGTATCACTTTGTGACTAATGTGGCCGTATTCCTTAACTCAAGAGCTTTTCACCAACATCTCAAAAATCTCCTTCCATGCCGTCCTTGGTGGTTTTATAGAGGTTAGACCGAAAAGTTATCAACATTTTCGGCTGCGGGTTGTTTCCAGATGCACAACTCCCAAACTAGGTCTCGTATCACTTTGTGACTTATGTAGGCGCGTTCCTTGTTTCAAGAGCTTTCCAACGACACCTCGGAAAATTCCTTCCATGCCGTTCTTGGGGGTCGTATAGAGGCAAGACCGAAAAGATGTTTATTCATTAGAAAGACTTCAACGCAATCCTGCCTAAAAAAGGCCGATGGATATGTCTAGACTCGTAATTCTGAAAGTAAGTCTCGTATCACTTTGTGACTTATGTAGCCGTATGCCTTAATTCAAGGGCTTTCCACCGACACCTCAAAAATCTGCTTCCATGCCGTCCTTGGGGGTTGTCTGACCTGACAAAAGTGTAAAAATTTTGGCCGCTGGATATGTCTAGACTCGTTATTCTGAAAGTAAGTCTCGTATCACTTTGTGACTAATGTAGCCGTATTCCTTAACTCAAGGGCTTTCCACCGACACCTCAAAAATCTCCTTCCATGCCGTCCTTGGAGGTTGTCTGACCTGAAAAAGGTGTAAAAATTTAGGCCGCTGGAAACGTCTGGACTCGTAACGTTGAAAATAAGTCTCGTATCACTTTGTGACTAATGTAGCCGTATTCCTTAACTCAAGAGCTTTTCACCGACATCTCAAAAATCTCCTTCCATGCCGTCCTTGGTGGTTTTATAGAGGTTAGACCGAAAAGTTATCAACATTTTCGGCTGCGGGTTGTTTCCAGATGCACAACTCCCAAACTAGGTCTCGTATCACTTTGTGACTTATGTAGGCGCGTTCCTTGTTTCAAGAGCTTTCCAACGACACCTCGGAAAATTCCTTCCATGCCGTTCTTGGGGGTCGTATAGAGGCAAGACCGAAAAGATGTTTATTCATTAGAAAGACTTCAACGCAATCCTGCCTAAAAAAGGCCGATGGATATGTCTAGACTCGTAATTCTGAAAGTAAGTCTCGTATCACTTTGTGACTAATGTAGCCGTATTCCTTAACTCAAGGGCTTTCCACCGACACCTCAAAAATCTCCTTCCATGCCGTCCTTGGAGGTTGTCTGACCTGAAAAAGGTGTAAAAATTTAGGCCGCTGGAAACGTCTGGACTCGTAACGTTGAAAATAAGTCTCGTATCACTTTGTGACTAATGTAGCCGTATTCCTCAGCTCAAGAGCTTTTCACCAACACCTCAAAAATCTCCTTCCATGCCGTCCTTGGGGGTTGTCTGACCTGAAAAAGGTGTAAAAATTTTGGCCGCTGGAAATGTCTGGACTCGTAACTCTGAAAATAAGTCTCGTATCACTTTGTGACTAATGTAGCCGTATTCCCTAACTCAAGAGCTTTTCACCGACATCTCAAAAATCTCCTTCCATGCCGTCCTTGGGGGTTGTCTGACCTGAAAAAGGTGTAAAAATTTTGGCCGCTGGAAATGTCTGGACTCGTAACTCTGAAAATAAGTCTCGTATCACTTTGTGACTAATGTAGCCGTATTCCTTAACTCAAGAGCTTTTCACCAACACCTCAAAAATCTCCTTCCATGCCGTCCTTGGGGGTTGTCTGACCTGACAAAAGAGTAAAAATTTTGGCCGCTGGAAATGTCTGGACTCGTAACTCTGAAAATAAGTCTCGTATCACTTTGTGACTAATGTAGCCGTATTCTCTAACTCAAGGGCTTTCCACCGACACCTCAAAAATCTCCTTCCATGCCGTCCTTGGGGGTTGTCTGACCTGACAAAAGTGTAAAAATTTAGGCCGCTGGAAACGTCTGGACTCGTAACGTTGAAAATAAGCCTCGTATCACTTTGTGACTAATGTAGCCGTATTCCTTAACTCAAGGGCTTTCCACCGACACCTCAAAAATCTCCTTCCATGCCGTCCTTGGAGGTTGTCTGACCTGAAAAAGGTGTAAAAATTTAGGCCGCTGGAAACGTCTGGACTCGTAACGTTGAAAATAAGTCTCGTATCACTTTGTGACTAATGTAGCCGTATTCCTCAGCTCAAGAGCTTTTCACCAACACCTCAAAAATCTCCTTCCATGCCGTCCTTGGGGGTTGTCTGACCTGACAAAAGAGTAAAAATTTTGGCCGCTGGAAATGTCTGGACTCGTAACTCTGAAAATAAGTCTCGTATCACTTTGTGACTAATGTAGCCGTATTCTCTAACTCAAGAGCTTTTCACCGACATCTCAAAAATTTCCTTCCATGCCGTCCTTGAGGGTTGTCTGACCTGAAAAATGTGTAAAAATTTTGGCCGCTGGATATGTCTAGACTCGTTATTCTGAAAGTAAGTCTCGTATCACTTTGTGACTAATGTAGCCGTATTCCTTAACTCAAGGGCTTTCCACCGACACCTCAAAAATCTCCTTCCATGCCGTCCTTGGAGGTTGTCTGACCTGAAAAAGGTGTAAAAATTTAGGCCGCTGGAAACGTCTGGACTCGTAACGTTGAAAATAAGTCTCGTATCACTTTGTGACTAATGTAGCCGTATTCCTCAGCTCAAGAGCTTTTCACCAACACCTCAAAAATCTCCTTCCATGCCGTCCTTGGGGGTTGTCTGACCTGAAAAAGGTGTAAAAATTTTGGCCGCTGGAAATGTCTGGACTCGTAACTCTGAAAATAAGTCTCGTATCACTTTGTGACCTATGTAGCCGTATGCCTTAACTCAAGGGCTTTCCACCGACACCTCAAAAATCTCCTTCCATGCCGTCCTTGGGGGTTGTCTGACCTGACAAAAGTGTAAAAATTTAGGCCGCTGGAAACGTCTGGACTCGTAACGTTGAAAATAAGCCTCGTATCACTTTGTGACTAATGTAGCCGTATTCCTTAACTCAAGAGCTTTTCACCAACATCTCAAAAATCTCCTTCCATGCCGTCCTTGGGGGTTGTCTGACCTGACAAAAGAGTAAAAATTTTGGCCGCTGGAAATGTCTGGACTCGTAACTCTGAAAATAAGTCTCGTATCACTTTGTGACTAATGTAGCCGTATTCTCTAACTCAAGAGCTTTTCACCGACATCTCAAAAATTTCCTTCCATGCCGTCCTTGAGGGTTGTCTGACCTGAAAAATGTGTAAAAATTTTGGCCGCTGGATATGTCTAGACTCGTTATTCTGAAAGTAAGTCTCGTATCACTTTGTGACTAATGTAGCCGTATTCCTTAACTCAAGGGCTTTCCACCGACACCTCAAAAATCTCCTTCCATGCCGTCCTTGGAGGTTGTCTGACCTGAAAAAGGTGTAAAAATTTAGGCCGCTGGAAACGTCTGGACTCGTAACGTTGAAAATAAGTCTCGTATCACTTTGTGACTAATGTAGCCGTATTCCTCAGCTCAAGAGCTTTTCACCAACACCTCAAAAATCTCCTTCCATGCCGTCCTTGGGGGTTGTCTGACCTGAAAAAGGTGTAAAAATTTTGGCCGCTGGAAATGTCTGGACTCGTAACTCTGAAAATAAGTCTCGTATCACTTTGTGACCTATGTAGCCGTATGCCTTAACTCAAGGGCTTTCCACCGACACCTCAAAAATCTCCTTCCATGCCGTCCTTGGGGGTTGTCTGACCTGACAAAAGTGTAAAAATTTAGGCCGCTGGAAACGTCTTGACTCGTAACGTTGAAAATAAGCCTCGTATCACTTTGTGACTAATGTAGCCGTATTCCTTAACTCAAGAGCTTTTCACCAACATCTCAAAAATCTCCTTCCATGCCGTCCTTGGGGGTTGTCTGACCCGAAAAAGGTGTAAAAATTTTGGCCGCTGGAAATGTCTGGACTCGTAACTCTGAAAATAAGTCTCGTATCACTTTGTGACTAATGTAGCCGTATTCTCTAACTCAAGAGCTTTTCACCGACATCTCAAAAATTTCCTTCCATGCCGTCCTTGAGGGTTGTCTGACCTGAAAAATGTGTAAAAATTTTGGCCGCTGGATATGTCTAGACTCGTTATTCTGAAAGTAAGTCTCGTATCACTTTGTGACTAATGTAGCCGTATTCCTTAACTCAAGGGCTTTCCACCGACACCTCAAAAATCTCCTTCCATGCCGTCCTTGGAGGTTGTCTGACCTGAAAAAGGTGTAAAAATTTAGGCCGCTGGAAACGTCTGGACTCGTAACGTTGAAAATAAGTCTCGTATCACTTTGTGACTAATGTAGCCGTATTCCTCAGCTCAAGAGCTTTTCACCAACACCTCAAAAATCTCCTTCCATGCCGTCCTTGGGGGTTGTCTGACCTGAAAAAGGTGTAAAAATTTTGGCCGCTGGAAATGTCTGGACTCGTAACTCTGAAAATAAGTCTCGTATCACTTTGTGACCTATGTAGCCGTATGCCTTAACTCAAGGGCTTTCCACCGACACCTCAAAAATCTCCTTCCATGCCGTCCTTGGGGGTTGTCTGACCTGACAAAAGTGTAAAAATTTAGGCCGCTGGAAACGTCTTGACTCGTAACGTTGAAAATAAGCCTCGTATCACTTTGTGACTAATGTAGCCGTATTCCTTAACTCAAGAGCTTTTCACCAACATCTCAAAAATCTCCTTCCATGCCGTCCTTGGGGGTTGTCTGACCCGAAAAAGGTGTAAAAATTTTGGCCGCTGGAAATGTCTGGACTCGTAACTCTGAAAATAAGTCTCGTATCACTTTGTGACCTATGTAGCCGTATGCCTTAACTCAAGGGCTTTCCACCGACACCTCAAAAATCTCCTTCCATGCCGTCCTTGGGGGTTGTCTGACCTGACAAAAGTGTAAAAATTTAGGCCGCTGGAAACGTCTGGACTCGTAACGTTGAAAATAAGCCTCGTATCACTTTGTGACTAATGTAGCCGTATTCCTTAACTCAAGAGCTTTTCACCAACATCTCAAAAATCTCCTTCCATGCCGTCCTTGGGGGTTGTCTGACCTGACAAAAGAGTAAAAATTTTGGCCGCTGGAAATGTCTGGACTCGTAACTCTGAAAATAAGTCTCGTATCACTTTGTGACTAATGTAGCCGTATTCTCTAACTCAAGAGCTTTTCACCGACATCTCAAAAATTTCCTTCCATGCCGTCCTTGAGGGTTGTCTGACCTGAAAAATGTGTAAAAATTTTGGCCGCTGGATATGTCTAGACTCGTTATTCTGAAAGTAAGTCTCGTATCACTTTGTGACTAATGTAGCCGTATTCCTTAACTCAAGGGCTTTCCACCGACACCTCAAAAATCTCCTTCCATGCCGTCCTTGGGGGTTGTCTGACCTGAAAAAGGTGTAAAAATTTTGGCCGCTGGAAATGTCTGGACTCGTAACTCTGAAAATAAGTCTCGTATCACTTTGTGACTAATGTAGCCGTATTCCTTAACTCAAGAGCTTTTCAGCGACTCCTCAAAAATCTCCTTCCATGCCGTCCTTGGGGCTTTTATAGAGGTGAGACCAAAAGTTTGCAAAATTTTCGGCTGCAGGTTGTTTCGAGATGCACAACTCCCAAACTAGGTCTCGTATCACTTTGTGACTAATGCAGGCGTATTTCTTAACTCAAGAGCTTTCTACGGACACCTCAAAAATTTCCTTCCATGCCGTCCTTGGGGGTTTTATAAAGGTTAGACCGAAAAGTTATCAAAATCTTCGGCTGCGGGTTGTTTCCAGATCCACAACTCCTAAGACTCGTTATTTTACTTGGTACCATTCCTGCAGCATCAGGAGTCAGAAGTTGGAGCTCGGAGTGGCCGGTCGTAGTTTCTGCTTGATACCTACATTACTAATTCAGAATAATGTTTTCGTACAGACTCACCGTTTAGGCGGGCAGTACCCCTGCAGCATCAGGATTTGAAGGTAGAAGGTTTATACTACCGTGATATTATATTGTCATGGGGACTGTATCCATGTGCAACGTTTCATGTGAATCGGTCTTGTAAAAGTGGTTGAGAAATCCATCGAAATATTTGAAGCAAATAATTGTAAGAAAACCGTTCAAAAATGGTTTTTCTTTATACATTTTCGAACCTAGGATGCTGCAGTTTTCCTTTTTTAGGGTTCCGTACCCAAAGGTTGCCAACGGGACCCTATTACTAAGCCTACGCTGTCCGTCTGTCTGTCTGTCTGTCTGTCTGTCTGTCTGTCTGTCTGTCTGTCTGTCTGTCTGTCTGTCCGTCTGTCTGTCAGCGGGCTGTATCTAACAAACGGTAATAGCTAGAGACATGAAATTTTCACAGAATGTGTATTTCTGTTGCCGCTACAACAACAAATACTAAAAATAAAATAAAACTTAAAAATAAAGGGGGTCCCCATACAATAAACTCGATATTTTTGGCGTTTTTATTGATAACTCATAAATTAAACAATATATAAAGAGAAAACTAACATTTTAACCATGAATGATCATTATGACATATTTTAGATAAATTGTTGACAAAAAAAAAGAAATGTAAAACTACATTTTTGACCCATAAATAAGTTTTAAATTAATAGTACCAGTCAAAGTAGCGCCATCTAACATTGTTATGATATCATTGGCATTACAGTGTCATAAGTAGTATAATAATTCGAGTGTAATACTAGAGAACATCTTAGCCGTATGGTTAAGGCGTTAGTCCACGTGTAATGTGGGTATTAGGTTCGAATCTTACTATGAGTTGTTTTTTTTTGAGTAATTCGCATTTTTTTTGTCGCCCACAGCTTAAATTAAAATAATGTTAACACTAAACTGATTTGTGCAAATACATTGTTTACGTACGTAAACATATTTGTAAATAAAGTTTCAAATGCATTCGGAGTTTCAAGCACAGAGTATTAGAACTATAGATGGCGTTGTAATAGTTTTTCACAGAATGTGTATTTATTTATTTGTGTACTTTATGTACCTATTATTGCAGGTGTGTACTAACAATTATGGGACTGAGGTGGCAAAAAAGCGTACAGCCCGCCTGATGTTGAGCAGTTTTTTTTTATGGGAGTGAGGTGGCAAAGAGTAAATAATTGTTGCTATAACAAAGATAATATAAAATAAGAACCTCATAATATATAAAATAATAGTACCGCTACGCACCACTAGATGACGCTAGATGAGCTCCTAGATCGCGCTATGGTTTCGTTTTTCAGATCGCAATATAGTCACGACCAAAATTCGCCTGCTATTGACAAGTTTTGCGTTATCTCTAGGTTTCGATCGATTGTAAATTGTTGTATTGCTTTCATAGTGTTATATTTGATGGCAGAATACTCCCGTTGCCTCCGACTATAGTGTGCGGGGATTTTAATGTAGACTTACTGGAATCTAATGAGAATGCACCTTTAAAAAAATATTTTGACCATATTGGTTTAAATTCAAAACTTCCTCGTGTTGTTACCACAACGGGTTATACTCAAATAGATAATGTGTTTATCAATATTGACTTGAATGCTGGCACATACTGTGCACTCTTTAGTTACCATAGCCCTTTATGGATACAATTTCGAATTGAGCAATAGATTTTATCAAAACTATCCGAAAAGTCAGAATAAAATTTGTATTTCTGTTGCCGCTGTAACAACAAATACTAAAACAGAATAAAAAAATATTTAAGTGGGGTTCCCATACAACAGACATGATTGCCGTTTTTATAGAATGGTACGGAACCCTTCGTGCGCGAGTCCGACTCGCACTTGGCCGGTTTTCCTTATTTCAAAGTATTAAGAGCTTTTCTGTTTAAAAAATATGAACTTTTTAATTTTGTCGGGTTATAAAGGCCGCCAACTTTAGGCCGCCAACTTCACACCGGTTCCATGGACTCCGTTTAGTAGGAAACTATTTTGGACGGTCACATGTCCCTCTTTCTTGGTAATGTTCACAGCAAATTAAGTTAGCTATTTGATTTGATTGACAATTGATTCAGAAGCAAGTGTGTAAGCTAAAACAATTTGCGCACATAAATTTATCCATATTTGTAATAAATTGGTTTGTGTGTCACTCTGTCTTCTTTCTAATAAAAAGAAAGTGCCATTAACTTCCGCGGGGCTAAACTTAATTTAATCTTCGACCCACGTAGGGCTCGTCCAATTAATTCGCATTGTCTAAAATTTCCAACCTTCCGGTTTCATATTTTTTGTAGATTAAGTAAGAATTTTATTTATTAAGAATGTATTTTAAGAAACTAATTTCAATACAAGGTACTTACCTACTTATTTATATTCTACTGCTTAATTTTATATTTAAATTTTAAATTATGAGACTGATGATGTCATTATTTACATAGAGATACAAGAAATAACATTTGATAGTTGGTTCCATTCAGTCGCGCATAGGTCATAATTTTATTAGTACCTATGACCTAACACTGGTACCTATTATGAGGTATCAGACAGACGGACAGTTTTCTGTATCGAGTAGTTTTTTGCTCAATGTGCTCAAAAAAAAACTCGAACGATTTCGATTCGATTCATTCATTTCATTCAGTCTGCGAGCATTCGCCGTATGACGCGGGTGTCTGCGCTGCCCTCCTCCACGCGACTTTGCCGCCATTGCGAGCGTCGAAATTAGTAAAAAGAACTTATAAAACAGTGACGTGAAGTAAAAATGACGCCTTTATGTGTTAACTATTTGTGATAAACGTATGACAAGTGCTACTTTATTGTGTTTGCGGAGTTGTGACGTTGTTTAACGTCAGAAGTGGATTTACAACTTCACCGGTGTTTTTGTTCCGCGTGAGTATTTTGGCAAAGTTTTCTACATCGGTATTCTAGTTAATGTGATTTAAATTGTAAATGGACTAAGCTTATCAATTAGTTATAATAATAATTAGATTGCGTTGTAAATCATATAACCTCGAAGTTATCGTGTTGGGAAACAAGATGTCTATTCATAACAAGTTTATCGTGAATGAACTAAGAACCGGATGAGCTAAGAAAGAGTAAAGTACACGTTGCATTTTTAACGTTGGTTCGCGAATCACGCGTTATCGGATTAATCGATAAGATTGTTACTATGTTGCTCATGGACAACCACAGTTGCTTGATTTAAGTCTTTTTCGTTTTATTATTTTTTAATATTAAGTACCTAAGTATTTTTATTTAATAGGTGGGGAGGTTGTGTTTCTATCTAATTGATATTCTGGTGTACCAAAGGCTTACACTTATAATAATTATAAATATTATAATACAACTGTTAATAGGTACCTATCCCAAAAGAATGCTTGGGTAACTAGGATACTTAATTATTTGTATAATAAAAATAGTAGGTATGATGAAGTAATTAATTACTGTGTTATAAATGAAAAAAGCATTAACTTACCAAAGGACGACAATAAAAATGCACAAGATCTATTTTTAATTAACTGAAAACTAAAAGTAAGACAATACAAAAAGCATAAAAACAAAATAATAACTCTATGCTACAAACACACTGTAAAAAATAAGCAAGTGGCGATAAAATGTAGAAAGACAAGCTCGCTGAGTTTCTTGCCTTTTCAGTCGAGGTCGCGTTTCCGATCCGGAGTTAGAATTAAGTAACAAATTAAAAATTACAATTCGTAAATGCCCCCATAGGTCTAAAAGAAATTAACTAATCGAATGCGAATTTGCTGCAAATAAAAAAACCAGTCGATATGTATCATCCAGGAATCTACAAAGACAATTCAATCGAAACATTTAATGATAGATAGAACTATCTTCACAAACAGGAAAAATATGCACAATCCCCATGTTATCTACAAACACAAAAGCCCCAAGTATTCCACAGGATGCGAAGGTTTTTACGATACCATAAAACTGGGTACTCCAGCGCAGGGTAATGTCAACATAACACCATAACACGGCTGTGGTTCTTGTTGATTGTGTGCCCAGATTGCGGGCTTGACCCCAGTTTTTGCTAAACTTCCTCTATAGCTGGGTATCTTAGCAAAAAATGACAAGAATAGACGTAGCGCTCGTGATACCTGATAGTTCCGGTGTTTCATTTTTTATACGAACAATGTAAATGTTTTCTGATAGAATATTCCACGGAAACACATTTAATCGCAGGACCTATAAATAAGAATGAGCTTGTTTACTTTAATGACCAAAGAAAACGTAAAAATAGACCTATAAGACGAACGGAGTTAAATTCCATCTGATGCTTTCTTTTCTCTAGAAATCGGGATGATTAAAAGTAACAACACCTCTCGGTTAAGTAAATGAAAATTCTTAAATTGTAATTAACTCAATAATAAAACTGCTATGGATCCCATGTGAAAATCGAATTTGCGGACAGGTTTAGAAGTTTCGGTACCATTCATAAAAAGTCAATTTTCAAATCATATCGAATCCACTTCACGTGACTACTGATGTATCAAAGTCCTACAGAATTATCCAAATAATAATAATGTCCTCATCTTGCATGTAAATAACTTTATTGAAAAAAAAAATATGGGTTTCAAAACAACATTTTAATCACTTGTTAAAATAAGCATCCATCTCAAGAAATTAGTTAGAGGAGCGAGAACTGTTTGAACCTAGACCTGTAGGCAAGGTAGGTAGGTATGTAGTTGAGAAAGCTAGACAACAGAGTCTAATTCCTTTGTTAGTTATATAAAAAAAAACTAAATTGTGTGAGAGTTATTAAAGACTATTTAAAAAAGAAAATATTTATAAGACTAACAAAAGGCAATTCGCTTAACATTTTATAGGACTATAAAATTCCAAACACCGTTATGGATACGTAACAATACGAATTAACGTGTGTCATTTAATAGGTACGTGTTGTAGTAGATATATAGGGCCTTATGTAAATATTTCCAACGAAGATAAAATTGTCAATGACGAGGTGCGAACTAACAATGCTAGGTCAATGTCAACACTCCGTTATATTTTAAAACTAGCTGTGACTACGTAGGTACGTGTGGAATTTAACAAAAAATGTTAATGTTTGCTAAAATAAAAGTAGCTTATGTAGTCCTTATAACAACAGCTATCTGCCAGTGAAGGTCCCATTAAAATTGGTCAAGCCGTTAAGGAAAGCTGGAACAAACAGACAGACACACAAATTGGAAGAGTACAGAAGACGAGCTGTAGTGGCAATACCGACACATTATCAACGCTATTTTCCACGAGTGACTAAGTCGTACTGTGTCCATGGACTCCGTTTAGTAGGACAAACTATTTTTGACAGTCACGTGTCTCCCTTTTTTTAGTTAATGTCTGACTAAATTGGAATTAACCTCGTTATTTGTAAATTCCCGTTTCCTCGAAATATTGTAAGTAAGTAATACAAACTTTTATTCTTTTAATGAAGGTTTATTTTGAGATTATTAAAATAAAAGCTTCGCCAAGCTTGTTGAACGAAAAAAACTGAGCTTCTTGACCTTTGAATAGTAAGAAAGGAAATAAAATAAATGTTTATACAAGGATCATTAGGTCTACACTAACTTTAATATGTTTTTAGTTTCAATTATTGTAATGTAATGTAACGTCACGACTTTTATCCCCGTTCGGGGGTAGTCAGAGGCTTGAGTGGCCATACACCACCACATTGTGGAGGTATTAACCAACTCAAAGCCCACGTTTCACTAGATAGTCAGAACCCAACGTGACAGGTGGTGAACCGTGTCGCCGTGTATACAGGAACTGACTATTACCTAATCCCGAGGGATAGTTAGGTTTCCTCACGAGTTTCAATTATTAAGTGACTATTTTTGCATATGAATCTCTCATAATTGAATCGAGTTTTGATCCCAATGTATCCTGTAAATAATTTTAATTAATTATGAATGTTTTTTGTCCGCTTTAATACTTTTGATATTTCTCGTAATGAGTCGATCTTAAAATAGAATCTTCAACCTTGCCCCGTCGTGTTATGTCTAGACACACACAAATACCGTTTTCTTTCACATTAACATATTTTCTTCTTATTGTTGTATTACGAGTCGACGTTTCTGTTTTCTTGTAAACATAATACAGATAATACTTCTTAATAAGATTTGACATTAGCGTTGTCATTTGTTTTATTTAAAAGCTTTTCTGACATAAAGAATTTGAGAAAAAGTACCATTAACAAAAATGTTGACTGGCTGCGTCTGCATAGGCGCATGTCGTGCCCATGGACCAATTACTAAGGGGACTGGCCCTAAGCAAGTCGGCCGAGTGGTCGGCCTAGTACTAACATCGACATAAAACGAAGCGAGTAGTTCAACTATTTACCGGTAGATAGAACATTGAAAATGAAAAAACAATGACCACGTTTGTTTTCATACATATATCTAATAAGGGCACCTCTTTCTTTAGTCTTTACTCTGTGGTCGTGCCCGAGAGTGCTCCTGCATCTGGTAATCTGGACACATCAATAGATTTTTTTTTATCTTCATATTATAATTTATATTTGCCAGCGGTTAAGAATTAATGTGCGTTCGTCTATAGGTACAGCATTGATAGGAAGATACTATCTTTTAAATTTCGAGTTCCGAACTTCAAATTGAATGATCTTATTACTTTCTTCAAGCGTATTGATTCACTTAATTAATGTGTTCTTGTATCCGTCGACACACTAGGGAACAAAGTTAATTGAAAAATAAGTGACTTTCGAAATTGTTTCGCCAACCACAGTTTGAGTAATATCGTGTCTCTGTTCTTAATTAAGTGTTCTAAGACCTTTGGCGCTGTAGCTGATTGAGTACTCTCCATCTCTCTCTATCTAGGGTAGTCAGCTACTTCACGTTTTTATACGACATGACACCTATCTCCTCTTTAATCTGGTTCAGAGCTGGCTTATTCTTGGTCTTCTTCTACTAAGATGACTTGTATAAAAACATTTAAGAGTATAAGTAATATTATGTTTATGTTGTACCGATATAATCAAATTAAGGATTTGATGAAATCCTTGAGAATGTTTGCCTGATTTCATATTTTCCTTGCGTCATTATTTGAGATTATTAACAACATAGATTAGATAGCATTATCAGACGAGTTAGGTTAGTCCAGTCGTCCAGGGCGTCTAGTCTGTTAAGAATTAACCATTGCGAAACCACTGTTATCTAAATTTTACCGCCAAGAATTTACGATTTATAATAAACAATTCACGAAGATATTATTTGAGACCAGTGGTTTTCCATTGGTTTTTAGCAGACTTGGTACCAGGATTGGTAATAATATCCATGTTTAGAGAATTGTTTTCCTGAATTTCCTGGCAACTGAATGTTCACATAACTTGGGCACCAGTTGAATATTTATAGTACGTCTTGTGTATATCTAATTTCGTGGGACCGCTGCGGCAAACTTGGTTTTTCTTTGCCAATCCCTTGAGGGATTCTCTGAAGATGTTCCGAATTTATTGGTCAAAAGTTTTCCTGAAACAGGTTATTGTAAATATTCTATAGTTAGAGATAGAACAGGGTTTACAGAACGTTATCGATCAATCGTTGGTAGGTGTATAGTTCGCGACAGGTCGAGATGACATTCGGGTTATGAGCTTTATGCAGAATAAAATCGGAATCAAAATTAGCAGGACCCGCAACGCAACAGAATAATTTAATTTAATTATTTTGTGGGCGATTTTAATTGTTTATCGAGTCCTGCTAATTTTATAACCCGAATGTCATCTCGACCTGTCGCAAACTATACATAACAAACTAGGTAATAACATAAGACATTGTTTTATTTGCTACTAAAATTTTAATTTTAATTAAAACAAGATAAATCTTATTCACGTCATACAACTGTAAAATGAAGAAACGAAGCTGTACATTTTTCAGTAGCATTAATAAAAAACTTCACTCCATTGAGATTCATGAAACGATGTAAAATTTTCAGCTGATTAAATATTTAGGAGGTTGATAACTGTAGTCGGAGTCAACAGTCTTTCAGAACAAGATTGACGTGACCTTGGAGCATCGGACCGAATAACGGGATGGAGCAAAAAATATTCAATGCCAATTTTTTTTATACCTTATCTAACTTCCGTTTGACTTGTGCAAATCAATTGCTGTGTTCAGTTGTTTCGCATGCTGCGCGATGCAGCTTTGCCTCGCTTAGTTTGACATGGCGCGCACAAGCCAAATGCTCGCCTGAGCATGCGACTGAGGCTGCCGCGCTCGCGCAGCATGTGACCAAGCAGCCTCGCGCGGCATGCGAGCCATCTGTACTCCGCTATTGGCTGTGACTACAAGAGGCGAACGGCGAGCCCGAGCAGTCATTTTTGACGTCGGAAGTTCTCTCGGAACGCATAGACTAACCCGCGAATACTCATACGCTACTCAAATTTGAAAGCTGCTTGACTTTGACGCGTCATACAAAACAATGAAAGATGACGACGTCACAATCTCAATCTGTTGAGTGGGACTTAAACATTCTGGTAGCCCTTGAGTATTCGGCCGATAGGTAATGTCATAAATGATGGCTCGGGCGCGGCAGCTCGGGGCATGTGTACGCACCCAAAAACAATTGACGAAAATCTTTTGTTAAAGACGTGCAGCAGGTGGTGTTAAGCGAAACAATTTCTTTGTTTGCAAAAAAATATTTTTCTAATCTTATTAATGAGAAAAGTTTGCATAAGCACTTTTTTATACTGTTTGTGTACAAAGATTATGTAATCCAACTATTTTTAAATGTTGTATTTTTATTTTGGCATTGTTCCAGCATCTAAAAAAATGAATCTCGTGGGCGTCCAAATTATCTTCGTGCTGTGCACTAAGCTTTTGGTAGACTTATTTCGTGGAAAAATCACTTTACAATGTTAACCTACTCTTTCTTTTTCTTTCCTCAATTAAAAATAACGAAAGAAACTTAGTGCACGTCATTTGTGTAACTGAAACTGCAAAATCCCTGATTTATCAATAGTACGGTCGGATAGAAATCTCAGGGCAATTTCCAGCATAAGCTGAGCTCTCTTTATTATTGATACCCGTCATAAAGAGATCTCAACTTATGCTGGAAATGTTCCCTGAGATACCTTAACTTGGTACTTATTTTACTAGAAATTAATTTAAAATTGGTGACTGCTATTGTTCAATGGGTATTGATGTCTTTTAGTGCTAAGGTCAGGATAATTGTTACTGGAATTTTACCGTCCAAGTAAACCACATTGTGGTTACCACAATTCTGAGATCAACTCTCGAAGTCTCGTATTAGTTCACCGTTTCTTGGTTATTCAATCATGCCTCTGACGTCATACGTTGTAAAAACACTGTCTTTATTTGTGGTCTCCTATAATGACTTGCAAGGTTTCGTGGGAATACTTATAATGTCATGAACTTATTTGTTGCGGCGCTATGACGTCATGAACACAATATATGCTATTGTATTTTTCCTCGTTTCGAGGCGTGCGTAGGGTGATGTTCATTAGTTTTTTTTTCAATATGTTTCCAGATCAATTTCATTTGTTTTCACTCTCCTTCAGGCTCTGCCATTTTAATGCCACCTGCAAATTTATGGGGAAATACTACTGATATCAGAAACCTTAACAAAAATAGTGCCGAAAATTTAACAAAAATATTACAAATATGTTTTGCATCGTGGGCCACCTTTACGCTAGTGAGCGACTATGAGCTGTCTTAATAATAATAATTTAGCCCTTTTACCGTCCCACTGCTGGGCAAGGGCCTCCCCTCAATGCGAGGGGGATTCAGGCCATAATCCACCACGCTGGCCCAGTGCGGGTTGGTGGATTTCACATGTCTAAAGACATGCAGGTTTCCTCATGATGTTTTCCTTCACCGTAAGCAAGTGATAATCATATTCACACATAGATTTCGAAAAATCCAGAGGTGTGAGCCAGGGTTTGAACCCAGGACCATAAGCCCGTAAGACGCGTGCTTAACCAATCGGCTACCACTGCTTTTTCAAACTGCTATCTTATCAAATGAAATTTACTCGTGTAAAATTCATAGTTCAAATATAAGGTAAAAAAATTAAGGTAATATAATTTTTACATATTTGGATTGAGAATCGAATACTGTATAACTAGAGAATACAATCCCGGGATCCCGAATCCCGGGATCCCGGGATCCCGGCCGTTTTCTGATCCCGAAAATCCCGGGACTGTACTTGGCTAATCTCGGGATTTTCGGGATTGCCACAAACAGGTCTAGATTAGTATTAGACGTGAAATGAGACTGTTTGAAAATGGAGGAATTCGTGGATATCACTTACAAACCGCATATAAGTATCTATTGTTTTGTTGTACTGGTTGGAAAAATATCTCCAACCAGTGTAGAACCTGAGCGAGCGTTTGCAGCTGCTGCTTATGTTGGCATTAAACTACGAAGCAGGCTTGGAAGTCAAACATTGGATGCTTTGATATTTCTAAGATTGTATTTTCGAAATTCTAATAGATTTTTTGTTCTGTCTTATTTATTTCTTACAAAAGTACCTTTGGTGTTTTGTTTTTGTATTTTTATATTCTTACTATTGTTTTGATTTGTGTCGTGTGCAACAATATTCAATATATTTTTTAAGAAATTTTTAAGTTTTTTTTAATTGAGCCAATTAGAAACCACATAGTCTAATCCCGGGATAGCCCCGGGATCCCGGGATTACGCATCAAAAATCCCGAAATCCCGGGATTGAAAAACATGCTCGGGATTGTATTCTCTATGTATAACCCTTCTTCAATAAGTCCCTAGTCTTACCTATCACACTGTATAAAAAAAAACCTGTACCGTCCAACACCCGATCCATCTTGTGGCTCTAGTGGCCATTCTAAATGTTTATATTTCCTATGATGCCAGACTAAATATTAAACGCCAATTATTTTCGACTAGCTTTTGCCCGCGACTTCGTCCGCGCAGAATTCAAAATCGAACTTCCGTACAAACTTTCATTCCCTATTTAACGCCCTCAGGGGTAGAATATTGAAATAATCTATACCTACACTTCACAAAGAACACATTCTCCAAATTTCATGTCCTCAGGACCAGCGGCTTAGGTTGTGTGTTGATGTATCAGTCAGTCAGGACTTTGAATTTTATACGTAGAGATTTCTCCGTGCGCAATCCTTTATTCATTAAATATACTGTTCCATTTGTAAATCGAAGTACCCAAACGCCCGCGTAATACAATTCCCAAATGGCTCGCGTCATATTACTTAATGTAAATCGTAAATTCACGTCACGGCAATAATAAACTCGACACACGTTGCCGCGGTTCCGTACGTAATATAGAATTGTATTGTGAGAGTACTCGGCACTCGCCTTTTAATGAATAAATTCGTTCACTTAATTCTCAAGTACAGTTGCGAGGAGTTGAGTAAGTCAGAAATAAAATTAGGCTGGAATGTACAATCGCCTGCTCAGGAAATATTACCAGCAGAAAGTGAGCTCTCTTTAATCATGGCTGTCAATAATAAAAACCCGGCCAAGTGCGTGTCGGACTCGCACATGAAGGGTTCCGTACCATCGTAAAATAAAAACGTCAAAAATATTAAGTTTCCTGAATGAGAACCTCCTTTCCTTTATACAGGCTGACTGGTTGAACACGCTGATTTAAATTTTATTTTATTTATAGTATTTCTTATTGAAGAGGCAACAGAAATACACATTCTGTGAAAATTTCAAGTCTCTATCTATTACGGTTCGTGAGATACAGCCCGCTGACAGACGGACAGACGGACGGACAGCGTAGGCTTAGTAATAGGGCCCCGTTGGCACCCTTCGGGTACGGAACCATAAAAAGCTCAGCGTATACTGGAAACGTTCCCTGAGATGTATTACTGTGATCAATTTGATCATAATTTCTACTACATCATTATTCTTGGTAGCGTTTTATTCCAATTTTAAATTCAGTCGACTGCAATTTGGCTGATTACTGATAGCATGAGCAACTACAGAAACTCACCGCTCGACTAGAAACTACTAGAACTAGAAAGACTAGCAGTGACCAGCATTGGTTCAATTTGGCGCGTTCACAAGTCCTGAGCAGCAAGTTATGAAGTTATGTCTAGTATTAAGACGTCAGAACTGATTGATCAGGCCTCTTGGACGTATCAAATGGTAGGTAGACGTGAGAGAAAAAAGTTTTCACTTGTTACAAATTGGCGAATTTTATTCCCAATTCACACTGGACCCTATATCAAGTGCTAGGATTTGGAAAAGCTTTTTGAAAGTCTCAAGTGAATTATCGTAGGATCTTACTTCTGTCACAGTTAATTCTGACTGAATATTTTTGTGTCTAGAAAAGATGAAAACTGATGGCCAATAGCCACTGGCCATACTATGCCATTATGACCATATGACCATTATGACCATTATGGCCATATTATATGACTATGGCCATTGGCCATAGTACTTATAGTCAAAAGCGAAGAACCACTGAAAAAAATCACTTTCATTACATCGTTTTTTTATGTGACGAAGATGTCAAACAAGTGTATTGCCCGCCTGATTTTGAGCAGCTACCGTAGCCTATGGATGCTCGCACGTTAGCGACCTGTAGAAGGCGGGGTCCCTTTGTACCACTAGGGATCCGTCTTTCTCACTCATCATACGAAACACAGTTATAATAGCTACATTACGCCGTCGTTCTTTGAGAGGGTCATACTACCCCAGTTAAGTCAGTTCAGGTATGAGCTGCAGTCGGTTGCAATTGGTTGCTTGCCTCTACCACCAAAGACTGGATGACTTTATCTGAACTTATTTAAAGCTACTTTACATTGCTTAAACGTCGATTAGGATGTTAGACCAATTAATGTCCTACAACACCTTCACCTTTTTCCTTTGCACTACAACATGGGGTTCTTCAAAAGGCACGTTTACTGGTCCCTAAAAGGTCGGCGCCGCGTCTGCTCCCCTTGAGTTGCAGATGTCCTGGGCGGCGGCTCCCACTTATCATCAGGTGGACCGTCTGCCAGTGTGCCATCCTTAGCTATAAAAACAGCGGGTTGCACTCCGGGAGTGCCGGCAGACATTTTTTACCCATCCCGTCTTACGAATTTTCGATCAGGCATCCCGTCTTACGAATGTTCGATCAGGTCACGTGTCCTGACTCGAGTTTAACATTTTTTACCCATCCCGTCTTACGAATTTTCGATCAGGCATCCCGTCTTACGAATTTTCGATCAGGTCACGTGTCCTGACGCGAGTTTAACTTTTCTACCCATCCCAAGAAAAGTGCACATCGCCGCTAAAGAAGTTTTCACATCAAAAATGTTCCTCCACGAAGTAGCTTGCCGAAAACATCCTGAGATAAGAAGTTGATCCTAAAAAGTTTTTTTTTATTCTGAAACTTGAATTAGACGTGGCTATATAATGTAATCGAGCTTTTGACACTTGGGACTTTGTGTCTTCTGTGAACGAGTGCCAATTGGAGTAAGGCATAACCATAATTCGCATTTAGTGAATGAACCTACTACAAGAATTTATAGAGGTAATCAAGTTATAGTACCTACTCAATTTTAGTTTAGGGGGAGAATCTTGGATGTAGGGCTAGGCTAGATTTTATTTAGTTTTTATAACGAACATTTTTTTTTATTCGACTGAGGCGGCAAACAATGTTAAGCAGTTACCGTAGCCTGTAAGTGCTTGCAATGGCAAAGGCATCGCTCGCACGTTGCCGACCTAAAGGGGAGTGGGACAGAGGTAGCGGAAGGGGGCGTTGGGTTGCCGGCTCTCTCACTTTTCGTAAAAAACGTAGCTGTAATAACTAATTTACGCCGATCATCTGCGAGAGGGTGGTGTTACCCAGGTTCAAGCTGTCCCCTATATGAGTATGTTATGTGACAAAGGTGGCAAACAAGCGTAAAGCCCTCCTGATATAAAGCACCAGTTACCGTAGCTTATAGATTCTTGCAATACCAAAGACATCGCTCGCACGTTGCCGACCTGAAGGGGACTGGGACAGAGGGAGGGGAAGGGGTGGGGACTATATAATTAACATTATGTACCTTCTAAAATATTTTATACAGGTGCTTTCTAGAATAAATTTTCGGCAAAATGCGTGCCTAACTCTAGATTAGCGTAAATCAAATGATAACGGCTTGCTCTCGGATCTAGCGGATTAACCCCTTTTACAAAAGCGCTTCTCACATATTCCCAAGGACATAACCATACAAAATTTGTAGGCTTATATTAAATCGCATATTCAACTTACCCTTTGAAAAGAAAGTATTGTGCCATGGAAATGGGAACGATAATTTATAATATTTGTATAGAAAGGAAATTTAACAATGCGTCACATACGAATAGTGTTGAGCGTTATAAACGAGTGCGACATCGAGCGAGTGATTTTATTTTGATTATACTGCCATGGACCAGTTACTAAGGGGACTGGCCCTAAGCAAGTCGGCCTAGTACTAACATCGACATAAAACGAAGCGAGTAGTTCAACTATTTACCGGTAAATATTATAATGAAAATGAAAAAATAATGACCACGTTTTGTTTCATACAGATATCTAATAAGGGCACCTCTTTCTTTAGTCTTTACTCTGTGTATACTGCCAAAATAAGGAATTATGAACGATCAGAAGGTACGGGATTCAGTAAGCAAGTTTCTCATTGTAAGCGAACTCATTTGTTTCTTTCCTCATTGGCCGCGTCCACAAGCAATCAGAATGATGTGTCCGAGCCTATGTAGTCAGACTTGAAAACTGATTACCTACTCGGGCGCGCCGCTTGGCACATTTCGATGTATCTATAAGGTGCCCGAAAAATTGATGGCCGATGGGGCAGAAAGTTTCTTGAGTGGCGACCGCATACCGAAAGACGCAGCGTGGACTGACGACCTGGTGAAGGTCGCGGAAACCGCTGGATGCAAGTACCGGTCGTTGTGGTTCAACAGTGGACGTCTTTTGGCTGAAATAATGATGATGATAAGATGCTTCTACAAGTTCGGAGCTGCCGCCCTCAAGCAATCAGTTATTTCCGTTATATCTACGCGGTCAGATTTCAAAACTGACCCCTCGAAGCGCGCCGCTCGCTTATGGACGCGGCCATTGAGGTTGCCCTTCACCCAATTGTTTTACTCGATTCCCTCGAAGCAAAGCCGGATTAAATCAATTCCTATTGTGGACTTCTGATGGCTCGAGTAATAGAATATTTAGAGGCGACGCGCCGCAGAAGGAGCGGCGCCGCGTCGCCGGCGCGTGATCTTGTTAGCTACGGGTTGACCCCCGAATCTGCAGGCTGTTTGTCGTTTTTATTACATTATCTCTTTCGTAACAGACGAGCCTTTATACGCATAAACACAAAAGGTTTATTTAACCAGCCAGCGCCTCCGCGTATTAAAAGGGTTACTTCGAAGAGTATTTGTATGCTATGTCAACTTTTTTATACAACAAAGGTAGTAAGCAAGCGTACGAACCCACCTAGACCCGAAGTGGCTTAGCCATTGAACTACCATTGCCATTGAGCCGCTGTAGTGGTCGAACCTCTGATTGGTCGGTTGATGCTGACCGACCAACCAGAGGGTCGATCACTAAAGCATCTCAATGGCAATGGCGAAGCGACTTGGGGGCCTGATGTCAAGCAGTTACCGTAACCTATGGATGCTTGCAATACCAAAGCCATTGTTCGCACGTTTTCGACCCTGAGATGAATAAGGAGAGTTTCAGGGGAGTGGGACAAAGGGAGAGAGTGGGTTGGGCTTTCGGCTTTCCGGCTCTATCACTCATCGTATAAAACTATAGTCAATTGGCTACAGCTTGGCTCTACCACAGCTTTTTTAATAGCCGTTAATTGTTACTTCTCCACAGATCTCTGTCTTAGGCTATTTCCGGGATGTTCCCGAAAACAAGTTATAATTTTAAAATTCAGTTGTCAAATATTCAGGACTAGCTTCTGCTCGCGACTTCGTCCGCGTTAACTTTAAAATTCCACACACGCACCCGAGGGCCTACTCGTTTACAAACGAAAACGAAATTGCGGACGAAATTCGCGTATTTTCTACTAGGTTTCTCATTGATTCCGACAATTCTTACGAACGAAAATTGTTTTACGTTTAGATTCGACGACGACGAAAACGTCAAACAATTTTCGTTGTTTGACGAATTGTTCTGGGATAAAAAGTAGCCTTTGTTCTGCTCCAAAGTCCTTTCTATCTCCGTACCAAAATTCATCAAAATTGGTTTAGCGGTTTAGTTGTGAAAGCGTAACAGACAGACAGAGTTACTTTCCCATTTATAATATTAGTTTAGAGTATACATTTTCGATGTGAGGTATGTAGGTAGTAACGTGTCTCGCTTAGCGCATAAAGAGCAAACCTTGTCCTAGATTTATTTGTGCATTCTCCTTCACTGCACTCATTATTCGAGTCATTAACCTCTTCTGTATTCCGAAGGTCCTTGCCAACGTGTCTTTCGTAAAGTTATGTGGTTTTACGATTTACACAAACGTCTTTGGCCTCAGTTTCATCATCTCACTTGAATTAAGCAAATTGCTTTCCTTTGTGCCTTGCACACAAATTATCATATTCATAACAAATCGTGAGAGATTTTTAACAGTTAAATTATATTGTTGTAATCGCACGAATATTTAAAGAGTCCTTGAAGTAAAACTACCAAACTAGATTTTTTTTATACAAGAAAGCTGACAAGCATATACCCTCACTGATGTTAAGCAGTTATCGTAGCTGATAGATATTGCAATACCAAAAACATGTTTCCGACCCAAAGATAAACAGTAAGGGACGTAGGATGGTGGGATAGAAGGCGAAGAAGGGTTGGGCTTCCGGCCTCCTATCGTATGAAACGCAGCTATAAAAGCTACTTTACTCCGATCTTCTGAGAGAGGATGGTACTGCCCCCGTAAACCGGCACGTATCTCAGCTGCAGTCAATTGGCTACAGCTTGGCTCTATCCCCATTTTTTTTTAAAGTATTTCTGTGCTCGACTTTTAAGCTTATACAAGTATCCATGTAATATCCATGTTTAAGTAACATTAAGTGGGCATTCACATTATGAAGACGACAACACGTTCTCACATCTTATGGTAAACGGGTGCCGAATTCGGTCATTAACCCTCATAATGTACAGCAAAAACGTTGTCATCTTCATAATGTAAATCCAGCATAAATGTTAGAGAAAGACGAATCAAATTGAAAAGACGAGTTCTGAATAAAATTACTATTGAACACTTTGTTTCCCACACTTGGAAAATTCTTCAATGCAGCTGATTACATAGACCGTTAGACGAATTGTTACATCACTGTACGTGCAGCTTTTGTAAAGTATTGTGTAGGTCGTTATGATAAGTAAATCTGACCATTTTAACACCATCGGACCGATAAGAAATATTGGGGGTAGAGTCTAGCTGTAGCCAACTGACTACAGCTCATATACGAGCTAGCTCGACCAGGGAAGTACCACCGTCTTACAGCAGATGTGCGTTAAGTAGCTATTTAGCTGCGTTTCGTACAATGAGTGAGAGAGCCGGAAGCCCAACCCCCCCACTTACCATTCTCGCTTCCTTTATTCTCTCCCTGTGTCCCATTTCACTTCAGGTCAACGTGCGTTGAGCTTTGCGTTTGGTATTGGAAGCACCTATAGACTGCAGCAACTGCTTAATATCAGGTGGACTCTAAGCATATTTGTCGCCTTAGTTATTAAAATAAAATTAGTTTGTCTCATAAGGCCATCACACAACACATCACATCACACCATTGTTATCGGCCTATTGCTGTCCACTGCTGGACAAAGGCCTCCTCAATGCCCGTCACTGAGCTCGGTCTTCATTTCTCATAGGGTCATGCCAGATGTCAATAATAATAATATCCTGGGACATTTTTTTACACACGGCTACCTGATCCCAAACTAAGCAGAGCTTGTACTATGGAGACCAGATAACTGATATTACTACATATATTACTTTTTGTTTGTAAATACATACTTAATATACATATACACCCAGACTCGGGACATCCAGACATGTTCATGCACACAAATGCATGTCCCGGGTAGGAATCGTACCTACGACCTGCAGCGTGAAAGGCGCCATCACGCCAACCACCACGCCAACGGGCCCGTCATAATGAAATCCTGATTCATATGTGCTACCGTCAGTACTGCGATACGAAACGCATGATACTAGCGATAATACTGGTATTCTGGCATAACCCATTCCCTTTCAAATAAAGAATGAAAATTATAGGGAGAGACTCGGTGTAACTGTTCCGTATTTGTCACGGCCGATATTAAGTGCCATGGTAACTGTTATTTTTAATGATGAGAATATCTTCAAAACACTGATCGTGTCATCATAGATAAGTATGGAAACATTTGGTACGCACAGTGTCGCTTTAAATAGATCGTAGGCAGTTTCCCAAATCACGTTTTTAACGAAAAATGTTTTGTCACTGTCACCGTTATAATTATCCCCCGACATCGGTTGTCGGTCTACAGTAATTATATTTGTATTTGGTTTATTCACAGGAGGTGACTGAGGACTTCGTTAACTTCCCGCTTTGTTACTGTAAATATTGGACTTGTTTAATTAATTTACAGTGTAAATTTTTGGTGAGCGGATTTTGGATTCGGTTTTAATCTCGTTGGGAATATGTCAAGTCTGTGTAATGTCGTAATTAGATTTTCTGGGAATACTTTTAATTTGGGATATTTGTGAAATCCTTGGATTAGGTATAAGCATGAATATTTTGGAACGCAAAGAGATTATTTATACAGCAGAAGATGTTGAAATAATGTAATAAGTAATTGCGATAGAGTTAATGTTAGGTACTGTGTATTAGGGTTATAAATACAGTTATTACTTACTACCCACTGAGTACGATAATTTATAGCTTGCGTGGGCTCTAGAACTGAACCTAATAGAATTGAATATTTGCCTACTGAGAAACGAATTAGTTTCTTATTTAATAGTCGAGATCGATCTCAACTTTCAGATGCATTTATTAATACAAGCCTTAGTTTCTGAAACGATTAGTAGGTAATGTAATAAAACTTTTGTTTGTAACAATGAAACTTTAGCAAGTTGTGGTGCATAGCGCTCGACCTTTTAGTTTGACGACCCTCTTAAAGAGATGGCACTAAAGTGCATAGAAACTCAAAGCCAAAGAAGTTAATATAGAGCAGGAAAGGGATCACCAGATCTAATTTAAAGTTCTTTTCAGACGACCTGCAACCAGACTGCAAGCCTTCTGCAAAAGACTAACAGTGTCTACTTTTACTGGATATTATGAAAAACATAATTGAACTTGAGACTACTAACCCACTTCGTCACGACCTAAAGCACTTTGACTTATAAATAGTCCTAAATCGATACAAATACGTAGTATCTCTTTAGTACAAATCCTCCAAATTGAATCAACGCCGCAAAACTCGACTTGTGGTTGAAACATCAAGTTGCCCATCACCCAACTAAGGGCCGGCCTGTCAGAAACAGTAATAGTAGATGTTATTCGGGCCCCAAATAACTTGTAGGATTAATTCATTTCAAGGATTAATTTGTCCCAACAAAGGGCTCGGGCAGATTGCGAAATTCAACTCTCTATTTTCCTTTTGTCTTTTAAAGACAATTTTATTTATAACATTACGCATATAACAGTCTACATTTTGTTCAAAACCAAGCATTAATTTCCTTTTGTATTGAAACCTTCATGTTCAGAATATTAAATATTTAGTTTGGAATGGAAATTAGGTAGGTAATACCTAGTGTTTTGGGAGTAACATTTCGTGTTAGCGTTTGTAGATATTAAGCTGAAATTGTATCTTTAGCCCTGAGGCCTTATCGTAGGCTGTATTGCCCAGACTAGATCCTTTCAATAAGTAACATAAAAATGATTCCTTGGCAGTGTGAACGTGACAGAATATAAAAAGCTTATTGAGAACAGATTTCCTACCAGCACTTGCTATTTCGAAATACTTTTCAATTTGAATACAGAGTTTATGTACATTCCGTACACGATAATTTAGCGAACGATACGAAAACCATTTTGCGATTCAGCGTCATTAGACATTCGTCGTTATGGCATATGGAAAAGTGATAACCGTGCCAAGAATATTTTTAAAGAAATTCGCATTGACGTCAGACCTCAGCCTACAGTTTATTTCTTACGCAAGAAACTCCGGCTCAGGGCTAATTCAGGAAACAGATAAAGGGCTATCGTAGAGTGTTTGCAAGACTGTTTGAAATTATATTCTGCTAGGTATACGTCGAAGTGGCAAAGTTATTCTTCGCGTGCGATCGTAAACACGAAGAGGTCAGATATTTTCATTATGTAAAAGCTTAAATTCAGTATTTTAGGTATTGTTTATCTGAAGTGGAATTACCCACCGGAAATGTTGATAAAGTTAATGTAAAAAACCTACAGTAAAAAAAAAACCATACGACTCAAAACGAATCAGCCCCATTAGGATAAAGGACATGCCGATATGATAACGATCACGAAGCAAACACATATTATCACTGAAATCTTTTAAGGACCTAAAGTACCAATCATTCTTAACATTTCCATATTTGCTGCTGCTGTACCTACTGTTTATGACTTTAAATAAAAATAAGTGTTTCAAGCCGAAATCTTGTTTTTATAGCAGTGAGGTAAAAAATTACCAGCAAACCAAGTCCTAGACAAGTGGATTCGTCTACAAGCGTTTCTACAAATCATTACGATTAATAAATGTATGAAAATAATATTAGCTGTCGATAAGTAGATCGCGTGACTTATGTCATTCCCATTCATTGAAGCGCAACGATTTGTAGAAACGCTTGTAGATGAATTCACATGTTTAGGTTCTGAAGTGGCTAGACTAGAATGGCCCTTTCAGATCACTATACCACCCAAGCCAACGTGCAACGTGGCACCGCCCTCCGATATTTGGACTCACAAGGACCTACAGCCGTACGTAACTTAAATTTGAGAGCTGCTTAACTTAGACGCGCCATACAAAAAATGACAGTTAACGACGTCTCAAACTAGGGTTGCCAACTATTTTTGAGAAAAATAAAGTATCACATCTTTAAGTAGGGCAAAAAAAAGTATTTGGAAGAAAAAAATAGTATTTTTCAAAATTTTATTTACTACTTATCTTGAAGACATATTTTTTGTTTTGAGAATTACTTGTTAACCAGTCGTATTGTTTTTCCCATCCGGATATATATTTTTATAAGATTTTTGATTTGATTATTTTAGCTTTTTTTGGGGAGTGATTGGTGTATCACTATCAGAGTTACTCGTCATTTTCAGCGATTGAAATGATTCGATTTACTTTAAAACAAATTCTTTAAATGAAAACAAATAAACAAACAAGAACTAGGTATTTTCATACAATTTCGCCAATAGTATCGATAATAGTCCAGTAATTATCCATACAAGTGTTTCATTTTACGCACCACAGTAATGATTGGAAATAAAGTATTTTCACATACTTTATTTTTAAGTAAAAGTATAAAGTATATTTATTAAAAATAAAGTAGGATACTTTATTATAAAGTATGGTTGGGAACCCTATCTCAAACTGCTAAGTGGGACTTAAACATTTAAGTAGCCTTTGAGTATTCGGCCGTTAGCCTCACAAGTTGAAATGGAGATTTAGAGGTAATTTACCTAATTTAGGGTTTAATGTTACTAATAAAAACTCAACATAATTGTCTGGAATTTTTTGTTTGTGTAACTACAGCTATTGAGATAATCACTGCTGTAATAAAAACCGCAGGGGTTTAAGGTCAGAGATCTCCTGGTATTGCTTTGTTCTCAAAGCTTGGGTTCACTTGCTAGTTCACTCGGTTATCACAAACTTATCGTGTGGCATACATATTACTTACTCCTTCACAAATATACCTACTTGATACCTACTATATGTGCACACACATATATAGCACATATATATATATGGCTACACATCTCAGGGATCATTTCCAGCGTAAGCTGAGCTCTCTTTATTATATGTGTCAATAACTAAGAGGGTTCAGCTTATACTGATCACTACGTTATAGACTGTATCTACAATACACGCCTGTATGAATCAGGTAAGATAATTGGTAAAATACATACTCGCGCGTATATTTCTATTTCATTCGTGGTCTTATCTATCGTAAAATTGTTTGCGTTTATCAGTCAAATATGTTGCTTCTAATACAACGTAGATTATTTTATTTCAACCATATTCATTGTTCAAAATAGTCGTACTATTAATTTCACTGATATGATAGCTCTCATTAACAAAACCCGATTCGTCAATAATTGCAGTGTCACCTCTATAAACAGAGATGATTGCCGACAAGGCTATTATTATACACACCGAGTGAATTAAAGTTTATTAATGAAAATAAACTTGATGTTGTTTTTGATGCCGTCAACAGACCAATGTCGCGTGATTCAACGCGTATCGCGACCTTCAATGAATAAAGAATTGGCTTTTATTGTATAGGTGTTTCAGCTTGTTTTTGTTCAAAAACTGTTTAGTAGTTTTCCTTACGATGCCCTCTATGTTTTGTCTGTTGTTGTTTAGTAATGTTTTCTTTGCTGAATCATTGTTCGCTTGATATTTTAAATTTCCGTATCTCATATTTCTTGTGTCAATGTTTCAAGGTCTCCCTAGAATACATCTACATTTTCCTTATGTTATTTAGATATGGTAACATCCTACGAGTAAGACTACTGCGATTGTGCATTGCGAATATTTGCATGCAGACTGGAGAGGTTAGATCAGACACTGCGGCATTTACTATGGCCTTGACTGCACGTTTATGGTAGCATTGCTAACGTAAACTGAGCCCTCTTTATCATTGACACCCGTAATTTAGGCAGTTCAGCTTGTGTTGGGAATTTTACAGGTGCCTTTTACCAACTCTCTCTCTTATCTCTTCTAAAGTTATAGTGTAGTTTCATCTTCATGATAGAAGAATAGTATTAAGAAGATTGTTCTTATCATTCACAATTAGTTAGATTATGTTCTTGTGTATTATAAAATGTAGTCAAGTTTTCTTAATCATTGCTTATACTTACAACATAGTATTCATCATCATCTTAACAGTCGTATGTTGCTGCACGATGTTATATGCTCGCCGTAATACGAAATTTACTTGGTGATGTTTATTGTCAAGGTAACTGCAAATTGAATGGCGCAATTCGTGCGACGCACGCACAGTATATCAGCGAACAATCACTTTATTTCACCAGCTGTCCTTTCTTCAGTCATATTCTAGGGTGTTCTTATTGTCTGTGTTTTAGTTCTCACCAACCCATACCATTTTAACAATTTAAATTTTCAAATTACAAGAATATAGGTACATACCTACCTTTCTCCATCTCTTCTACTTCAGTAACGTCCTTTTCAACATTTTCATGGAGTACCATCTAGATCCCGTGACAATTTCAATTGATACTCCAAAAAAGGACTGCTTTTAGTTGCAAATGTCCAGAATCCGGAAAATCGTGGGCGATCGTTCGCCATTGAAGCGAGCAAAAGGTTCGCGATGCGCCCGAAGATAGAAGGAATTATATGGACCACGTCTCGCCATTATGTGAAAAAGGGATGGGTCCAACTACAACACGACTGTGCGTTAAATGGAATAGAAATTCTACACGTTTTTGACCGATTTTGGAAACTTCTAAAAGTTTCCAACCCGTTTTAACTATTTGAGTTAAAATCCATTTACTGATGAAGAAGAATAATAATTAAGGCAGTGAGAGATCGAAGCCAAGCCAGTAGAACGATGCGTTTTCTTTTTTTTGTATTATCAGGTTTGAATATTTGTTGCTTTGCATTTAACAATCTTACCTACTACAATTACTGCAGTATTACTTAGGAGGAGACCCCACCGCGGCGCACGGAGAGGCCACGCACACGCTACGCACGTGGGTCCAGCTTCGCTTTGCACGAAAATGTATGTCACCGTGTCCACCGCGGCGCACGGAGAGGCTACGCACGAGATGACGTCATCCATACATTTTCTTGCAAAACGTAGCCGTGGCCGTGTGCGTGGCCTCTCCGTGCACCGCGGTGGGTTAGTCTCTTCTCTTTTTTAAGTGTCCGAAGACTTATCGGTGTAGCTGATGGAGTTCTCTCCATCTTTTCCTGTCTAGGCCAGTCTCTTTCACCTCCTTATTCTACGTCTTTTTAATCTGCCTCATGTAGCTTATTCTTCATCCTCCTTGTTTTCCTTCAAAGACGTATTACCAACTAAGCACGTGCTAAAAATCCTTGGGAGCAAATAATAACAATCATAGGACAAAAATCTTATAACAAATCTACTTGACAGCTTGATGTAATTTTAGTGTAATGCTTCCTGTGAATAGAATTCAGTAACTACAAGTTTAGTGTCCATCTATTTAAATTGATAAAGTTTTCTAATCTCTGTTATATTGTAATATCTTGGCAGCGTAACGATCATTGTTCTCATGAGAGTCCAGTGCTGTCCAGTGAAGCTTTTGAAGTTTATAACGTCGTTTGCGTGCTTTCCTACATTACTGGTATTACTTGGGAGTACTGGGGGCTTACCACCACCTCTTATAGCAGATTTGTTTTAACGTTTCAAACGCGTTTCAGCGACTTTTTGTGCAATGACGTATCTTATTGTCATGACAATAAGAAACGTCATTGCACAAGAAGTTGCTGAAACGTTAAAACGTTCCTATAATTGAATCGCGATTAGAGGTCGTGGTAAGCCCCCGGGTATTACGTAATTATTTTGTAGCAGTATTGATAGCTTCATATGTCCGTTTTATTTCAGACAATTTTAAAATGATACTTTATGTACATATTATGATATTAACTTAAGTACTAACTTAAATGAAAGTAAATCTCTAATTGAGATCTTGCAATATTTTTCAAGTGTTTTATGTAAGTAAGTACTGAAATTCCCTCCTAATCCTAACCTAATACATATTTATAAATTGACTGATAAAATAAATTTCCTTTTCCCGAAAATTGCTAGAAGGTACTACTTGCTTAACTAAGTAACATCCAAGCGAAAATATATCATTCTTAAATCCATAATCCAAACTAAGTTGCGTTTCATGACAGACTTCGCTAAGGAATTCGTGAAGCGCCTTTCATATTGCAAGTTTGTACGTTATTAGCGGATATCCGTTTCCTAAAGAAATAAATCTACTTTAGTCATACACACACTTCACGAATATGCAAATGTGCGCGTGAGTCATCTCGAGTTCACAGTGTAGTTCCTCCACATATTGTAGTGTTGTTATAGTGTTCACACGTGATCAGCTATGCGTGACCACCGACAACAAGTGTAAATACTTTTGGTACCGCGTGAGATATCGACGAAAGGAAATCCAAATATTCGTACCTTTTTTATACGAATAAAGAAACATTGTAAACTAAAGAAATAAACACCTAAAGATTTTAGCCATCATGTATTCGGTTTTGATTTAGGGCCTTCGCAGACTAGCTACTTTTAGCATCGGCGACCGGCGATTTTGTGACGTATTGATGCTGTGTCGCGTTTCTTCGAGCGCGAACGAGTGAGACGCAGCATCAAAATCGCCGATCGCCGATGCTAAAAGTAGCTAATCTGCGGAGGCCCTTATCGGCCGAATATTTAAAGATTACTCAAGTGTTTAAGAACAGTATCGTTGTTCAAGTTTTGAGACGTCGTTTTCTGACATTATTTGTATGCGTTCGAGTATTCGCGGTGTATCTCTTATTGACAATGGTAATTATAAGCAGTCGTCATGAAGCTATACAAATGGGGTCAGCAACGCAAATAATAGTTATCTCATTACATAAGCTAACAGGTGTTCAATTAGTGTTGAATAATTCAAAACCCGTTCCACTTGCAAATAATCTTGAAAACCATTAAACGGTTTATTTGTATTCAATTTGGAGGACTATACAGACACTGAAATAAGAAACAATATATCAAAACGCTCAGAGTGCTGAAAATATTCTGGACTGAACGCCGGATAAACGAGTCAATCCTCTGACAGCTCCATATAAACACGCGACTCGCTACCATCTGCAGGCAGAGAGTCCTAAAGTTCTTCGGGCACATAGTGAGGACACCCAGACAGTCGGAAAAGGCTGATCATCACTGGCTGCGGCGAAGGAAAGGCACGAGATGCTCACCCAAACGATGGACATACACGCATGAAGAGGCAACAGGGGCCTACTTGCAAACAACTAAATAAATGCCGCAAGAAAGCAGAGCTCGAGAGATTCAGCCCAGGCTACGTTCCAAAATCACCTCCTAATCTGAGGATGCGACCAGGAAGAAGGAATAAAAACACTCAAATCCATTTAAAAAAGAAAGTGTAGCACTAACCCTAAAGAAACGCCACACAGTTGTCAGTAGGCCCATAAAATATGCATTTCGGTTGATTGATTCGTTCTCAATACGACCGGTCGTGGTATTTGCATACAATGACGTGCCTGTAGCGGGTCGGTTCCGGATCGCGCTAACTGCCATGAATTTAGTCCGAAACATGAGATATGCAGATTCGATTACGTGTGGTTTTTTACAAAATAGTGGGTGCTTTTTAAACATCTTTGCTGTCAATCATTTCTAAAGAGCGAGGCCGTATTTATTTTTAGTCAGCCCTTGTAACTGCTATTTTAAAAGTGATTTGATTTATGACTTGCGCATAGTATCAAATGTATATGTTATTACGTCATCAGTAGAGATTATTCGTTACAATGCCATAACGCATAACTTAAATATATGAATAGGCGTATCCACAAGCCCTGAGCCCCCTCGCCCGAGCAATCAGATATGACGTTATATCTAAGTGGTTAGACGTTAAAGATGCGGCTCGGGCCCGCCGCTCATTTATGTGGATGCCGCTATCCCCATATGACCCCTTAGTTGCTAGCATAGTTTTGTTTACAGCTTTAAGCAACTCTTCCACAACTGGCTTTAATAGCAAAGTCGTCGCGTCTCTCGGGAATATTGCTCTGATATTGTTTTCCTTAGCTGCTGTTTTAACGGTTATTTTTTGTGCTACTTCCTTAATGAAAACTTTTAAACTATAATTAAAGTATTCATCAATCGAAACCAGTACCATATCTTTATAGTAACAATTTATACAATCTTAGGCCATTTAAATGCCCATTGTTCTTGACAACATAAAGTGCCTAATTTGAATTAACTACTTCTGTAATTAAATAAATTTCACGCGGCGGGTTAGGGCACTCTTCAATTATTCTGCTAGAATTAATTAATGCCTTGGTTAGAAATAAAGCGAGTTTTAATAAATATCTGTAACGGTTTCTTGGTGATAAAGTTAGAACTTATTACTTGGAATTAATAAGAAACAAGATAACTGTTTTAGATATTATTTTGTGATCTTGAAATAACCTTTTGCGAAATTGAGAATGACGAAATTCAAGAAATTTTCAGAGGAAATCCCATTTCTATAAACTTAAGTAGATAAATCTGTTTTGTGAGCAAGACGAGCCACGCTTTCGTTAACGAAACACTACGTCAAACAGATGATAAAGTAAAGGAATACAATTTCTTCAGATATGCAAACTACCAAACTTAATAATTAATACCATATTTCATGCCACACACCCGGAAATACACTAACGATAGAACGTTTCCTTCCCATACGAAGCCAACTCCTTTTTAATGTATGCACAGACATGACCCGTGAAATTCCGCCCGCCTTTTGGGTGTTAATTAATCAACCAAAAGTACCCTGAAAATTGCACGTGTCTCATTGAAGGATTTATGTACTGAAACTACTAACGGTTTAGCGGAACGTTAAGTTAAATTGTTTAGGCTGTTGGTATTTAATTCTGCTTTTACAATATAGCTTAAGTTTTCTCCACAACTGCTCTGTGAGAAGCAATACCCCATAAGGATGGTGTTTAAGATTGCCGTTTAGAGTGAAGAGTGTGGGATGGGATCTCAAAGTAACACGATGACATAACTCGCCTTGCGAAAACCATTTAATGCGACTTGCGGAGGACCGTGATGAGTGGGAAAGATTCGGGGAGACCTATATCCAGCTGTGGATATCGTTCAGCTGATGGATGGATGGTAATACCTTTATAATAACCTCAGTTGGTAAAGTAATATGATGATAGTATACTGTATTTTAACAATGAATAAATTTGTAACGCTTGAGGTGTTTGGACCTCTGAACTATTCATTCATTGTTGGTCTTGTTCTCACAGTTTACCTTGCTCTCAAAGTTTTACCTTTGAACTTTCTGGATCTTAAGTCCGAGGGGCTGGCCCCAAGGATTTCATCAATCAACTTATATGAAACAAACATCCACTCGATCCCAGGCAGGAATAGCACCATCAATTTTTTCACCCCCTTGTCATTTGTATGCTGACACATTGTTTTGTCCTCAAGGACTTCCTTGTCATCCAAAGAGCGTCAAAAAAATCTTGGCAAAAGTAGACCACAAAGTCGCCACAGTAAAGACAAGGATCATCAATTTGGAAGCGCAATTTTATTTTTCTCTTATGGCATAATATTAATGTACTATTTGAAGATCTCGCAATACATCCGATTTTTATATTAACCTATATCAAGTACACAATAGCAAAAATAAACATATAAAATTTCTACCCGCATTTCGCTAACAAAGTACGCTTGCACAAGTATAATCTTTAATCAAATATTTAATCTTATCGACCCGACGCCACGCTCTGTTGGCACAGTTGCATAAACTTGTCAAACAAACTGCGGTTTTAGTACGAAACACTTGTTTTATTTGCTGTCTTACTTAACTACTTACTCGTTTATTATGTTAGAAAGTTTCATTTTTCTGTTTATGGTGTTAGTGTCTTAGGGGAGTTTTAAATGCTGTTCTTAGGAGAACTCGTTATTTCTAAATCGCGTTATGATCTTTTTGATACGTTTCCCTTAGGATTCACAGATCATAAGTCTCCCAGAAATAGTGTATTTAATTTCATAATTCCCATTACTAGTAATGAATCATTCATGTGGTTCATGTAATATTGAATTACTTGACGTTTTGAACCTAGCCATGTGAATTCTCGAACCAAAACTAAATGGAATGTTTGTTTGACGTGCTTATTTGGGTTAACATTAATAATGTTTTCAGATACATTATTTATTTGTAACATAGGTGGTTTATTTAATTATGCTTTTTACTAATGATGTCTATGTGAGAATTTTCTAATAAAATGTGTTTTACGCGAAATACGGGTAGATAATAGGCAACCCACTTTCATTTGGATGATTTTCAGAAGCCATGATGTGAGGGTGATTCATTTCGTAATCCGAGCCGACACTCGGCTCCGGACACCTCCATCCGGCGGTGGTGAAATAGGTGTAGCGGATACGTTATCATTATTAATGGTTTTCATAGCGCACACGGCAATGAGATAAGATGTTTTATGGCCTTTTTTTCGTAGTTTTTGTTTGTGCCCCTTTCTAACAATGTTTGATCTAAATCTGAAGCATTGTAAGGCAAATTAATATCTATTATGACATTCTTTACTCATTTAGTCTCATGTTTCCATCCATCAGCCAAAGTGTGATGCCATCGCTCCACCATGTAAGGTTACACCTACACTAGTTTTCCTGCTCACGGTCACCATTCTAGGTCCTTTTTGCTCCAGTGGCCTTTAGGCAGTCTATTTTGAGTTGCTTTAGTTACAGTATTATTTTAGCGGTCAATACTTTCAGTTTTACCTGTCATAGAAATCGACAGTGATAGTAAAACTAGCTCATTTGAATATCTACCTAGTATTGCGTCACTTTGTAACACAAGTTTACCCGTAACCACAGATTACTAATTAGTTATTCAATAACTTGAACGCCTTGAAGATTCATAAACTTAGTTGTATATGTTATTACCCAACGTTGTTCCAAGGTCTTAGGGATAAAACTACGTAATGCCGACACGCAGTCGTTATGTCATGATAACTTAAGCAATAAGAACGATGATAAAAAGGATTAAAATATTCGCAAAGTATTAAATGTATGACGAATTTATTATTATCAAGAATGCGGTGACCTGAGTTCCGCGTGCGAAGCAAATATTTGGAGATTTAATGGATGATAAGATGGATTAGGCTGTAGCGCAAACAGGTGGTGGCAGATTTGGGGAAGCCTCTATACTAATTCAGCTAATATCGTCGTCCTAATGAGATAATATTCCACTAACCGTACATGGAATTTTCTTAATTTCGAGGGTGTTGACTCTTAAATAGATAACCATAATTTATTTGATCTCAAGTTATCATTAAAAACATCCAGCCATCAAATAGAAAAGTTGGTAGAGCATCTCAATATTTCAGAAATCATAAATAATGAGCAAGCGAATCTAAAAATAGCAAAAAATGAGATAATTAAAAACTTATCAATAGTAAATAAGTACGCTATTGGAACTAAAATAAATGTATATTGAAAACAGTCTAATGAGGGTAATCAACGTAGAAACAGATAACAAGTGAAATACATTTACGTACAGAGGTCACTGCTAATGTTCCAATTAAGGCTATCCATGTCAGACTTGTCGACGTAATTATCGAGTTTACTGTACCTAATTATCGCGTAAACTTTCCTATTGCTTCGATAAAAATGCCTGATATTATTTTTGTACACGCACAGGGTTTTAAAAAGAAGACTATACACAACGACTAAGACCAGCCACGTCTATAAGAACTCAAACTAGTGACACTATTTAAGATTTTCAAATTTTACTACATCCGTAAATATACGTTACGTATTTTCAAGTGCAGCAAGGCTATTCTGTAACATCATACTCACTTCGCACGCGTGAATTTTCTAGTGAAATGTCAAATTTCAATTCAAAATTTGACATGTCACCTGCAAATTCACGCGTGCGAAGTGAGTTTGTCGTTACAGAATAGCCTAGCAGAGTATATAACGTCACTTATATTTATAGGCTTAGAGGCATGTGAAACTTTAGCAGTATTTACTACATTAAATTGTCAATATCTTTCCCCATAATTCTCGTCCATGTCTCATTATTCAGAATACCATATATTTCAAACAAAGCCTTGTAATTCAAAAGTCGTAAAACACAAGACGACGTCGTCTGACTGCAGCATCTGGTATTCAGATTTTTATTCTACCTTCATATTGACAATGGAATTCTCGGAACGATGATGTCTTCTTGGGGAAATGTATGCTTATTCAATTTGACAAAGTTCTTTTCCAGCACGAGGACGTAGTCTTGACATTTATTTGATTTAAGGCGGCGGTGGCCTGACAGTTACAATTTGATATTACGTTTGAAATTTTTTAATAGCCTTGCTTGAGGTATGTAGCGCTTTATCTGAGGAAGATACACGCATCAACTATGAGATGAGAATTATCTTCCGACTGTTTTAGTAGTGCTTACGCAAAAAGGATGAAATATTATGAGGAAAACAAAAAATATATATTCAGAAATGTACCTAACACACGTCTGTAGCTGGTAAAACATTTTTTGCTATCAGGTTTATGTTTATTAACTCGACGTCAGCAATGAGCATGCATCCATCAGACACCTGAACATCATCATTAGGGACGGTGACACTTCATATTTTATATTCTCAGTGATAGCTTTCTCAAGTGAAATATGATCTTTCTAACCTTGGGTTTTTATTGAAAGCATTATTTTTTGGAGGGCCGTCGCTTGTAAAGTTTGATGCATCAAACAAGCGGTAAACGCCATCTTCTAGCCCCAACTCCTAACATTTTAGGGAAAAAAATACTACTATTACAGCAACCCGTTGTCCCTTCACAAGCTGATAAATTACACCACTAAGTTGAAAATTCTCTTATATCTGGTCCACTGCCAAGAACATTAGCTAAGATACAAAATACGCATGTAGCCAGACAATAAATATGATTTAGGTTTCTAAATAGCGGCCAAGTATAAGCCAATGTAGTGGGGAGGATTATCCATATATTGATGAGATTGGTGAAAAATAATTCCTCGCATAAAAAGAGCGTAAATGTCGGAAATGGATGTATGTCTAGAAACTAAACTAACATTTGCATCTTCCACTAAAGATATAACTATGAAAATATAACGGTCCTTGCATACGTATTCGCTATTTACATTAAATATATAATTATATGACGACATAAGGTCAAAATGAGGCAGAGGTAGAGTGAGAGAAAATTGCGTTTCTGACATAATAATGTGGTGGAACCCAAAGTACAGACGACGGCAGAATTCGGGTTAATTCGTTCAGATCCCTTTTAGCAATTATGGAAAAAATCGCTCCTGATATTGCACATCTGTTCTTGGTTTCTGTCCCAATTAACGAAATGACGTGCGGTGCCCATTTGCTCCGCACGACCATTGGGCAGGAGATGGGAGCAAAAAATCTAATTGCAATTTCATTGAAATGGCTTTAACTGCCGTTGCGTTGGCACGAATTGGTACAGTAGGCGGGAATGGAAGCATTCATTTAAAATTTTCTACAGCTTTTACTGTTATTTAAGGTTATTTCATAAATATATATGAATGAGATTATTATACCTGTTATTATCTAATTTAATTGTTTAGTTATTCTAGTGAACCATTGGATTTAGACGTTAGTAAACAAGTGTAGGTAACACTTGCATTTGCACCAACTAGACAAGCATATCATGTTGTCAGTGAAACTATGGTAGAAACAGTCCGATGCGAAATTTTGTACGCAGCTCTCGAGCCAGCACTTCGTTAGCGTTTGGATCAAACCGCGCCGTGGTGGGTGAATCACAAAGAGTTTCTAACATACATTTTGCAGTCGGGTTTAATTGTTTGGCATCCGATACAATTGACACTACATTCGATTCTCACTGCTGAATGGAACATTGTGATGCGGAATGTTATTGATACATATCTATAGGTTTCAAATTGATAGTTTTAAAAGAAGTGGAAGCAGATATACTCTTTGTTTGCTTCGAAGAAGAATGGGACATACTTAGTATAAAGTTCTATCACTTCTGGAAAATTATTTCTCAAAAGATTTATAAGGTAAGTATTTTATTGTACTAGGCGTTTATAAGATAATAACTGCTGGTGCCACAGGATACGTTACAAATGCACTTTGGGATAATTTTATTGATTGTAGTGTTAACACTTGCCACCACCATCTTCGCCATACCATCCGGCTTTTAGCTTTCCAAACTTGACCAATGTAAAGTTAAATGCTTCATGTATGGACATATATGGCACAATGACTTTATTGTTTCATTGCAAAAAATACGGTCGATGTTGTTCCGGTGAAAGCACCTATCGCTATTGTCTGACCTGCATTCAGTAAGTGTTACTGCAATTTGAATTGATGGCATGCGTTTATTTTATGGTCAGTTTTGGGATCATAAAATGATAAGTGCCATTAAATTCTACTTCAGTTGGAACATAAATGTTTTTGAACCACGCGTTTATACGTTCAGATTTTGATAGTGATGCATTATTGTTTTATATAAACTTTTAAGAAGAGTTATTGTTGGCTTGATCCTTATTTATCTTCTTCGGTAAATTTTTGCTTATCTTGAACGATAACATAATCTCAGCTAGCAAAGTTTGTGAGATTTAGCTGAACTCGCTTCTTCTGTTTTTCTTCGAAACTTCTAACTATCGTAATGCCGATTTCTATAAACAATTCACTTATAATTTTATGTAAGCAATCTCCATCAATTGTTTGTGCTGAAAGTATTTTGCTGAACAGCACAAATAAACTTGCCGACTTTGTAATGTGTAACTGGGTCAAATATAGCACACGTCTAGATCTAGATCCAAGTTTGGTCAACAAAAATGGTGTTATGGTTGAGGTGAAACATTGACATACATTCGAACTTCCTCTAATAGATAAAAGTGAAACGTCTATCTATTTATGCGCTTTAACACCTCTACCTCACGAGTTTGGTATACTTTTGAATTATGTTGACTTTAGCTTGGGTGTTCTTTAGTTCCTTTCAAAAATTATCCTTCCTCCTTTCCTTCTTCCTTTCATTCATCCTTTCCTCCCTTTTAAATCAGTATATTTTTTTCCATTAGCGAAGTATTTAGATCGCATTCAAAATTATGCCTCCAACGACCTTTCACATACTTAATCTGAATATTTGTATTTCATAACACAGAGGTGTTTCAGCAGTTTATTACCTACTGTCATATCTATTTTTTATTCCGTTAGCATTGAATTTTCTTTATTTTCATTCTTTTTTTCATTTTCTATCATTATTACATTGTTAATTTATTAAAAAATAGACTCTACTTCCAATTTTAAGTCTTTGTCTATTGATCATCAATTATCATACTCATCATCAGCATCATCATCAGTTAAGTTGAGAGTATAGAAGATAAAAGACATACCTGCACGGGTATCAGTATCAGTTCGTATTTGTTGGAAGGGTGAAAAAAGACTACGCTAGCTTTGTGTGTGAACATCGGTAAAAGGAAATTTATTCATCACTTTGAGGGGCGCTCGCATGCCTCACGTGTAGTCTATAAGGTAACTCACATAAAATATGAATACAATTCCGCAGATTTTTATACTGTACCATAAAGAATAATTTATCTATGGTCTTATTCAAAAAAAGTTTTAGCGTCTTGTTATTGTAGAGGAAATGGATCATAAGTTTACTGAATGTATGTTGCTTGTTTTATCGCTTAAGATTCTGTAGGAATGCTTTTATCGCAAAGTAGATTTCTAGTTGTATTAGGATTTAGAGCTGCATACTCTCTAGTGCTCATTCTGTTGTCTACTTTACCTCTAAACAAATTTTCACTTGTCTCAAAAATGTCCATACATTACATGAGAACCCGGCAATTAACATTTCTGCAGGCAAGGCACTTTGATACAAAAACTAAAATTGACTTAACTACAGTCAATTTTAGTTTTTGTATCAAAGTTATAAGAAACCTTTGTGTCTCTGTGTACTTGGTTAAAAGTGACTCGAGAATAAAATAAAAACTCCAATTTGTCGAAATATATTTTTATTTTCTTGACATAACATCAATCTCAATGAAATCATCCACGTGTCAGTACGTAGAATCTCAATAAAATTGGTGGAAGTAAGCACGCACGTACGATGGAATGCATTGGAGAGGTCCTCAGGCCCACATTCGGAAGTGTTCTTACGAACGCGGCAATCTTAGACCGTCGTTACCTCGAACCTCAGCAAGGACACTCCGGTAAAGAACATGAATAAAAGTACAGGAAGAAAATTGCCTATAGGGTCAGATTGTACCTCTACTGGACCTTGAAAATTACGAAGGGTTGTTTCACTTTATATTTCTTGGATCCTTTGAAATCAGAGGGTCAAAGGGCTTGGCAACTTGAGCTAGATAATTAATGATGTTTTACATAATTTTTAATCAATATGAAATATTTTTGTCCAGTTTTGTTCTTGACCTTATTTACTTTATTGGTGTTAGAGCAAAGCTGCAGTCAATCGACAGCTCATTATTGGCTGGCTCAACCGGGGTAGTACCACCCTCTCACAGAAGATCGGTGTATAGTAGCTATTACAGCTGCGTTTCGTACGATGAGTGAGAGAGCCGGAAGCCCAAATCCGTCCCCCTTCCCTCTGTCCTACTCCCATTCAGGTCTACACCATGCTTTTGGTATTACAAGCATCTACAGGCTACAATAACTATCTAACATCAGAAGGACCCTACGCTTTTTTGCAGCCTTAGTAACATAATCACTGAGTCGCACCATAGACTATAATTCCCCTAGTTTTAATCTATTTAAAAAAAAAAAAAAAATTTTGGGTACGAGCCCTTTTAGTATTAAGTTGTTTTAAAGGTTTGCGCCCGTGAAGTCGCCAAACGGGCCCAATGGAAGACCAGCGCTGGTTGTCAACAAGCAAATGCTGAATTGGGTCCTTTTGCGGTGAGCACAATCTGTTAGTAACTTATTTTCTTTGTTTATTTTTTTTTGCTTACCATAATTAAGTTATTCTTTCTTTCTTTCATAAAAAATATATTCTACTCACAATGTTAACAGTGTCCATTATTTGCCTCCATGTCTTCCAATAGTACCTACACACGGGTACCTATCTACTTATTTATCTCTTTAAGTCCATCGTTCACACGTGCCTGAACATAACAAAACGCAGTAATCCCGTTGCTTGTGATTGGCACAAAGCCAAGAAAAACTTTGTTGTAAGCTAGGTGAGGAAAGGGGATCCACTATCGTGGTCTTATCTTAATTCTGCAGGTAGCCTAATTTGATCCTACTAGTTTACGTCTCAGGCTTTGTTAGTCGTCTCTGCGGCTAATTAGAGGCGGGTTTTTTGTTTGTCTAAGTTTAAAACTTAATTGAGATTAGAGTCAATAATATTTTCGCGTAGCTATACACTGTAGTTGTATCATCTACTACTACACTAACTGTCGTTGCAAAAACAATTTTATCATTCATAGTTATGGAAACAATAATACTATATTTACTTATCTTCTTTCTTGCATGTTTTGACGATACTATAAGTAAACACGAGCGTAAATTAATCTGGCCTTCAGACATACTAATGTTACTTGCTACTATATTTTCTACTAGCTGTGCTCGCGACTTCGTACGCGCGGATTTTAATAAAAAACCTTTGATAATGTTTGCTAAAATAAAAGTAGCCTAGGTTAGTCGTTATAACGTCAGCTATCTGCCAGTGAAAGTCCCGTCAAAATCGATCCGGCCGTTTTCGAGTTGAGCCGGAACAAACAGACCGACAGACAGCCAGACGAAAATTATAAAAATCGTTTTTTCGTTATAAGTACCGTATAAGCTATCTATTTATGTTATTTTGACATGACAAACAGACACTTCAATTTTATTTATTTGTATAGATTTTTTGATGCAATATTTGCACCCAAACGTAATATTAATATATACAATGTTATTGCTAATGCACTACAGAATTGCAGATATGAGTAAAAATTTTTTCCAGTGGTGTTAAACGATTCCCTTTCGGAATAACAGTTGATTGTATGTTACGAAATTATAATGTCCTTGGAGGGTAATTGTTTTGTTACGCAGGGTTATCTTGTCTCCGCCGCAATAAATCATTATTAACCTTGACTAGTCGGTGTCTTTTGAGACTGATCGTGTTTGTCACAGTCAAGTTAGAAGAAATATGTTGACTCATAGCTACTGATATTATAAAATCCACTTGAGATAATTGGGGTATCTCATAGAAAGCAAAAATAAAGTATTTGAGTTCCAGTATCTTGAGATGAAAGATTTCAAAATAAGCTCGATTGCATATGTATTTTTTTGTCAAGACATATAAATGCAAAAGAATACATGTTGAAATTCGACGTAAAAAGAAATCTAAGTGGCTCAAATTAATAACGCAAGTCACAAGAAAATAACGACAACAAATCATAGCAATTGATTGATAATATAAAACAATCCGCATGATTGAAGACATGTGATATAAGAGGCCTACACGAGATTGAATCAATCTTAATTAAGAGTCTGCGATGAAGAGTAGCATAGCGTCGACTTGTTTGAACTGTTTTGTATCACCACCTGGCACCTTGTTCAAACAGGGCTTCAGCATCTAGAGACTGAATCTATTTGATATGGTACCATTAATTTATTTTGGGTTATCGCTCATTATGAAATATGTCCTGAATGTGCTTGAAATGTTAATGTTTTGTTTAAAGTAATTTTTCAATATTTCGATTGCTTATGATTCCCTAAATTTTACTAACATTCACATACATATGTTTATTTATACTGAAGTCTTTTTAATGGATATCATTAATTTCCTAGGAAGGAAGGAAGATTGCAAAGTCTTAAGCCTCCGATAGTTTACATGGACGATGAGAAATACTTTGAAAAAGTAGAACTAAAAACGAATACACCAACGGGTGACGTGTGATGGAAGACAGATAGATCTAAACTTTTATCTCCTAAAGTAGAATCCTACTGGACTATAAACGTATTTGTCACGACAGATTCCCTAGCTGCCTAGGGACGTATTAGCCGAGATCCGTCTGAATCAAAACCGTGATGAATTGAAGCCGGACACATTGCCATGTGCCGAAATTGAGATTGATTAGCGGAGATGACGGCAGTGAAAAAATTGTAGGGATTGAAGAACAATTGTTGGCGACAGTATATTCGTCTACCAATCTGTAAGATGGTCTGTTATTGGCTACACTAGCTGCAGTCTTGGCAACTTTAGACTGTAGTTTTATATCATCGACGATAAAAATACAGTATTATACTTTAGCACCCTAACTTTTTACACCATTTTATATTGTGTTTCTCTAAAACATATCTATAAATTTTCTTGACTAGAATAGATAGAAGGGATCTGAATTTATGTGCAATATAGTGCACATCCAATTTGCGACCGGAGGTCTTAATTGCTGATTTCACGTGATCGACACTTGAAACTTATGGTGCAAGATAATGCATACTACACTTTATGGATCTTGTTATCCATTCGTACAAGTACTGTGAACCTGTTACTGGTAGTACAAAGGTTTTAGATCAATAAAATTTAATCAATGTTATGTCTCCTATCTATTTATAATTGCTTTTCATATTCCATTCTGAAAATTCCTCTAAAGAATTAGAACTAAAAAAAAACATGACATTATGAAATAACTATCTCATACTCATAACGTAGGTATCTCAAAAACTTTTAAGTGGGTATGTCATCAAGATTGACAAACTGGTGTTTGTGGAGTATAAAAACATCTTAATACAATCCGTTCTTTGAGTAAGAAGCATAACAAAAAATCGTGTCAGTTACGCCAGCAGTGGGATTTTTTTCTGCTGGTCTAATCAAAATTTGAATGATACAGATAATTAGTGCTCCATCTCGTGTAAATGTGCCGAAAATTTTAAATTTGTGCCTATAGCCGTTTTGGAGTTATTCACGAATATATGATCTTGCTGGCGTAACGTTACCGCAGCAGTGTGGTTTTTTCCTGCTGGTCCAATCAAAATTTGATTGATACAGATAATTAGTGCTCCATGTCGTGTAATTGTGCCGAAAATTTTAAATTTGTGCCCCCTAAGGTTTCAGAGTTATTCCAAATCTTGCTGGCGTAACGTTTTGCGAATTCCTGTATCTCAAAAACTGTTTGGCACACAATCATGATTTTTCGTACACACATTAGTGTTAATTTGTGCCCATTTGTGTCAGTTTCATATTTCAATAAATCAGAAAGGTTCGGGTGTTATAAGATTTTTCCTAAAAAAACTAAAATAGCTCCTAGCTCTTAAACTGGGAAACCTAGAAACCAAATGTTAGTGCTAGCTTGTATTTCTTATTGATCCTAAGCATTTCTATAATGATCGTAAGCCTACTCCAAGGAATTTACGATTTATTACGATTTTATTGCTATCTCGCGGTGAAATTATTTAAACCCTAAATACACGAGTTTCTTATGTTCCGATTACTTTTATTAATATACAAAAATTAGTGCTCTACTTCAAATATACGTGTACGAAATATCAGCTCTGTAAACCTTATAATTATAAAATAATTAATAAAAACCACCATCACAAACTTTCAATGGTTAACCGACCAAATTAAAATGAATTGAAAAAAGCGGCCGCCCGATACATAGCGCCTACCATCTTAAATGTATACAATAAATTGGCTGTGTGCTAACAGTTCTGTAGAAAAGTGAATGAGTAATATTTATTTTTATATTTTCTTTGTAAAGGTTAAACTCGACTACCTACCCTTGCCCCCTGTCTAGCTAGACCCCTTCGTCCGCTCACTGTATGTACTGTGCTACTACCATAAGTTTTTTTATTATTTCTAGTATCAAGTTTTTTTTTGTTTAATGTAAGTACCTACATTATTTTTATATTTTTATGTTGTGTCAATGAAGTGATGTTGTGTTTGTTTATAATTGTTGAAAATACTAATATTTAAAAGTGTTCATTCGTTTTATATCTCGATGATGGTGAATGATTTCGATTTAAAGAATGGATATTATTTTTCAGTCGTATTGCTGTTTATAAGCGTCGATTTTTTATCTCTAGAAATATATAAAAGAAGATACTGTTACTGTTGTTGGGTGTTATTAGTTAGAGTTCATTTAGCTACACGAAACATAAAAGGAATATTAAGTAAGGTACCTACATATTCAAATTTAGCATACCCTGTGATTATACATTTATTTACCTTATTTAATCGTTTATAAATACACTCCAAAGTATTATGTACGCGTCTGTACTCATTACAACGCTGTCAATTGAAATAGGATAGCTTGAAGTACGGAGCGTTCGCTTGTTTCTATACATTCCAATTCCGTCAGTTAACCACCGAAAGCGCTTCGTGATGGTTATTTATTAATAACATTTTAATTATAAGGTTTACAGAGCTGATATTTCGTACACGTATATTTGAAGTAGAGCACTAATTTTTGTATATTAATAAAAGTAATCGGAACATAAGAAACTCGTGTATTTAGGGTTTAAATAATTTCACCGCGAGATAGCAATAAAATCGTAATAAATCGTAAATTCCTTGGAGTAGGCTTACGATCATTATAGAAATGCTTAGGATCAATAAGAAATACAAGCTAGCACTAACATTTGGTTTCTAGGTTTCCCAGTTTAAGAGTTAGGAGCTATTTTAGTTTTTTTTGGAAAAATCTTATAACACCCGAACCTTTCTGATTTATTGAAATATGAAACTGACACAAATGGGCACAAATTAACACTAATGTGTGTACGAAAAATCATGATTGTGTGCCAAACAGTTTTTGAGTTACAGGAATTCGCAAAACGTTACGCCAGCAAGATTTGGAATAACTCTGAAACCTTAGGGGGCACAAATTTAAAATTTTCGGCACAATTACACGACATGGAGCACTAATTATCTGTATCAATCAAATTTTGATTGGACCAGCAGGAAAAAACCACACTGCTGCGGTAACGTTACGCCAGCAAGATCATATATTCGTGAATAACTCAAAAACGGCTATAGGCACAAATTTAAAATTTTCGGCACATTTACACGAGATGGAGCACTAATTATCTGTATCATTCAAATTTTGATTAGACCAGCAGAAAAAAATCCCACTGCTGGCGTAACTGACACCAAAAAATCATGAATAGTCTTTAGAGCTTCATAAGTGCAGTTTATAACGGCAGTTACTCTGAGGTCAATAATCCGATCTTGTTTGCTCATGATGACTACTATGGAATGTTTTGAAGACATACAACAGATGTTTCAAAAATTTTACTTTTGTGCTTAACATATAAGGGCCACCGCAGACTTGTTACTTTTTGCATCGGCGATCGGCGATTTTGCGACTGCATCGCGTTTTGGCGACTCTCTGCGGTCGGACGTAGCGACTGCTCCGATGCTAAAAGCGACTAAATCGCCGATCGCCGATGCAAAAAACAGCGGTTTCCCTAACTCGCGTTCTTAGCTACAGTTATTAAACAAGACAATGTCAGAAGTGGCAAGCTTTTTGTTGCCTACGCAAGTCATCATTCAAAATACTTGTCACGTAAACAATATTCTACTCGATATCACCCTATCAAAGCTCCAACTAGTCACAGTACAAACAAAGTGCAAACTCCACTCGCGATATCCTCTACATCAGACACATAAAGACACTTATGCAAGTCACGCCACGTTATTTATGATGTCTGTATGTGCGGCGACAATTTCGTCCGATGAATTATTGATATCGGTTCACGAGATCGGTTCCTTGACTTGGGTAGTCCTATCTCTTTTTAATGAGTATTCATTTAGAGCTTATTTTATTTAATGAGGGTTGATTAATCATTGTTGCGTTGGAGTTTATTCACTAAAGATCAATTGGTTGTGCTTGCATTGATGATGAGTTATAGATTGTTTAGGAAGGAGATATACTAGCGTTGAAATTTGTACTGCGTTGATTATACAAGATTTGTCGCCTTGCCCCTATGCGGGCCTTAGTTTAGATATAGCTCCGTCTGATACCTATCGCAGTAGATTGACAGTAATAGATCATAGTGTTCTTTGAGTGTGCTCAGCTCCACCTTGTGTAGAAGTGATTGAAATACTTGTTGAGCAATCTGAAGAATTGAGAATGACATTCCTTCAATGATGTTACCCTAGTAACTTGACCTAGACAGGAGTATGATACAGGCAAGACTGCACCATAAAGATTTGTATTACTCCATTCCAAACTTATTGACAGCACTAATTCTTCGTCATCTCATCACAGAAGGTCATCTCTACCCACCTAGACAAGTGGCATGAACGCTACTCGAATAGAATAGAATAGACTTCAAAATGTATGAAAATGTCACACAGCGACGTTTGACATTTTCGTACATTTTGAAGTCTGTATGTAGATCAACAACAAGTTGCTATGTAGATCACGTGACTTCTGTCATTTCCATACATGAAGCGTAGCGATTTGAAGGAACGATTGTAGACGTCAGCCACTTGTCTAGCCCTTCAGGTCACTGTAAAGAGTTATTTATATTCAGGAATCTTGACACTACCAGCATAATAAATATAGCGAAGCATTGGTAGGCAGCTAGTAAATTATAAATTACATTTTTCAGTGAAAGAGATTTCAAGTTGTAGCACTGACATAGATCGGGTAAAGAAAATAAAATAGAGCCAAGAGATACTCCCTAAAGCCCCGTACAATACACCTAAGCGATAGACTCGAAACATTTTACGGTAACTGGCCCCGGTATAGCAAGTCAAATAGCTCGGACCGTTATGACAAATGGCCGGAGATTTAACTGTAGAGCTCTCCGTAACCCCACTGCAGTAGGATTTTGGAAATGACTGGTGAACATGGGAACATATTTGTGGGGGCCCTTTAATCTTAGCAACCATACGTCTCAATGTATCAAGATTCAAGAATGGGGTTCAAGAAGGGTCAAAGGGTTTATAAAAAAAACGAAGAAGTATTCGTTTCCTGAACTGTGTGTAGATAGTACCTACTGAATGATTTGTGTAAGATTAATTTACTTATATCTGTTCAGAATACAAACAGTGTGAATAACCGGAAGTATATCGCACGATGGAAAATTTTATTGCGATAGTCGACCATTCCTGGCACAGGACAGATAAAAGTCATGTACCTACATTAAGACGATACAAGAAAAAAATGAATTTTAGTTTCGGGGTGTGGCTAGCGTCGCGTGAGCTGCCGAAGGATATATCCCTCTCGCTTAGCTAGGACAGAACAGCTATGGAGTAGACTATAGTATAGTTATTTTTTGAAGGAACAATATTGTTTAATTCGTACAATTAAAATAATATGTCCCAGTGCACCTTTTAAAATAGATGAAATGGATGAAAATATTCAAATATATTTTTTTCGTTTTATATGGGATTTTTATGTCGAGTGTATTTGAAAAAAATAATTTAATTTCTATGTTGTTTTTATTGCTGAAGACAAAGTAAGTCAAAAGAAGACAAACGATACCTACAATATGCTGATAGATACGTATAACAATATTTCGATCGTATAATAGCCTATAACCAGCGGACGATCCAGACGCGTCCAACGATATCTCATTAGTCAAATTATTATGATAAAAATAGTTTGGACGTTATACGGGAGCAGATGAACATACATACATATCGGTCAAAATCATAACCCTCCGCCCACCGTAGTCGGGTAAAAATGTACATACTCTGTGTCAGTGACTGACTGCCGGATATGAGTATCTTTTTCATGTTTCGTAGGCAAAGGAATACTTTGGTACTTAACTTCGATGCCGATCATGAAGTCATCAGCGGTGTCATAATATTTATTTTTACCATATTTAATTTATTTTTTAATTTAATTTTCATTTTTATTAATTTTATTGATTTAACCATGCATTTATTTTTTGTTTATCTTTTTATCTTTATTTTTTTATCTATCAAAATCACCCTTAGACTGGTTACCGCCACAGGTGACAAGAGGGCTGGCTCTTTCCTTGCTCAAAAAATTCGCTTGACAACAGGAACAGCTTGAATACAGGGAGGACATGCAGCCAGTATCCCACGCGGACGGTATTTGTTTAATTAGGGGTAGGTTTTTATTTTATTGTATTTTATTTTAATTTATGTTATATTATATTGTATTTTAATGATAAAACATGAAAAATAAAAAATATTTTTTTATTTTTTTTTATTTAATTTTACTTTTATTTATTGTTTTATATTTATTGTGAAATTATAATAATTTTAATAATCAATATTGGACTATGTCTGAAACAAATACATTGAATTGAATAATTTAAATACAAAAATTATCACATTAACTCGTTAAATCACGGTTTACACCCGCTAGAACGAAAAAGATCCTAACATGGTAGGTAGGACCTGAGGGTTGGCCAGTTAATTACTTAAAATACACTATATTTATTTCAAGAAAACATTCATAAGATCTGAAGGCGTCGGACTCGCACATAAAGGGTTCCGTACCACCGTAGAATAAACACATCAAAAATATCAAGTTTGAGACTTGATATTTATTTTTAAATGTTATTATATTTTTAGTATTTGTTCTGCACCGGCAACAGAAATACACATTCAGTGAAAATTTCAACTCTCTACCTGTTACGGTTCGTGAGATACAGCCCGCGCTGACAGACGGACAGACAGACAGACGGACAGCGTAGGCCTAGTAATAGGGTCCCGTTAGCACCCTTTGGAACCCTAAAAAGTAGCCTATGTTCTCCGCCAAGACCCAGTCTATCTCCATACCAAAATTCATCAACATTGGTTCAGCGGTTTAGCCGTGAAAAGGTAACAGACAGAGTTACTTTCGTTTATAATATAATAGATTGAATAGGACGGACAAACATTTTCCTATCCATATCTGTAATGTTATTTTTTACGATAATTTATTGATGTATGATATATTTATTACTTGCCCATCCATACCTACAACAAACGCAATAAAGCGACTCCATTGTTTTGACAAGCAATGTATTCCCACTGTCAGCCCAAGACCATGCTGCAAGTATATAACAGTAAGCGAAATAGGGAGTTTTTACAGAAATGACACGCAATAACTATGAAATGACAAGAGATGACACAAAATGACAAGAGATGACACAAAATGACAAGAGATGAAAAGAAATTACACAAGACAAGGAAAATCAAACGAAAATCACGCTGCAGTGCAGGTCGTAGGTTCGATTCCTGCCCAGGACATGCATTTGTGTGCATGAACATGTCCGCATGTCCCGAGTCTAGGTGTAATTAAGTGTATATTTAGTTTGTATTTACAAACAAAAAGTAGTATATGTAGTAATATCAGTTATCTGGTTTCCATAGTACAAGCTCTGCTTAGTTTGGGATCAGGTAGTCATGTGTAAAAGAATTTCCAAGGATATTTATTTATTTATCATAGGCGTCGGCGGACTGTAAATACTGTACTGTACCTGTAATGTGGCACGACCGTAATATTTTTTCGTAATATTTTTAAAAAAATCCTTCACAGGTCCGACGTCGAACAAGTCCGAGCGGACACTGACAATACAAAGTTAGAGAGAGACATGGTTAGTTCAAGTACTTAAAATGTGAGATGGCGATATTGTGCGCGCGCTCGGAAATAAACAACGTAAGCGCCAAACCACATTTACTTGAATTAAAAAAAAACTACTTCATGAATTAAAATATGGTTGAAGGGTAGTTTAGATATCATTATTTGCTATGTTTTAGAAATAATTTCGTGATCTAAATCGTAAAAACATCGTGGTAGCAAGGAAAATTGTAAATAATTAGAGCTCATTTCATAATTTTTTTTTATCGAGAAAATTTCATCAAATCGTGATTTGGATTTAAAGATACTCAAGATAATATAGTCAAAAATCATACATCTAAATATAAGATTCCTAGTCCACATACTTACTTAAAGAAAAAGTAGAATAGAAAATCAACCAAATTTCGAACCCTCCTCTTAATTCCTAATGAGTAGAAGAGTTTGTAAAAAGAGAAAAAGTTATGAATGATACACTGTAATACTCTTGCTTATTTTAAATACAATATTGAAGATCAATAAAGCTTTTACGGGGTTTTCTTCAGGAAAGGGGGCGCGTCAGGCGCCCTCCTATAGTTTATTGCGTCTGGGTTGAGGTTTTTTTGTAAAAATAAGGAAAACCTTTCAGACTGTCCGTTCGGAGTTCTCTGGTCCATTTATATCATTAGAAAACTATGAATTTACATAATATACTTTTTGTTAGAACAAAAACCATTGGACGTGTCTGGCGATATGAATCCTATTAAATCAATTTAAATAGATGAATCGATTTTGTCTCATTCTTTTATATGCATTAAGTAAGAGACCGACCGATTCTGCGTGAAAAAGGTACCTATTGTCTTTTTTTTATAGGACTGCGGTGGAAAAAAAGCATACGGCCCGCCTGATCTTAAGCAGTACCGTAGCCTATAGATGCTTACAATACCAAAGGCATTGCTCGCACATTGACGACCTGAAGGAGAGTGGGATGGAGGGAGAGGGAGGGGGGGTGGGCTTACGGCTCTCTCACTCATCGTACGAAACGCAGCTGTAATAGCTGCTTTACGCCGATCTTCTGTGATCTTCTGTGTCTTGGTGCGTGTGCTAACCCTACGTTCTTCTGATTCGTGGGCGGCCGGAACCTTATTATAATTTAAAGTTTCGATTGAATCCAATCATGGAAGTAGAATGGCGACCGAATACAAGTGAAAATATTTTTCATAACACAAAACATGGATTATTCTGAAAGGAACTCTTTTTATACATTTTATTTTCCTCTATTAGTGCAACCATTGCGGAAGAAGTCGTTATAATATGAGCTTACGTGAATGAATGGAGAGAAAATGAAAGGGATTGTAATTTGTACGGAAGCATTTGGGAGGTTGATTGTAACAATGCACCAAAACGAGGAAAACGATGTAAGTTCTTCAGCTCGGCATGCGTGAAAATGAGTCCTATGGATATCTTTCTTTAATATCTCAAAGTTATTAATGAGTACTTGAGCTGAGTTAGTTTATTATCACATTGACCTGAGGGACCTAAGTGTGATTTCTGTGATTTTATTTCACAGTCATAATGTAAACACATTTACCGCATTCGGCGCTGCGATTGGCCCCCTCGAAACTCTTCAACCAATCGAAGTGACGAACGAAGTCAATATGATAAACGCGATACGATTTAAAAAAAGCCAGGTTGCACTCCGGAGTCCCGGCAGAAGTGAAAACTTGAACATTAACGTTGTGCATTTTTAAATATTTTGGAATGGTTAGGGAAAAAATGAAAAAAATCAACCTGGCCGTTTTTTTGTTAAATAATCATATAACATAATACAAATTAAAATAAAAAATAATATGAATTAAATAATTAATTATATATTAAATTCGAAAATATAGTAAACATAGGATTCGAACCTACGCCCCATAGAGCAATCACCCAGATCCATTCACTTAGGCGCTAATAAGACGTTGACATTGAAAGCGAAATTATGAACTATATACTTTTTACCCATCCCAAGATAGGACAGGTGACCTGTCGCTATGAATCTGTCGCATTTTATTCGCGCAAGCGCCCTGCACAATCTGTCGAATTTTTCGATCAGGCCACGAGACCCGCGAGTCGCGAGTTTATCATTTTTTACCCATCCCACGAAAAGTGCACAACGCCGCTAAAGAAGTTTTCATTTCAAAAACAATAACTTGGACTAAGTTCAGCCAGATGGCCCAATGATACAAGGCTTGCTGGACGAGAATAGCACAGGATTTGAACGAATGGCGTGAAAGAGGAGAGGTCTACACCCAGCAGTGGGTGGATACAGGCTGAGAGAAGGCTCAGTAATTTTATTTTAAATTCTCAATATTCTCCCTATCTCCTAGCCTTACAATCCAAGTCCCATCTGTTCAATCACATTGATCGTCCTCTTGATCTCACGATCCAAAAGTATTGCCAAATATTTACATCGTAAACCGTACGCTACCGTACGCTATCCAGTTTACTTCAATCTACTATTTACCGCTGTAAAGCAATGTTTACAATGTCGTAAGATGTACCACTGCATTACAATTCGTTTGATAAGCGTCGTAAACCGGAACACTAGCTCCACGCTCGAATTGGGTCAGATAACATTGTTGATATGCTGATAATACTGATGAAATGTTTAATTACATGATAATAATGTTGGTATGGTTTAATGATTAAGCGTTATTCGGTTAGTTAAGTACTTTAATGACTGTCATGGGAATTATCATCATTGTGTATGTAGCGTAGGCATTAGGCGTAGGCATTTTAGACGCAATCCGGCAATTTATATCATAATTTAAAAAAATATATTTAACGTAGCTTAGCGTATTATATATACCTAAGGACGAACTAGCGACTGTAGCCTAGGGGCGAACACGTTGGGCTCAATCAGAAGGTCCCAGGTTCGATCCCCGGTGGGGCATGCACCAATGGATGAATTTTCATCTATGTGCATAATTTACAGTTCGCTAACGGTGAGGGAAAACATCGTGAGGAAACCTACCTATCCCTCGGGATTAGGTAATAGTCAGTTCCTGTATACACGGCGACAAGGTTCACCACCTGTCACGTTGGGTTCTGACTATCTGGTGAAACGTGGGCTTTGAGTTGGCTTAATACCTCCACAATGTGGTGGTGTATGGCCACTCAAGCCTCTGACTACCCCCCGAATGGGGATAAAAGTCGTGACGTTATATTTTTTTTTTTTTTTTTTTATATACGAAGATTTTGTAGATATTCATTATTAATCAATTATTTTATTTGAATAAGTAATTAAAACAAAATTCAAGGCGATCTCTACATTTCTGTAGTAAAGACAATTTGAGTATTTCAAGTAATATTTAATTATTGAACAACAAGAAAAGAATAACTTTAGCCAAATATTTCGAAAAGCGTTAAGGTAATTTAGTTGTAGTAAGGTATTGATGTATTATTTTAGCAGATATGGTACCTCGTAACATTGCAATCACTAGACTTGTTGTGCTCAGCGCACCGCTACATGCAGTGAAATTCACACTTCAGTTAGCGCCCTCTTAATTCGACAATCAACCAGAAGATGATCCGCACTGGCCATAGCGATATGTTTTCTGCATTAATTTTCGCAAACAACTAAGTCGTATCGTGTCCATGGACTCCCTTTATTAGGACATATTATTTTGGACAGTCACATGTCTCCCTCTCTCATGGTAATGTCTTTGTACGTAAACATTCTATTAAAACTACTGACATAGATGAACAACTCATAATATACAAAGAGTAAACTTTCATTTCAAGGTTTGTTCAATGGCAATAAAGCGTAGAAAACTTCAGTTATGAATGACTCTGACGTCACGAGTAATAACATAGTGATTCATGAAATTCAAGCTTGTTATTTGAAGGCTGACTAGTATGACGTCATACACCAAATGGTGGGCGGAATGTGCGAAATTTTCGCCAGATGTTAACTTTTTAACCGGTTTTACGACTTTGCCCGTCTGTGTTATCCTTTTAGCACCAAACAGAGTGATTTCTATGTTTTGCCCTCTATCTAAAGTTAACATAATACACTTGTGCAAAAAATAATGTTCTTTTTTATAAATAGTAGAGCTACTGAGATTAACGAACTGGTTTTCTCACTATGTTTGATTTGGTGTGTCCAGATGCCTTGCATGTCTTGCCAGAGGGGCTAGCCAAGTGGCATGAACGCTAATCGAATAGAAAAGAACAAACTTAACAATGTATGGAAATGTCAAACGTCGCTATGTAAATCAACAACAAGTTGCTATGAAGATCACGCTTGAGATCACGTGACTTATGTCATTTCTATAGATGAAGCGTAGCGAATTTGTAGACGTTAGCCACTTGTCTAGCCCTTCAGAGCACTAATATTATGACATTATGTCTGTGCGTTCCCGCGTCAAAACTGAGTGCTCGGTCGCGGCATGCGCCTGATGTGAGTTTTAAAGTTTTAATTCCTTTGAATTTTAGTAAGTTTTTTATTTAATTTCACAGGCAAGTACTTATATCAAGAGGTACTTAAATAAAAAATGTATACACTTTAGACCTTAAGATATTCAGGTCTGTATGAATGCGGTCAATAAAGTACCCTACCATATGAGTTACTCTATAAATTAGTTCTCAAGTTCGATAGCATTGAAGACATTCAAGTTATACTTTATTTGTTTTCAAGGTAATAATAAAATAAGATAATCATCTCATTTTGGAAAACAAATTTCATTTATAGTAACTCGAACAAAGGGTTGATAAAAGAAATCTTACAAACAATAATGGATTGAAAAAAAGATTAAAAGATTAAATACCAAACAAAATTAAACTTGCGTTCTGTTTTGAATATTTTTTTCTTTGTGCGCAAATATTTCTACAGAGTTTAATTTACTTTCAGTATTCGCATTTAAATAATACCTTTTTCGAGGTTTTGAGTTCGGGATCAAAATTTGCAACAAAGGGTCTGAATTGGCTCAGAATGATGAAACTTCCTTGTACATTAATTGAAGAAGATTTGAAGGGCCAATTGTATTGTTAATTTATTCTTGTAGACTCTTCTTTTTTTGTAAGTAAAGGGTTTTATAGCGTTTTATGAAAGTGAGTACGGTGTTATTATAATTACAGTAATGTTACCTAATGTATACGTTTTAATTAAAACACGATTACCATTCATGTGATGACTATACCCATGGAAAGGCTGGTTATAAAGGTCGAAATCCGCTTTGTCTTGATATCTCGTCGTATAACACGAATTATCTTTCTAACTCTTATTTTCCTGGCACTAGGTAATGCTATCTAATGAACTAATATTTGTAATTCATCGTGTTGTTACAGAGTATTTACTGTGTATTTTCTCTTGTTAACATTTGAATCATACTCTCATTATGCGAACACAAGGTATTATGTAAATTGTATAATCGTTACCACTACAAAATTTAAAAGATGTTGTTTTTCCTAGTTATGAATAAATAGACGGTCACGCGGTCGATCTCGTTTATGGGTTGGGAAGGGTCCCATAGTAGAATGTTCCCGAGGTTTTTTTTTATAGGACTGCGGTGGCAAAAAAGCGCACGGCCCGCCTGATGTGAAGCAGTTACCGTAGCCTAAAGATGCTTACAATACCAAAGGCATTGCTCGCACATTGCCGACCTGAAGGGGAGAGGGATGGAGGGAGGGGGAGAAGGGGTTGGGCTTGGTTGGAGCTGCAGTGTGGGATGCATGGAGGAAAATCCCAAAAACAGCGACCTTCGAATAGCAACCCATGACCACGACCACTCTGTCAAGAGTATCATATGACCATTCATGGTGTCAATATTGATACTACCTGCGCCTTTATCAAACAGTCATTTTGAGTACGAAGCCCAAAATAAAATAGCGGATACCTGTTTTAAAGGATATTTTAATGTTGTTGAAACTCATCATCACATTCGAATGAATATTTCAATTTACGTACGGTACGATGTCGGCACGAAACAAAGCGAATCGATTAATTGAAAAATAACCGTTCATAACAACGTTGCTGGTTCCGTAAAATGTTCTGTGATTTTTATCCGATAGTATCTGAACATTTTGGTTACGCATTTTTTTAATAACAATACAAATTCCACGTCTAAGAATAAAGTGTCGCCAAAACTTACATACGCAGTCATTGGTCCGTTCAAGGCTTGATTTCGCAGTCTTCCCAAATACCCCGGCAACTTTTGACGATTGCATTCTCATTGGCTGGTCTTCATCAAGCGGGCATTACATTAACCAATTTGCAGAGCAGTAAACTAGTGCTGCCTTTAAACCATCAAATTGGATAATGTAATGCTCGCTTTAGGCGCATGCCGCGCCCGGGCACTCAGTTTTGACGTTGGAACGCATAGACATTATGTCATAACATGAGTACCAATCATGGAATAGTTACTAAGGGGACTGGCCCTAAGCAAGTCGGCCGAGTGGTCGGCCTAGTACTAACATCGACATAAAACGAAGCGAGTAGTTCAACTATTTAGCGGTAAATAGTAAAATGAAAATGAAAAAAACAATGACCACGTTTTGTTTCATACAAATATCTAATAAGGGCACCTTTTTCTTTAGTCTTTACTTTGTGGTACCAATAGAATAATAGAATAGTTGTATGTGGCTTCTGGGTTTAGTGTGTGTCTAAGTTGGCAACAATCGCTTACGCTATTAACCTACAAATTCCCTTTAAGTTAGGATCATAAACCACCGATAGTTATCAACAAGTAATCAAAGTTATAATGATCTAGAGTTAAGTCTGTATCCGTAGTGTTGTTTTCAAAGCGGCAAGGATAATCTATTAATTAATATTTCACGTTAACGGAACGCTGCTATGAACTGGAAGTCTGAGATTCTTGATAACGATTTATTAATAACCAGCTTAGCTAGTCTAACGTTAATTAATAAGTAAATACCATGTGTTTACACGATGACTTTAATGTGACATGTGACTGACATGTGATTGTTAATCAATAGATGTGTCCATATGGCGCGCATGCCTCACCCGAGCACTTATATTATGACATTACGTCTATGCGTTCCGACGTCAAAAGTGAGTGCTCGCGCGAGGCATGCGCCTGATGAAGACGCCGCCAATTAATAAGGCTATTCGTCCACGGCGTTACTAAAAATGAACTCAACCGGTTAGTAACTTCCTAAGCTCCATAAAAAAACATAATCTCAAGTACGCGGTCAGAAAAGTATCTCGAGACCAGTCGCGCGCAACCAGCGTTTCGAATCGCGCGCTACTAATTACTAATTAATTGCAAACCAGTTTCTTTTGAGTTGCGTCGTGTATGTGCCTTCATAGAAATAGTGTTGTACAATGTATTTTAGCAACTAATTAGTAATTTAAGTTGGTAACCAGTTTCTTTTGTGTAGAGCTGTGGATGAATGGCCTAAGAGAGCTAATTAACTAGCAATTACACAGTGTCCTTGGTCGTATCTGTAGCAGTTAGCTACGGTATTTAAACATCCCTTGATAGACTATTTTAATTATAATGATTTGCCGACTGGATAGTGTGATAAGACATTGATATCTTGGATTAAATTGGCTTTTTTTGACAATATAGCGGTGTGGTAGGTTCTATTACAAAAGACGTGATAGCTATCATTTATTCCTGTACCATAACTCACACAGTGGGTGCTGCGATTTATAAAGAATTAATGTCATTTTGACAGCTGCGGAAGCGAGATACATGCATAGATATTTGCGTTAGAATGAACGGGAGATGCATTCTTGCTTTTTGCTTTCTCAGAACCTATGTGCATATCCGTTTATTGTTCAAGCGATACCGAGCGAGCTCCAGAGTGCCTACTCTGTTTCAAACGAAAACGAAATTGCGGACGAAATTCGCGAATTTCCTACTACGTTTCTCATTGATTCATACATTTCTTACGAACGAAAATTGTTTGACGTTTAGATTCGACGACGACGAAGACGTCAAACAATTTTCGTTCGTAAGAAATGTCGGAATCAATAAGAAACGTAGTAGGAAATACGCGAATTTCGTCCGAAATTTCGTTTTCGTTTGAAACAGAGTAGGCCCTCTTATGACTCGCATGCCTCGCCCGAGCATTCATGTTATGATATTATATTCATGCGATCCGACGTCAAAACTGAGTGCTCGCGCACAGCATGCGGCTGATGTAGACACAGCCCTTATGGTGGATAATTATCCGCTTAAAATAATAACAGTATGAGGTTTTTTATAACGTCAAATTTTGATTATGTACTGTGAAAATTCATACTTAATTTTTTATCATCCAGACAAGAGACGCTATGATTAAAAATATAACAAGACTGTGTAGACGAATGATCGAGATAAATCCTTGTTATTTTTCAAAGAAGATTAACAGACAGTATTCTACCCTGAATCAATCATCGGACAGACGATTAGATGAATTTTTCAGCCGAGTGCGTAGGCCCGGGGCGATTGAGAATATTTTTAAATCTGATTGATTACTAGGCGTATAATGACCTTACTATATTGAGTACCTAGGTACCACCATGTAATATACGTTACACGCTGTATATCAAATTATAGTCATCCAAATAAATAATCGGATCTATTTTTCGCTTGTATAATATTTCTCTATTTTCTCACCCATATCGTTCACCACCTATCTGGAGTCTCCGGTTTTCTACGTACCAAACAAAGGCGTTTCATCATCATCATCATCATCATCATCAATAATGACGTCATGTCTACGTGATCAGATGTCAAAACTGATTGCTTAGCTTGGGCGCGCCGTATGACTCTTGTAGACGCACCACCGCGTCGTATATTTTAAGTACTAGGCTTAGGTATGCTGGATATGGATAAAGTTTTCTTTCGTTCATAACTCAGAATCCTAATTCATAATAGGTAACTTATATTTATAAGGTTCTTCGTCCGTACTAAATCAGTTTTATTAGTACTTTGATAAATACGTTATGAAGGTAATACAATTCATGAGTCGACGTAGGCTTGGGCCCGTATAATCTCAAGATAGGACGTCTTGGATCTTTCAGTTATCTTGACATAATGGGATCAATATTTTTGATCTAATATGCTTATAGAATAACTTAGATATAATATTGCATTTACGTAAAATAACGTGCAAAAGGTAATACAAATTTTTATTTTAATAAAACATAATAATATCCTGTGACATTTTTTTTTACACACGGCTACCTGATCCCAAACTAAGCAGAGCTTGTACTATGGAAACCAGATAACTGATATAACTACATATACTACTTTTTTATTTGTAAATGCATACTTAATATACATATACACCCAGACTCGGGACATACAGACATGTACATGCACACAAATGCATGTCCCGGCACAGAATAGATAAGGAGTACAGAAGTTGCACTCCTTTGATCTTGAAGAAAGCCGACATTTTAAATTATTATTATTACCTAAACTTGCCGCGCCCGACCGCGCGCAATCTAAATTGTGCCTTGACGCAACGCGTTAGCGTATGTAATTCGCCGTCCCGCTGCCGCACGCTGCTGCACGCTACTTAACCTTCAATCGGTAGGGTTGTCACAATTAATAAAAATAAAATAGTACCAACATTTTTGTATTTAAATGTTAATTAAAACTATACATTTTAAAAAATTACAGTTGTTGTACTTTAATGTAATGCCTTCGATATTTTTTGTCTTTAAAATAGCGGTTATTAAATTTAATGGCAGCATAAATGCGAAATCTAACAAATAATTTAAAAATGTATTTTAAAGGGAAGCATGGACATGGAGTGGTGAAATTAATATGTTTTAGTAAATTAATTAGCGCATATAACAGCACGCAATAGCATGGGAACAATACGCAATAGCATAGCATGGATGCATAGTAGAATATCAAGCAACAGCAAGTGCAAGTCGCTCATTGAGTTATGACCGTTAACCTTGAATTTATAGTTCTCTCACTCGCTTTTTCCGCCGGTGGCCGAGTGCTCATAAAACGCTACGGCAACTAGTATCTACTTATATCGACTTAGGTAAGTGTCTAATACGAATATAGGTAAGTAGAAAAACTGGCAACACGATGGATCTCGTCAACTATGAAAGGAATTAAGGTAGGTAGGTATTCCGTAATTGATGCTAGTAGGTATAACGTGGTATAACCGTAAAAAACTGTCATTTCATTCTGTTCCAAATTACATATTTTCGCTTTAATTCCACTATTCGATCCTACCTCTTGTAAATAACGTCTACTGCACTGAACTATGAGCTTCTTTTTATATCTAAATAACAAAATAAAACTTCAATTAGCTTCAATTACCTTTCACAATCAGCTGGCAAAGAAAAAAAAGTCAATTTGCAGTTTCTATAACTATTTAGACAGCCATATACGCCACAGTTCGTCTTGCTCGTCATTTTTAATTTTAAAATAATAATTCCAACGCGAGCGACCAACCAAAAGCGCGCGAAACGTTATAGCGCGTGTTCACGCCAGGAGCGCGGCGGCCATATTGAATTGCGTACAGACTTTGTACGCGAACCGATCGGAGCTAGTTCGACCGAAACCACAGAGTGACTGAGGCCTGGTCCCGGGTAGGAATCGAACCTACGACCTGCAGCGTGAAAGGCGCCTCCGCGCCAACCACGCTAACGGGCCCGTTTTATTCTATAGGTCCATTTAAAAAAAAAGGAATACTGATTGATCTAGCTTCTTGGCCCGGTATTATTCAAAAGAGAACCAAATAAAAAATAAGGTCTCTAGTGGCTATTTAATTAATTAGAAATATTGAATTCCGTTATGCACACATCTGAATTCAGGATCCCATTACTGGCTTTTAACTGCTGAAATTGAAATTTTCATATCCGGGCACATTTACCGATTCCATTTGCTTAATGAAAGATCCAAAGTTCTAGATATTTAATATCCATTTCGATTATTAATTACAACGTTTGATCCTATTCCAATAAAAAGTAATTGCATTTTTTTATTGGTACCATAAAAACGTAGATAATATTATAATTACCACGTAATTTTAAGGTTTTAACTTTTTATGTGAAGTGCTTTAGGTGTGTTATTTTTAAAGTACCTACCTGCCTTCTATTATCATTATTTTTTTACGTTTGCGTTTCAATTTAAATTTTTTTTTAGGCAACATAATCATTAGGATCTTTGCAAAATTATTAACAATATGTTTTTTTTACAGGTAAGTATCGGTCTTTGGTTTCAATATTCCAGAAATACAAGGTGATTTTGTGAGTATCAGTTTTGTCTACATAAGATAACTTACAAACATCCTATAACCTTACAGAAACCATGATCCCGACGACGTTTAACAACTCTATTTCGAAGGCCATTATTGTTCTTTCATTCCCAGATTGGTCTTTTCAACTAATATAAAATCTCTTCCGTTTACAAATTCCCATACTTGCTCACTCAGGCATAAAACCTACCCTACATCCGAGCAATACCAAAGACATCGCTTGCACGTTGCCGACTTGAATAGAAAGGTGCTATAGAGGGCGTGGGCTTCTGACACTTACTCATCGGCCGAAACGCAGCTATAATAGCTATTTTACGCCGATATTCTGTGAGAGGGTATTGAATAGAGTAGCTCATGAGCTGCAATCAATTGGCTACAACTTGGGTCTACCATCGTGATTTTTTTTATGTTTGAACTTACAAAAACCATTTGAAAAGAACATTACACTGATTGTAAAATGGGATGAAGTAATTCACATTGGAATCTCGCATACAACAATTATATTTATTGAGGTTAATGTATCGACTAGGGTTGCCGCCTGCCACTTCTTGGTTTAAGATTACCAATACCAAAATAACGGGCTTTAGTTTTATTACGGGAGATCATGAAAATGGTATTGTTTTATTTTTCAAAATCACCCTCATTTTCCTTGTAAGGTAGGCGCTCTGGAATGTTTTTTTCTCAAGAATTGAATAATTAACTGCCTACAAATTTCTATGAATATGCCAAAATAGTCTTCTGTGGAGTGCCTAATGGTCTCCAAATCATACGGACAGACAGACAAGGCATCCGAACATGACGAAACAATAAGGATTCCTTTGTTTCACTCTGAAAATACAGCAAGTTTGTTTACCATGTATTTTCGGTTTCTTACAATTCCATAGCCAAAAAAACGGGGTAACCCAAAAATAAGGGATATGTGGCAACCCTAAGTATCAATGTGTGTGATCTTACTGCGAGTTTTCGGAACAGTGTCTGATGTGGCAAGTGGGTCGTTTATATGGGGCAGGTTATCAGCTCGAATTTAGGACGGCTTCTGGCGTAAAATTGGTATTAGTAGTTTTATTACTACAGACTATTATTGGTTCTGAAGATATGGTGCGCAAATAACGATTTCTTGAGGCGTGCATAGCCAGCTGCAATCACTGATCGGTAAACAATCGGAGGTTAAGCATCGCTGGTCAGGCAGCGATGGGTGACCATTTAGTGGCATTTGAACTGAGCGTCTCCGTGCTTCGGAGGGCACGTAAAAATTCGGTCCCCGTTGTTGTCATCTAGGCAGCAGTCGTTAAGCCTTGTCAGAGGCCTTCGGACGGCTTGAACAATTCTGACTACAAGTTGACCACTGACTATACGATAAGTAGAAGAAGAACGATTTCTCAGAAGTGAAGTAGGACACATACCTTTCAGAATTATCTTCATAAATTTCCCTACATTCAAATATAATGTGAAGTTAATTTATAGTTAATTATGTTTTATCTATCCTCTAATTAACAATTTTCGCCTTAACCTAATCCGACACCTAATCTTAGTTAAATATTTACGTTATCTTTAATATTAATTCACGTTTAAACTTTATCTGTTTTGTGCTTTCCTTTATAAAGTTTGGTTATCATATTATGTCGGTAATTTACAAGCCAAGAAACTCTTAAGCCGATATTTAATATTTTATAATGGTGGTTAGGTATTACGTTGAAAACAAATTCCGACTTTTTGCAAACGTTCTCATATTTCATAACTTTTTAAAGGCATAAGCCATGTCCATGTAAAAACCTGGTTTATTGCGCTAATACAAAAAAATATCCCACAATTAATTTAAAATTTCCATAAATCAATTCTTTCACTTGTTTTCTCTTTCGTGCATGCAATAAAGTAATAGGAGCGAATATATGCGCGTTACGCAACATCAAGGTCACAGCACCCAACCTTTCATCTGTCAAATTATTGGCGATTATTGTAATTTTTTCAAAGTGTCATTCTACCCGACTTTTTTTTAGTCCTACATGGTCTTGGGTAGTTATGCCAACATTATAAAACAAAATTAAGGCGGCCCAGTCACGCACCATCCAAAAATAAAGTTATTTGGTTATGGCGCGCTTGAAAACTAATATGATGGTACCTATTTGCGCGTCAACACGTTAATGACAACGTTAATCCTCCAGGTATTAAGACAAATCAGAAAGCGAACGGCTTAACAACCACTTCGGGCTTTCAAAAAGGGGGTAGGATTATGCAAATCCAAACCTTATTTGGCCCCAGTTGATTATTTTTATACAAATTTGAATAGAATCACGAACCTTGGGTGTTTACGCAATCCCATAAGAGCATGTTACAGATTCAGGACCCATGCTATTTAAAAAGGTAGGGTACGTACTGTTTGTAATTGGTTGCGTCCAGATGCCTCGCATGCTTCGCCCGAGCACTCATGTTTTGACATTACCTATGTATACGTTCCGACGTTAAAACTGAGTGCTTGGGCGCGGCTCGCGCCTTATGTAGACTCACCCATTGTGTGCGGCTAGATGTCTCGCATGCCTCGCCCGAGCACTCATGTTATGACATTATGTCTATGCGTTCCGACGTCAAAACTGAGTGCTCGGGCGCGGCTTGCGCCTGATGTAGACGCACCCATGTAACCTTCGTTCATTATGTTAAAGAGGTTCCCAATTTGTCACCAATCCTCACAGACTACTGTATACCTATAAGTATAGCTACTGCTAATCCTGTAGCTATAATATGACAGCCGATAAGATTTCAGTGCATATTGTCCTCCAAAGCGTCGTAAATCCGGGCTTATGTTTCGTCATAAAAGACGCAGATTAGAAACGGTAATTTCGTTTGCACTACCGAACCAAACCTTATTTAGGAATTTCCGCAATTTTCTTCTTATCGTAATGGTTAGTGGCCAACCTAGTGTCAGAGTTGTTCAAGCCGCCCGAAGGCCTCTGACAAGGCTCGACGACTACTGCCTAGGTAACAACAACCGGAAACGACTTTCTACGTGCCCTCCGAAGCATGGAGACGAGTTCAAATGTCACTAAATGTTCACCCATCTCTGACTGACCTTGCCAAGCGATTCTTAACCTCAGATCGTTTACCTCAGATTGTTTTCAGAGATTGCATCTGGCGATGAGCGCCTCATGGCTCTTTATCTAACAGGCCACTTTCTGTAATACGTCACTTTGTGTAACTACTTACTTTCCTTATATATTCTACATAATCATTGGAATTAGGTATCTAAGTTTTTAACTAAAGGCAAAAAAGTATAATTAATTGAAAAAGTCCATTAGTGTAAAGGTTTAGCTAACCCAAGGGCAAGGGTGTTGAAGCAAGTTAATCTTTAATTGGAGACGCCTTTGAGCCAGATTTCTTCAATTAATTCAGTTTCAAATTAACACTTTAGTGGGTTATAAGTCTTGTATCGTTTTGACGTTCGCTTGGTTTTTTTTGTCAACCTGCATCGTACCACTGCTGGGCAAAGGTATCCCTTTGCTTCCACCACTCCTCCCTGATTATGGCAATAGTGGGCCAGTCCTTCAAGTAGACGTCCATCTCATCCCACCATCTCAGGCCTGCCGCGATGCTGTTTGGGTAGTCGTGGATTGCTTAGTTGGTTGGTTGCTCGGCATTATTAAATTGGTTGGTTGGTAAATGTCAAATTACTTTTTGACAAGCGCTCATCATGTTGACTGGACCCTGGTTGAATTTATGGTCCCTGTGTGGTGGTCCACTGTCGGCATGATTCATCACAACTGCTTACCAGCACCTTACTTGAATGCATGTTTTTAACTTTAATTCAATTTGAATTAAATTCTTCACAATTTTGATTTGACTTTTTGCATTTTCTTTACACTTGCACACTGATAAATGAAAATTACTAGCAAAAGCTCAGGCATCTCAGTTCTTAAAGATACCAAAACTATAGCAATTTGGTTGTCCTCTAGTCACCTTTAGACACCCAGTTGTTTGTCAAATTAACCATAAAACATATTTTTCTGCTTACCAATCTCATCCATTACAGAATAAAGGCGTAACTCCCTAATTACATATCCCCAACGCAATGCCTTTAATACTTCTATTAACATATTATTCAGATAATTCAATTCCAAGACCACAGCAATTGCAATACCAATAACAAAGCAATCTCTTTAACTATTAGGGATTCTGATAGCCGTCGGCGCCGTCTCGTCGTAGGCATTCAATGCCTAAGAAACCTTCTAGCATGGTAGCGGGAAAAAAATGTATTCTTAACTAGGGATAATATTTCGTCGTGAGGATAAAGCAAGGTTACACTTGTCTAGGCCTAAAAGCGTCTGGCACGATGGCATAAGCGTGTACTGATTAGCCTTGTGAGGTTTTCTGAGGCACATACCGCAGTCGCAGTTCAACAGCGAGGCAAATGACATCAATAGTTAGGCGAGGCAGGCTGAATGTTTGCCTCGAGCGAACCACGTAGCGTAGCCTCAAGATCCTGTGCGATATTTTTGTAAATTGAGTCTAGGCGTCAGGGTTGTTCAAGCCGCCCGAAGGCCTCTGACGTGGCTTAGCCATTGCTGTCTATGATAACAGCCGGGACCGACTTTGTTTTTACGTGCCTTCCGAAGCACGGAGACACTCTTAGTTTGGTTAGAACACTATTTTGGAATAAGAACGCACTACTGAACAATTTTCTACTACACACAGATGCTTACGAAAAATCCACCTGAAGGAATAATAATAATAATATCCTGGGACATTTTTTTACACACGGCTACCTGATCCCAAACTAAGCAGAGCTTGTATGTACTATGGAAACCAGATAACTGATATTACTACATATACTACTTTTTTATTTGTAAATACATACTTAATATACATATACACCCAGACTCGGGACAGACAGACATGTTCATGCACACAAATGTATGTCCCGGGTAGGAATCGAACCTACGACCTGCAGCGTGAAAGGCGCCATCACGCCAACCACGCCAACGGGCTCGTCAAAATTGCTCGGAATTGGTATTTATTCGAGTTAAAAAACTTTCGGGAAAAGAAACTTTATTTTCTCAAATACATAATTATTTTCAATATAACTTTAACACGAATGCTTATACATCGTCGATTTCTATAGCGTGGAACGTTGCCCAACGGTGTAGTAATAAAAATATTACTGATCCTATTCTACAAATATTTTATGTGCGTTCCGAAAACCATTAACAACCTGTAAATATCGTTGTTCGTATGATCGTATAACGTTGTGTTTTTATTACTTTTTAATTATCACGTGTTTAAAATTATGTGACGGGCTAAGCCCGATTTAGAAGGCTTGTATGGGGCCTATGGATCCAATATAGTAATAGTCCTTTTATGGGAATTTTGATGTCATTAAGGCAACTATTGGCGACTTGAAGTTTGTGTTTTTTTTTTTTTCATTGTGTATTATTTTTGGAAATGAAAGGAAATTTTAAAGTAAGTAGGTACAATAATTGTAATGTACCTTTAAACGCAGAAACTTTTTATATTAAAATAACTAATGTAGATTTTCTTCAATAATTGAAATTATCCTGTCAGCTTTTGACTAAGTACCTCAAACCGCCTTTATTTATAGGCATTCTAAGTTTCTGAACCATAAAGTCAATGCTTTCAACTTTTAAGCACTTTCAACTATTTTAATAGAAACTAAGTAATAAAATTTTTAATACCCACATCACTCTGAAAATGTATTGTGATAAACTGCAGAAAATTTTAATTGTATCGATAGTTTTTTATTTAGGTATTTAACCGCACAAGCCTCGATGATGCCTTAAAGTATGCAATTAGGCAACGCTGAGGACGGACTAGTCACGTACACAAATATAACTTGTTAACTAAACTAAGATAATTATCGATTCCAACGATTAAGTCCCGCTCCGGCAGCCGTCGCAGTCGCACGCTCCGTTCCGCGCTCCGCGCCAGTCGCAGTGCAGCGCACCCATGTGCCATCGAGTCGTCCCGTCTCGCTCGCACGCCTCTGTTGCAGGGCCCTTGCCCTCGCCGGATCGCCGCGCGCCCCGCGCCCCGCGCCGCCGCCGCCTCACCCCGCGCACACCTGCGTTGTCGCGGTTTGTCGTTTTCACGACAAACTGCAATTGTTTCCGTTTTGACAGAAATCTTTTCTGTCAAGGTTTGCTGCTATCCACGGGAAACCTAACGGTGCCAACAAGTGGATAGCGAGCGTGACCCAAGCGCTCGCCCTCCCCCCTCAGGGGCAGGCAAACTTGGCTGGGCTTGGAACCACCGGCCTTGGGGGCTACCCTCGTCGACACCAAGCATCTCCCTCCCACCCTACCCTTTCCCTATTTCCTATTCCTCGGGTGCTGTTTGGGCCTGAGCCGGTTTTCCGGCTACAGTTCCCTCTGCCCCGGGGCTGTTAGCCACGAGTAGGGAACGTAGGTACGCCGGTGGGCGTAAGTAGGCACTCACCAAACTCACCCTTCGCATTGCACCTCAGCGAAGGCACACACTAGAAGTAGGATACACCCTAGGCACCCACCCCTCCCCGCCATCTAGGTGGGGCGGGTACGTCGTCCACTGCACATCCTGCCATGGACCACCCTCCCACGTTAGAACTCCTTCTGGCGGTTTTCCGCAGAGTCCTCGACCGATGCCCCGGCGTTGTCGAGGACCTGCTCCACCAGAAGGGAGACTCCGACTCCCCTGCCTCTCCCGATGTCTCTCCCCCCGCCTCTCCCCCCGAACCGGTGGTCATCCCGGCCTCCGTGGACGGATCCGAGGCGGAATCGGAGACGGACATGGAGGTGGAGATTGCTATCTCCCCCTCCTCCCCACCTGTACCCCAGTCGTCCTCCTCGGAGGACGACTTCACCGTAGTCACGGGGAAGAAGAGGGCTCGCAAGCCGCGTGACCTCCCTCCCCCGAAGATTAGCAAGGCCGCTCCCGGCACTGCTTCCCCCTCTCCCTCTCCGGGACCCCATCAGGGTGACTCGCGCGACGCGTCCCCCATTTCTCGCCCGGGCCCTGCTGCCTCACAGCAGACGACGCCCAAGTCAATAAAGCCCCCTCCTCTTGTCATCCAAGACAAGAACGCATGGGAGCGTATCACCAAGGCGCTGCACGAGCGTAATATCCACTTCCTAAATGCGAAGCTTACCTCGCAGGGCATAATAGTGCGCGTTCAAACCTCGGACGATCACCGGAAACTTTCGGGTTTCCTGCGATCCAACAAGGTCGCATACCACACGTACGCGCTCGAGGATGAGCGCGTACTCCGCGTTGTCATCCGCGGCCTCCCGAAAGAGCTCGATACCGAACTCATTAAGAGCGACCTTCAGTCACAGTCCATACCGGTGCGCGAAGTGCACCGCATGTATAGACCCCGCACCAGGGAACCATATAACATGGTCCTGGTAGTCCTTGATAGATCCGATGCCGGCAAAAAGGTCTTCTACCTTAGTGCTGTATGTCAACTCTCCGGACTCACTATTGAGGCCCCACATAAAAACGGCATCCCTACACAGTGTCACAACTGTCAACTTTACGGGCATTCTGCACGTAATTGTTTTGCCCGTCCCCGATGCGTCAAATGCATCGGAGACCACGCTACCGCTCAATGCGAGCGCAATAAGGCGACTGCGACTGAGCCTCCCAGCTGTGTCCTTTGTGGAACCCAGGGGCATCCCGCGAACTATCGTGGATGCTCCAGGGCCCCAAAGGTTAACAAAAGGAAGGCGAGGCGTGCTCGCCGACGTGCGCCCGCCCCGGCTGCCTCACAGCCCGCGCCTTCTGCGCATAAGCCCGCTTGCAACCCACCTGCGCCCTCTGCGCCTCAATCTAAGACGCCCTCTGCGCCTCAGCATAAAGTGCCTTCAGCACCCTCCGACCTCGCACCCGTGTCGCTTGAGACTACGCTCCCAGAGCGCAATGTATGGAGCAACCCGCTCCCATACACTGCGTCCGCGAAACGCGTCGCGCCTGCACACCCTGTACCCACCACCTCCCGCCCCGCGCCTTCTGCGCCTGCCGCGGCTAGCAGCGCCTCCAGCGACCTTGCCTTGGTATGTAGCTTTTTCGGCTCCATCAACCACAGCAGGGTCCGCGCTCTCGCACAGCGCCTACGCGATGCACGCTCAGGCGAGCAACGCCTTGCAGCTTACTGCGAATACGCGGACGTCTACGAGTCCATGTCCTCCTTCCAAGCTCCCGTCAATCCGTAATGGGTTCACGCCAAGCTAGGACTAAACCCCACCATCTATCCCTAGCGTTCTTCAACGCCTACGGACTCTACCTACAGAGAGATCAGGTTAGTGAATTCCTCCGGGATCACCAAGTTGATGTCATGTTAGTGCAGGAGACCTTGCTCAAACCGTCCCACCGCGATCCCAAAATCGCCAATTACAACCTGGTACGTAATGACAGAACCACCTCCCGAGGGGGTGGCACTGCCATTTACTACAGGAGGTCCCTGCACTGTGTCCCCATCGACCCCCCTGCGCTCACCAACATCGAAGCCTCGGTCTGCCGTCTAGCCCTTACTGGCCATAGTGCTATCACTATTGCCTCAGTCTATCTCCCACCTAACAAGCTTCTCCTTAGAAGCGACATCGAAGCTCTTCTTGATCTGGGAAGCGCGGTCATTCTGGCCGGCGACTTCAATTGTAAGCATGTTAGGTGGAATAGCCTCCTGACTACCCCTAATGGGAGACGACTTGACGCCCTGGTCGATGACCTCGACTTTGACGTTATTGCCCCTATGCACCCAACCCACTTTCCTGTCAATCTAGCCCATCGCCCTGATGTACTGGATATAGCCCTCTTCAAGGGAGTAACACTCAGATTGCGCTCCCTGGAAGTCCTCCAGGAGCTTGACTCTGACCACCGCCCCGTCCTCATGCAGCTCGGACCACCCCCCTCTTCCCAACCCATCATGCGTACGGTGATGGATTGGGAGAAACTAGGAGCCTCCCTAGCGGATACCTCCTCGCCTGAGATTACTAACATCCCCGACTCCATACAGTCCCCTCAGGACACTGCCCGGGCTGTTGAAGCCTTCTCCAAACACATTGATTCGGCCATCAGCCGCTCGTCCATAGAGGTCGAAGTCGGTGACTTTCACCGCTTTGTTCTCCCGGACGATGTTAAAGAACTGGTCCGAGATAAGAACGCCTCCATCAGAGCGTACGACTCATATCCCACCGAGGCCAACCGTGTCCGCATGCGGGCTTTGCAGCGTGATGTAAAGCGTCGTATTGCGGAACTCAGGGAGACCAGATGGGATAATCTTCTTGAAGGAATCTCGCCAACGAACCAGGCCTACTGGAAGTTGGCGAAGGCCCTGAAAACAGACGTTACTATTGACATGCCCCCCCTGACACGCCCCTCAGGTGATCCTCCCGCTTTTGACGATGACGAGAAGGCCGAGCTTCTAGCCTCCGCTCTCGAGTCCCAGTGTTCCCCGAGCACCCAACCCACTGATCCTTCCCACCTGGAACTCGTTGACAGGGAAGTTGAGCGCAGGGCTTCCCTACCACCTACCACCACACTCACACCAGTTACTGAGACAGAGGTTAAGGATCTTATTAAGGATCTCAAACTCAAGAAGGCCCCGGGCTCCGACGGCGTCTCTAATAGAGTTCTCAAGCTCTTCCCCGCCCAACTCATTTGCATCTTAGTGTCCATCTTCAATGCCGCCCTGACGAATTGTGTCTTCCCCGATGCGTGGAAGGATGCAATAGTCATCGGTATTTACAAACCCGGTAAGCCCCGTAATCTTCCTACGAGCTACCGCCCCATCAGCCTCCTCAAGGCCTTAGCCAAACTCTACGAACGAGTGCTTCACGCTCGACTACGCGAGTATATCTTCTCCAACAATATACTTATTGATGAGCAGTTCGGCTTTCGAGCCGGGCACTCTTGCGTTCACCAAGTACACCGCATCACGGAGTACGTCCTCACTGGCCTTAACAGGCGGACCAAGCCCCGGCCCACTGGGGCTCTCTTCTTCGATGTCGCTAAGGCATTCGACAAAGTCTGGCACAACGGCTTGATTTACAAGCTGTACCTCATGGGTGTGCCTGACAGTCTCGTGCTCATCTTACGAGACTTTTTGTCGAATCGTACCTTTAGGTATCGCGTCGAAGGGACGCTCTCAGCTCCCCATCCCATTAGAGCCGGAGTCCCACAAGGCTCTGTGCTCTCGCCCCTACTATACAGTCTGTACACGAACGATATTCCTCGCTCGGACAATGTACAATTAGCCCTATATGCGGACGACACCGCCTTATACTATTCACACCGCAACCAAGCGTACATCACGCTCGTTCTTCAACGCGCAGTCAATACCCTCGGGGAGTGGTTCAGGAAGTGGCGCATAGAGGTGAACCCGGAGAAAAGCGCAGCCGTGCTTTTTGCCAGGAATACCACTCGGCGCCCCTCCAGAACTCGCCCCCGAACTCACCTTGGTTCAATATCCCTGTATGACCAACCCATTCCCTGGTCAAGTTCTGTCAAATATCTGGGTGTCACACTCGATGGCTCCATGACCTTCGGTCCCCACATTAGAAGTGTCCGCAACCGAGCCGCCATGGTCCTCGGTCGCCTTCACTACCTCATATGCAAGCGTAGTAAAATGTCCCTTAGAAATAAGGTCACACTATACAAAACTTGCATTCGCCCTATTATGTCGTATGCGAGTGTTGTGTTCGCCCACGCGGCCAACTATCACATCGACACTCTCCAACGCATCCAGAATCGTTTCCTTCGCAAAGCCGTGGGAGCCCCGTGGTTTCTTAGGAACGTAGACCTTCACTCCGATCTTAACCTAGTCTCAATTCGGAAGTACTTCAAAGAAGCGTCTGAGCGCTACTTTAAAAAGGCTTCCGATCACACAAATGCTCTAATCGTCGCCGCCGCCGATTACGAGCCTACACACACACCAAGTACAAGCCGCCGCCGGCCGCGGCATGTACTGCTCGACCCTCCCGATCCACTCACCGTTCTCCTCGACTCAGATGTTGAAGAGACCGCCACACGCACACCACCCAACAGACTCCGACCTCGCCGGCGAGGTCGACGAACACACACCGCCGCCAATAGGTGCCTCTATGCGCCTAGCAGGACATAGACGCACCTAGGCACCCGACAAGCCCGCTGAGTTTCTTGCCGGATCTTCTCAGCGAGGCCGCGTTACGATCCGGTGGTAATTTTTTACCCCGCTCTCTCAAAAGACAGCAGCCCAAGCCGAGGCCGTGCCCAACGTGGCGCCCTTGAGCCAGCTGTCCCCCTTGCCCTTACGGCTGGAGCCGCACTTTGTGCGCTCGCCCTCAGACCGGTGAAGTTGTTAAGGCCACTCTGGCCAACAACATATAGTCATACAAAAAAAAAAAAAAAAAAAAAAAAAGATAATTATCATGGTCGTAACCAAGAACAAGCAAGCAATATTTTATGTTGTGCTAAATTCAGAGAAGCACCATTGCTGTTTTTTTACATTGTTGCAAGGATATTACCAAGAAAGATGGAGACGATACGAGACTGTCCAAAATAGTTTGTGTTACTAATCGGAGTTTAAAGACACAGTACGACTCTGTCGCTCGCGGAAAATAATGTTGAGAACATGTCAATCATGCGCCACGTTGGAACGGGGGACTATTAACAATAATTTAAGTACACATGTCTATGTGTGTGTAATGTGTAGTGACACTGACAGAAGTAAAGTGACAGGTAACGTCATCCACTCTTGGTACAGTCAGCAACATAAGTCGCTGAACGTGTTAAATTTTAAAATCATTAATAAGCACCTATTCTTTATTTCACAAACTTTGGTGAATATTGCTAAAACCAAACATACGGAACATACATAGGTATTGTTGCAAGCGATTTGAAACACTGAGAATGTCCAGCAATTTGTTGCTGATAGTACCTGTTTTTTGTGTTCATTGTTTTAAGAACGCTAGCTAAACATCGCCTGTAATCAATAACCTATTGAGAATCTGCAGGCTTGAAATATTCTGCGGTACCCTCCGCGTCCGTTTTGTCCCTTTTATCATTAAGTGGTACGCGTTGGAATTTATCGACATGTGGGCGGTTTATTGGTGTATTATTTTAGCAGATATGGCACCTTCTAACATCGCAAATAACTTGTACTCAGCGCACCTCTACATGCAGCGATATTCACACATCTGCTGTTATCTCACTCGCAATGCGACACTTTACTTAGCCTCGCCATACACGGACTGCTTGTAGCTGTCAGAACGGACAGCTCTAGAGCAGTTGGTTGCAGTCGACTGCATCGAGAGCCTGCCGAGAGCTCGCGACAGCCCGTCGACTGCTTGACGCCAAGCAGTCGGCGGGCTGTCGATGCGGTCGACTGCAACCAACTGCTCTACAGTTGTCGGTTCCGACAGCTACAAGCAATCCGTGTATGGTGAGGCTTATTAGATTTATAAGTAGGTTAGATATAATAATAATAATAGACATTATTGACCAGAAGATGTGCGGTATTGGCAATACCGACATGTTTTGTTTTCGGCATTATTTTCCGCGAACGACTGGGTCGTACTGTGTCCGTGGACTCCGTTCAGTAGGACAAATATTATGGGCAGTCACGTGTATCCCTCTTTCTTGGTAATGTCTTTGGGGCGCTTAGTTATTTTGATATGATCCTTGCTATTCTCATTAAGGCTTCTTCATTACTATTTTCTATACAAACATTAGGCGGATAAATAATTATATTAAAAGCTTTTATTTATCTTGCAATGTGTTGTCGCGAGTTTTTTTTAACAAGCACAAGCGCGACAAGCTTTTTATCATATAAATTGTGTAATGACGTTATAACTTTATAGTAAAAGTTTATTTTAGTCTTTTTAGCGCAAATAAAAACTTGTTTTAAAAAAAAATCTTTTAGTTTATTACAGAAACAAATAAAAGAAATCGTCTACATAAACGTTAGTCAAAGCTAGTTTCTGTAACCCTTATTCCTATAGAAATATGTAGGTACATTGTTTTTAACCTTTAGAATCTTGATAATATTCAAATTCTACAAAATAAACAATGAACCTTCCAACAAGTGAATTACTGAAAACTTTCAGCCACCTTTTCACAACAGGGGGCTTACCACCACCTCTTATAGCAGTTTTGTTTTAACGTTTCAGCGGCCATTTGTGCAATGACGTTTCTTATTGTCATGACAATAAGGTACGTCATTGCACCAAAAGACCCTGAATCGTTCAAACGTTCCTGTAATTGAATCGCAATAAGAGTTCGTGGTAAGCCCCCTGGGTTACAATTAAAATCATAATTATCTTAACATTAAGAACAATCCGTCATCGGTTTAAGATATCGATAATAATAATAACATTATACACATAATTTGTATCAGTTAAAATAATAATCTATACTATCCTACTGATATCATAAATGCGAAAGTAACTCTGTCTGTTACGCATTCACGACTAAACAGCCAAACCAATTTTGATGAATTTTGGTATGGAGATAGGCAAGACCTTGGAGCAGAACATAGGCTACTTTTTATCCCGGAAAAATGTCAGGTTCCTGTGGGATTTTAAAGTTAACGGACGAAGTCGCGGACACAGCTAGTCTTATTTTACGTCGGTTAGATGAACAAACAACTCCATTATTTTAATGTCAATCAATTCATTTATTCTGGAATAATTACGTTCGTTATCACGAACATCGGTCATTAATCAGAAGTAATGGTTTCGCTTAATGTTCCGAGCTCGTTGGTACAGATAAAGATGGACGAAAATTGACTGATTTCATAACAGAACCATCTATCAGTTTCATTGATACCTGCTTGTACTTTTATTTCGGTTTTTATTATTTTTGTGCCAGTTTATTATATGTTCCTACGACGAATAGTGTTTGTGGAGTAAGGGCCTGTTTTAGAATCATCAGATATTTTTTATCCACCAAATAAATATGGAGTTTTGACAGGATATTTATTTGGTGGATAAAAAAAACTGCCATTTCGGATGTGAACTATTTTTATTGCATTACCTATAAGGTATGCCTGACGATAACTAACAGATAAATACCTAATTCTCAAAATAACTTTAAAATTGGCAAAATTGCGGACGTTAGAGTTTGGAAGAAAGTAGGTATGTACTAGTGACGTCATATTTCGTTACTTTTAGCAACCATTTATAGCGGCAAGTAATTTTTGTTTCACAGTCATATCAAAAGAAGATTTGGTACTTTTTACCCGACTACGGCGGAGGGTTATGATTTTGACCGGTATGTATGTATGTATGTATGTATGTATGTATGTATGTGCATCTGTTCCCACCTAACTTCCAAACGACTTGTCGTAATTTGACAAATGAGGTATCGTTAGAAGCGGCTTCATGGCGCGCTGGTTATAGGCTATGTGACGTCACATAAAATTGCATATGGCGCCCTCTAGAGGACATAATGTCATGAACTAAAAAAAAAAACATTTTTTAATGAAACCGTGTGGGGTATCAAATGAAAGAGCTTGATGAGCACATTTCAAATATATATATATATATTGTTACCTATAACTCCAAACTAATTAAATATAAAGTAAGTTTAAAAACAAAAACCCGACTACTGAAAAATCGCGCTCTAAAAAGTATGAAACATGAAAATATTCTCATCTAGAGGATAGCCGTGGTCCGTGTAGGTCCTTTAGGGCCAAATGGCATATGAACACGGACCACGGCTATCCTCTAGATGAGAATATTTTCTTGTTTCATACTTTTTATTGAACTTACTTTTGAGTTACTTAATTGATAAGTTAGTTATTGTAGCAAACTACTTATAGGTAGTCATCACGGATCTGAACTTGGTCATTGGTTATGTCACTACATTAAAAAGGATTGCATGGGACTCACATTCCCATCTGATTTATATGTACTACTCCACCAAGCCAACTAGGAACTCGGATGGAATGCGGCCTGCCCGCCCGCATACCGCCCGCACACCCGCCACCGCCTGCGCCTTCCCGCTCGCCACACCTCCCGTACACCGCCACCTTTTTGTGCGGGTGACGTCACATTTGACAGGTTCCTAGTTGGCTTGGTGGGTTAGTACATAAACCTCCAGTACCTAGTAACGTCGCATGTTTACCCCGAAGAGCAATCTAACAAAACATGTCTTAAAAGCTCCAAAAAATGATTTCGCTGACTCAGTCAAGACACCGGATTCGCTTATATCAGTTCTCCAATTAATTTTATGGCTTCAGTATCTATACAATTTACACGCATAGCTACGATTGTGGTTAATAACCGTAGATAACAGCCTGTATCGATTACACAATGACTCATCGGCGACGTGAGAACGACCAATTAGACATACTAATAATTTCCCCTCACTATTAAGTGTCAGCACTTGACCATCATTAAGGGCCTCCGCAGGCTTGCTTCTTTTAGCATCGGTGACCGGCGATTTTGCAATTGTTTTGCTGCTGCGTCGCGTTTCTTCGAGCGCGAACGAGCGAGACGCAGCATCAAAAACGCCGATCGCCGATACTAGAAGTAGCAACTGCGGAGGCCCTGAAATCTCCATACGAGGGGGCTTGACATTAAGCTATTAACCTAACCTCAAAAAGAACTATTCCAACATTGATGTACTATTTAAGCAGATATGGTACCTCATAACGTTGCAATCACCACACTTGAGCTCAGCGCACCACTACATGTAGCGAAATTCACACCATCTGTTATCGGTCCCGCAATTCGACAATCCACTTAAAGGCATTTTGATGCGTATCATTCACCAGAAGATGAGCTGTATTCGCAATGCTGACGTTTTCAACATTATTTTCCGCATTTCCGCGAACGACTGAGACGTACTACCATTGACTCCGTTTAGTAGGACATGACTATTTCAGACAGTCACATGTCTTTTTATTGGTAATGTCTTTGTATTGTAATATTTGTATTTACTTTAAACATTATTCAGCATAGAAGCAATAAATGGAATAACAAAAACAAATGAAGAAGTTAAATCTCTTCGACTTGTTAAAGCTTCTAACTTTTTCTTTTGCAAATCCTTCTTTGTGAAGGAATATTTTTAAATAAAGTAGACATTTAACTTTGGGTGCACGACTTACAATGTTAAGGGTGCGTTTCCACTCACGCGGAGCGGAGCGGACCGTGAATTGGCCAATCACATTGCTCGAAATCTATCCGCTCTTGGCCCATCACAGTTGGCCAATCACAGTCCGCCGCTCCGCCCAGCTCCGCATCAGAGGAAACGCACCCTAAATGTACCTTTTGAAAACTAAATGAATAATGAAGTTTTGATTCAGTTTTGTCGACTTGACTTGATTCAGATATGACGACCGCTTGGCGCAGTGGTTCGAGCGTAGGCCGCTCGGCTCACTGCATCGGATAGTTGGGGGTTCGATTCTCGGCAGAGGCAAATTTCGGAAACAGCCTTTTCGCAATTTGCCATGGTTTGGGTGTCACTGGGATCGCCCGAATCCATTGTATGGTAGCCATAGTACAAGCGTTGCTTAGTTTTTACCCGACTACGGCGGAGGGTTATGATTTTGACCGGTATGTATGTATGTATGTATGTATGTATGTATGTATGTATGTATGTATGTATGTATGTATGTATGTATGTATGTATGTATGTATGTATGTATGTATGTATGTATGTATGTATGTATGTATGTATGTATGTATGTATGTATGTATGTATGTATGTATGTATGTATGTATGTATGTATGTATGTATGTATGTATGTATGTATGTATGTATGTATGTATGTATGTATGTATGTATGTATGTATGTATGTATGTATGTATGTATGTATGTGCATCTGTTCCCACCTAACTTCCAAACTACTTGTCGAAATTTGACAAATGAGGTATCGTTAGAAGCGGCTTAATGGCGCGCTGGTTATAGGCTATGTGACGTCACATAAAATTGCATATGGCGCCCTCTAGAGGACATAATGTCATGAACTAAAAAAAAAACATTTTTTAATAAAACCGTGTGGGGTATCAAATGAAAGAGCTTGATGAGCACATTTCAAAAATATATATATCGTTACCTATAACTCCAAAATAATTAAATAAAAAGTAAGTTTAAAAACTAAAACCCGACTACTGAAAAATCGCGCTCTAAAAAGTATGAAACAAGAAAATATCCTCATCTAGAGGATAGCCGTGGTCCGTGTAGGTCCTTTAGGGCCAAATGGCATATGAACACGGACCACGGCTATCCTCTAGATGAGGATATTTTCTTGTTTCATACTTTTTAGAGCGCGATTTTTCAGTAGTCGGGTTTTAGTTTTTAAACTTACTTTTTGAACCATGCAGTTCGTGTATACTACTTCACCAAGCCAACTAGGAACTCTGATGGAATACGGCTTCCCCGCCCGCACACCTGCCACCGCCTGCGGCTTCCCGCCCGGGTGACGTCACATTTGACAGGTTCCTAGTTCGCTTGGTGGAGTAGTAGGTAAGTCTGGCGATATTATTGTAGTATTATTAATATGTTGAAATGAAAATGAAAATAGCCTTTATTACTGACTTAAAGTTAATACAATGAAAATAACAAAAGTAGTATATGAGTAGTACGTAATTTAAACATTATAATATTATGACACTGTTGCACATCTATCCGTTATTTAACAGTCAGCGTGTCCTGAGGACACATAGGCCTCCTCCAGCATCTTCCATGTTTTTCTGTCTTTGGCCATTCTTGACCAGAGAGGACCAGCTATCTTTTTTATATCATCTGCCCATCTCTTATGTTGTCTTCCTCTTTTTCTTTTGGTATTGAATCTCGGGGTCCATTCTGTTGTGCATTTGGTTCATTTGTCTGTTGGTTCTCTTAGGATGTGCCCTGTCCATCGCCATTTCAGTTGTCTGGTTTTTCGGTTGATATCTTCCAGTTTTGTTATTTCTCTGAGTTCTGTGGCTCGTTTTCGGTCCGTCCTTCTATACCCCAAGATACTTCTCTCTATACTTCTTTGGCAGGTTTTATTTATATGTTACTGTGTATTAATAAAAGTCTGTCAATTCAATAGTCTACTCTAGATACCTATTAGACCGCGTAATAAACTTTGTACCGAAATTGGTTTCGTCTTAATTTATCCTAACAAGGCTGACTCATGTTATTAATTACATTTAGAAGTAGGTCAACAAACAATACCATTCTATCATTGGGTGCGTTCAAAAGTCCCGAGCGGTCTCGCCCGAGCAATCAGTGGGTGCGTTTATAAGGCGAGCGGCGTGCCTGAATAGTCTGCCTTGACATCGGAACGCAAAGACAATGTTATAACTGATGGAACGGGCGCGGCAGCTCGCTTCGAATAGACGCACCCATTTATGTCGTTGTGACATTATCGTCTTATGTTCTCTTAACTGATTGCTTGGGCAGGACTACTCGGGACTTATGAACGCACCTACTAGCCGCGTCTACAATACTGGAATGCGAAGGTATTCCTTTGTTAGAGAGTTGCATGAAATACTCGGAATATGATCTGGTATCGTTTTTGATGCGGATAGGAATCCGCTGGATGCGGGCAGCGCAAGACCGGTCATTGTGGCGAACCTTGGGGGAGGCCTATGTCCAGCAGTGGACATAGGCCATCCATAAATTAAGTCACACGAATTTCATGGTTTTTAGACCCCTCCCCCCTTGTCACAGCTGGTCACATTCGCGAGACTCCCCCCCTCGCCGTGTGACGTCGCATATTTATATTTTTTTTTAATTTTTCAAAAATTTCTGAATTTTTCAAAATTTTTCGTTAATATTTCAAATTTCGGTTTAATACTTAGATACTTATATTCATGGACCAGGGACTGGCCCTAAGCAACTCGGCCGAGTGGTCGGCCTAGTAATAATATCGACATAAAACGAAGCGAGTAGTTCAACTATTTACCGGTAGATAGAACAATGAAAATGAAAAACAATTACCACGTTTTTTTTCATACATATATCTAATAAGGGCACCTCTTTCTTTAGTCTTTACTCTGTGCTTATATTAGATTTTTAAATGTGACGTCACAAAACTTAGGACCCCGCCCACCCCCTTGTCACACAATGACACATTTCGTCGACCCCCCCCCTCCCCTTTTACGTGTGACGTAATTTATGGATGGCCCCTTTCGGCTGAGATGATAATGATGATGATGCGAATAGGAAGGTCCATGCGTTCGTATAAATCACTAGATATTCTCAGAGTATTTTGACGACCGCTTGGTGCAGTGGTTCGAACGTAGGCCGCTCAGCTCATTATATCGGGTGGTTGCGGGTTCGTTTCCCGTCAGAGGCAAATTTCGGGTATGGCCTTTACGTAATTTGCCATGGTCTGGGTGTCACTGGGATCATCCTCAGTCCATTATATGGTAACCATAGTACCAAGCGTTGCTTAGTTAGACCATACCGTTAGAATATACAGAGTGGTGACGACATAGTGACAATAAATTAAAACACGATCCCTGCTAGTCAATCACAACACATTAAAATTATAAAATTAGGTTTACATCAAAGTCCAAAATTTCAAATTAAAAAAAAAAAATGCGTAAATAGTCTAAACGAAACACAACACCCTTCATAAACGTCTACCGACCTCATAGACTGACCTGTAAGTACAAGCGTGGCAACATCGCTTCGGCGTCGGTGTTTTTAGCGGTATCTTTGTAGGCGTAAAGTTAAAATAGTCAAAATAAAAAACCGATCCCGTTGCAATACCTTGCAATACCTTTGAATATAATTTAATAATATTTTATGTGCGAACTACTAATGTACCCAGTTTGTGGTTTCAATTATTGTCATGATGTCGTCACCACCCTGTATAATTGGTGTGTTGGTCTGAGGATATTTATTTTATTTCCATTTTAGGGTTGCGTACAGGAAAAGGCAGAACTCTTATACGATCACTGAAAAAATCTACCTTCGCTTTAGATTACATAGGGTTACACCTAATCTTGTCAAAATCAATATCAAATATTGACGATATACCTTAATTATTCCATACATAATTGAAGAACCTTGCTAATATTTAGTTACGTACATACCTACATTACTAATTACTAATACATATATTATATCATGTGTAATCAACTAATTACACCTGTGGAACGGCTGAGAGCCTTTCAATGTATCTTACTGCTCTAACCAATTCACTAAATGCGTGGTGAGAGCGAGATATAATATAGTAGAGTATAATATTATAGTATTTGCTTTGCGGAAAACTATTAGTAAAGGCCCTACACATAACAAAGATTCTGTTGAATGTTCTTCAAAGATCTTTTTTTCTGTTTGTAATTAACCTCCAACGAAAATAGAGGGGTGTGAAAAGTTTGAACTGTGTATCTGTGTGTCTGTCTGTGGCATCATAGCTCCTGAATGGATGAACCGATTTTGATTTAGGTTTTTTTATCCAAACGGTGTTAGGTAGACAAGGTCCATATTCAAGCCCATATAAATCATGCTTATGTAATAAAAAAGAAGCAGTGGTAGCCGATTATTTAAGCACGCGTCTTGCGGGCTTAAGGTCATGGCTTCAAACCCTGGCTCACACCGCTGGATTTTTCGAAATCTATGTGTGAATCATAACTTTAATATGATTATCACTTGCTTACGGTGAAGGAAAACATCGTGAGGAAACCTGCATGTCTTTAGACATGTGAAATCCACCAACCCGCACTGGGCCAGTGTGGTGGATTATGGCCTGAATCCTCCTCGCATTGAGGGGAGGCCCGTGCCCAGCAGTGGGACGTTAAAAGGGCTAAATTATTATTATTTTATGTAATAATCTTGAGAGGGATGGCAATACAGTTAGTTTAGTTATGTTTAGTTGTGGACCAACATAATTAGCACCATTGTTAAGTCCCTGACAATTTTATATTCACAGGCCTATCTAAATAAAAGGAGACTATGAACCCAACCGTAGTTTAATAAAAAGGACTGATAAATCCAATATTTGATGTGTTCAATCTAGACCGGCGTCTCGATCACGCAAAAAAATCATCGAAATATAAGCCTAGGAAGGCCTTGAATTTCTTTTTACTAATAAAGATAAAAGTAAAACTGTGCTTGGATTTGCTAATGTAAGTGCTTACGGAAGGTACTTTAGTGTCAACTTTTAGATGATCCTAAGTAGGTAAGGGTCATAATATCGGCTGATAAACGGATGAATGGAGTTCACTGAAATGAAAAATTTCATAATTGTTTTTTTTCCTCACCATAAAATTCGCTAAAATGTATATATGTAAGCGCCGCCAAACACGCGACTGCAAAAATGCAGTCCGTGTGCAGTCGCGTGCCGTTGACTGCAACCAACTGCATTAGAGCTGTCACTTCCGACTGCAAAATTGCAGTCCGTGTATGTAAGCGCTAAGACATTGAGAAAAAAAATAGTAGTAGTAGAAATTAAGAGGAGGGTTCGAAATTTGGTTGATTTTCTATTCTACTTTTTCTTTAAGTAAGTATGTGGACTAGGAATCTTATATTTAGATGTATGATTTTTGACTATATTATCTTGAGTATCTTTAAATCCAAATCACGATTTGATGAAATTTTCTCGATAAAAAAAATTTATGAAATGAGCTCTAATTATTTACAATTTTCCTTGCTACCACGATGTTTTTACGATTTAGATCACGAAATTATATCTAAAACATAGCAAATAATGATATCTAAACTACCTTTCAACCATATTTTAATTCATGAAGTAGTTTTTTTTTAATTCAAGTAAATGTGGTTTGGCGCTTACGTTGTTTATTTCCGAGCGCGCGCACAATATCGCCATCTCACATTTTAAGTACTTGAACTAACCATGTCTCTCTCTAACTTTGTATTGTCAGTGTCCGATCGGACTTGTTCGACGTCGGACCTGTGAAGGATTTTTTAAAAAATATTACGAAAAAATATTACGGTCGTGCCACATTACAGGTACAGTACAGTATTTACAGTCCGCCGACGCCTATGATAAATAAATAAATATCCTTGGAAATTCTTTTACACATGACTACCTGATCCAAAACTAAGCAGAGCTTGTACTATGGAAACCAGATAACTGATATTACTACATATACTACTTTTTATTTGTAAATACAAACTAAATATACACTTAATTACACCTAGACTCGGGACATGCGGACATGTTCATGCACACAAATGCATGTCCTGGGCAGGAATCGAACCTACGACCTGCACTGCAGCGTGATTTTCGTTTGCTTTTCCTTGTCTTGTGTAATTTCTTTTAATCTCTTGTCATTTTGTGTCATCTCTTGTCATTTCATAGTTATTCGTGTCATTTCTGTAAAAACTCCCTATTTCGCTTACTGTTATATACTTGCAGCATGGTCTTGGGCCGACAGTGGGAATACATTGCTTGTCAAAACAATGGAGTCGCTTTATTGCGTTTGTTGTAGGTATGGATGGGCAAGTAATAAATATATCATACATCAATAAATTATCGTAAAAAATAACATTACAGATATGGATAGGAAAATGTTTGTCCGTCCTATTCAATCTATTATATTATAAACGAAAGTAACTCTGTCTGTTACCTTTTCACGGCTAAACCGCTGAACCAATGTTGATGAATTTTGGTATGGAGATAGACTGGGTCTTGGCGGAGAACATAGGCTACTTTTTAGGGTTCCAAAGGGTGCTAACGGGACCCTATTACTAGGCCTACGCTGTCCGTCTGTCTGTCTGTCCGTCTGTCAGCGCGGGCTGTATCTCACGAACCGTAACAGGTAGAGAGTTGAAATTTTCACTGAATGTGTATTTCTGTTGCCGGTGCAGAACAAATACTAAAAATATAATAACATTTAAAAATAAATATCAAGTCTCAAACTTGATATTTTTGATGTGTTTATTCTACGGTGGTACGGAACCCTTTATGTGCGAGTCCGACGCCTTCAGATCTTATGAATGTTTTCTTGAAATAAATATAGTGTATTTTAAGTAATTAACTGGCCAACCCTCAGGTCCTACCTACCATGTTAGGATCTTTTTCGTTCTAGCGGGTGTAAACCGTGATTTAACGAGTTAATGTGATAATTTTTGTATTTAAATTATTCAATTCAATGTATTTGTTTCAGACATAGTCCAATATTGATTATTAAAATTATTATAATTTCACAATAAATATAAAACAATAAATAAAGTAAAATTAAATTAAAAAAAATAAAAAAATATTTTTTATTTTTCATGTTTTATCATTAAAATACAATATAATATAACATAAATTAAAATAAAATACAATAAAATAAAAACCTACCCCTAATTAAACAAATACCGTCCGCGTGGGATACTGGCTGCATGTCCTCCCTGTATTCAAGCTGTTCCTGTTGTCAAGCGAATTTTTTGAGCAAGGAAAGAGCCAGCCCTCTTGTCACCTGTGGCGGTAACCAGTCTAAGGGTGATTTTGATAGATAAAAAAATAAAGATAAAAAGATAAACAATAAATAAATGCATGGTTAAATCAATAAAATTAATAAAAACTGAAAATTAAATTAAAAAATAAATTAAATATGGTAAAAATAAATATTATGACACCGCTGATGACTTCATGATCGGCATCGAAGTTAAGTACCAAAGTATTCCTTTGCCTACGAAACATGAAAAAGATACTCATATCCGGCAGTCAGTCACTGACACAGAGTATGTACATTTTTACCCGACTACGGTGGGCGGAGGGTTATGATTTTGACCGATATGTATGTATGTTCATCTGCTCCCGTATAACGTCCAAACTATTTTTATCATAATAATTTGACTAATGAGATATCGTTGGACGCGTCTGGATCGTCCGCTGGTTATAGGCTATTATACGATCGAAATATTGTTATACGTATCTATCAGCATATTGTAGGTATCGTTTGTCTTCTTTTGACTTACTTTGTCTTCAGCAATAAAAACAACATAGAAATTAAATTATTTTTTTCAAATACACTCGACATAAAAATCCCATATAAAACGAAAAAAATATATTTGAATATTTTCATCCATTTCATCTATTTTAAAAGGTGCACTGGGACATATTATTTTAATTGTACGAATTAAACAATATTGTTCCTTCAAAAAATAACTATACTATAGTCTACTCCATAGCTGTTCTGTCCTAGCTAAGCGAGAGGGATATATCCTTCGGCAGCTCACGCGACGCTAGCCACACCCCGAAACTAAAATGCATTTTTTTCTTGTATCGTCTTAATAAGAAATAAGTAGTAAAATAAAGAAGATATTTGGTTTACTTACGGCTCTCTCACTCATCGTACGAAACGCAGCTGTAATAGCTGCTTTACGCCGATCTTCTGTGAGAGGGTGGTACTACCCCGGTCGAGCCAGCCCGTTTATGAGCTGCAGTCAATTGGCTACAGCTTGGCTCTACCACCTTCAAAACATACGTAGGTACATAACTTACCGTTTGGATAATATCCAATAGATAATATCAATATCGATACGTCTACAATAAGATTCCGTCGACCATTCCACGGATTTAATTAACTTTATTGAATGAAACTCACGTACGATCTGCGAACGAGCGGCGTATTTGTTCACTGCTAGAGATGGAATTATTGTGCACATCATAATTACTCTATAAAACTATCTCATCGAGAAATGATGTTGAATAGATGTGTCCATATGGCGCGCATGCCTCACCCGAGCACTTATATTATGACATTACGTCTATGCGTTCCGACGTCAAAAGTGAGTGCTCGCGCGAGGCATGCGCCTGATGAAGACGCCGCCAATAAAACTATCTTTATTAAGTAGGTCTTCTTCATATCATATGGTTAGTGACCAACCTAGTGTAATGTTCAAGCCGCTCGAAGGCCTCTTACAAGGCTTACGGCCCGGCCACGACTTCGCGCTTCAGACGATACAAGAAAAAAATGAATTTTAGTTTCGGGGTGTGGCTAGCGTCGCGTGAGCTGCCGAAGGATATATCCCTCTCGCTTAGCTAGGACAGAACAGCTATGGAGTAGACTATAGTATAGTTATTTTTTGAAGGAACAATATTGTTTAATTCGTACAATTAAAATAATATGTCCCAGTGCACCTTTTAAAATAGATGAAATGGATGAAAATATTCAAATATATTTTTTTCGTTTTATATGGGATTTTTATGTCGAGTGTATTTGAAAAAAATAATTTAATTTCTATGTTGTTTTTATTGCTGAAGACAAAGTAAGTCAAAAGAAGACAAACGATACCTACAATATGCTGATAGATACGTATAACAATATTTCGATCGTATAATAGCCTATAACCAGCGGACGATCCAGTCGCGTCCAACGATATCTCATTAGTCAAATTATTACGATAAAAATAGTTTGGACGTTATACGGGAGCAGATGAACATACATACATATCGGTCAAAATCATAACCCTCCGCCCACCGTAGTCGGGTAAAAATGTACATACTCTGTGTCAGTGACTGACTGCCGGATATGAGTATCTTTTTCATGTTTCGTAGGCAAAGGAATACTTTGGTACTTAACTTCGATGCCGATCATGAAGTCATCAGCGGTGTCATAATATTTATTTTTACCATATTTAATTTATTTTTTAATTTAATTTTCAGTTTTTATTAATTTTATTGATTTAACCATGCATTTATTTATTGTTTATCTTTTTATCTTTATTTTTTTATCTATCAAAATCACCCTTAGACTGGTTACCGCCACAGGTGACAAGAGGGCTGGCTCTTTCCTTGCTCAAAAAATTCGCTTGACAACAGGAACAGCTTGAATACAGGGAGGACATGCAGCCAGTATCCCACGCGGACGGTATTTGTTTAATTAGGGGTAGGTTTTTATTTTATTGTATTTTATTTTAATTTATGTTATATTATATTGTATTTTAATGATAAAACATGAAAAATAAAAATAAATATATATTTTTTTTTAAATTTAATTTTACTTTTATTTATTGTTTTATATTTATTGTGAAATTATAATAATTTTAATAATCAATATTGGACTATGTCTGAAACAAATACATTGAATTGAATAATTTAAATACAAAAATTATCACATTAACTCGTTAAATCACGGTTTACACCCGCTAGAACGAAAAAGATCCTAACATGGTAGGTAGGACCTGAGGGTTGGCCAGTTAATTACTTAAAATACACTATATTTATTTCAAGAAAACATTCATAAGATCTGAAGGCGTCGGACTCGCACATAAAGGGTTCCGTACCACCGTAGAATAAACACATCAAAAATATCAAGTTTGAGACTTGATATTTATTTTTAAATGTTATTATATTTTTAGTATTTGTTCTTCACCGGCAACAGAAATACACATTCAGTGAAAATTTCAACTCTCTACCTGTTACGGTTCGTGAGATACAGCCCGCGCTGACAGACGGACAGACAGACAGACGGACAGCGTAGGCCTAGTAATAGGGTCCCGTTAGCACCCTTTGGAACCCTAAAAAGTAGCCTATGTTCTCCGCCAAGACCCAGTCTATCTCCATACCAAAATTCATCAACATTGGTTCAGCGGTTTAGCCGTGAAAAGGTAACAGACAGAGTTACTTTCGTTTATAATATAATAGATTGAATAGAACGGACAAACATTTTCCTATCCATATCTGTAATGTTATTTTTTACGATAATTTATTGATGTATGATATATTTATTACTTGCCCATCCATACCTACAACAAACGCAATAAAGCGACTCCATTGTTTTGACAAGCAATGTATTCCCACTGTCGGCCCAAGACCATGCTGCAAGTATATAACAGTAAGCGAAATAGGGAGTTTTTACAGAAATGACACGAATAACTATGAAATGACAAGAGATGACACAAAATGACAAGAGATGACACAAAATGACAAGAGATGACACAAAATGACAAGAGATGAAAATAAATTACACAAGACAAGGAAAAGCAAACGAAAATCACGCTGCAGTGCAGGTCGTAGGTTCGATTCCTGCCCAGGACATGCATTTGTGTGCATGAACATGTCCGCATGTCCCGAGTCTAGGTGTAATTAAGTGTATATTTAGTTTGTATTTACAAACAAAAAGTAGTATATGTAGTAATATCAGTTATCTGGTTTCCATAGTACAAGCTCTGCTTAGTTTGGGATCAGGTAGTCATGTGTAAAAGAATTTCCAAGGATATTTATTTATTTATCATAGGCGTCGGCGGACTGTAAATACTGTATTGTACCTGTAATGTGGCACGACCGTAATATTTTTTCGTAATATTTTTTAAAAAATCCTTCACAGGTCCGACGTCGAACAAGTCCGAGCGGACACTGACAATACAAAGTTAGAGAGAGACATGGTTAGTTCAAGTACTTAAAATGTGAGATGGCGATATTGTGCGCGCGCTCGGAAATAAACAACGTAAGCGCCAAACCACATTTACTTGAATTAAAAAAAAACTACTTCATGAATTAAAATATGGTTGAAGGGTAGTTTAGATATCATTATTTGCTATGTTTTAGAAATAATTTCGTGATCTAAATCGTAAAAACATCGTGGTAGCAAGGAAAATTGTAAATAATTAGAGCTCATTTCATAATTTTTTTTTATCGAGAAAATTTCATCAAATCGTGATTTGGATTTAAAGATACTCAAGATAATATAGTCAAAAATCATACATCTAAATATAAGATTCCTAGTCCACATACTTACTTAAAGAAAAAGTAGAATAGAAAATCAACCAAATTCCGAACCCTCCTCTTCAGCGACGGGCGAAAGCGCGGGGGCACCAAAATGTTGCATCACGCCACGAGCTGCCGCTCTCGGCGGCAACGCGCGCGATGCAACATTTTAGCAGCCCCGCGCTGGTCGTGGTCGGGCCGTTAACGACTGCTTTTTAGATAACAACAACCGAGACGGATTTTTATCGTGCTACCAAAGCGCGGAGATGCTCAGTTTAAATTCCACTATATGGTTGCCCATCTCTGATTGACCTTGCTAAGCGTCACTTAACCTACTATGCGTTTATCGATCAGATTGATGTAGTAGGTGTATTATAGCTAACCACACATTGGCATTTTACCGGATAATCAGATAATTGCAATTGTATCTTAAATTGTAAAAAATACTCTACAGTATTATTGTTTTTACTTTGGCCCCTGGACTTTAATCATTAGCAAGTAAAATTTTTTATTGTTTATAAATACAATACCATGAATAACTTAAACACCTTATTTTGAATTAATATTATTCTATCGATGAAATAGATAATGCACTTAGCGATCAAAACATTCGATTCGTATAAACTCGAATGTTTACTCGATTGAACCCAACACTACGTGAATTCTATCGTGGTTGAACTTAAACATGGTGTTTCAAAAGTGAGAAATAATAATTGAAGCTTTGGATGAATAAAATTAAATGGTTCCTGTAGAATGTAGAATATTGAAATTCGTACACTTTGTTGAAATATATTTTTCCCGCTACAAAATTCACGCAATTTTTGCCAAAATATTTCTTTAATATTAGTGGCTGCTAATCCTAAAATGCAGTTTACATTTGGTGAGGCCATTTGATTGCCCTACAGCCGCAACACGTTGTGACAAATATGAATATATATACAGGGTGAAATTGAAATCATGGGCATCCTTTTAAACAATGACTCTACACATGATTCAGAATATTTTGGGAAATAAATAAAAAAATCTATTGATACAAAAATATTGCTCGAGTAAGCAAATAAGCAAACCAGTTGAACTGTTATACCTTACATGGGCTATAAATTTTTATCAATAGATTTGTTGGTTAATGTTCCCTAAATATTCTGAATCATGTGTAGAATCACTGCTTAAAAGGATGCCCATGATTTCAATTTCACCTGTATAAGGCCCATAACGCAGGAACTAAGATAGTAACTTACCTATAGTCTGTCTTCACGAGGTATATATGTATGAGGTATGTATGTGATATGTATCAGCTACCGTATATTTAGCTAAATTATTTATTTTTATTTCGAACTTGTGAAACACTCGATATAACCGCTTAGCACTCGAATGATTTGAATGATTTATTAACACTGAGTGTGAAATGAATGAAAACTATAATTGAACCGTTGAAGCTCTTCCGTTTTATGCATTTATTATGTCTTTCAGCAGGAAACAATTTCGTGGTGAACTTTCATAATGGAACTGAAAAACATATTTTTTTTATTAAAAGGTAGGTAGGTACCTATCTTTTATGACATCAAAACATTAAATTTTAACTCATAAGATGAAGTCGTGAAGTCCGATCTCCAAGAAACAGGATACACGGTTAAAACAGTGTTGTATTATGTGCTACCTACAGAGCACGTTGTAGCGTTATTTTACTTGTAGTAGCAATATCCTTTGTCGGGTTATGTATAGCACCAAAAATATGTTGTATAAATATGCTGTAATTTCAAAAGGAATTATTACTAAAACCATTTGCTGTCGTAAAATTTGCTATCTGTACATATATCCAAACATTGCTCTAAAACAGCACATTAAACTATAACATATCAATGAATACAAGTTATATACGCCAGACCTGTTGTTAGAAAGAGATGAATATATAGCATTTATTAGCTACATAATCATTGGCGCGGAGCGCATGCAGCCGTGCAGCCGCGACGCTGGTCGATGCGTGACTAAGTGGATGTCGGGTAATTACCTTGCATTCATCTTGCCAACATAAGCCCGGCAAAGGTTTAATACAATACATCTTTGGTTCGTTTATGTTTTAAGGTCATGTAATACAGCCCAACCTAACATGTGTACCTACATAAAATTATTCAAAATTCCTTACCTTGTAACTTGAAGTTTCTTGTTTACGGACCGTAATTTGGCCGGTGCGTACGAGTGCGGCTATCTATCCCGTTGTACTTGTAAGTTGTTTGTGTAGGGTCCCAACCCATCAGCTATTCTCGGAGAAAACTCGCGGCTTAGCAACTTAGTTTAACTTAGGGAACTGTAATAAACTCATAAAAGATCTAACGACTGCTTGGTGTAGTGGTTTGAGAAAGGCTCCTCCGCTTACTGTATCTACTGTGGATGCGGGTTTGATTCCCGTTGAGGCAAATTTCGGAAATGGCATTTTCGTGCTTTTCGTGATTTGGTAAGAAAGAGGGCATAATTCAAGCATTACTTAGTTTTGGACCATATAGTTGGTGTGATCTGGCGATATACAAAAGTGGGTCAATGTCTTAAAATCCTACGCTATGCCAATAACAATAATGCCGAAAATTCTTCGACATTACTACCCATACATAAAATTACCATGTTTCGACCATTTCCTATTCAAAGTCGACTATTGTTGTTGCTATTTCACGGAATTCAACGTAATGTATTAATTAATACAATTATGTAAATTGCCAAAACTAATCCCCTTCTGGGCTTCCGTTACGCGGGATTCCCTGAGCCTCCCATAAACATTAACGGCGCATAAGTAAATAAAATACAAAAACACGCCTAAAATCCGTATACAGGGTAACGTACGGAATAGTTGGAAATATTTTAAAATAAGAATGTACATAATAATATTAATAACTAGCTGTGCCCGCGGCTTCGCCCGCGTGGAAATTGATGTTTATGATTAGTCTGTCTTATTCCAGAGCCTACACTATCTGCGTTACACATTATAATCAGTTTAGTAGTTATGGAGATACCGACGTGGCAACAAACATTCACACATACAGACACATACACTTATTTAGCTTTTGCCCGCGACTTCGTCGGCGCAAAATTTAAATTGCAAAAAAACGGACTCGATCCCATATCCCAGATCCCGTTTCCTGGATCTCGTTTCCCGGATCCCGTATCTCTGATCCCGGATCCCGGATATCGTATCTAGGATCTCGTTTCCCGGATCCCGGATTGCGTTTGCCGGATCCCGTATCCCGAATCCCGCATCCCTCATCCCATTTATGGTAATGTTCCAAGCACTATGTCGAAGTTAAAGCAAATGAACATAAACACGGTGTATATCACGTATCCCAAAACCGACTTGTATTTTTAAGAAGACATCTAAACACCAATTTTCATACTTAATTCTAACTTCAAAAATGACAAACTCCCATACAAACTTTCATCCCCTATTCTACCACCTTTGGGGTTGAATTTTCATACACCCTGTAATTATTATTATTTTTATTTAAAGAAACCAAAACAATTATTAACTATCAAAAATGACTTACTTTCATCCCCCATTTAAACCCCTTAGGGGTTGAATTTTCAAAAACCCTGATCTTGACATTTTTAATTTTTTTAAAGACACCTAATTACAAATTTTCATAATTCTAACTTGAAAAATGACGAACTTGCATACAAACTTTCATCCCTTATTTAACCCCCTTAGGGGATGAATTTTCAAAAACCCTGAAATTATTTTTTTACATATCTATACTATATAATATATAAAGAGGGAAATGCTGACTGACTGACTGACTGACTGACTGACTGACTGACTCATCAACGCCGAGCCGAAACTACTGAAGTTAGAGACATGAAATTTGGATAGTAGATATATTTTGTAACGTAGACAAGCAATAAGAAGCGATTTTGGAAAATTCAACCCCTAAGGGGGTTAAATAGGGGATGAAAGTTTGTATGCAAGTTCGTCATTTTTCAAGTTAGAATTATGAAAATTTGTGTTGAGGTGTCTTTTTAAAAATAAAAAATATGGTTTTCGGCGTTTTTGAATATTCAACCCCTAAGGTGGTAAAATAGGGGATGAAAGTTAGTTGGGAAGTTTGTATAGATGTTCGTCATTTTTGAAGTTAGAGTTATGAAAATTGGAGTTTAGGTTCCTTTTTAAAAATAAAAAACTTGAATTGCTGCGTTTTTGAAAATTCAACCCCTAAGGGGGTAAAATAGGGGACGAAAGTTTGTATGGAAGTTCGTCATTTCTGAGGTTAGCATAATGAAAATTTGTGTTTAGGTTTCTTTTTACGTATTAAAAATAATAATTTCATCTTTTTTGAAAATTTAAACCCTAAGGGGTTAAAATAGGGGGTGAAAGTTTATATGGACGATCGTCATTTTTTTAAGTTGGAATTATAAAAATTGGTGATTAAGTGACTTTTAAAAGATAAACAATATTAATTTCAGGGTTTTTGAAAATACATCCCCTAAGGGGGTAAAATAGGGGATAAAAGTTTGCATGGAAGTTCGTCATTTTTGTAGTTAGAATTAAGAAAATTGGTGATTAAGTGTCTTTAAAAATAATAATAATAATAGCGTTTTTGAAAATTATACGGGGTATGGGATACGGGATACGCGATATGGGATACGGGATTTTGTATATGGGATACGTGATACGGGATACGTGATACGGGATACGGGTAACGGGATATGGGATGCGGGATGCGGCATACGGGATGTGGGATGCGTGATACGGGATACGGATACGGGATACGGATACGGATACGGATACGGATACGGATACGGGATACGGGATACGGGATATGGGATACGGGATATGGGGTAAGGAATACGGGATACGGAATGTGGGATGCGTGATATGGGGTACGGATACGGGATACGGATACGGGAAGTTTGCATGGAAGTTCGTCATTTTTGTAGTTAGAATTAAGAAAATTGGTGATTAAGTGTCTTTAAAAATAATAATAATAATAGCGTTTTTGAAAATTATACGGGGTATGGGATACGGGATACGCGATATGGGATACGGGATTTTGTATATGGGATACGTGATACGGGATACGGGTTACGGGATATGGGATGCGGGATGCGGCATACGGGATGTGGGATGCGTGATACGGGATACGGGATACGGGATACGGATACGGATACGGGATACGGGATACGGGATACGGATACGGATACGGATACGGGATACGGGATACGGGATATGGGATACGGGATATGGGGTAAGGAATACGGGATACGGGATACGGAATGTGGGATGCGTGATACGGGGTACGGATACGGGATACGGATACGGGATACGGTATACGGGATAGGAATACGGATTCGGGATACGGGATACGGGATACGGATAAAGGATACGTGATACGGGATACGGGATATGGGATGTGGGATGCGTGATACAGGATACGGATACGGATACGGGATACGGGATTTGGGTTCCAGAAAACGGAAACGGAATTTTTTAAATTTATATTCTGCGCGGACGAAGTCGCGGGCAAAAGCTATATAAAAATAAACATAAACACCAATTTTCACAATTCTAACTTCAAAACTGACAAACATCCATGCAAAATAACATTCAAAACTTTCATCCCCTATTTTACCCCCTTAGGGGTTGAATTTTCAAAAACGCTGAAATTACTAATTTTTATTTTTTAAAAGACACCTAATGACAAATTTTCATAATTCTAACTTCAAAAATGACGAACTTGCATACAAACTTTCATCCCTTATTTAACCCCCTTAGGGGATGAATTTTCAAAAACCCTGAAATTATTTTTTTACATATATAAAAATAAACATAAACACCAATTTTCACAATTCTAACTTCAAAACTGACAAACATCCATGCAAAATAACATTCAAAACTTTCATCCCCAATTTTACCCCCTTAAGGGTTGAATTTTCAAAAACGCTGAAATTACTAATTTTTATTTTTTAAAAGACACCTAATCACAAATTTTCATAAGTCTAACTTCAAAAGTGACGAACCTACATACAAACTTTCATCCCCTATTTAACCATCTTAGGGGTTGAAATTTATAGGTATGATTAGCCTATGTCTCCTTCCAGAGTTTACACTATCTACGTTTTAAATTTCATTAAAATCAGTGCCGTAATTATGGAGATACGTGGGAACAAACATTCACACACACACACACACACACACAGTTACTTTCGCATTTATAATATTAGTAGGATAAAGTTTGTTTTAGGAATTAAGTAGTCAATTGATGTGTCCAGATTCCTTGCATGCCTCGGCCGAGCACTCATGTAATGGCATTATGTCTATGCGTTCCGACGTCAAAACTGAGTGCTCGGGTGTGGTATTATTCACCTGATGTAGAGGCGGCCATTCAATCAAACGCTGGCATCTATTTTCGTCAGCACATCAGCATTGCCATAAAACACGGCAATATTGACAGCGTTGTGGGCACCCTGCCACCTAATATTGATCTTGGGTGCTGGGTTCTTAATAAACTTACCTTTTGTATTGCAAATTTAGTTTTCAAATAAATATTTAAAACATAAACCAATTAATCGATTGATCACAAATAAATATGATAAGCCGAAAACAAAACCAAGTTTACGTTCAGAAACGCTCAGATAACCAAATAAGCAAAAGAATATATATTTCAGGCTACTTAGAATTAAATGAAGAAAAATGTCTAGTATTAAAAGCACTCTTTTAATGTAAACTCCGTGCTATTTACAGGTATATTTTAAATTGTTATCACGATTCCGATTTGTTGATTAATTTTCCTAAAACAATCTGAATCAAATATAGAATCATAAATTTATTGCGAACGTTTTCGAATTCACCCCGTATAAATGAATTAAAAACAAGAATACGTCTAAAATCCGTATAATTTCACTTATCTAGTCCGTAGAGTGGGCTCCGTTTAATCAGTGGTCCCTTATGACCCCTGAAATGGTAATAAACGTTAGCAGTAAAAAGTTATGTAGAGTCCCATTGCTGGGCTCGTACAACGTAAGAAAATGTGCGTGGAAGTCATGTCCGTATATACTGGTGCTTGAATATTCACACTCGTTATAAACTTAATTAATTGAAGTGATGATGAGTTTGTTAATTATTTCAGTCGCACCAGTTTTGATGTTAGTACTTTGGGTACAAGTTTAAAACAAATTTTAATCACTCCTGCAGGGCTTGTAGACGCGCCAAGCAAGACAAGACTCGAATGAGACAAATCTGGCTAATCTCCCAAACGGCTGGACCGATTTTGACGGGACTTCCACTGGCAAACAGCTGATGTTATGAGGAGTTAATGAGGCTACTTTAGTTATTCATTTTTTTTGTTTAATTCTACGCATACAAAGTCGCGGGCAGAGCTATCTAAATATATAAGAATCAAAGTCCTGATTGACTGACTGACTGACTGACTGACTGACTGACAGACAACGCACAGCCTAAACCGCTGATCGTAGAGACTTGAAATTTGGAGGGTGGGTTTGTCTTGATGTGTAGAGGTGTACTAAGAAAGGGTTTTTTGAAATTCAACCCCTAAGGGGGTAAAATAAGGGATGAAAGTTTGTATGGAAGTTCGTCATTTTTGAAGTTAGAATTATGAAAATTGCTGATTAGGTGTCTTTTGAAAAATAAAAAAATATGGGTTTCAGGGTTTTTGAAAATTCGACCCCTAAGGGGGTAAAATAGGGGATAAAAGTTTGTATGGAAGTTCCGTCATTTTTGAAGTTAGAATTACTTAAATTGGTGATTAGGTGTATTTTCAAAAATAAAAAAGAGTAATTTCAGGGTTTTTGAAAATTCAACCCCTAAGGGGGTAAAATAGGGGAATGAAAGTTTGTGTTTAGATTTATTTCGTGTTTTTGGAAATTCAACCCCTAAGGGGTGAAATGTGGAGTGAAAGTTTGTATAGGGGTGGTCGAGTTTTGTTATTTTGACGGGAAAGGGGAAAACGGGGTCAAGGGATGTTTTAATAAGTCATCCATATCTCGATATTGGTTATGATTGCTTATTTGAATTGATCAGACTGGGGTTTCCGTATTTTTAATCATTTTGACGAGAAAGGGGAGAGCGGGGTCAGCGCATGTTTAGTCATCCATATCTCAAAATTGGTTATGATTGTTCATTTTAAATAATCAGACGGGGTTTCAGCGTTTTTAATATTTTGAAGGAAAAGGGGAGAGCGGGGTCAGCGAATGTTTAGTCATCCATATCTCGAGATTGGTTATGATTGTTCATTTTAAATAATCAGACTGGGGTTTCAGCGTTTTTAATATTTTGAAGGAAAAGGGGAGAGCGGGGTCAGCAAATTTTTAGTCATCCATATCTCGAAATTGGTTATGATTGTTCATTTTAAATAATCAGACTGGGGTTTCAGCGTTTTTAATATTTTGAAGGAAAAGGGGAGAGCGGGGTCAGCGAATGTTTAGTCATCCATATCTCGAAATTGGTTATGATTGTTCATTTTAAATAATCAAACTGGGGTTTCAGCGTTTTTAATATTTTGAAGGAAAAGGGGAGAGCGGGGTCAGCGAATGTTTAGTCATCCATATCTCAAAATTGGTTATGATTGTTCATTTTAAATAATCAGACTGGGGTTTCAGCGTTTTTAATATTTTGAAGGAAAAGGGGAGAGCGGGGTCAGCGAATGTTTAGTCATCCATATCTCGAGATTGGTTATGATTGTTCATTTTAAATAATCAGACTGGTGTTTCAGCGTTTTTAATATTTTGAAGGAAAAGGGGAGAGCAGGGTCAGCGAATGTTTAGTCATCCATATCTCGAGATTGGTTATGATTGTTCATTTTAAATAATCAGACTGGTGTTTCAGCGTTTTTAATATTTTGAAGGAAAAGGGGAGAGCGGGGTCTGCGAATGTTTAGTCATCCATATCTCGAGATTGGTTATGATTGTTCATTTTAAATAATCATACTGGTGTTTCAGCGTTTTTAATATTTTGAAGGAAAAGGGGAGAGCGGGGTCTGCGAATGTTTAGTCATCCATATCTCGAGATTGGTTATGATTATTCATTTTAAATAATTGGGGTATAAGCTTAGCTGAATATGGTAGGTAGGTACTACTTCAGTTTGATCCCATAAAAAATCATTTCGGAAATCAACACCCAAAAGGGGGAAGGAAACTAAAGGTAGAAAAGTACGGCAGAAAAATATGTTTGTACCCGATTGACTTGAAACTTAGTATGCATAGGGTAGGTGAGGGAGGAAGGGGAAGACGTAAGGTAGGGGGAAGGGGAAAGGGAAATGGAGGGGGAGGGAGCAGAAGGAAGAGAGGGGAGGAAAAGGGGTGGAGAAGGGGAGGGGGATTTGGGATTTTGGCTCTATATACCTACCTACCAAAACACGCATTCACCGAATTAGGTACCGAGATAAAGTTTGTATGGCTCCAATAAAAATCGTGAAATAAAATTATTTTTATAAAAAAGCAAATACAGACTTAAAAAACCCTGGCGCACTAAAAAGTACTAAAAAGTCTTAAGTCACTTGCCCGGTTTTTTTTTATTTTGAAGTCTACGCGGACGAAGTCGCGGGCAAAAGCTAGTTTTCTAATAAAATAATCCTTAATTCCAATTTAGCACATTTTTCTAAAATACAAAGATTGGTTAACAGCCAGCCAAAATGAACTGATTCGACACATTTATTTCCAACATTTCCACAATCGCTGACTCGAATTCGCAAGGAACGTCTTGTGTCGACATCCTTATCCTATTTTAATGATCCGGATATTTTAAGTTCTATATGGAAGGGTTCGGTAAAGATCCCTTATATTTCCTCATTGTTTTATGTATTGGCCTACAGACCTTCTGTTAGTTATATAAGGGTAGGTTAGATACTGAGACCTAACATGCAAAAGTTATAGAAAATTTGTTGGAAATAAAATACATGATAAGAAAAATATTTAAAACGGTAAAGGTAAGTTATATGAAATAAGCATACTAACGGCTACACGACTCTCGTCTGAACAGTTTTCAGATATATACCAGTCGCAATACCCATAGATACCTATAACATACCATACTAAGCAATGCTTATTCATAGTACAAGCGTTGCTTAGTTTGGGACCATACAGTTTGTGTCATCTGGCGATATTTATTTATGTATTTTACATTTTGTAGATGTATTTATTAAGTTCTAGATATGGGTACTTGACCTATATCCGCACCTGTGATTTAGGTATTTTTTTTAACCTATTAAATGTCCCACTGCTGGGCAAAGGCCTCCCCTTTCTGTCTCCACAGGTCCCTATCCTGGGCTTGTAATGGCCACGTTTTACCCGCAAAGTTGTTCAAATCGTCACGCCATCTTCACCGCGGTCTGCCACGACGTCGGTGACCATCATTGGGCGTCCAGGTATTGATGCGATTTGCCCACCTTTGCGGATCCATTCGTGACACGTGGCCGGCCCAATCCCACTTCAGCTTTGCGGTTTTCTCGGTTTTCATTTAGTTATACTTGGAAAATTTTATTGTCTTGTCAGTAACGTCGTCTCCATCATTAAAATCCGAAGGGTCTTTATCAGGAATCTCGGATTACAACACGGTATTTTCTAATAACGGATCGGATAACGGTTGTCAAGCGATAAGTGGGGATGGTATTACACAATCAATAAATTTATTCCTCCAAATAGTGAACGATAAAGCAATTTATAGGCATAGTAAATAAAGAGTTTTATGTTCATCACAATTTCTAGGAACCGAAATAATAATCGGATTGTTGAGAAAAAGGGAATGGCGAATGTTTTATTGGATGTAGTTTTTAGTGGTCTATAAAAATTGGAAAAATCATCTTGAGCTGTTTTCTTCAGAAATGTAATGGCTTGTTTTTTCTGAAGAAGTTTCATGCTAAGATCTTGGTAGATTCGCTGAAGGCATCTCCAAGGTCCTATTTATCTCTATACCAGTTCAGTTATTTCGTCGTGAAAATGTAACAGACAGACAGACAGAGTTACTCATCAGAGTTCAGAGTTAGTTGGCGTCATCGTTGGACACCATTGTCGATCCTGGCTTACAGGAGTAACAGTGGTGGGAATGTGTGGCGGGCTTAGTCGCATAAAAAAAAACAGAGTTACTTTCGCATTTATAATATTAGTAAGAAGTGGCCATTACAAGCCCAGGATAGAGATCTGTGGAGACAGAGAGGGTAGGCCTTTGCCCAGCAGTGGGACATGTGATAGGTGGGATAAAAACCGGCCAAGTCCGTGTCGGACTCGCACATAAAGGGTTCCGTACCACCGTACCCGCTTTATTTTTAAGTTTTATTTTATTTTTAGTATTTGTTGTTGTAGCGGCAACAGAAATACACATTCTTTGAAAATTTCAAGTCTCTACCTATTACGGTTCGTGAGATACAACCCGCTGACAGACGGCGAACAGACGGACAGCGTAAGCTTAGTAATAGGGTCTCGTTGGTACCCTTTGGATACGGAACCCTAAAAATGAGTATAGATTAGTATAGATATAAAGTACAGTCAACAAGAACAGAAAGTATAATATCAACTTATTCCGTGTCCCTAGTTTTTGTCCTTTGACGAAATTTTGTTGATTTAGGAACAGATAGGAAAACGATTCCAATAGGACACTGAGCAAATAGAAAGTTTCATGGCAATATCGTGTAGGTTAAAGGATACTAAACTATATCACTTAGTTCGGTGCGTTTTCAATATATCATTTCCTCTGTTCGGTTATCTAGAAACGTAATGAATGGAGTGAGCTTAGTCATCTTGGAAAGTTTCTCGTAAAGGTCAGTGGGTAGTGCTTTAATAACTTTGGAACCTATACGATAGCATATGAAATAGAAAACTGTGTAGTCACGCATACAATAAATTGGAAGTTGGGAGATATATTTTCACACGATAAAAAGGCTTTTCTAATAAATTATAGCCTTCATTTTTCTTATTTTCCTTTAAAAAAAAATCATGAATAGATAGTATTTATTTTATTTATGATTAACCTTGGCCTACTGCACTCTTCTACCACTGACACTTACGGCCCGGCCACGACTTCGCGCGACGGCGACGGGCGGTAGCATTTTTTGCTAAAATGTTGCATCGCGCGCGTTGCCGCTGACAGCGGCAGCTCGTGGCGTCATGCAACATTTTAGCAAAAAAACGCTGCCGTCGCTTGCCGTCGCGCGAAGTCGTGGCCGTAAAGGCCGTAAAGCTTAAACTGCACTTTAGCCGCGCGGCGCGACACTGTCTCCGCATAGCAATGCCGCGCAGTGAACGAACTCTATGTCACTCTATGAAACTGACATTATGTCTATGCGTGGGCGCGCTGCTCGCATCTTGTAGACGCAGCCATTTAAGTTTTGCTTTTGCGATATCCAATACCACTATGAATTCCGAACAAAGGCGCGCCTCGGACGGAATTATTTACAAACAAGTAGTAATTCTATCTCGGGCGATCATATCGAGTTGAATCGGTGTTATATTTACAGCATCTGGGTAATGGCTTTCGTGTGGTGGCATGGTGCGGAGAATAGCGATGGAGTATACCAACACCCTCCACGGTACTGAAATAATTATTTTAACAGTTCAGTAATGTTCAGGAATTTATGAATGTGTATAAAGATAGATAAAGTGAAGAGTAGTGTACCAGGATCGGTTTCTCTGTTTACCCCAACGGGATACAAGCAGCGTGAGTATAGTATGTGTTATATTTTCAGTTCACATGACATAATAGTTAATTTAATTAACTCTACCTAGTTAAATATTACACAATCTTTAGCTTGAAAAACATTTCAAAATAATAATATTTTTAACTACAAAATGTCGTCATGTTTTGATTAAAACTGGATTATATAGAGCTAAAAGCTAGTATTACACAGAAAACTTTAGGCTATACCTATTTACAATTTAGCTTACAATATTCTGTTGAAATCGTGTAGGTATCGTTACTAAGACATGACGTAATCTTCGATTCCCAATAAAAATCTCATCAAAGATTCTTTGTATGGATCGAGAATAAACAGTTTGATCGTTGACTCATTTTAAGATTTGTTGATTGATGTGTGACTTCAAAACTTTTACGAATCCATCTTTTACGATACGATTAAGTTGTTATGTGACTCTATATAGTCTAGGGGACATTTGTAGTACATTGCTGCTGCGGTCTCTAATGAGTGAGTTGTTGACCGCGTTGTTGATGGCCGAAAGCGTGGCCTCGACCTTTGGTCTCGGCCTTTATTTTTAGCTTGTCCATCAAGGGTTGCAATGCTGACCGCGCTGTGGAGGCCTGGAGCTGCGCTGCGCCATGCTTTCGCCCATCAACAACGCGGTCAACAACACACTCATTAGAGACCGCAGCAGTAATGTACTATTAAGATTACCACTGATTCACTCATCAAGGGAGACTTATATCGAATTTCAAGGAAGCAATAATGAAGGAAAGACGCTCAGTCATACAGAGTAGCGGATAAATAAATATCGCCAGACTTACACACCAACTGTATGGTGCCAAACTAAGCAAGCTTGTACTATGACTACCATCAATGGACTGGGGGCGATGTCAGTGACACCCAGACTAGGGCAAGTTTCGAAAAGGCCGTTTCCGAAATTTGCTTCGGGCGGGAACCGAACCCGCCCGATGCAGTGAGCCAAGCGGCCAACGCTCGAACTACTGCGCCAAGCAGTCATCAAGGGTATTAAAATTAGCTTTTTGGTACACATAGCTTACGTCACCTATTTTTATAATAGCCTATTAAATGTATCGCTGCGCAAACCCCCCTCTTCTGTCTACACAGGTCCCAAGAATGATAACCAGCACCATATTATCTATCTATTTTCTCTCGTAAGGGGAACCCGTTAAGGGAGTTGGGCTTCCAGCTCTCTCACTCATCGTACGAAACACAGCTGTAATAGCTACTTTACGCCGATATTTTGTGTGAGGGTGGTACTACCCCGATGAGCTGAGCTACCACATATGAGCTGTAGCCAATTGGCTCCAGCTAAGCTCTACCACCAATACCAATACCAATACCAATACTAATACCAATACCAATACCAATACCAATACCAATACCATTACCAATACCAATACCAGTACCAGTACCAGTACCAGTACCAGTACCAATACCAACACCAATACCAATACCAATACCAAAGCCAAAGCCAAAACCAAGAAAACCAAAGCTAATAAATGGTTGCAAAAAGGTTGGTGAGTATTTCTGTATGGCTATGAATTATGTCCGCTATCGCTTATACTGAATAGCTGTCTTATATGACGATCTATTGATGTAGGCACTTTTATTGCTGAATGATTTGCAGATGTATAGACTATCTGTTACTCAGTTTTGTGATGTTTCATGGCGGGTGCGTATCTTTGTAGCTTTTAAATAAATTTAAACGTAACCGTTCGATCCCCATTGACGTAACGCGTATTTTTAGGGTTCCTTACATCAAAGGTGAAAAAACTGAATCCTTTTAGGACCACTTTGTTGTCCGTCCGTCCGTCTGACAAGACGTGCACAGCCCAAAACTTTAACATTAGGTACCTATCAGGAGTAAATAAGAGCATAGGACGGATTTTTAAAAATCCAACCGCTAAAGGGGGTAAAATATGGGGGCGGCGATAGTTTGTATGGGGTTCCCTTTTTTTTCTGAAGCCAGAGACATGAAAAATAGTATTTAGGATACTCATTACAAATTGCGGCTACTCATTACATATATTTTCAGCGGTTTTGAAAATTCAACTCCAAATACGTTTGTACGGATACAAGGCGCGAGTCCAACTCGCACTTGTCCGGTTTTTTTTGCTTATTGCCTAATGTCCGGTCCCTATGTCCGTTGAGTCCATTTGACCTTGAGCAAAAGGAATCGTTTGTTATATATTGAAACGGGCATAGGTAAGCTCACTGATAGACGATCCACCTGATGTTAAGTGTTAACCGTCGCTCTGGACATGACTTAATGGGAGCAATCGCGGTGCCGACGATAGCTTTTGTAGAACTCCACGGTTCTAGTGATATAAATATAACGTCACGACTTCTATCCCCATTCGGGGGTAGTCAGAGGCTTGAGTGGCCGTACACCACCACATTGTGGAGGTATTAAGTCAACTCAAAGCCCACGTTGCACCAGATAGTCAGAACCCAACGTGACAGGTGGTGAACCTTTTCGCCGTGTATACAGGAACTGATACAAATTAATAATTAACAATGTTGTTTAATAAACCCACATATAATCCGAAAACTAACTCACTTTAGTCTTAATAGAATATATTATGAGCTAGCGGTATATTCTGGGGGAATAATTTAGTTTCCGTTTCCATCGCAACCTCGTATTATCTTTCGCAATTTATAACGGGAATCAGGCCATTTCTTCTTATGGTTCCGTGTATTTTTTCCGGCCTAATAAATTAGTATTGAGGAATCTTTAGTTTCTGGTTGTGCAGATGAATGCCTTTTGGTTAGCTGATACGGAATACACAAAATTCCGTGTTACTTACTCCTTATTAGGTACGTGGTGTTAGGTACAGTTAATAAGAATTTGGAGCATTACAATAGCGGCACTATGATGGCCGTTTTGACATGTGGGGGGGAAGGATGAACCTTATTTTAACGAAATAAGATTCGACGGGCCCGTTAGCGTGGTTGGCGCGGAGGCGACTTTCACGCTGCAGGTCGTAGGTTCGATTCCTACCCGTGACATGCATTTGTGTGCATGAACATGTCTGTATGTACGGAGTCTGGGTGTATATGTATATTAAGTATGTATTTACAAATAAAAAAGTAGTATATGTAGTAATATCAGTTATCTGGTTTCCATAGTACAAGCTCTGCTTAGTTTGGGATCAGGTAGCCGTGTGTAAAAAATGTCCCCAGATATTATTATTATTTTCGCATTCATTATTTAACATTATTAAATTTTAAAACGGCCATTCTTATTCCCTTATAAATAAGGTTCATTTTCTCCCCCCCCCCCACATGTCAAAACGGCCATCATAGCGTGCCGCTACTGTACTTCTCTTTGAGTAATTTCCAATCCTAGTAGCAAAAAGAATACTTACCGTGCCGTGATCGCGTGGGCGTTTGTTGTTTTATTTAATGAAAAGCACATATACTTCTTTACAAAAATACATTAACCAAGAATAGGAACGGTTACAGGCAAGTATATACATACGAGTATATTCGTTACCATTGAAGAGAAATTCAAACTCATCAACAACACACCACAAATAACGCAATTAACACGCTCAGTTAAATTAAACGTCCGTTTATGAAACAGACAAGGTCTTGAGGTCAACTAATGTACGCCAGATGCTTACGAAACCAATTATTGACAGACGGGAGTCCACTTCAGAGAAATTGTGAGATAAAAGCAAATTGTTCTAGACTTGCCTTCGGGATTTTAGTCGAAAGGCTATTTCTGACAGATCCGTATTTAGTATGTGCGTTCTTTATTTGAAATTGTGCGCATTTTTTGGAGATAGGTAGCATGGTTTGGCATAATACCGATTCCTCTAAATTACTTAGTAGGTACTGAGTCAACTTGCTTTAATCATTGTCGTTTGAAGACGTAATAGCTCATTTTTGAGCCCGAAAATTTGCTTTATTAGCTCAAACTCGCTCAGTAAAAAATTCTTAATGCACCTATCTAGAAGCTTATAAGCACAGAATACTTATTAGCAGCACTACATACGGAAGTGTCACTCAACCCAAAAACATAGACACAAAAAATAATAGCTATTTTCGCTACGCGACAATAAGGTACTATGTCGACTGATTTAAGTGCCCTCGAGAGGGCACGCCCGCCGTAGATAATTCGCGGGTCACATGACCAAGTGAAGTTGATCACCGAGTGACCTGGCTTTATAGTCGGATCTCCTAACACTACCTATAGGGCCTAGTAATAAAATGTAACGTCACGACTTTTATCCCCATTCGGGGGTAGTCAGAGGCTTGAGTGGTCATACACCACCACATTGTGTGTGTGGTTAATACCAACACAAAGCCCACGTTTCACCAGATAGTCAGAACCCTACGTGACAGGTGGTGAACCTTGTTGCCGTGTATACAGGAACTGACTATTACCTAATCCCGAGGGATAGGTAGGTTTCCTCACGATGTTTTCCCTCACCGTCAGCGAACTGGAAATTATGCACATAGATGAAAATTCATCCATTGGTGTATGCCCCACCGGAGAACGAACCTGGGACCTTCTGATTGCTAGCCCAACCTGTTCACCCCTACAGCTACAGTCGCTTTAATAGTAGCTAGTTAATTGTAGGGACGCTGATAAAGATGGCCCAGTAGTTTCTGCATGATTATCTAACAAACAGATCATCATCATCATCAGCCTATTGCTGTCTACTGCAGCTGGACATAAGCCTCCTCCGATGCACGCCGCTGAGCTCGGTCTTCAGCTGTGCATACAGTTTTTGCCAGCCACCTTCCACAGGTCGTCACTCCACCGTGCCACAGGGCAACGTACATTACGCTTGCCTACCCGTAGTCTGCATTCTAAAACTCATCTACTCCAACGGTTGTCGGTTCTTCAGGTAACATGTCCAGCCCACTGCCACTTCAGCTTGCTAATCCTTTGAGCTATGTGGATTACTTTGGTACAAACAGATGCATAACCACAAATGTCAGAACTAATATAAAAATATCGGTCCTTTGTTAAGATAAGGAAACAAAGTATCAGTTGCCAGCCGATGGGTTCCGATCGGTAGCAATTAATTGCGAGCCATTGTGCCCGCATGGCACATGTGTCGAACAAGATATTTTCCTTTTAATAATACGAGTATTATCACTACGCCCTCGTAGTACGTATCGTCTCTACGTCCCTACGTAGAGACGGTATTATGACGAAATTAATTGAAAAATAACTTGTTCGTGTATTTTTATTCTATAACTAGCTGTGCCCGCGACTCCGTCCGCGTCCAGTCGGTGAAGCCCTTAAATATAATTTTGTCTATCGTATTACGTCAGTCTGCATCAGTCTGAGTTCGTCTGTCCGTGGCTGTCTATCTGTACCAGTCTATACCAGTAAGGTGGTAGAGTCTGACCAGTAAGGTGGAGATCGGCATTCAAGTAGCTAATTTACCTTCGTTTCGTATGATGAGGGAGAGAGCCGGAAGCGCAACCCAGCCACCTCCCCGTCCCCTCCCACTAACCCCACTCCCCTTCAGGTTGGAAACGTGCTACCGATGCCTTTGGTTGCAAGCATCTATAGGGTACGGTAACTGCTTAACAACAGGTGGGCCGTACGCTTGCCTGGCACCTTAGTTGTATAACAAAAGTTTGACTTAATTTGTCTGTGTGTATCAGTTTAGCTGTAAGTATCTGTCTGTCTGTAATCTATCGGTAGGTGAGTATCTCTGTCTGTACCAGTCTATCTGTATCCGTCTATCTATATCTGTAGTTACTCACAGTATCACGACTGAGCGGTTGGACTCCAGAGCTCAATGTTTAAGTTTGTACTTGATACCCATGTTCCTTATTTAAAATGAGTGAGCGCACTTCGCAACATTGTGCTTAAAAAGTTAGAGTCCGGAGTTTATCGTCTAAGTCAATAGTCAAAGGCCTAGGAGGGCACTTATAAGTAGTCATTTTACATGTTTTCCTTAAATTCTAGCGCCGAATCGGAAACGCGACCTCGTCTGAGAAGTTTCTACTTGATACCCACATTGCTAATTCAAAGTTAGCAGGTCCTCCAGATTTATGTTTTAAGCAGGCAGTTACCCAGCAGCATCATTCCTGAGGGGTTGGAGTTCAGAGTTCAATGTCTATGTTTCTATTACTACTTAATTCAAAATCAGCAGGTCCTCTAGACTTACTTCTTAGGTAGGTAGCTTCCCTACGGCATTAGTACTGTGGAGATGAATTCCAGAGTTAACGTCTAAGATTCCGCGTGATACAAAAACCCGCTTAATGTTTTTTATACGTAATTAGGAATAAAAAAACTAAATTTCTTGAAGCAAGGAAGATATTAAATTTTGACATGTGGTGCAAGGCAGGTATTGTCTGATGTTAAGTATAGCGACATCTAGTTAAGAAAAACGAAACTTAAGATTGTAGAACGCAGCAATAAAATATTTATTATTATTATTAAAATTAAGATTATCTATTCCAAATAGTGACGGATCACACACAACGTAGGGCTCCGTAGGGCTCCGCTCTAAATAGACGTATTTCAATAACTAAAACTTATTTTTTGCTAGAATTTCTGTGTGGTCATAAAAATTTACAAACTAATATTTTAGAAAAAAATATCCTAGATGTTAAGTTGGACTATTAGTCATATCCATGCCAAATTTCATTGAAATCAATCCATTGGATTCGAAGTTGTGCGTGTTCGAATATTTAGGTAGTTTTTGAATGTTTTGTGGCAACCCTTATCTTTACCGAAAAAAAAAAATATGCTAGATGTTAAGTTAGACTATTAGTCATATCCATGCCAAATTTCATTGAAATTAATCCGGTGGATTCAAAGTTGTGCTCTTTCAAACATTTAGAATTTTTAAGTAGTTTTTTGAATTTTCTGTGGCAACCCTAAACATTTTCGAAAAAAAAAGTATCCTAGATGTTAAGTTAGACTATTAGTCATATCCATGCCAAATTTCATTGAAATCCATCCGGTGGATTCGAAGTTGTGCTCTTTCGAAAATCTGAGCAAACATACAAACATACAAACATACAAACATACAAACATACCCACAGACAAAAATTCTAAAAATGATAAAAATGAATTCTGCTGGTCCATCTAAGTCCCCCCCACTATTTTTTTTTTAAATATTTCGAATGTACAGACGCGACCAATTTTACATTCTTATTATATGTATAGATGTCAAATGTGCCACAATATAAATATACAGGACGACCGCTCAGTGCAGTGGTTTGAGCGTTGGCCGCTCGGCATCGGGAGGTTGAGGGTTTGATTCCCGCCAGAAAAAAAATTACGGAAACTTCAATTTCTTAATTTGCCCTGGTCTGGGTGTCACTGGAATCGCCCCCAGTCCATAGTATGGTAGCCATACTACAGGCGTGGCTTAGTTTGAGGACCATGCAGTTGGTGTGTAAGACTGGCGATATTTTATAATAAAAAACAGAATGTTTTACGCGAAATAAATGTTGTGCCAGTTTCAGAGTCCTTAAGTATAGAGGTCGGCGCTCACCTAACGCCTCCGCACCCGACCAGCACCGCCACGCCGCTCGGCGTCCACTCGTTATCAACGGGTGGTTCGCGGGCGGACGCTGCTTTTACAACATAAACGTCACGTGATCGCCCAGTGGACCGCGCGGGGTCAACGAGTGAACGCCGCGCGGTCAGCGCGTGGTCCACTTATTCCGGTTCAGTTAGTGTAGACCTTTAAACGTTCAAAGTTATTGTTCACGCGCAATCAACATTAGTCGATTGCACACAACCTACACGTCACTAGTGCAGGCAGCTTTTTGGCGACTGATAACCGTGGGCCAGCCGCCATTACCCAATTAGACACGAAAGGACAAGGTACTATTATTTTACGAATTTTATTTATGTGTAATAAGCCAAGTATTACACATGTGGCGACGTTACAGGGGGGGTTACTCCGAAATACGTCGCTGACGGATCGTCCGAAGTACGGATTAGATTTACGATCAAAACAATGTCAAATCGTAGAGAAAAACGAAAGAAGAAATGTCAAATCACGACAATCCGTCAACCGAAACGTTAGGTTCGTATTTCGGAGTAGGCCAGCAGGACTCAAACCTGAAATCTTCGGATACACAGTTATAATAACCTTTTTCAAATTACACTTAACGCAAAAAGCACTTGAAGAAAAAGTGCCACATTTTAACTGTATTAATTAACTGCTAATGCATTGTGGTAGAGATGCACTCAAAAACACAACAACCATTTAATGCAAAAACATTTAAATGGTATTCTATTTTGATTTTAAAGCAATCAGCAACTTTTTAAGTAGCTGAGCGTAAAAGCATCCATTAGGAGGTGCACCAATTAAATGCGATACGTTTTCAAATGAAGTGTTATATAATTTATCAGCCGACAAAGTGGACGTAGAGTTCGGACATTCATAGCTCTACCTTGTTATAACTAGGAAATATTTTTTTTTTATGTTACTCTATACGCTTTCTAGCGATACATAATTATGTTACTTGAAAGTATTTGTGATTTTAAGGAACTTTCTTTCTTTGCGATAAAAACCCTACCTACCACATTTTTAATGTTTTATTAGGCTTTTCGTACATGGCTTTTGAGCCTTAACAGTTACTCAGGGGGCAAACAAGCTTACGGCTCGCCTGATGTTAAGCAATTACCAAAGGCACGTTGCCGACCTGAAGTGGAGTGGCACAGAGGGAGAAGAAGGGGGCTTTGGACTTCCAGTTCTCACTCATCGTACGAAACGCATTTGTAACTACTTTATGCCGATCTTCTGTGAGAGGGTGGTAATACTCCGGTCCGGCCCATATATAAGCTGCAGTCAATTGCCTACATCTGGCTCTACCAAACCAACTAGCTAGTCATAAAGTTTGTAGGTATCGAGTTAGACAACAGGCCCCCAAGTCTCCTAGCCATTAACCATTGTGAAACCACTGGTCTCTTAATTGTCTTTGTGAATGGTAAATCAGTCATCTTCATTGTAAATGGTAAATTCTGGGCGGTCGGCGTTTTGTCAGCCAGAGGACTGCTATAGTCTGACCGTTACCGCTGTGCCACTCCTTAGGTATGCGCGGGGAGGTGCGAAGTGGGCAACTAGGTATGCGCGGGGAGGTGGGGAGTGGATTCACCCACGCCGTCTCGCCGCTTGCGTACCTAAGGAGAGCAACAGCGGTAGCGGTCAGACTATAACAGATGACCGATAACATGTCGACCACCAACAATTATTTACGAATGAAGAATTCACGAAGATAATATTAGGGACCAGTGGTTTTCCAATGGTTAAATGCTGCCAGACTCGGGGCCTAGATAGGTATACAAATAGCAATAGACTGGGTTCAATATCACGAAATATATTCATTATTTACATAAAGTAGCTCCACCAAAAGTCCTAACGAGTTAATTTGTTTTGACAAATGGCCAAAACTAAATAAAAATATTGTAAGATGAAAAGCTATTTTTGCATATTCATTCAAAAATATGTATTGCAAATGATGCTATTTTTTATTCGCTCAGATTTTATATTTGGTATGATTGTAAAAAAATGTTGTTCAGAATGGGAAATTTATACAGATGTGTAGTTGGATTGCCTTGTAAGCGATTCTGAATGGATCGTTTATGATTTTACCTATCTTCGCAACAAAGTATTTTTTAAGATACAGACATTGCATACTTTATTTATTAAAAGTTATGATTTGGTGCGTCCAGATACTTCGCCTGCCTGGCCCGAGCACTCAGAATGTTTAGACATGTCATGTATGTCTATAGTACGTTTTTTTATACTTGTCCTATTTGTTAAGCAAAGATGGCGTCCAGCGGGGCGATGTCAATGTTTCAATTGGTTTCGTATATAATTGACACAGGATGAACGAAACCTATTGTAACCAATCGCCCCGCTGGACGCCATCTTTGCTTACCGAATAGGACAAGTATAAAAAAACGTACTATAAGCGTTCCGATGTCAAAACTGAGTGCTTGGGCGCGGCATGCGCCTGATGTAGACGCACCCATTGTTCGTTGTAAAAAGTAATATTATCTACTTATACTAATATTACAAAGAGGTAAAGTTTGTTTTTAAAATAAAAAAAAAATATTTCAACAGTAGAAAGCTACATTATTCCTGAGTGACATAAATTGCTACACGGGTGATACCGCGGTGGGCAGCGTATGATATAAATATGTATGTATAGTGTAAATAGCAGTGACAGCCGATTGACCGAACTACGGGGTTACGGAACCCTAAAAACTCAGCACCAAAATCAAGGCTTGTATAATATGCCAGAGCAAAATGGCGTCGCGCCAAGATAAGGTCACTGAGCTTAGCTAATATTTTACTACATCAAGTTACGATGTATCAGATGTATGCTAACAAATCTCTATTTTTATGTCTGCCAAACCATACATCTGTATGAGTAGCCGAAGTATTATTTTAGTGAAGGAATATAACAAGGAAGCTAATGGACTTTTTTGGTCAATTATTTTGTTGGGTCTGCAGTGACCTTTAACTTCGGGAATCATTGTTCGTCTTTGTTGTTGCGTAAAGAAGTTCCGCGCGCTATAACAGATGGCGTTTAACACAATGCGCAGAGCAATCTACGATTTGCCATATAAGTCTGAATCGCACACGAAAAGTTTTTACGTACTACTTCACCAAGCCAACTAGAGATCTGTCAAATGTTGTCAAAAGCCAACTAGAGATCTGTCAAATTTTACGCGAAATAAATGTTGTGCCAGTTTCAGAGTCCTTAAGTATAGAGGTCGGCGCTCACCTAACGCCTCCGCACCCGACCAGCACCGCCACGCCGCTCGGCGTCCACTCGTTATCAACGGGTGGTTCGCGGGCGGACGCTGCTTTTACAACATAAACGTCACGTGATCGCCCAGTGGACCGCGCGGGGTCAACGAGTGAACGCCGCGCGGTCAGCGCGTGGTCCACTTATTCCGGTTCAGTTAGTGTAGACCTTTAAACGTTCAAAGTTATTGTTCACGCGCAATCAACATTAGTCGATTGCACACAACCTACACGTCACTAGTGCAGGCAGCTTTTTGGCGACTGATAACCGTGGGCCAGCCGCCATTACCCAATTAGACACGAAAGGACAAGGTACTATTATTTTACGAATTTTATTTATGTGTAATAAGCCAAGTATTACACATGTGGCGACGTTACAGGGGGGGTTACTCCGAAATACGTCGCTGACGGATCGTCCGAAGTACGGATTAGATTTACGATCAAAACAATGTCAAATCGTAGAGAAAAACGAAAGAAGAAATGTCAAATCACGACAATCCGTCAACCGAAACGTTAGGTTCGTATTTCGGAGTAGGCCAGCAGGACTCAAACCTGAAATCTTCGGATACACAGTTATAATAACCTTTTTCAAATTACACTTAACGCAAAAAGCACTTGAAGAAAAAGTGCCACATTTTAACTGTATTAATTAACTGCTAATGCATTGTGGTAGAGATGCACTCAAAAACACAACAACCATTTAATGCAAAAACATTTAAATGGTATTCTATTTTGATTTTAAAGCAATCAGCAACTTTTTAAGTAGCTGAGCGTAAAAGCATCCATTAGGAGGTGCACCAATTAAATGCGATACGTTTTCAAATGAAGTGTTATATAATTTATCAGCCGACAAAGTGGACGTAGAGTTCGGACATTCATAGCTCTACCTTGTTATAACTAGGAAATATTTTTTTTTTATGTTACTCTATACGCTTTCTAGCGATACATAATTATGTTACTTGAAAGTATTTGTGATTTTAAGGAACTTTCTTTCTTTGCGATAAAAACCCTACCTACCACATTTTTAATGTTTTATTAGGCTTTTCGTACATGGCTTTTGAGCCTTAACAGTTACTCAGGGGGCAAACAAGCTTACGGCTCGCCTGATGTTAAGCAATTACCAAAGGCACGTTGCCGACCTGAAGTGGAGTGGCACAGAGGGAGAAGAAGGGGGCTTTGGACTTCCAGTTCTCACTCATCGTACGAAACGCATTTGTAACTACTTTATGCCGATCTTCTGTGAGAGGGTGGTAATACTCCGGTCCGGCCCATATATAAGCTGCAGTCAATTGCCTACATCTGGCTCTACCAAACCAACTAGCTAGTCATAAAGTTTGTAGGTATCGAGTTAGACAACAGGCCCCCAAGTCTCCTAGCCATTAACCATTGTGAAACCACTGGTCTCTTAATTGTCTTTGTGAATGGTAAATCAGTCATCTTCATTGTAAATGGTAAATTCTGGGCGGTCGGCGTTTTGTCAGCCAGAGGACTGCTATAGTCTGACCGTTACCGCTGTGCCACTCCTTAGGTATGCGCGGGGAGGTGCGAAGTGGGCAACTAGGTATGCGCGGGGAGGTGGGGAGTGGATTCACCCACGCCGTCTCGCCGCTTGCGTACCTAAGGAGAGCAACAGCGGTAGCGGTCAGACTATAACAGATGACCGATAACATGTCGACCACCAACAATTATTTACGAATGAAGAATTCACGAAGATAATATTAGGGACCAGTGGTTTTCCAATGGTTAAATGCTGCCAGACTCGGGGCCTAGATAGGTATACAAATAGCAATAGACTGGGTTCAATATCACGAAATATATTCATTATTTACATAAAGTAGCTCCACCAAAAGTCCTAACGAGTTAATTTGTTTTGACAAATGGCCAAAACTAAATAAAAATATTGTAAGATGAAAAGCTATTTTTGCATATTCATTCAAAAATATGTATTGCAAATGATGCTATTTTTTATTCGCTCAGATTTTATATTTGGTATGATTGTAAAAAAATGTTGTTCAGAATGGGAAATTTATACAGATGTGTAGTTGGATTGCCTTGTAAGCGATTCTGAATGGATCGTTTATGATTTTACCTATCTTCGCAACAAAGTATTTTTTAAGATACAGACATTGCATACTTTATTTATTAAAAGTTATGATTTGGTGCGTCCAGATACTTCGCCTGCCTGGCCCGAGCACTCAGAATGTTTAGACATGTCATGTATGTCTATAGTACGTTTTTTTATACTTGTCCTATTTGTTAAGCAAAGATGGCGTCCAGCGGGGCGATGTCAATGTTTCAATTGGTTTCGTATATAATTGACACAGGATGAACGAAACCTATTGTAACCAATCGCCCGCTGGACGCCATCTTTGCTTACCGAATAGGACAAGTATAAAAAAACGTACTATAAGCGTTCCGATGTCAAAACTGAGTGCTTGGGCGCGGCATGCGCCTGATGTAGACGCACCCATTGTTCGTTGTAAAAAGTAATATTATCTACTTATACTAATATTACAAAGAGGTAAAGTTTGTTTTTAAAATAAAAAAAAAATATTTCAACAGTAGAAAGCTACATTATTCCTGAGTGACATAAATTGCTACACGGGTGATACCGCGGTGGGCAGCGTATGATATAAATATGTATGTATAGTGTAAATAGCAGTGACAGCCGATTGACCGAACTACGGGGTTACGGAACCCTAAAAACTCAGCACCAAAATCAAGGCTTGTATAATATGCCAGAGCAAAATGGCGTCGCGCCAAGATAAGGTCACTGAGCTTAGCTAATATTTTACTACATCAAGTTACGATGTATCAGATGTATGCTAACAAATCTCTATTTTTATGTCTGCCAAACCATACATCTGTATGAGTAGCCGAAGTATTATTTTAGTGAAGGAATATAACAAGGAAGCTAATGGACTTTTTTGGTCAATTATTTTGTTGGGTCTGCAGTGACCTTTAACTTCGGGAATCATTGTTCGTCTTTGTTGTTGCGTAAAGAAGTTCCGCGCGCTATAACAGATGGCGTTTAACACAATGCGCAGAGCAATCTACGATTTGCCATATAAGTCTGAATCGCACACGAAAAGTTTTTACGTACTACTTCACCAAGCCAACTAGAGATCTGTCAAATGTGACGTCACCCGCACAGCAAGGTGATGGCGGTGTGCGAACGGGCTGCGGGCGGGGTAGCCGCATTCCATCCGCGTGCCTAGTTGGCTTGGTGGATTAGTAGCGCCCTGTAGTGTCATTATATCCTTTCTACTTAGGGCCGTAGCTTAATTGTAGTTCGTATTACATTATTTTGTAGATATAAACCCTTAATGCAAAGAAATATCGGTCTTACTACACAGATAATACATAACTAAGTATGTTGAGCTTATGACCTTTGTGAACGTAAACTTAGTTTTGTTTAATTTGTTAAAGCAATATCCAATATCAGGCGGATACTTCAATTAAACCTGGTTTAGCCTCGGTTAATGAAAGTTAAATAATTCAGTTGACATTAATCCCACCTTAAGCCGGTTTTACACGAATATTAACGTGTTTTCTCGGGCTTGTTGACTCGGAAAATATTTAGTTAGTTAAATTAGAAGATCGATTTAATATGCATATTAATTTGAAAATTCTGAAGTTTGTGCTATACTTAATTAAAGCTTATTGAAATAAGTAGACTCCACAAATTACATTCTATTTCAACTCTTTTAATAGACCTAAAAATGTATATTTATATATTTATACGTATTTAACTACAACAAAATATTTACATGTATGTAAGTTACAATTATTACCTATAACCTATGTACAATATATATATATATATATAGTATATATAAACATATTATTTACAAAAAATTTACAAAATTTGGCCCATGCGGAAGCGTGCCCAAGATGCTGGCCGCATTTCCTCGCTGGATAGCTAAAGCTACTCGCTGAGCGAGGAAATGCCCAGCCCTTGGGTCGCCGGTTGCGCCAACCAATCTTCTTGACAACTCTTTCACGAGTTGATGGGTGCTTGGACCCCATGGACCCAGGGTCTCGACTCCGAACGGCATAAAAATATATTCGGAGCCGATGACCCCATATTTTCGCCGTTTTAAGCTCTCGGCCCCCTCAGCCGCCGCACCCGCTCTCCGACATGTTCCCGGGAGGTGAGACGGGGCCAGAGTATCGACGCAAGTAGCGTCCCACACCAAAGCCCGCCCCATGCTCCAAGGAACGAGAGACATACCGTCCGGTCTCTTGCCATCGGCACGCACGATACCTTGCGGCTCTAAAATGGCCGGTACGTTGGCGGTGGCAAGAGAACGACGGATGATGTCATTCAGAGAGGCATGACGGGAGAAGCGGCCAGCACTCTTAGTGCAAGAAAGTCCATGGTGTCCAAGCCGGTCGACAGCAGCCCCGCATGGGCATGTGTGCGGCGTGCAAACGTCAGCCCCGAGCCGCAAACCTATTGCCACACGAAGTGTATTAGGGTCGAGGTAGTTTCCCGTATTGGCACATGGATACGCATGTAACCAGTAACCGGATTCCTTGCAGGAAACTGCCTCAATCCTAGCAAGCTCGGAGCCTGTGCTAATGTGCTTCAACCCTTTGAGCGTGGCACTGCAACACAAATCATCCCAACTTCTCTGCAAGGTCGGATCTGATGGATTTAGACCCGGCCAGGCCATCTGCCAAGCTTTTCTGGCCTCATCGACAAAAGAAATGTCTGAATTAGGTGAAGAACTGGACAGGATTCGCCTAATGAGGTTCTCATTTTTTAATGTTGAGGAAAGAAAAGCTGGCATACAAATACTTGTAATTTTGCGAATGCCTACTCCTCCGTATCTTATTGGAAGAGAAGCTTGGTTCCATGATTTATCGGATAATTTAACATTTACAACGCTCTCAAAAGAGGTTTTGATGAGGTTGTCTATAGCAACTAAAGAATTTTTATATAGCCAAACTGGGGACGAACGGAGGAGATATGTAAATTTGGGAACAAAAAGACAAAATTTTAAAATAAAAAGGGCCGAGTGAGGGTTAATACCTAATAAACGATCGGAATGTTCATTAAATTTAGCAAGAGATTTTTCGATTACCGGTTCTATGGCATCTGGAAAAATTGGGGATCCTAGGAGATGAAGGGATTTTTTGTCAACAATTTTGATATTTGGAGCTAAAATACTGAACCTATTAATGACATTCATTTTGTTAGGAATGTTTTCTGCCAAAAACAGTTCACACTTGTCAAAATTTAGCTCCAAACCTAAAGAATGAAAATTTGTAATTATGTTTTCAAGATCGAAAAGAACTTTATCTGAAGAGTCTCCTAAGGTGCCGTCATCCAAATACCAAACATTCAAATTAGAGCCTAAACTTTGTATAACAGAATTGATTGCCAAACTAAAGATGGCCGGGCCGAGCGGATCACCTTGTTGGCAGCCGACTGCGGAAAGAATTTCATGATTTTTATACATTAATTTAGAAGGTTCTCTGTAACACTGATTTAAGTAAGCGAAAAGTTCTGGAGTATTTTGTTCAATTTTCTTCAACAAGGTGACCCTATTTACCGAATTGAAGGCATTTTTTACATCAATTTTAAGGAGTACCTCGTTATCCAGGCTATGGTGCAAGAATGTGCGAGTGGCATGAACGGCTGCTTCGCAACCACCACTCACACCAAAGCCCAGTTGGACGGGAATAAATTGCTCTCGCAATTTCGGTACTATTTGTTTAACTGCTAATTTTGAAACTAATCGACGGATAGTGGAACCAACTGCGATAGGCCGCACTCCACCATCTTTTTTGGACAGGGCGATAAGGTTAGCGCCGTATAAAACTGGCACCACCGCTGGGTTCACTCGTCCGGCCAGCATAAGGTTGACTAGTTTAGTCAGAGCCGAAATCAGATGCCGGCCAGCGTCACCTACAGCACCGATCAAATCTTTCAGATGCTGTGGCGACAGTCCATCTAAACCCGCGGCAGAGCCAGTCTTAAACGAAAATATCGCACTTATTACGTCCTTATCGTTACATTGGTGGCAGAGCGCGGGCACCGCAGCCGGGTCCATGGATTGAGAAGTTGCTCCTTGAGCTGAGGGATGTTTGTCCCGCAGTGCCGCGAGGGTTTCTGGCGAATCCGGAGACAAAACATCACTCGAGAAAAGAATACGAGCAGCACCTTTCAGATCTCCGTCGCTCACTTTATCTTCCACTTTCCTGAACAGATTAAATGGTCTTAAATGTGAAGTTGTATGTGAAACAGATGGATTAGAACAGTTGTTTTTTATTAGTTGTGTTATAGACGTATGTTTATCATGAATATTAGCGTGAAGGGTTGAAAAAGAAAAAGTAAGCAGATCCTGCCAGTCTTCGAAAGTATTTGTACTTACACATTTGTTTAGGAGGTGTGTAAGTCTATTGGCGACAGAGACTCGCGCTCCACGCGGTATTCTTTTCACGAGTTGAATGGACTGTTTTAACGAACTAAGATGTAAATGAAGTGATACAACATTGTCGGATGAACTTGCAGCTGAGGTGGAATAAGGAACAGGTGGATTTGTGGTGATAACCTTATGAATTTTGCCAATATGTATGTTCAAACCTCTGATACTATTAAAAGATTTTGTGCACTGAGTGCATGAATAGCTTTCACCTTGCGTGTTGACACTCGGACTCGCCATGCACAGGACTTTACACTCGCACACACTTTTCCTTAACCTAGTTTTATAAAAACAGTAAAATAATAATATTAGAGTAAAAATAAAAATGTACAAATACATAACACATCCAATGACATCTTTCAAAACGGCAGCATCGGGGCGCAGCCGCTATAATGACAGTTTATGAATTGCTGCAGGAGCGGAAGCGCCTCCGCAAAGATCTGGTAAGACGGTAAAACCAGTATTTTGATTTATCTGCTTCTCTTTGGTTTCTCTGTATTTAAAAAAGGGGTCAGGCTTTTTGACAGACCGAATGCGTCTACATAAAATATGTGAGGTATTTTTCAGAGACTCCTCAATATCACAGTCAGAATAAACAGAGCACAGAATAGTTGGCACAAGCTGGCCTGACTCCAAAAAATCAATATAATATATGTATTTTATATATATAATTTTCCATCAATCTTTTTTACGTCTTGACATTAAATTAAAATTAACTAAGTAAGTAGATATGACCGAGGGCATTTAAAACGAGAAAAGAAATAAAAGGTCGACAAAGAGTAGAATCAGGTTTGTCGACTTGTCAAGACAACTTAATTGTTTGTCTTTGTGTTTGCTTGTCCAGCTAATCATTTATCTTTGTGTTTGCTTATCCAGATTTGGCTACAAATGTAAACGCCAATCATAATCATGATCATCTGCCTTACCTTTTCCCATTATCTGGGGTCGGCGCAGCATATCTTAGGGCCTCCACAGACTTGCTACTTTTAGCATCGGCGATCGGCGATTTTGCGATTGCATCGATGCTGCATCGCGTTTTGGCTACTCTCTGCGTTCGATCGCAGTATCAAAGTCGCGCGATTTTGCGACTGCATCGATGCAGCATCGCGATTTTGCGTCTTCCTGTGATCGGACGCAGCGATCTGTTCCGATGCTGATCCGGTAGCCTGTAGTCAATATGAAAAATCGCTGCGACCGGCATCCGCAAGTGTGAGGGGTGTAGCGTTCAGTCGCTGCATCGAGTTTCTGAAAAGCGACTAAGTCGCCGATCGCCGATGTTAAAAGTAGCAAGTCTGCGATGGCCCTTATTCTTCCATTCGTTGCGCTTTGCTGTAATACTTAAATCCACCCAAACCTCATTCATATAACCCTTTATACAATCCATCCATCTTTTCTTGGGCCTTCCTCTCGCTTTGTATCCTTCCACATTCATATTCAGCACTCGTTTAGTCACATGCTTTTCATCTCTCATCACATACCCTAACCATTTCAACCTCCTAGTGCTTCGCCAATAATGTTTCAAAACATTGTTATACAAGTTTCATAAATGGACTTGTGTGATAAAAAATTAGCTTGTAACATTTCCACGATGTTCCGAAACAACTTACTTCCGAGTCTCGCGTTAAGTACCTCATTATGTGTTTAGCTGAATGGTTCTTATCATAAACAGTTCCCAACTATACAGAGTGAACTCGCTAAGCCCACATAAGACGGCAGCGGAAGCAAGTATTATGTATCTAATCTGGGAGCTTTGGTAGGTAATTTGGTTTATTTCATTATGTAAGAAGTACCAAGTTATCTTATAAGGAATTTGGAGAGACTTTGTAATACAACTGTGCGTCCTAACTATATAACATGTTATACAACTCACTCATCAATGTATTAGTCTATATTATTCTCCCCATATTCCGTGGTGTTTAATACACTGTATCGAGTTTCTAACTCTACGTACCTAAAGTTTCCTGATAGCTCTACACTCCCAACAGTTTAGTTTGCACATCGATTAAACTGATAGGTGTGGACCGATCTATAGCAAACTGCTGCAACTTTGATAGATCCGAAACATATATTGATCCTTCAATACGTCTGTCTCATCCACAGAGTAAAGACTAAAGAAAGAGGTGCCCTTATTAGATATTTGTATGAAACAAAACGTGGTCATTGTTTTTTCATTTTCATTTTACTATTTACCGGTAAATAGTTGAACTACTCGCTTCGTTTTATGTCGATGTTAGTACTAGGCCGACCACTCGGCGAATTGCTTAGGGCCAGTCCCCTTAGTAACTGGTCCATGGTCTCATCTTACCTAATGCTATGTATATTCGTTTAAAATTTATAATCTTAGAAAAGCTAAATTCAAATCAAATCTTAAAATTACAGAACCCTTACAGATATCTGTATCTCAACGCCAATCAGCTTGATTTAATAAATATCTCAGGACCCATTACTTTGATTAAACTTGACCTTAGTTGGACAGTTATCTATGCCCTTTATAGGTACTATAGGTCCCTTTCATCTTCCACTCTCATTATATCTCGATTTAAAATTAGAAACTTGAATGTTAATATTTGATATTTTTTAATTTAAGTGCTTCAAAGTCCAGAGTCGTATTGAATTTTCTACGAACCATAATATGTTTAACGAAGTTTTGATTAGTTTTGATAAATTGTGCCATTTAAATGCTTTCAATGAATCTAATGAAGTATATTCTTATTGTACGCCTGATATACGACTATTGATGCACGAAATACCTACTTAATCACTTGAGGATATTTTGGGGTCAATTGTAGTTTGCTATAGAATAATTGCTATTGTTATGCTACACAATATATTTGAAAGCTCGTAATGGGTGTAATTAAGCATTCTACGTTTTTTTATTACTACTGTGGCAAACAAGCGTACGCCTACCTGATGTTTTACAGTTACATAGCCTATAGATGATTTCAATTGGAAGGAATCGCTTGCAAGTTGCTGACCTGCCCCCCTAGACAAATGGCATGAACGCTAATCGAATAGAATAGAATAGACTTCACAATGTTTGGAAATGTCAAACGTCGCTATATAGATCAACAACAAGTTGCTATGTAGATCACGTGACTTATGTCATTTCTATACATGAAGCGTAGTGATTTGAAGGAACGCTTGTAGATGTCAGCCACTTGTCTGCCCCCTAAACAAATGGCATGAACGCTAATCGAATAGAATGGAATATACTTCAAAATGTATGGAAATGTCAAACGTCGCTATGTAGATCACGTGACTTATGTCATGTCCATACATGAAGCGTAGCGATTTGAAGGAACGCTCGTAGACGTCAGCCACGTGTCTAGCCCTTCTGAAGGGGAGTGGGACACAGGGAGGAGAAGGGACGACCCGCTCTCTCGCTTAAATAGCTACTCTACGCCGATCTTCAGTGATAGTGTGTAATCACTTAATGATATACCAAGGTCAATAGCTCCACTAAATACCTTCTAATTACGGCTGAATGCTCTCTAACCGAGTCCTGAAACGAATCCTACCTTGAACTCGTGTGAGTACTCGGATTAATTAGCCACTTACACTACATCCGTTAATTGCTCTTCATAGTGTAATTGCGATAATTGGGTACTGTTACAATTTTTGTGTTTGTTTTGTGTATAGGTTATTGATCAGGCAAACATTACTTCATGAATACACGAACAGATTTCGGAAAGGAATATTGAAAGTGCTGATTCGTGTTGAGCAGATTACTTTTACTTACGGCTGTAACAACATTGGAAAAAAATACTAGTTTGTTCTTAGACTAGACTTACGATCCTAGACTTACCATGAAAAATATTGCTATGTCTTCAGTTAGATATAGACACCGGTGCTTTCTCAAAACTAAAGATTCTTTGGGTTTCCGGGTCTCTCACTCATCGTACGAAACGCAGCTGTAATAGCTACCTTACGCCGATCTTCTGTGAGAGGGTGGTACTATGCTGGTCGAACCAGCCCGTCTATGAGCTGCAGTCAATTGGCTACAGCTTAGCTCTACCACTAATAGGCCATGTGCCCAGTTTAGTAGGAAAAACTATTTTGGTCGGTCACGTGACTCCCTTTTCTTGGTTTGGATTTGCCAATTTGGAAAGTCATCTCAATTTTCGCAGGTTTCATTCATCACGAGGCCAACGCAATTCGGAAGCCTCGAATAAAAAATGTAACCCAAGACATATGAGTGACGTGTTTTTATTGTGGTTCATATTTTTGGTCCTGATTACATAAATTCGTTGTGGGCTCCAAGACGCCGGAGATTTACGCAAACAAGCGCCCAGATTCTACACCAGCCGGAACAACTTTATGGCTTAATCTTTCATTTTTTATGTGGTACGAATGTCTAATGGCAGTTTTCAGTACGGCGTTTCGTTTGTGCCTAGCAACAGAAATTGTACGAAAATCCAATTTACTTTTATTTGTTCTTATAATAAGCTCCGTGATTTGTTTCACTTTCGATCGAAATTAAATCTGAAAAAAAAAAAATTGCCAATGAAGGTATGGATATTAGAATTTTTACAAGTCCCGACGGATCTAATATTAATCTCCATTTTATTAATTATATGTTAAATTAATCTTTAAAAAATATAGGTACCCAGGATAAAACAATGTATGGCCGCTGTCAATAACTAGCCACTACGTACGTTCCACGTGCATGGTAATGATTTCAGAAAGTTTAAATACGTAGTGGCTAGTAACTAGTAACTAATTGTGGCCATACCTGATTTAAAATCTGAGATCGTCGTTGAAGCTAGATACGATTGTTTAAAGTGCCAGTTGCCATCAAATGAACGACACTGAGTACAGGAAAACGCCATTTGAATATTGAAACGTACATTTCAGGTCCAGTTCGGTTCCAATCGAGCTTTCTCCGCTAGTTTAAACTCCTCATAAATTAGATTCCATCGCCAAAAAGGTTTTAAACTGTCGTTAAAACAGTAATAAAGGAAACTTTTAAACGTCTGAGGTTGAAAGTGACAATTGCTTTTTGTAAAAGACTAGTTAGGATAATATAATGGAACCCGAACACGAGACAGGACTATTCAGAACGTATTTACTCTTTCTATCCATCAGCCGAAGTACTTCCACTGCTGATCTGTGCAATAGTCAGTAGGGAAATTTTATTGTTTTTATTTTTACTATGTTTTTATGCTGTTTATACCTTATCCTTGTCCACTAGCTATTTCTATTTTATCGTTGTTTTAAATGTTGTTATTACCCGACTACGGCGGAGGGTTATGATTTTGACCGGTATGTATGTATGTATGTATGTATGTATGTATGTATGTATGTATGTATGTATGTATGTATGTATGTATGTATGTATGTATGTATGTATGTATGTATGTATGTATGTATGTGCATCTGTTCCCACCTAACTTCCAAACGACTTGTCGTAATTTAACAAATGAGGTATCGTTAGAAGCGGCTTAATGGCGCGCTGGTTATAGGCTATGTGACGTCACATAAAATTGCATATGGCGCCCTCTAGAGGACATAATGTCATGAACTAAAAAAAAAACATTTTTTTATGAAACCGTGTGGGGTATCAAATGAAAGAGCTTGATGAGCACATTTCAAAAATATATATATTGTTACCTATAACTCCAAAATAATTAAATAAAAAGTAAGTTTAAAAACTAAAACCCGACTACTAAAAAATCGCGCTCTAAAAACTATGAAACAAGAAAATATTCTCATCTAGAGGATAGCCGTGGTCCGTGTTCATATGCCATTCGGCCCTAAAGGACCTACACGGACCACGGATATCCTCTAGATGAGAATATTTTCTTGTTTCATAGTTTTTAGAGCGCGATTTTTTAGTAGTTGGGTTTTAGTTTTTAAACTTACTTTTTTTATTTTCTCTTTCTCTTCTACAAGCTGCAATAAATATTAATTTGATTTTTATTGATTAAAAGAAATTATTAAGAAATTAAGAAGAAATTATTTTATATACTAAGCTAAATAAAGACTCTGACCCCCATATCAGAGGGTGATCGCGGGCCGGGCCAAAAAGCGCCCGGACAAAAAAAAAATACTTCCACTCCTGGATCCTCCCCCAGTAATTTCTTCAAATTACGGTTTCCACCACTCGCACACTCTTTTATTCTTAAGATGTCATCGGTCTACTTTGTGAGCTCCAGTGGTCGCGCTATTGTAGCACCTATCTTCTTCTTGTCGTATGATTAGTGGCCAGTGATGGGATGTTCTCGAGAACATTCTCACCCACGGAAACTTACTCGTGAGAATTTTCGAGAATTTATCTTCCGAAGCATGTTAAACTTGGTATAAACCTCATTAAACATGCAAGTATGGTGGTTTTAATTGCTATTAACCGCACAAGCCTCGATGATGCCTTATATGTATGCCATTAGGCAACGCTGAGGACGGACTAGTCACGATTGAAAGTTAGGATAACGTCACCCAAAATATGAGATTCTCAAAAATTCTCACGAGTAAGTCTCCGAGGGCGAGAATGTTCTCAAGAACATCCCATCACTATTAGTGGCCAACCTGGTGCCAGTTGTTGTGCCGGCCGAGGGCCTCTGACTGCTGTCCAATTGATAACTATCAGGACCGACGTTTTGCGCGTCCTCAGAAGCACGGAGACGCTCAGTTCGAAATGCCACTGAATGGTCAACCATCTCTGACTGACAACGCCCAGCATCGCTTAACCGATAACCGATAACCGCTTAACCGATAATATGAGGCCTTAGCTTTTCTATAAAACCAAGTGTTGTAAATAGAAATCAAATACTTTAGAGGAAACTTTTAAAAAATCCTGGAATATTTCTTTTTAAAACCATGGACCAATTACTAAGGGGACTGGCCCTAAGCAACTCGGCCCAGTGGTCGGCCTAGTACTAACATCGACATAAGACGAAGCGAGTAGTTCAACTATTTACCGGTAGATAGAACAATGAAAATGAAAAAACAATGACCACGTTTTTTTTGGCACCTCTTTCTTTAGTCTTTACTCTGTGTTTAAAACCTTCAGTACCATCCGTGAATGTTTTAAGCCCGCACAGAATTCCACGCTCCAGTTGACATGCCTCCACGTTTTCCACATTAGTAATACGAACTCTGTTTGTTGCAGGACTGCGAGCGGCATACACTGAGCTGATTGTACGCGTAAGTACCCACATGCTTACATGCTCTAACTACCTGCACTAAATTGAACTATTCACATGAAACGCTGTTTGAAGGAAACGTTAGCTTACTTGACTTCTATACATGTCGGATAGCATACGAGGCATCTTGGATGCACCAATTAATTGGTGCGTGCGGATGCCTGACCCGAGCAATCATGGTACACCACCAAGCCAACTAGGCGCCTGTCAAATGTGACGTCACACGCACAACAAGGCGGTGGCGGTGCGGGCGGGAAGCCGCAGGCGGTGGCGGGTGTGCGGGCGGTATGCGGGCGGGGAAGCCGCATTCCTCCGAGTGCCTAGTTGGCTTGGTGGAGTAGTATGACATGAATTTTGTTGAAACAGAGTGCTCGGGCGCGGCATGCGCCTGATGTCGACGCAGCCATTGAATAAATTAATAAACCTAGTCAATTTATTATGGGTACTTATTTGTATGTATTTATTAACGTGAACATCGTTGTTTGCAACTCGTGATTCCATTCCCGGTTTTGGTAGTCGACCGGAATTCATGATGAGCCCGTTCTGAAACTACGTTAACCATGATTCGACTGATTGATTATACCTTTATTCCGTAGACCGTGTAAAGGTTAACGAAAATGTATTTATCGTTCCACGTAAACGTACAATGATATTACGAAGTTTGGTATAATATTATCGATATGGTAGATACTCAGTCAAGACAAACTACACGTTACCTTAATAATAATTACTTGCCGAGTTGGATTCACTTCTTAGGTTTTTGAATATTTGATACAAGTTTTTTGTTGTGCCCTTTTCAAATGACTAGAAAACAGTGAATACCAAAGACAAAATAACTTTCTTCTAATGTATATAGTGAAATGCGGCCAGCCTGCTGGGAACCTTTGGTATCGACGACGATGTCGACCTTTTATATTATAATTTGTTTTTCTATTTATTATTTTATCTTTTCTTTCGTTGTAGTTTTTAGTATAGTTCTTGTTGTATGTATGTAAATAATATACTGCTAAACTGAATTTGGATGTAAATAGATTATTAATTATATAGTGAAAATACTATACGTATTAAATAAATAGTCCGTGAGAATTTCGCATTTATACAAGTTTATAACATTGGCGGCAATTTTTTTAAGTTGTAATTTTGATTAATTTTTTTCGCTATTTCGTTTTTGGCCACACTTTGTGTACATATTATTATGCGTTAAGTGTCAACTTCGTATCCTGTAGTACCTATCGTAAAATATGAAATTGGTGGTAAGTCTGCAAAAAGCACCAAAATGGGTATTTTATTTGCAAATACAGATTATAAGCCGAGCACATTACCATATTGACAATGTAATTTTGAACATATATTATTCTCACAGCAATTACGGTTTGTGTAAATGCTGCAAACCGAATCCATTCATCTTGAAATAGAGCATGAGTTATACGCCTTATCAGCTTCTAGTACATCATGAATATTTAACTGAGCGAGAGTGGAACCGTTTGCGATAGAATATGCTTATATGTTCAATATAAAGCCAATTTCAGTCTTGCGAATTAGCTATAACTTCACAGGCATTTAATGGAACCAAGTTGAATTGCAAAATTTGTATAACTTTTTGAAACATTTTCAATTCATTATTTGAAAGTTCTGCATAAAACGTATCTTTGTATTGCTTTTTGTATCTTAATGTATTCAGTACTTGGCATATTTTAAGATGGTTTTTGAATAAATCGTTTCACATGGCTAGGTGTAGATAATTTTTTGAGTTCAAACACTATTTCTTTGTTATGAAAACTTATTCTTCACGAATACGATAGATTTCCAGAATACTAATTACTACTAGGCTCCCGATTCTCATGGTACGGAAAGCAACTATAATAGCTACTTTACTCCAATATTTTGTGAGAGAGTGGTTCTACCCCGGTCGAGCCGAAAATTCGTACATTATCGGACTTCCGCAACCTCTATTGGAAGACAAGAAAATATAAAAGTCAAATCATTACTCGCATCTGTGGATGTCAAATACATTTTCGTATCGCTCCGCTGAACATTGGTGGGGCAACAAAAGCTTTTAGTAAATAAGTATGTGCGTATTGTTCGCGAGGGTGTAGGAAATGGCCGTGGAAACGTGTGCTTCTATTACTCGATGTCTGTGTTTCCGTTTGAGAGGCTCAATCGATTTGTCTGATCAACAATTTATGTTGAAGACCATGTTTTAGGGCCATAACACACCTAGTCGCCATGGCGACGTCGCCAACCCCATAGCCAGGTGAAAGTATGTCAAAATATGACAGGTAACATACCTGGCGACTGACTGGCGACTGGAGACGGACTGGCGACCGTCGCCAGTCGGTCGCCAGGTATGTTGCTTGTCATATTTTCACTTGGCTACGGGGTTGGCGACGTCGCCATGGCTCCTAGTTGTGTTATGGCCCTTGGTAATGGATTTCGGTAGAAATTTTGTCTTAACTCTCGTTAGAACAAGCTTTATTGACTAATATTTATGTTCTCATTTCGAGCACAGATGAGCACTTGCAAACGATGAAGGAAAACATGTTGAGGAGACTTGCAAGTCGTCCGAAGGATTGTGAAGTCTTCGATCAAAGAACGTGAAGTTCACCAACTTGCACTGACCACAATTTAATTGAAGATGAATTAAGAAACATAGACTTCTCCTTCATCGTTAATAAATGCACGGAAATTTTGTTAGTTTATATGTAGCTGGTAATCTCTAGAACTCCTGATCCCATACTGAAAATTACACTATCCTAATTGACATGGGCTATATTTTGAAGTACTCTGTGGGCGGAGCCGTGAGTAACAGTTATCTTAAATAAAAAATGAGGATATTACTTTGTTCAATATCTTATTATTCCTTCTTATTCCTTTGATATAATTCCACAATATCTTGCAAAATTAAACCCAAATTTTACAAGGAATGTTTACGAGCCACCAGCGACAGCAAACTGTGTAATTGTGTCTTTTATTTGCATATAAATTTCAGTCATATCTCGAAATAAAGTGTATTGTTATGTCTGGTACTGTAAAACTGTATAGAGGATTCCATTGTTCCGATACTTCCGCAGTGTCTTTTAGAGCGATTTGTACCGTTTCTATTGCTGTTTCGCTGTAAATTAAGATGAATTGGTCCTTTCGTCTCGCAGAAAGCGGGGTATTGTGTTGCGATAGTTGTTTTGATGTGCACATTAACTTATTACTGTCGTTAGATGGGGTAAGATACAATGTGTCCACAATATTTATTTATCACTAGCTTTTCGCTTTGTTGGTGTACATCTCGGGCAAAATTTACATACAAACTTCCATCGTCTACTTTACCCCTTACCTTAGAGCCTCCGCAGACTTGCTACTTTTAGCATCGGCGACCGGCGATTTTGTGACGTATCGATGCTAAGTCGCGTTTCTTCGAGCGCGAACGAGCGAGACGCAGCATCAAAATCGCCGATCGCCGATGCTAAAAGTAGCAAGTCTGCGGAGGCCTTTAAGGGTGGAATTTTCCAAAATCCTTCCTTACTGGATGCCTATACGGTATAAAAGGTATACCGACTATCAAAATCTCATGTTTCTTATAGCAGTTTAGGCGTTTAGGTGTGCGTCGATAGATCAGTCGGTTCATTCAGTCGGGTCACACAGTTTCGTCATAACTTCTCGTGACTTAAATTCCTGAACGCTACCTGCTGCTAATACGTGGCTTAATTCAGTAGCATTAGCAGTAGCATTATACGAGCGTATTTGTCGTGCTAGTCGCGACACGGCTTGTCAATATTGAACATCAACACTGCGTAATGTCGGATGAAGGATCCCGTTAGCGCGGCAGGGTGATTTCTGTTCGATATGCCAGCACATGACGAGCCCGAGCTGTGTTAACGCTATTATTTGGATTAGTATTGCTTTTATTATCATCATCTGCCTTAACTTTTTATTCTTCCATTCATCGCGCCTTTCTTTCATACTTACATCCACTCCAACTTCACTCACTGCTTTTATTATATGACTGCCCAATTTATATGTTACCAAGATTACAGCATTTATGTATTTCTATAGCAAATCCAAGTATTCTTTTGTTGAACTGTAGAGTTTACAAGATTCCCCCCGATATACATATATTGCATATTTTAAGACTACAGCTTCTAGGACAATCATCTCAAAACTAAAATCAATGTCTACGGACTTTCAATCATTTTAAAAGTCACATAACAAAGATAATTGTAAGGATTTCCTCCCATTTCAATTCCAAAGCCAAAACCCAATCTTATTTAACGGCTCTTGCTATAATGATAATAGAAGTCCCACATTAATTAAATCCGTATCTCCTTTGCCTGCCATAAATAACTTCCACATTATGGCCGGGATTCGTAAGCTATAATGTAGGAACATTTTTTGCTCCACTCTAAATGAATTGATTACGTTCATTCTTACTAGAGGAACCTTTAACGCTCAATGTACTTTCATTTTTGTGATCATTTAAATGCTTCATTTAATAATAATTTATTATATCTATGAAGTGAAAACAAGTGAGTTGAAAACATCGTGAGGAAACCTACCTATCCCTCGGAATTAGGTAATAGTCAGTTCCTGTATACACGGCGACAAGGTTCAACACCTGTCACGTTGGGTTCTGACTATCTGGTGAAACCACGTTGGGCTTTGAGTTGGCTTAATACATCCACAGTGTGGTGGTGTATGGCCACTCAATCCTCTGACTACCCCCGAGTGGGGATAAAAGTCGTGACGTTATAGTTAGTTAGTATCTATGAAGTATCACTCGTTCTAGTTGTTTGAGCGTAGGTCGCTCGGTTTACTCCAGAGGGCAATTGCGAAGGGTGTTTCCCGTCGCAAATGGCAATACTGCCCACACCAGATCTCACGGTAGGTATGATGTTATCAAGTCAAGATTTCTTCCTACGCCTAAGATCAAAATAATAAAGATATAAATTTTGCAGTATATTTATACCACCTGACGTGAGCCACCTATATTATTCACAAATGGAATTCAGTCCTACGTAATAGGATACAACCTCTCACCTTTATTTGATTATACAGGGTGAAATCGAAATCGTGGGCAATATTTTAAAATATGACTCTACACATGATTCAGAATATTTTGGGAAACAAATAAAAAAACTAGTGATAAAATTTTTTAACTGTTACACCATACCTGGGTTATACATTTTTATCAATTGATTTGTTGATTAATATTCCCTAAATATTCTGAATCATGTGTAGAATCACCGTTTAAAATTTTGCCCACGAATTCGATTTCACTCAGTATTAAGCTCTTTTGTTGTGTGCGTGTGCACATTTTTAAAACATGCATGCATTTAATTTAAACTTCATAGTTATGCGTGTATAATTAATTTATGAAAACTAAATTAATGTTATGAAAATGGAGCCCAAATTCAATTTTAACGTTAGTGAAGTCTTCAAATAGTTTCAGAGGATTTCATTCAAGTTCCGCTTATCTTAGAAACAAGTTCAACCTTACCCAACGTTACACAAGAATTCTGTGATAAGACTAACTAGTTTACTGTAATTACGACACTGAGACGCTCAAAGTGTGCAACTGTTTAATTTTGCACTTTGGTATTGCACTGTGTTTAATTAATATTCAGATTGGTGTATGTGGTTTAGAATTTGGAGCTAGTCAGGAATATAGAAGTTCATTTTATACATTTAATGAAAGAGACGGCTGTGTTTTCTTGGTATTAGTTTTCATATCCTTAGCGTATTGTTTACAAAAGGAAAATAATAAGGACACTGAACTGTCAGTTCTATTTACCTATAGTCTAACATCTGAAAATGTTCACCTGGGGGGGAAAGTTAGTATTTCTTCCGTGCTATCTGCTTTGATATCTAAAACATCTCTTTTAATGATATCTCTGTTATCCGCGGAAATTTTAAGTTGCGCACGACTTCCGAACTGCACTTTGAAAACACAATTAAGCTTTTGGAGTCCTGCTTACCGAGTGTAGTAACCTTATATCTTTCACTTTACTATTAAGTGTTCACATCTCCTACATTAACTTGGATAACTTTATGACATGTTGGTTGACTTCCCCTCTCTGTTAAGTCGTATGTATAACTTGATTATCTTCATGTGTGGATACTGTTTTATTACTTGACAAAATTTGTTGGTGGTAAGTTTTCGTAGTTGCAACTTCACTTTGTTTCGTCTTTGCTGTTAAGTACCGTTCCTTTGTCTTTGAAACATTATTTTAATCAACGTTACAGTGTTTACAGTAAACCTGTAAACTTGCTTTTGTTTATAAAATACTCCTATCTATCTATCTAAAATTATTCATTTATGGTAGTTTTTCTTTGACAAAAAAATTATAAGTACCTATTCATGATTAGATAAGGTTTTCACAAAAGCCTGAATATAGGCAGATAGTTTGTACCACCTGTCGCAGATCTAACATCTGTTTACTGTCACTCCTAAATAAGACATTTTGATAACGAAACTTTGTGTGTTACGAATCAGTTTGTGTTATAGGTACAACCATGGACCAATTACTAAGCGGACTGGCCCTAAGCTACTCGCCCGAGTGGTCGGCCTAGTACTAACATCGACATAAAACGAAGCGAGTAGTTCAACTATTTACCGGTAGACAGAACAATGAAAATGAAAAAACAATGACCACGTTTTTTTTCTTACATATATCTAATAAGGGCACCTCTTTCTTTAGTCTTTACTCTGTGGGTACAACGATCTCTAAAAAGGTTAAGATCGTTGGTGTATTACAAAGCGGTGTCTGTAATGTCCTTTTAGAAATTATGTTCAAAAGGGTACCAAATTGATAAATTATAAATGCTGCAACATTGCCGTTTTATTTTTGTACTCACCATTTTCGTAAACCTTTAAACGTTTGACCGAAATCGAGATAAATTCGAATGGTTTCAGTTGAAATCATCATCATTAACAACAACATCGGTTTGAAAATTATTCTGCGAAGCTTTTATTATCTTTGAACCGTCAAACTTAATCTTTTAGTGCTCCACTGTTTCCTATTCAATATAATCTCCAATAAAATACTTTGGGGCGATGTAAATGGAAGTGTAACGATCCACTAAGTTCTTTGGTGGACCGCGATCAATTCGAATATAGTTTATTCTTAGGGCCATAACACACCGGGTAGCCATGACGACGTCGCCAGCCACCGTAGCCAACTATTCGTATTGAAATGTATGGGAGGAAACACACCTGGCGACGGACTGCCGACGTCGCCAGTCAATACAAATAGTTTGGATACGTGGCCGGCGACGTCGCCAGCCAACGTGGCAATATTGAAATGTATGACAGGTAACACACCTGGCGACCGACTGGCGACGTCGCCAATCCGTCGCAAGGTGTGATACCTGTCATACATTTCAATACGAATTAGTTGGATACGTGGCCGGCGACGTCGCTATGACTACCCGGTGTATTATGGCCCTTAGGGTTAATAAAGTCGTTCATAACTCCTATTTATGGTTCCGTAGTGGGGTGATTAAGTTACCGATATAGATCTATAAATCCACTTCTGTAGGCAGTCATGTAGGTAGCATTGAGTGGTCTTATATAAGAATCGATGTTATTTCAAGCTCAGGATGATATTCATAAGTTATTTTTAGATGTGGACCAGATGCTTCAATTCATGAAATCAGTAGGTTGAATTTTGTTCAAATGGAGATTGGTTTGGCATCTATGCCAAACTAAAATATGTTTCTAAGCTTAGCGCAGTGGTTCGAGCGTAGGCCGCTCGGCTCACTGCATCGGGTCGTTGCGGGTTCGATTCACGGTAACGCGCAAGTAATGGAAATGGCATTTTCATTATAAGCCCTGAGGGCTTACTCTTGTACAAACGAAAACTAAATTTCGGACGAAATTTCGCGTATTTCCTACTACGTTTCTCATTCATTCCGATATTTCTTACGAACGAAAATAGTTTGACGTTTAGATTCGACAACGATGAAGACGTCAAACAATTTTCGTTCGTAAGAAATGTTGGAATGAATGAGAAAAAAGTAGCAGGAAATACGGGAAATTTCGTTTTCGTTTGTAAAAGAGTAGGGCTCCTAGTCTGGGTGCCACTGGGATCGCCCCCAGTCTATTGTAAAAAAGTATCCATAGTATAAACTTTGCTTAGTTTGGTACCATACAGTTGGTGTGTAAATCTTGCGATATTTATTTATCTTTCTATTATCGTTACTAACAGAAGTGGTGAAAAAATTACTCACTACTTCTGATGGTAACAAAAAATAAAGAAGATTAAGTTACTATTACTTTTTAGACCATTTGCCCGTTCCGTGCGATACCATTCTCGATATCAAAGATCAATATCTTATTTCATATGACCTTAATAAAGAGGCTATCATAGGATAACAATGGTTCAGTACGAAAAGTGAAAAGATATGATAGAATAATATGAGTAGAGTGGAGCGAGCCTTTCATCGCACTCCATTTTATGGACAGTTTTTATAGGACAGCCTTATCTGCATAGTGTAAAATGTTTTAGTTTTGTTAGGGCCTCCGCAGACTTGCTACTTTTAGCATCGGCGACCGGCTATTTTGTGACGTATCGATGCTGCGTCGCGTTTCTTCGAGCGCGTACGAGCGAGACGTAGCATCAAAATCGCCGATCGCCGATGCTAAAAGTAGCTAGTCTGCGGAGGCCCTTACCCTTTGGACATGACCGTTACCCGTTCATGAGTTTCGATGGAAAAATGTATTAAAATACTGTGCTGACTATTTAATCTTATATAAGGTGAATCAGTTATAGTATAAAGAATAACAAGTAACTAGTTGATATTAATCATGTTATAAAATCAATGTTTAAAATTATGTCCGATTTATTTTTCTAAAATCGAATTTATTTTTATAACCTGCACTATTAAAATATCTTACACTATATACACAACCTCTAAACAATTTTGTTGAAAAATCTATGATTTCCGATACAAGAATAAAATATTTTAAATGTACTAAACTTGTGAAATGTTCGCTGCATTTCAACTGAAATAAGCTGCTTCACGCACTGAATAACATCTCAAATGAGATGCTTCTGAACATACCTTCACAATCTTGTGATGTACAAGAACGATTCTACAATATTTTGAATAACATCTAGTTCATGTAACAATAAAATAATTCAAAGGTTTATAGATACACATTGATCAGCAAAAAAACTTTTATTTCGGGTTGCCTGAGACCCATTTTATTGTTCCGTTTTTTAGTACACGTCTTCAAGGAATCACCAAATTCTGTTAACATCAATATCGTAAAAACAGGTTTATGTGCGGTCCCATATAAAATAAACATGTAACGACCTACTTAAATTGGTTGTAGCTGTTGAAATTAAGGTGTTTTCCAAACAGGCTTCTAATTTCATTATAATCGCTTGAACCCATAGAGGAAGAAAAAATATTTTTGATCAGGTTCTAAAGTCCCCTAACGGCTGCCATTTCAATGTCATTTGTAAACAAATGGGAAAATACGATTACCATCGTGCCAAGAATCTGTAGTCTGATGTAGACTGGTAGTCAACAGTCTTGCTATTGTGTTGTAGAATAGCATTGTTCTGTCCTCTGATTAGTCGGTCAGTACGGAGAAACGCTATCGGAGGCAGTTCAATGGCTATAAGACTAATAATTTAACGAATGTTAAACGTGTTGGTAATAGCAATTTGTCGTTGTCATTGACAGACAGTAGACTTAGAAATCCGTCAAAATTGTACAACTTTCATCATATTCTGCGCAATTGTGCTTAAGGGTAGGAGTTGGTTGCGGGCGGCAGTTGCGGCGACGGCAGTTGTCGCTGTCAGTTGCATACAAAATTGTCACGATGACATGTGCCGCGACGGCACTCAATTCTATGGGACTGACGTCTGCCGCCTGCCGTCGGCCATAAGGGTATCAGGATAAAGTTGATGTGGTCATGTTGACAGCTGTGTAAGCGATATACACTTTTGGGATTGGGATTGGATTGGCGTTAGTGTAAACGATTTTGTCTTCCTCAACGTATCGGTACTTACCTAGTTCTAATGACATTTTTTTTTGGTGAAATACAAAATTAGTTTAGTGGTTAGAACGTTTCTGGGGCATCCTTATATAATGTTATTTTACGAATACTAAGCTCAAAAACTGTCATTACCGTTTCCGTGAACGCAAAAATCAAGACCTAGTTCGGTAAATTGATGTTTTCATCTCCGTCTCGGGAACGACGCAGACGTTACTTCACGAACATTTTGGTGAAACCTTAAGAAGACAAATGGGTGTATCATTACCGTCTCCCCTTTCCATCCCCTAGTTATATGAAATTCTTTGCGGGTGACGCCTTAAGATACCGTATAAGTGCTTGCAGTCTAGTAGCTGGTGGAAGTTTTAGTTTTGTTGCAACTCCCGGTCCGGTATTGAAATAAGCGTTATGTTATTATAACCGACACTAGTAACTTCAAATAATAAAAACAAAGGACCCTTAAAATATTCGAATCTACATTAGAAATAGGATTGAATTCTAATTATAAGTACAATTTATGACAAATAAAATTTATAGTGAAGTAAAATTATCATTATAATTTTATCCTTTACAGATTTTCGTTATTTTATAATTTTAATTCTTATACATTAATCATTCAAAGTTCGTGCTATACAGGGAGTAGGGGGCGGCCATTTCACCAGCCAGCGTATCAAATCCGCCCCTGATTATGACTTATGTTATTTTTATACGGAACTCGCAATCCAGTACAATGCAGTTATTCAGAGCACGGTTTTAATAAAAGCCTGTATTTGCGGCACTCGTGCTGTGGACTTATTGAGATATTCCTAGTGTGTGTCCCGACCAAGTTCCTTGTGAAAACTTTTGCCACTCACTCGAAGAGCTTGAGATATGCAAAATCTTTGTACCCACTACGTGAGAATTCGTCTTCTCTATACGATCTATAGTCTAGTCTAGTAAAATAAAATGTAGACTGGAATTATTATACAAATATGGGTGTAATGATTGTAGAGAAATACATGAGATATCTAAAAAACTATTAAATGTAGAAAAAACCTACATTTAGTTGAGGTAGGTATATAATTGCATTTTTTTTTCAGGAGCGTGTCAAAATTTTTATATACTTAAGTGATAAATTGATCGCATTATAGGTACATTGAAATTTTATATGATTTTATCGATGTAAATAATAATTCCCGTTGAATATTACTAATCCATATTCCAAATGTTTGTTCCCCCGTGTCTGTATAAACGTGTTCCATCAGGCACACTGTCATCCCTTTGTTTGTTTAGCCGTGTAAAACGTCCCTTCCTGTTTTATTTATTAGGCTATTACGTAGCCCCTTATGTTGTAAGAAAAGTAACAATAAATAAAGCATACATGTTGAGAAACTCTGACCTTCTGAGCACTATTGACGGGAGCATTTGAACCGGATATAGAGGTCGTGGATTTCATTTCCGGGTGCCAAAAGTGGGTTCTTTTATATATTTTACCTTTATGTTTGTTATATATTATGTTTACTTGTAAATATTCGTTTTTTTTTGGTTCTTAGGAAACATGACCGAAAACATATTTGTTAGTTTGTAAGTTGGACTCCAAAAACGGCTAAATGGATTTTCATGAAACTTTTCAAATGATGATTTGTGTAGTATCTATTAAAATAAAGTTTAAAAACTAAAACCCGACTACTGAAAAATCGCGCTCTAAAAAGTATGAAACAAGAAAATATTCTCATCTAGAGGATAGCCGTGGTCCGTGTAGGTCCTTTGGGCCAAATGGCATATGACCACGGACCACGGCTATCCTCTAGATGAGAATATTTTCTTGTTTCATACTTTTTAGAGCGCGATTTTTCAGTAGTCGGGTTTTAGTTTTTTCATTTCATTTTTCACATACATACATACATACCGGTCAAAATCATAACCCTCCGCCGTAGTCGGGTAAAAAGAAGATTTAGGATAAGAATAATTAAGGTTTGAATAACATTTACTCCAGTTTCGATTTAAATGCATTTAACTCGACCTCACAAATCAAATAAACAACCTCCCTGAAAGTGTTCCCCCATATTTTCACGTTATTTCATACCTTCTGCAAAATAGATGGTTTCACCAAATTCGACGCATAAAATCTGATAGCACGTATTCGAACCCGATACGAGGTATACCAAAAGTAGAAATAAATGATGATTTATTTATGAATCTCTAGAGCAACGGTTGTGCAGTGATCCGATTGAACTGTTAAAATGACAAATATGCCATTACAGTCAAGGTTCTATAAATATCTTTATGTAGGCAAGTAAGTAACAGTCGGTATGTTTTGGTTTATGTTATAAAATTTACATATTATCATGGGATTACAGGATAGGATTGTATAATAAATATCCTGGGACATTCTTTTACACACGGCTACCTGATCCCAAACTAAGCAGAGCTTGTACTATGGAAACCAGATAACTGATTACTACATATACTACTTTTTGTTTGTAAATACATACTTAATATACATAATTACACCCAGACTCGGGACATACAGACATGTTCATGCACACAAATGTATGTCCCGGGTAGTAAGCGAACCTACGACCTGCAGCGTGATAGGCGGAATCTTACCAACAACGCTAACGGGCCCGTCGTTATAAAATCCATTCTTTAACTGAGTATATCATTATTCAACAACCATTTCTTCAGCTCCTTTTTACCCGACTACGGCGGAGGGTTATGATTTTGACCAGTATGTATGTATGTATATATGTATGTGCATCTGTTCCCACCTAACTCCCAAACTACTTGTCGTAATTTGACAAATGAGGTATCGTTAGAAGCGGCTTAACGGCGCGCTGGTTATAGGCTATGTGACGTCACATAAAATTGCATATGGCGCCCTCTTGAGGACATAACGTCATGAACTAAAAAAAAAACTTTTTTTAATGAAACCGTGTGGGGTATCAAATGAAAGAGCTTGAAAAGCACATTTCAAAAATATATATATTGTTACCTATAACTCCAAAATAATTAAATAAAAAGTAAGTTTAAAATATAAAACCCGACTACGGAAAAAACGCGCTCTTTAAAGTATGAAACAAGAAAATATTCTCATCTATAGTACGTTTTTTTATACTTGTCCTATTTGGTAAGCAAAGATGGCGTCTAGCGGGGCGATTGCGTAACTTTTTGACAATGTTTCAATTGGTTTCGTATATAATTGACACAGGATGAACGAAACCAATTGAAACATTGACAAAAAAGTTACGCAATCGCCCCGCTGGACGCCATCTTTGCTTACCAAATAGGACAAGTATAAAAAAACGTACTATAGAGGATAGCCGTGGTCCGTGTTCATATGCCATTTGGCCCTAAAAGACCTACAAGGACCACGGCTATCCTCTAGATGAGAATATTTTCTTGTTTCATACTTTTTAGAGCGCGTTTTTTTTACTCGCTCGAAGCGTTCCAAATTCTGTAAATTCAGCATTATTGGTAAAACTAATAAATTTAAGGGTACCTAATACATAGGTACCCACCCTCGCAATTTTCAGCCGAATCCCTTTCCCACTAATCTTTTAAATGTGACAGGTAATGAAGTGGCCACGTCGATCTTAGGGTAAATCTTTGGTGATAGTTTAAATTACGGTCACGTAGAGGAAAACGTCGTATAGAATGTCCCGAGTCAAGAGGGATGACATTCTGAACGGACCTAACCGGCACTACGTAGAGATACTGTGAGATGGGTTAAATGTTACCTATAAGTCTGTTTTCTTACTCATTATGGGTACAGTATAGGGCCCTGAATCTTTTAACAATTAACCATAGTGAAACCCGTTAATTCTTTAGTGTAAATCGGGAATTCTTGGAGGTCGACTATTGACACGTTGACGGCCAGAGGACTGCTAACAGATGGCCGACAAAATTGGGGTAATCACAGTACCTCTAAAATAATATTAGGCCTTTTAGGTCACGGCCCTACCCTTTATATGCGGGGATTCAGGCCAGAATCTACCACGTTGCCCAAGTACACAAAAAAATAGCATTTCTAAAACTAAGCCAGATGAAGCTTCTATTGTGCTTTCCACAGCATACCACCTAACCTCGCAAAAGCATTTAGGAGGTACTAACTAGACCCGTTAGGGTGCGTTTCCACTCACGCGGAGCGGACCGTGAATTGGCCAATCACAGTGCTCGAAATCTCCACTCCGCTCTTGGTCCATCACAGTTGGCCAGTCACAGCCCGCCGCTCCGCTCCGATCCGCTCCGATCCGCTCCGCCCAGCTCCGCATCAAAGGAAACGCACCCTTAGTTATGTTAATATCTTATCATTAAACAAAAACACCACCAGACCTTTAAAGTCGTCAACGAAAATCACCTCTACATCAACTCAACATCACGCCGATATCGTATTATTTTATCAGGCATACTTTGAGACAAAATAATTGCTTACACTTTGGCAGTCGACGTTGTGTTGGTGCAATTACGCATTTTGCCAAATTGCCATATTTTTTGCTTGAGCAACGTTAGTAAATACTCCAGTCTCTAATACGTTCTTAGTTATTTCTAGGAACGGTGTGTAGGTGAGTGGGAGGGTCCTGATTGGATAAAAATATGATGTAGAAACTTAACTTTGAGTTTATAAAAGCTCTACGTAAAATATTACTAGACTTGTAATAGGTTTCTTTACGGTTAATATTAGAACTTCTTACGAAAAACCATATCAATTTCGAATTTAAGAGAGATAAAAAATGCTTTGAGGAATTAGTTGTAAAAGATTGTACTTAAATATTTTTCAGATAGTAGATAGATGAAAGATTTCAAACCTTAATAACAGCTACCAGGCCACCAAGCCAACTAGGCACTTGTAAAATGTTACGTCACCCGCACAACAAGGCGATGGCGCACAGTGTATTATGAACCCCATTTTTGTTGCATGCTGTTTTTATTAAAGAAATAGATAGTTCTTATCATTTTAAGCATTAGAGTAAAACTCCGGAGTCGATACGGCAAGTAGTTTTTTTTTATAAAAATTGCCAAAGTTTACCATTATCCGGGTCCTAAAAATCACAAAAAAAATGAATAAAAAATAACAAAACTACTTATGTAAGTTTTGATTACAGTCAATAATTACACACATAATATTACATATTTACACAAGTTTTCATCCATTTAGCTTGAGTAATTAAAAAGATATAATTTATTATTCAATTTTTCTTCATCATTTTTTTACTCCGTCATAATGGCGTATTAGATTATGATTTCTAGATTAAACGATTGCTTAAATTTGCCTTTATTGATGTTATTAAAATCACATTCTAATTCCGCGTTATTTCAAAGTTATCGGTGATTATCTTGTTTCGGTCAGGGTTGTCACTTTCGTATATCCGGATACTATTAATGTTTTCCGGATCAAATTTATTTGTTCAGAAAATCAATAGTGATACTAATTTTTAGGGAACCACAAAAGGAAAACATGGAACCCTTATAGAATCACTTTGTTGTCTATCTGTCTGTCTGTCGGTCGGTCTGACAAGACGTGTACAGTCCAAACCACTGGTATTAGAAAAATGCAATATTAATACTAAATAGATACCTTGTATAGCGTAAACATCTGCTAAGGAACATTTTTGGAAAATGGTACGCCTAAGGGGTGATTAATGGGTAAATGTTTCCGTGGGGCCCTAAAAATTATGAATGCGTTTCTTTTCCTATTAAGTTTGTACGGACACCTCCGGTATTGTAGGGGTTTTAGCATTTGCCTAACCACTGACGAGGGTGGACTCCTTCACATGCCGCATGTGCAATTCATCGAAAATCATAAAAACTTAGTTTGACGACCGCTACGTGCAGTGGATTGAGTATGGAAACGCACCGTAGCCACGATCACCAAAGGCCTCAAATACCCGGATGGTCTCTCACCGCGGAGATTCCGCTGATTCCGTAGTGCTAATTTTACTAAACCCAACCTGAATGTATCCTCCGTATCATGCACTAGCGATAATTTCATAGAAATTATCACAATCGATATTGGAAGCTGCACGATCACATCGAATTTCGATGACCGAACTATTAAAATAGTTGTCGGCGATTTCAATGGCCACAGTATAACTTGGGGATATAGCGAAACAAACTCTGATGGTACCACTGTTGAGGAATGGGCATCCTTGGATCTAACACTGCTCCATGATCCAAAACTCAAACCATCGTTTAACAGCTGTCGATGGAAAAAAGGTACAACCCTGACTTAATATTTACCAGCTCAAACATCGGTTACCAATACATTAGGTCAATTTGCCCCCCTATTCCCAAGACCCAACACAGACCCATCGCATGTGTAGGTCAAGCTACTATAAGACCAAGGCAGGTCCCCTTTGCTCGCCGGTTTAACCCTGCAAAGGCAAACTGGGATTGGTTTTCAGAATACGTAAACGCAAAGCTGGATAATCTTGAGCCCATACCTGACAACTATGAAAAGTTTATCAAGGTCATAAGAACCGCCTCCAGGAAAAGCATTCCGAGGGGTTGCCGTAGCTCGTATATTCTAGGTCTCAATTAGGCCTCCGCTAATATTTTAGTTAACTATGAGCAACTGTGCAGCAACGATCCGTTCTCTGAGGACACGCTAATGGCTGGTAATTTCCTGATGCAAATGGTCAGTGAAAACCGACGAGAATCGTGGATGTCTACATTCTCAAACATTAACATGACTCACAACAGCAAAAAAGCTTGGACTACAGTAAAGAAACTCACAGGAGACCCTCCCCCCGCCACAAACCAATGCCAAGGTACAGCAAACCAAGTGGCGCATCAGCTTTTGCTTAATAGCAAACCACTCAATCGTATGTCTAGGCTCGAAAAAAACTAATAGCTCAGTAAGTAACTCAAACGAAATTAGCAAACCTTTTACACTTTCGGAAATAACACTTGCCATCAAAGCCCTAAAGAACGGGAAAGCCGCAGGGATAGATGACTTATTGGTTGAACGAATCAAACATCTTGGGCCGCCTGCGGTATCCTGGATTTTGAAGTGCTTCAATAATTGCCTCAAAACACTCAAAATTCCAAAAATGTGGCACCGTGCTAAAGTGGTAGCACTTTTGAAGCCTGGGAAGTCTCCTGACGAACCTTAAAGTTACAGACCCATTTCCTTTCTATGTCACCTGTACAAACTATTTGAGAGGCTTCTCCTCAACCGCCTGTCCCCCATTATAGAGCCAAAGCTCATCCCTGAACAAGCAGGCTTCAGACCCGGAAAATCTTGTTGCAGTCCGACACTCAAGCTTACCCAGCATATCGAACTTAAACTTCTTCGTAACCGTCGTTTTCAAGTACATCTTCTCTCAAAAAGCAGTAGATGGCGTTGTCTAAAAAACGGTCTCCCTCAAGGGAGTGTGCTAGCACCAACTCTTTTCAACGTATACACAAATGACCAACCAAGCAACCCATTCTCAAGACGCTTTTTATATGCGGACGACCTAGCTCTGACAACACAAACATCCACTTTCAAGGAGGCTAAAGGAAAGCTCTCAGCGGCCTTGGTTGAACTGGGGGATTATTTTCAAGCGAATGACCTAAGACCTAATCCGACAAAAACACAGACCTGTGTATATCACCTGCGCAACTACCAAGCTAACCGGACTCTAAATATAACTTGGCAAGGAGTACCCATCAAGCATGAACACTTTCCAACATATTTGGGAGTTACGCTCGACAGATCTCCGAATTACAAAAAACAGTGCGACTAAACAAAAATGAAGATCGGGGCCCGAAACAGCCTACTTCGTCGTCTAAAAAGCACTAACTGAGGAGCATACCCAGAAGTGCTCCGTACGACAGGTCTGGCAATCTGCTTCTCCGCCGGCGAATACGCTTGCCCGGTTTGGAACCGGTCCGCACACGCCAAAGTCGTAGACGCCGCGCTGAATACCTTGTAAATAAGGTCTAACCATAGTAGAGTAGAACTGTTGACACGAAAAGAAGAAGAAGCATCTGCATCGGGTAGCTGCGAGTTTAATTTCCGGCAGAGCCAAATTTTGAAAACGACTATTCCGCAATTTGTCCTGGTCTAAGTGTCACTGGGATCGCCCTCAGTCCATTGTACGGTACAAAAGTTGCTTAGTTTAGGACCATACAGTTGGTGTTTTAGCCTGCCTATATTCATTTATTTATAACAACGAAACTAAATAGATTCGTTTTTTTTTTACTATGGAACCCTAAAAAAATTAAAACAATTTAATAGAACAAAAGTTGATCACTTTTATGTACCTCATCATCACATAAAGTTTGATGCATTGTTTAGGTCATTTTCTATAATTAAAATTAAATTAATATATTCAGTAAAGGTGACAACCCTAGGCCTTAAAAATCCGGATAAAAGTTAAATCAGTTATAACTTTGAGATAACGCGGAATTAGAATGTGATTTTAATAACATCAATAAAGGCAAATTTAAGCAATCGTTTAATCTAGAAATCATAATCTAATACGCCATTATGACGGAGTAAAAAAATGATGAATAAAAATTGAATAATAAATTATATCTTTTTAATTACTCAAGCTAAATGGATGAAAACTTGTGTAAATATGTAATATTATGTGAGAAATTATTGACTGTAATCAAAACTTACATAATTAGTTTAGTTTTTTTTAATTAAATTTTTTTGTGATTTTTAGGACCCGGATTATGGTGAACTTTGGCAATTTTTATAAAAAAATCTTCTTGCCGTATCGACTCCGGAGTTTTACTCTAAGGCTTAAAATGATAAGAACTATCTATTTCTATAATAAAAACAGCATGCAACAAAAATGGGGTTCATAACACACTGTGTGGCGGTGTGCGGGCGGCGTACGGGCGGAAAGTGGCAGACGGTGGCGGGTGTTCGGGCGGGGAAGGCATTCCACCCAAGCGCCTACTTGGCTTGGTAAAGTGGATACAGCAGAATATAACACTTAATCATTTGTACTTACAGTGATAAATCGCTTCGCCACTCGTCCATCAAATACCGTTTCATTAAATCCACTATCGAGCAGGCTACTTCATGAAAAAGTTAACGTAGCCTATTCTTGCCCAATCAGGTATAGAGTAAAGCCAATACTTAGCTTCGGGATATTCATCTTTGCCACTAAATGCCAATGTTCAAGGGAGCTAAACAAAAGTTCTTAAGTGATTTCTTTGGCAAAAGTCGTTTAATCTTGACGTTTTGTACTACCTTCTTTCAAGAAAATTAGGAACCGTCAAAAGTCAAATATAGACAGCACTATTTCTAAGGCCACAAAAAATAATAATTATGTTTAAATAATAATTTTAAATATTAAAATAAAAAGATAGTTAACACCTTTCCTTAAGTTTTTTTTAGCCTACTTTTGTGTCCAACTCCTGAGCAAAGGCCTCTCCTTGACTTCTCCACAAAGCACGATTTTAGAGGTCACCAACCAAGTATTCCCCGTAAGTATTTTATATCGGAAAAAATAAATAAATGAATACTAGTAATACAAAGCCAAGACATCCCTGTCTGAAGGCAAAAGGGGAGGCCTTTGCCCAACAGTGGGAAACTCTACATAGGCTGTAAAAAATGGTTTGTCACTACCTAATACGATAAAACGCCCCAATTTATTGTCAGCGTTAAACAAAAAGGCGAGCTTATTTCTGTTGTTTTTCATATTAGACGCCCCGTAATAGAATCCATGAATCATGTTTAATTCAATTTTGATAATATCCGGTCCCACCGCATTTTATTTTCGTCCTTGATCCCAAATTCTGTATTTATAGTTCGGCTTTTATGCGCGAAATATTTCGGCTATTTGATATATTGAGATCGGTATATCAAGATAATTTATTAGTATGCTAATAAATTAACAAGCCCCGCGGGCTAGCTTGCATGCTTTTTGGAAAATTTATCGGTACTTCCTTATCGGAATTTTGTTTGACTTCGCCTTCATGCTTATTAAAATATCTTTAGGGCACGGTATTCGCAGATAATTATAACTTTTATTCACCAAATCAATTTGACGTTTTGACAGTTATTTCATACAATAGGTATAGTCCGCGACAGGTTCGGATGACATTCGGGGTATGAGCTTTTCCAGAATAAAATCCGAATCAAAATTAGCAGTGGCCCGATTCACGTAACAAAAACCGTAACGATGTCTCAGCGATATAGTCGTTGATAGACTTTTTGTAATACGAAAAGGCTATCAACGACTATATCGCTGAAACATCGTTACGGTTTTGGTTACGTGAATCGGGCTACAGGACCCGATAAACAATTATAATCGCCAACAAAATTATTAAATTAAATTATTTTGTTGCGTTGCGGGTCCTGCTAATTTTGATTCGGATTTTATTCTGCACAAAGCTCATAACCCGAATCATCCGAACCTGTCGCCTTCTATACCTATGTGTCATAACGGCAAATTTATTTGGATGATAAACGCAAGGAATTTATAATATAAGTGGATAAAAAAAATTTAGTAATGTAGACTTTTTATATTGATTTGTTGTAGAATTGTATTACAAAATACATTTCAATATGAAATGTCCCTAAATGAACACTCGTACCTACGTTGTATACAAAAGACAAAACTGTTATTTCTTATCTCCGCTCTCTCTCGCAACATTTTCCCATTCTATTTATACAAAAGCCCTCACAAAGCAATTCGTATGTACATACATAAGTACTGTTGTAACATTTCTACTTAATACTGATTTTTCCTTTTAAGCATTTTTCCATAAAACCCGGGGCTGTGTGACGGCGTAATCTCTCCCTCCTTTTACGAATGGGGGTAGAGATATGACATGCTCTAAGAGGAATGTTAAAATTTGGTAAGCTTTCGGAGTTACCATTGTAATAGGCTGCGTCTACATCAGGCGCATTCCGCCCCGAGCAGTAAGTTTTGACGTCGGAACGCATAGATATATTGTCAAAACATGAGTATTTGAGCGAGCCATGCGAGGCATCTGGATACACCAATTTAATCAAACTACCACATAGGTAGGTACTTCGGGTGTATTACGAAAATATATTAAGTTTCAGCTACTTGTCGCATTTACTGACACAAAACTTACGTATATCGTACAGCTTTATCGGCAAGCTTATTTCTAAATGATGGGTATCAATCCTTCCTCAAATACGTGTGATATGATCTGATATTACTGGCATTTTCGTCCATCCATCAGTCGGAAGACTTCACCGCTGGACATTAGCCTTCTCCCGACTTCCATGTATCACGGTCCTCCACCACTCGCATCCACTGGCTGCCTGCGTCGTCACGTGTAATGTCATCGACCCAGTTCGTGGTAGTGTAATACCCCCCAATATTGCACAATGACCGCTCTATATTTCAATATTCTACTATCATATTAACGACCTTATACTTTCGGTAACTTCCCAAATATCGCATTCACAAATCGATCTTTATGATACCCACAAAATGCGTGCGTAAAAATATATTCGGAAAAGCACAACGCGTAAATCCGGCCGGAATGTCCGTTATTTATTTACTAGTTTTAGTTTAGTTATAAAACTGTGTCATTGACCTATTTGGCAAGTATTACGGGATGCTAGAAGCGTTACGAAAGTTCTGGTTAGAAAAAAACATGGGGAACATTATGGGAATGACGTTATCCTTGTGATATACGAGTGATGTGTGTGAAAAGTTTAATATTAATGTTTGTGGCACCTACTCTTCTATTTAAATACCTTGATCTAAAGGTGGGAGTTCGATCAACGCGGCAAGACAGCAGACGTCAGTCGGTCCATAGAAATTGAATGCCGTCTGCAGTCACGGCACATGTCACCGCCACAATTTCTATGGATCGACTGACGTCTGCTGTCTTGCCGCGTTGATCGAACTCCCACCTTTCAGGCCAACAAAAGAAAATCATTGCTGCGTCTTCATGTTGGCTTGGTGCCAGCAGCGATTTTGCAACTAACCAAAGAAAAGAAATACCGTAGTTACATATATCAAAATAAACGAATACCGCGAGTCGCTTCATACCACAAAATACTGCAGAACCTTTAGAAAAATATATTAGAAATATAATATGGTTGATGCCAAGAAATAATTTAATATCACAAAGTTCTCTCCGTTGATATTTCATTGTAGCGAAATTGCAATCTCCAAGTAAAATGTTCTGTCATAGAACGATGTATCATTTAATCTTCCCGAATAATCCCCCACTGGGTTATTCCCGCCCGCTCCAAATCTATTGTTCTCTAAACCAGATGATTCCAAACATTTATTCCCGGTGGCTCCAAGGCATTTCAACGGCATCCGTAACAATTTCGTTCCCAGTGGCTCCGAAGATGTAAATTATTCAATATTTTTACAATAACATTCTTGGAGTCTTTGGGAATAAAATCATGGAGCGTCCGGGAATAACCTCTCCCACGACTTACCAGTCCTGAAAACTCGCTTCCACGAATTCAACTTATTTTGATCTCATTTTTACACAACTATAATCGTGTTTCCTGCAACTTTGTTCACGACTGTACTCTGTACGCTTATCTGAAGAGAACGTAGTAGAGATCTAGATTTTTGAACTAAATAGCACGTGGAATAAACTGGATATGGTTGCCAATTAAGACGATACAAGAAAAAAATGAATTTTAGTTTCGGGGTGTGGCTAGCGTCGCGTGAGCTGCCGAAGGATATATCCCTCTCGCTTAGCTAGGACAGAACAGCTATGGAGTAGACTATAGTATAGTTATTTTTTGAAGGAACAATATTGTTTAATTCGTACAATTAAAATAATATGTCCCAGTGCACCTTTTAAAATAGATGAAATGGATGAAAATATTCAAATATATTTTTTTCGTTTTATATGGGATTTTTATGTCGAGTGTATTTGAAAAAAATAATTTAATTTCTATGTTGTTTTTATTGCTGAAGACAAAGTAAGTCAAAAGAAGACAAACGATACCTACAATATGCTGATAGATACGCATAACAATACTTCGATCGTATAATAGCCTATAACCAGCGGACGATCCAGACGCGTCCAACGATATCTCATTAGTCAAATTATTATGATATAAAAATAGTTTGGACGTTATACGGGAGCAGATGAACATACATACATATCGGTCAAAATCATAACCCTCCGCCCACCGTAGTCGGGTAAAAATGTACATACTCTGTGTCAGTGACTGACTGCCGGATATGAGTATCTTTTTCATGTTTCGTAGGCAAAGGAATACTTTGGTACTTAACTTCGATGCCGATCATGAAGTCATCAGCGGTGTCATAATATTTATTTTTACCATATTTAATTTATTTTTTAATTTAATTTTCAGTTTTTATTAATTTTATTGATTTAACCATGCATTTATTTATTGTTTATCTTTTTACACGACTGCCCAAAAAAAAAAGAGTGTATATGTGTTTAGGGTTCATGTATGTATGTATGTTTGTATGTTTGTATGTTTGTATGTGAGATTCTTTATTCCACCATAACTTATAAATGCCTGAACGGATTTCGATGTATGGAGTATCGTTAGAATCCTTACATCATTCCGGGTAACACTGGGTATATTATTTTTGAAAAAAATCAATATGGCGGCATTATGGCTCAACTTTAATATGTGAAAAACAAATTTTTTTTCTTTCATTATTACAACATGGGTATCAAATTGAAGGCCTTGATGAGCACAGTCCAAAACTGTAGAATTTATAGGCATAATTTAACATAGGTAGGGTGTACATGCAAAACAAATATATCATTTTTGGCTGCTGTCACTAAAATGCATAAAATAAAAATAAATAATTTAAAAAATTAAAAACACGACTGCCCTGCCAAAAAACGAACTAAAACGTATAAAACAAGTGCAGTGTCATTGCAGTCGGGGGCCCTCTTAGATTAAATATGTTCCACAGAACGGTCCCCCGACTGCAATGACACTGCACTTGTTTTATACTTTTTAGTTCGTTTTTTGGCAGGGCAGTCGTGTTTTTTTATCTTTATTTTTTTATCTATCAAAATCACCCTTAGACTGGTTACCGCCACAGGTGACAAGAGGGCTGGGTCTTTCCTTGCTCAAAAAATTCGCTTGACAACAGGAACAGCTTGAATACAGGGAGGACATGCAGCCAGTATCCCACGCGGACGGTATTTGTTTAATTAGGGGTAGGTTTTTATTTTATTGTATTTTATTTTAATTTATGTTATATTATATTGTATTTTAATGATAAAACATAAAAAATATGTTTTTATTTTTTTAATTTTTTTTACTTTTATTTATTGTTTTATATTTATTGTGAAATTATAATAATTTTAATAATCAATATTGGACTATGTCTGAAACAAATACATTGAATTGAATAATTTAAATACAAAAATTATCACATTAACTCGTTAAATCACGGTTTACACCCGCTAGAACGAAAAAGATCCTAACATGGTAGGTAGGACCTGAGGGTTGGCCAGTTAATTACTTAAAATACACTATATTTATTTCAAGAAAACATTCATAAGATCTGAAGGCGTCGGACTCGCACATAAAGGGTTCCGTACCACCGTAGAATAAACACATCAAAAATATCAAGTTTGATATTTATTTTTAAATGTTATTATATTTTTAGTATTTGTTCTGCACCGGCAACAGAAATACACATTCAGTGAAAATTTCAACTCTCTACCTGTTACGGTTCGTGAGATACAGCCCGCGCTGACAGACGGACAGACAGACAGACGGACAGCGTAGGCCTAGTAATAGGGTCCCGTTAGCACCCTTTGGAACCCTAAAAAGTAGCCTATGTTCTCCGCCAAGACCCAGTCTATCTCCATACCAAAATTCATCAACATTGGTTCAGCGGTTTAGCCGTGAAAAGGTAACAGACAGAGTTACTTTCGTTTATAATATAATAGATTGAATAGGACGGACAAACATTTTCCTATCCATATCTGTAATGTTATTTTTTACGATAATTTATTGATGTATGATATATTTATTACTTGCCCATCCATACCTACAACAAACGCAATAAAGCGACTCCATTGTTTTGACAAGCAATGTATTCCCACTGTCGGCCCAAGACCATGCTGCAAGTATATAACAGTAAGCGAAATAGGGAGTTTTTACAGAAATGACACGAATAACTATGAAATGACAAGAGATGACACAAAATGACAAGAGATGACACAAAATGACAAGAGATGAAAAGAAATTACACAAGACAAGGAAAAGCAAACGAAAATCACGCTGCAGTGCAGGTCGTAGGTTCGATTCCTGCCCAGGACATGCATTTGTGTGCATGAACATGTCCGCATGTCCCGAGTCTAGGTGTAATTAAGTGTATATTTAGTTTGTATTTACAAACAAAAAGTAGTATATGTAGTAATATCAGTTATCTGGTTTCCATAGTACAAGCTCTGCTTAGTTTGGGATCAGGTAGTCATGTGTAAAAGAATTTCCAAGGATATTTATTTATTTATCATAGGCGTCGGCGGACTGTAAATACTGTACTGTACCTGTAATGTGGCACGACCGTAATATTTTTTCGTAATATTTTTAAAAAAATCCTTCACAGGTCCGACGTCGAACAAGTCCGAGCGGACACTGACAATACAAAGTTAGAGAGAGACATGGTTAGTTCAAGTACTTAAAATGTGAGATGGCGATATTGTGCGCGCGCTCGGAAATAAACAACGTAAGCGCCAAACCACATTTACTTGAATTAAAAAAAAACTACTTCATGAATTAAAATATGGTTGAAGGGTAGTTTAGATATCATTATTTGCTATGTTTTAGAAATAATTTCGTGATCTAAATCGTAAAAACATCGTGGTAGCAAGGAAAATTGTAAATAATTAGAGCTCATTTCATAAAATTTTTTTATCGAGAAAATTTTATCAAATCGTGATTTGGATTTAAAGATACTCAAGATAATATAGTCAAAAATCATACATCTAAATATAAGATTCCTAGTCCACATACTTACTTAAAGAAACAGTAGAATAGAAAATCAACCAAATTTCGAACCCTCCTCTTAAGTTTAAAGTTAGGGTGCCATTTCATAGAATTCAGCTTTTGTTCCAACCATAATAAGTTATTAAGTTTACAACTGCCATATTTTCACGTTCTGGTTTATACCATAGATAAGTACCATAAAATCCTACACGTTAAGATAATTTTGTAAGTACTTTATAAAAATAGAACAGGTAGGTAGGTAAGAATTTTAGAAATTATAACTAGAAATAAAAATATTCTTCAGTGGCGGCGTCTTCATCAGGCGCATGCCTCGCGCGAGCACTCACTTTTGACGTCGGAACGCATAGACGTAATGTCATAATATGAGTGCTCGGGTGAGGCATGCGCGCCACATGGACACATCTAGTAAACGGCTTTTTTTGTCTCATTTATGAACACTTAACATGGATGCTAATCACAAATTACTAGTAAGATAATTTTGATACCGTTAAAAATATCACTTTGTTACACTACGACTATGAAAAGGAGGCAGCAGGTGCATTTAGTGTAGTCAAATTTAGTTTTATGCCAAAATCACCTTAGAGTAGTCTTTAGATGTTATGCCATAATAGCACCTAAGTCTAATAAAATAGAGTATGTTAACTTTGTGGAAACAGTAACCGAAAATATAAATATAGAGACATTTCGACCCACGTCGAACTCTACTTTGACATAACATTACAAATGTAGGTATCACGACTACCGTACTGTATAAATTCTTAATTTGGGGAATATAAATATTCTTTGGGGCTGTGTGCGCAATGGGGCGAGTAAGACTTCCTAATAGATATCTGTACTGACAGGTTCTTGGCGCTGAGATCAGTCCACAGCATCCGCAATGAATATTGCGACATCCAATAAGGTTTGCACAAACACAAACCTCAATAGGTGTGTCCATATGCCGCGCATGCCTCGCACGAGCACTCATGATGCGACTTTATGTCTGTATTTCAACGTCAAATCTGAGTACTCGGGTGAGGCATGCGCCTGATGTAGACGCGGCCTTTGGCTACGTCTACATCAGGCACATGCCGCACCCGAGCACTCCGTTTCGATGTGGGAACGCATAGACATAATGTCATAACATTAGTGCTCGGGCGAGGCATGCAAGGCATCGTGACGCATCAATTTATTAGTGTGAAGTTACTATTATGGTCTTTTTATGTAAGCCCGATCCTCACCCCCTTCTTCCCTCCCTCTGTCCCCTTACCTTTATTACCCTTCAGGTTGGCAACGTATAGCGATGCCTTTGCAAGAACCTATAGGCTACAGTAACTGCTAAGCATCGGATACCTAGTCCTCACGCTTGTTTGCCGCCTTATAGTTATTATAGAAAAGCAACATTTAGACATTTTATCTCTTTAACCCGGAACGAAGATCTACGTGACACATAATTGATGTTCTGTTGTGTCTGGAATCACGGCATACCAGTGGTTAAATTTTCTTCAAAGTTAGGAACTCACATGAGAAGTTTTCTTTGCGCCAGCACGTTATAGCATGCTAATTAATATGCCACTTTCAGTACAGTACGCGGGCCAAAAGTGAAGTTTTAATTGGCAACACTAGTGCCAAAAGATGGGGTAACGTTGGCACACAAGGTGACTATAATGAAGATTTTCTAGACGGAAACTTGTAAGAATAATTAGTAATAGGGGACTGATTATTGCAAATTTGTAAGAAAAAAATTACCTATAGACAGGCCTGATTGAGACTCCGCCTTTTACAATAACCCCCATCCCCATATATCCATTGACAAGTAATTACTTTTACTTAAGTAAATTCTAAGGTAAGACCTATTAATAGGTGAGTAATTTGGTGTTAGGTAATCTAGGTAGAATAGGTAGTAAGGACCTGTCAAAACGGGATTATGATTTTTCATAGAATAACGACAATAATGATGATTGATTGTTTATCGAAAGTGAACCACATTTATTTTTTTATTATAATAAATATCTTATAGAGTACCTACTTGTCAAGACGCGATTGACAGCCAGGTTTTGGGCTTAGAAAAGACTTAAGAATAAGTAATGACTTAACTTAATAGACACGGGTGTAAGTATTAGCTTTCATTAATTAAGTAAAACTATTAACCCTACAAAGTCAATTACACTTCGATCTACTAGTAACAAACAACGATGAAAATCTTGGTTCCCTTTGAAGATATATCAAATTCAGCTCATGCCTCATTTTTTATGCTTTAATATCATTGCGTCGGCTCCCGTCTGCGCAGCTTCCTTCCTTATCAAATTAAGCAATCCCTGGCATACCGTATCTCGATAAATTTATTGAAGATAAGATTATGAACTCAATCTAATTATATCAACTACTTTGATACAATTCGATATCTATCGACCGGGATAGTAGCACCCTCTCACAGAATATTGGCGTAAAGTAGATATCACAGCTGCGTTTTGTACGATGAGTGAGAGAGCCGGAAGCCTAACTCCTACCCCTCCGTCCCCTCCCTCTGTCCCACTCCCTTTCAGGTCGGCAACGTGCGAGCGATGCCGTTGGTATTGCAAGCATATAGGTGCTTGCAATAGCCATAGAGACTACTGTAACTGCTTAACATGAAGAGGGCCATACGATTTTCTGTCACCTTAATTTAATTATTACTATCGTAGCTGCTATCGACAACTTTGATTTAGCGAGTAATGAGTACTTAAATTGATTAGTTCCAGACTTGATATAACTTGAATTGTAATTTGCATTTATAATTGATTGCTTGTAATATTCTTTGAGGTCGACGGGTAAGTTTGTCAGATAAAACCGCGAAATTTTTCTTAGAAACCCAGGAGCTGAATTATTTTCGCCTTGTCGTTCTCAATGTCATTTTCACCTGACCTTAAAATATGCTATGTCATAAGTTTAAGCGATTTGTATTAAGCTTCAAGAATCACTTCGGCAAATGCGAAAAATGAATTTAATGTGGATTTTACGATATTCTAACTTTTTTACGTTTAGTTCTAAGAACCAACATTTATCTAGGCAGAAGTTATTTTTTTGCGCGAGCAATATTTTTGCGAATTCCATTTTTCTTGGAAACTTTTTTAATGGTTCTAATGAGACATTTTGACAATAGATTTGGTGCGTCCAGATGCCTCGCATGCCTCGCCCGAGCACTCATGACATTATGTTCAGCATGCGCCTGATGTAGACGCAGCCAGTAAGTGCGTCTACAGACGAGTTGAGCACTCAAGGAATCAGTTTTGATGTCTGACCACGTAGACATAATGTCAAAAAATGATTGCTCGGGTGCACTGCTTGGCTCATGTCGACACACCTATTGGCTGCGTCTACATCAGACGCATGCCGCGCCCGAGCACTAAGTTTTTACGACGTAACGCATAATCTTATAACATGAGTGCTCGGGCGAGGCACGCGAGGCATCTGGACGCACGATCTTCTTTATAATAATAATAATACCCTGGGACATTTTTTACACACGGCTACCTGATCCCAAACTAAGCAGAGCTTGTACTATGGAAACCAGATAACTGATATTACTACATATACACTTTTTTATTTGTCAATACATACTTAATATACATATACATCCAGACTCGGGACATACAGACATGTTCATGCACACAAATGCATGTCCCGGGTAGGAATCGAACCTACGACCTGCAGCGTGAAAGGCGCCATCACGCTAACGGGCCCGTCAAATGTCGTCGTCGTCGTCGTTTTTAACGACTTTGTAGTTATTTCTTTCATCTACACTACTTTTAAAGTTTCTTAACAAGGTACAAATTTCATCTCTCACTATTATGATAGAAACTTATGACTAGTATATCATATTCTTATATACATTGCTATTTTGCTCCGATGCCTTCTCATCTATTCTACAGATATTTATCGTCACGTTTCAGGCCGTATTGAAACGTGTTCTCATCTGAACCACGTCTCCTATTGAAAGCTGCAACAATCAGATTTCAGGAACAGCACATATCAAAATTGGACTTTCACAAATGTTGATAGGAGACTAAACTCAAATGTCATGTCATGCTGCATCTGAAGATAATTATCGATCATCAATTTGTTTTTGTCTAGACTAATATAGACTATTTTGTAAAAAAAAAAAAACATGATGAAATTGAAATAGTGCTCTGGTATTGCCGTCAATTTTCCAATCAATTTCACATTCGTTCACAAAAAAAAATGTTATGAACCGCAACCAAAGAATCCAAAAGGAATAAAGTCCGCAGTAAAAAAAAATGTTATCAAAATACAATTTCACATACGATTTCACAATTCGAAAGTTATATGAAGTCAACTGCACTAAAGGTATCACATGTTATACTGTTAATTGAAAACACAATTGGGTTGAAGTGGCCGCTTCATTTCAACTCGTGCTCAACTTCAAGCGTCGTGTTTTCTAACGGCTTTGTGTATTGCAATAACCACGTTAACGTTTACGTCTGCACATTACGGTTTACCAAGTACGAGATCAAACAACTAATTAGTAGTAGTCAGTTTACTGGTTATGTTTAAGTTTATCGTCTTAGCTTTTACGATTGAGTAAAAGCTGTTTTGGATGTTATAATGTTTATGCTAGAATATAATTTTGTATTTATTTGATGATACAAGTTTTCGGTTTCGGGAATTTGTCTTTTATACAAAGACTAGCTTTTGCCCGCGACTTCGTACGCGTAGACTTCAAAATAAAAAAAAACCGGGCAAGTGACTTAAGACGATACAAGAAAAAAATGAATTTTAGTTTCGGGGTGTGGCTAGCGTCGCGTGAGCTGCCGAAGGATATATCCCTCTCGCTTAGCTAGGACAGAACAGCTATGGAGTAGACTATAGTATAGTTATTTTTTGAAGGAACAATATTGTTTAATTCGTACAATTAAAATAATATGTCCCAGTGCACCTTTTAAAATAGATGAAATGGATGAAAATATTCAAATATATTTTTTTCGTTTTATATGGGATTTTTATGTCGAGTGTATTTGAAAAAAATAATTTAATTTCTATGTTGTTTTTATTGCTGAAGACAAAGTAAGTCAAAAGAAGACAAACGATACCTACAATATGCTGATAGATACGTATAACAATATTTCGATCGTATAATAGCCTATAACCAGCGGACGATCCAGACGCGTCCAACGATATCTCATTAGTCAAATTATTATGATAACATTAGTTTGGACGTTATACGGGAGCAGATGAACATACATACATATCGGTCAAAATCATAACCCTCCGCCCACCGTAGTCGGGTAAAAATGTACATACTCTGTGTCAGTGACTGACTGCCGGATATGAGTATCTTTTTCATGTTTCGTAGGCAAAGGAATACTTTGGTACTTAACTTCGATGCCGATCATGAAGTCATCAGCGGTGTCATAATATTTATTTTTACCATATTTAATTTATTTTTTAATTTAATTTTCAGTTTTTATTAATTTTATTGATTTAACCATGCATTTATTTTTTGTTTATCTTTTTATCTTTATTTTTTTATCTATCAAAATCACCCTTAGACTGGTTACCGCCACAGGTGACAAGAGGGCTGGCTCTTTCCTTGCTCAAAAAATTCGCTTGACAACAGGAACAGCTTGAATACAGGGAGAACATGCAGCCAGTATCCCACGCGGACGGTATTTGTTTAATTAGGGGTAGGTTTTTATTTTATTGTATTTTATTTTAATTTATGTTATATTATATTGTATTTTAATGATAAAACATGAAAAATATAAAATATTTTTTAATTTTTTTTTATTTAGTTTACTTTTATTTATTGTTTTATATTTATTGTGAAATTATAATAATTTTAATAATCAATATTGGACTATGTCTGAAACAAATACATTGAATTGAATAATTTAAATACAAAAATTATCACATTAACTCGTTAAATCACGGTTTACACCCGCTAGAACGAAAAAGATCCTAACATGGTAGGTAGGACCTGAGGGTTGGCCAGTTAATTACTTAAAATACACTATATTTATTTCAAGAAAACATTCATAAGATCTGAAGGCGTCGGACTCGCACATAAAGGGTTCCGTACCACCGTAGAATAAACACATCAAAAATATCAAGTTTGAGACTTGATATTTATTTTTAAATGTTATTATATTTTTAGTATTTGTTCTGCACCGGCAACAGAAATACACATTCAGTGAAAATTTCAACTCTCTACCTGTTACGGTTCGTGAGATACAGCCCGCGCTGACAGACGGACAGACAGACAGACGGACAGCGTAGGCCTAGTAATAGGGTCCCGTTAGCACCCTTTGGAACCCTAAAAAGTAGCCTATGTTCTCCGCCAAGACCCAGTCTATCTCCATACCAAAATTCATCAACATTGGTTCAGCGGTTTAGCCGTGAAAAGGTAACAGACAGAGTTACTTTCGTTTATAATATAATAGATTGAATAGGACCGACAAACATTTTCCTATCCATATCTGTAATGTTATTTTTTACGATAATTTATTGATGTATGATATATTTATTACTTGCCCATCCATACCTACAACAAACGCAATAAAGCGACTCCATTGTTTTGACAAGCAATGTATTTCCACTGTCAGCCCAAGACCATGCTGCAAGTATATAACAGTAAGCGAAATAGGGAGTTTTTACAGAAATGACACGAATAACTATGAAATGACAAGAGATGACACAAAATGACAAGAGATGACACAAAATGACAAGAGATGACACAAAATGACAAGAGATGAAAAGAAATTACACAAGACAAGGAAAAGCAAACGAAAATCACGCTGCAGTGCAGGTCGTAGGTTCGATTCCTGCCCAGGACATGCATTTGTGTGCATGAACATGTCCGCATGTCCCGAGTCTAGGTGTAATTAAGTGTATATTTAGTTTGTATTTACAAACAAAAAGTAGTATATGTAGTAATATCAGTTATCTGGTTTCCATAGTACAAGCTCTGCTTAGTTTGGGATCAGGTAGTCATGTGTAAAAGAATTTCCAAGGATATTTATTTATTTATCATAGGCGTCGGCGGACTGTAAATACTGTACTGTACCTGTAATGTGGCACGACCGTAATATTTTTTCGTAATATTTTTTAAAAAATCCTTCACAGGTCCGACGTCGAACAAGTCCGAGCGGACACTGACAATACAAAGTTAGAGAGAGACATGGTTAGTTCAAGTACTTAAAATGTGAGATGGCGATATTGTGCGCGCGCTCGGAAATAAACAACGTAAGCGCCAAACCACATTTACTTGAATTAAAAAAAAACTACTTCATGAATTAAAATATGGTTGAAGGGTAGTTTAGATATCATTATTTGCTATGTTTTAGAAATAATTTCGTGATCTAAATCGTAAAAACATCGTGGTAGCAAGGAAAATTGTAAATAATTAGAGCTCATTTCATAATTTTTTTTTATCGAGAAAATTTCATCAAATCGTGATTTGGATTTAAAGATACTCAAGATAATATAGTCAAAAATCATACATCTAAATATAAGATTCCTAGTCCACATACTTACTTAAAGAAAAAGTAGAATAGAAAATCAACCATATTTCGAACCCTCCTCTTAAGACTTTTTAGTGCTTTTTTGTGCGCCAGGGTTTTTTAAGTCAGTATTTGCTTTTTTATAAAAATAATTTTATTTCACGATTTTTATTGGAGCCATACAAACTTTATCACGGTACCTAATTCGGTGAATGCGTGTTTTGGTAGGTAGGTATATAGAGCCAAAATCCCAAATCCCCTCCCCTTCTCCACCCCTTTTCCTCCCCTCTCTTCCTTCTGCTCCCTCCCCCTCCATTTCCCTTTCCCTTTCCCCTCCCCCTTCCACTTCCCCCTACCTTACGTCTTCCCCTTCCTCCCTCACCTACCCTATGCATACTAAGTTTCAAGTCAATCGGGTACAAACATATTTTTCTGCCGTACTTTTCTACGTTTAGTTTCCCCCTTTTGGGTGTTGATTTACGAAATTATTTTTTATGGGATCAAACTGAAGTAGTACCTACCATATTCAGCTCAGCTTATACCCCAATTATTTAAAATGAATAATCATAACCAATCTCGAGATATGGATGACTAAACACATTCGCTGACCCCGCTCTCCCCTTTTCCTTCAAAATATTGAAAACGCCGAAACCCCAGTTTGATTATTTAAAATGAACAATCATAACCAATTTCGAGATATGGATGACTAAACATTCGCTGACCCCGCTCTCCCCTTTTCCTTCAAAATATTAAAAACGCTGTAACCCCAGTCTGATTATTTAAAATGAACAATCATAACCAATTTCGAGATATGGATGACTAAAAGTTCGCTGACCCCGCTCTCCCCTTTTCCTTCAAAATATTAAAAACGCTGAAACCCCAGTCTGATTATTTAAAATGAACAATCATAACCAATTTCGAGATATGGATGACTAAACATTCGCTGACCCCGCTCTCCCCTTTTCCTTCAAAATAATAAAAACGCTGAAACCCCAGTCTGATTATTTAAAATGAACAATCATAACCAATCTCGAGATATGGATGACTAAACATTCGCTGACCCCGCTCTCCCCTTTTCCTTCAAAATATTAAAAACGCTGAAACCCCAGTCTGATTATTTAAAATGAACAATCATAACCAATTTCGAGATATGGATGACTAAACATTCGCTGACCCCGCTCTCCCCTTTTCCTTCAAAATATTAAAAACGATGAAACCCCAGTCTGATTATTTAAAATGAACAATCATAACCAATTTCGAGATATGGATGACTAAAAATTCGCTGACCCCGCTCTCCCCTTTTCCTTCAAAATATTAAAAACGCCGAAACCCCAGTTTGATTATTTAAAATGAACAATCATAACCAATTTCGAGATATGGATGACTAAACATTCGCTGACCCCGCTCTCCCCTTTTCCTTCAAAATATTAAAAACGCTGAAACCCCAGTCTGATTATTTAAAATGAACAATCATAACCAATTTTGAGATATGGATGACTAAACATTCGCTGACCCCGCTCTCCCCTTTCTCGTCAAAATGATTAAAAATACGGAAACCCCAGTCTGATCAATTCAAATAAGCAATCATAACCAATATCGAGATATGGATGACTTATTAAAACATCCCTTGACCCCGTTTTCCCCTTTCCCGTCAAAATAACAAAACTCGACCACCCCTATACAAACTTTCACTCCACATTTCACCCCTTAGGGGTTGAATTTCCAAAAACACGAAAGAAATCTAAACACAAACTTTCATTCCCCTATTTTACCCCCTTAGGGGTTGAATTTTCAAAAACCCTGAAATTACTCTTTTTTATTTTTGAAAAGACACCTAATCACCAATTTAAGTAAGTCTAACTTCAAAAATGACGGAATTTCCATACAAACTTTTATCCCCTATTTTACCCCCTTAGGGGTCGAATTTTCAAAAACCCTGAAACCCATATTTTTTTATTTTTCAAAAGACACCTAAGCAGCAATTTTCATAATTCTAACTTCAAAAATGACGAACTTCCATACAAACTTTCATCCCTTATTTTACCCCCTTAGGGATTGAATTTCAAAAAACCCTTTCTTAGTACACCTCTACACATCAAGACAAACCCACCCTCCAAATTTCAAGTCTCTACGATCAGCGGTTTAGGCTGTGCGTTGTCTGTCAGTCAGTCAGTCAGTCAGTCAGTCAGTCAGTCAGTCAGTCAGTCAATCAGGACTTTGATTCTTATATATTTAGATATTGCGAAGCAAGAGGGAGTCACGTGATTTTCTAAAATTGTTTGTCCTAATAATCGGAGTCCATGGACAAATGTCATAGAAACATGTCGGTATTGACAATATGGCTCATCTTGTGGTGAATAATGCCTTCTTATGTATTTAATAAGTTAATTGTGGAATTTCCAGTGGCTACAGCTTGGCTCTACCACTTCGCCATGCTTGAACCATGAACATGATCCCTGGCCATGCGAGGGGTAAATTGAAGTTCATACATTTTAGTCCCTGATGGTTTGGTCATGTAGAGAGGATGAGTGAAAGTCGGGTAACGACAGAGATATACGGAGCGATAGTAAGTGGATGCGTCGGAAGAGTGCGCTCAAGGAGACCATTTCACAACCAGATTAATGGTCTTTTCTGCACCCTCAACCGACGGTAGTGCATGAGAAGATGTATGAATGTGGATAAAGAAAAAGAGGTGTGTCAAAATCGTAGCATGCGCGGCAATTAATGGTCTCTGCCTACCCCCATGGGATACAGGCGTGAGTATATGTATAGTACTTTTTTTATACTTGTCCTATTTGGTAAGAAAAGATGGCATCCAGCGGGGCGATTGCATAACTTTTTGTCAATGTTTCAATTGGTTTCGTATATAATTGACACAGGATGAACGAGACCAATTGAAACATTGACAAAAAAGTTACGCAATCGCCCCGCTGGACGCCATCTTTGCTTACCAAATAGGACAAGTATAAAAAAACGTACTATATGTATGTATTTTATTCCATTATTTTGGTAGGTAAATGGTATGTTAAGAATTTCTAACTTATAGTTCTGTGAAATATGCATCTAAATTGAGCAACCTTGAGTTTACTCAGCCTATTCATTCTCAGGGACGCGCGCACTTTGAAATAAAAAGAGACAATTGTATTTTTCTCGGTTTTTATTCGTTATGAAAAACTGGGGTATTGTGCCATTGGGGAAGTGAATAAAAAATGCGGAATTTGTTCGTCGTCCGACAACAATGGACACCTGAAGGCGGTCCATTGTGCTAGTCTTGCATGCACGTTATAAGATGCAAGTAAACATGCACAAAAAAGAATACGAACGACGATTTTCCGCCCCTGAAACATGAAAGGTAAAGTTGTTGAGATACTTGACCACACTTCCACCACGGTTACTCCTGTAAGCCAGAATCGACAATGGTGTCCAACGATGACGCCAAGGATTGACCCTCGACGATTCCCGGGGAAAAGCTAAGTTGTATTGCAACCCGCACGAATTTAATCAAAAGAAATGATAGGAGGATGAAACCAATGCTTGACCACTGAAATAAATAGACACTGTATGATATTATTCTAGTAACAATTGTTTATGTATGAAATTAATTAATTCATTGAATAATTGTAATTTCATATTGTTTCACTAATTATTAATGAAAACGTTACAGCGCCGTATTAAAATAAATTATTCCCATTTTATTGGAGCGATTTAATTATTGATACCTACAAAGAAATAAAATTGAAGTGGCTGTTTCTAATGTCAAAATAACAGCTTTTTTGCTAAATGCATATGAAAGTATATACGGTACTTATAACAAAAAAGCATTTTTTAAAGTTTTTATCTGTCAGCCTGTTTGTTCCGGTAAATCTCCAAAACGGGTGGACCCATTCTGACGGGACTTTCACTGGCAGATAGCTGTTGTTATTTGGAGTAACTTAGGCTACTGTTATTTTTGAAAATATTAACCTTTTTTGTTAAATTCCACGCGTACGAAGTCGCGGGCGTAGCTAGTTACCTAATAATATTGTACTTTGCTAATTAGAATGAAACAAGCCAGATACCATTTAACAATAAGTATATAGTGTGTTGCTGTCAGGAATATTAGTAGTACACAATAACCCTCATTAAAGATAATTTCAAATTGCTGTCGGCGAAACTAAACGTGTTGTGGGTGACGTGACCATACTTTGAACATATAAAAGGATAATATTTAGAACATCATCACTTTTAAATAATAGAATATAGAATTATCGACATGTAGGCATATATTTTTCTTAAGATTTCGAATAATATTTAAGAATGCGTGGTGGATTATGGCCTGAATCCCCCTCGCATTGAGGGGAGGCCCGTGCCTAAGCAGTGGGACGATAAAAGGGCTAAATTATTATTATTATTTATTTAAGAATAGTGTACCATTATGTACTGTTCATTAAATTATTATTATGTTAGCTACACTATAACAATTTTTGCTTTTATTTTGACAACAATTATATCCTAATTTAATTAATGGCGTGACTCTTATAAAAACAAATTATCTTGCGTATTAACAACACTGTATTAACGTATCAAACTATTCTAACAGTACTTTATTAAGATTAGACTGAAATGTGTATTGAATAAAATGAGACGATTCCCACAAAAGCCGAACGTGTGGCCACCTTTATGACCGCTGTGTCAAAATGACAGAGCATGTTAGCACAGTGTTTATGGCTTATATAGCCTAGGTCAAATAACACGAGTTCGGTGTCAAAATGTAGCCATTAGTCAGTTATATGACTTGCTATTATGTTGACCTTATGTCCCTTCTATGACCCCAGTTGTGTAGTACCATTAAGAGGTCTAGGCTGTCTTTACCACAATAAATGTACTTAGAAATAAAAATATTTATTTAGTAAATACTTTCTTTTGTACTTCACTTCTTCTGTTAATCTAATACAACATTTTATTTTCAAGCCAATTTTGAATCCAATTTTTCACTATCATCTTTAGGATTGAAACATTTAACTGATATTACTACATATACTATTTTTTTATTTGTAAATACATACTTAATATACATATACACCCAGACTCGGGACATACAGACATGTTCATGCACACAAATGTTTGTCCGGGGTAGGAATCGAACCTACGACCTGCAGTGTGAAAGGCGCCATCACGCCAACGGGCTCGTCAAATAATAATGACACATATCATATATTCAAAGACTTATTTTTTTATATATAGCCTATTAAATGTCACACAATTGGGCAAAGGCCTCCCTTCTCTGTCACCAAAGGTCCCTATCCTGGGCTTGTAATGTCACGTTTTACCCGCAAAGGTGTTCAAATCGTTACACCACCTTCGCCGCGGTCTGCCACGACGTCGGTTGCCAACATTGGGCGTCCAAGTATTGATGCGATGTCCCCACCTTTGCGGATCCATTCGTGACACGTGGCCGGCCCAATCCTAGTTCAGCTTTGCGGTTTTCTCGCCCACGTCAGTTATCTGAGAAAAAGACTAAGGGCCGGGCTCCACTAGCGCGTTGCGTTGCGTCGTAGCAAGATTTTGCACTGGCGCATCACCTTCCCCCGCTTCGTCTCTCGCCCATCGACCCTTTGATCCGTGACTAGTGGAGTAGCGCTAAAAAAAAAACGAAAGACTTCAAAATTGCATTTTTTTATTTATTTGATTTTACAAAATCCACATTACATAATTAATCATCTGCTACACTGCTCTGCACTTTTTCGGCAGTAAATACATATTGGAATTAATATAACTGGAACAAAAGCGTTGTTATTTTCTATCGTCTTCAATGGTAAATGTCGATTGCTTGGTCATAAGTTTGAGCGTAATCCGCTCGGCTCACTGCACTGGATGGTTGCGGGTTCGATTTCTGTTTGGGTAAATTTCGGTTAATTGTATTTTCGCGTTATTTGCCCTGTTAAGGATCGCCCCCAGTTCATTGTATATGGTACCCATAAAACGGGCTTAGATTGGGACCATACGATCTGTATTTTCCGAAAAAAATAAAACTAAAATTAATACACAGATACACTTACTGACTTAAGATAATTTTTAATTGCAAAGTAGAGTACCTACTTAGAAGGAAAATGCTAACAATACGACTTGTCATAAAACAAATAATTAAACTTCATTTTGGTGGAACCATTCTCAATGTACCAAGCTAGTTCGGAATATAAAGGCATAAACATAATAATGTTGGCTACCACGCTCCCGAGATACGTTAGATAAACAATCGCATTTGGCACGGAACCCGCTTGCGTATGTAGTTAAAATTCAACCATATACTTACGTTATATGCTCAGGAACTACATATTAACCTAGAAACTATAGGCTATTTCAAAAGGGCGAAATAAACCTCGGTAAGTTTGGAATATAATTAAAAGGTATCAAATTGTTTTTTTTATATTTTATTCCCGCTGAATTAAGAAAATATGTTTAATATATTAACGCCTAATAGCAATTCTGCAAAAGCAATTAATTTTTCTGAATTCCTAGTAGAATCTTTAGCAATTCTGCGATTTTTTTCGTAAAATCGTCACACATTTTACAAAATTTTTGACCATTTTACGGAACTTTAGTGTAATTGCCAAAGATGCTAGAAAATCAGAAAAATGAATTGCGCTTCCAGAATTGGGATGTGGCGTTTTTAGCGTCTCTGTTCCCTGTATTTATCATAAATTTTGCGAATGGGTACCCAATTAATAGATTCATTGTTTTTCTTCAATTTACAAGTGGCCTGAAAATTCGAAGCGTAATTTTGGAATATTATTTCACAAAATACCGCGGAAGTCCATTCCGGGGAGAGGTTGAATGTAAATTCTGCATTCAACGCAAAATTATTGTTCTTAATTAAAATTCATAAGTTGGGAAATATATCCGACACGTAGGACCGCTTGGCGCAGTGGTTCTCACGGCATCGGGAGGTTGCGGGTTCGATTCCCGCCAGAGGCCAATTTCAGTAACAATCTTTTCGTAATTTTCCCTGGTCTGGATGTTACTGAGATCGCCAGTCCATTGTATGGTAGCCATAGTACGAGCGTTGCTTAGTTTGGGACCATACAGTTGGTGTCAGTCTGGCGATATTCATATTTATTTAATTTATTAGTAGGTACAATATCGCTAGAATTACGTTTCAACTGTATGCCACCAAACTAAGTGTTGATAAGAATTCTATGCACTAGTGACGTAATCAAAGGTCTCTATGAATTATATACCGAGTGCAATTCTTATCATCTTAGGGTACGTGCATATTGATAACCTTAACATCATTGACATATACAGAGTGTGCGTTAAGACTAAGCACGTACTAAAGGAGGCAATTTACTATTCGATTCTCATCCTGAATATGTTAAAAATATTACCTTAATTTTTGACCTAGTTATCCAATAAAATACGATTTAATAAAAACATGTATGAATCTCTCTTTCAATACGTTCTTCGCCTTATCTAACACCCTGTATAAGTTGATTAGGTATATTCTCTAATAAAACTCAAATATTTTATTACGTAATTATTTGATTAAATGACGTTAGAAAATTTTAATAACGATTCTGATGTGAGAACAAACTTCAAGTTTAATGAAAAAACAGAGCCTATCAAAGCCGAAACATAAAATTCATATTAATTTTCATAACAAATGTCATTGCAACGCGTCGCAGATAATGAAATAACTCGACCGTCGTGTCATTTTATTGTAATGAATGTTTACGCAGTCCTGTTATTATTGCATTGTCTACGCTATTAAAAGAGTTTTATGGACATCAGGCTCTAAGAACGCCCTGTATAAAATAAATGTCACCAATTTTCTGGGTCATAAATTTAGCACACAGTGCAAAGTAACCCCAAATTTATAAAAAGTTATGACTTTGGGTCTATTTTCTAAATGAAAAATATACCACATTAAACTTCAGATCCATAGCATAGATAGCAGTGATAGCCGATTGGTTAAACACGCGTCTTGCGGGCTTAAGGTCTAGGGTTCAAACCCCGGCTCACACCTCTGGATTTTCCAAAATCCATGTGCGAATCATAACTTTAAATATGATTATCATTTTCTTACGGTGAAGGAAAATATCGTGAGGAAACCTGCATGTCTTCTTAGGCCCGTATTAATAAATGCATCTCAAAGTTGAGATCGATCTTAAGATGCAGTTTTGACGTTTAATATGCGGAACATCTGTGAAAAACAACATCTCAAGTTCCACCTCAATATTGAGATCGATTTATTAATACGGGCCTTAGACATGTGAAATCCACCAACCCGCATTGGGCCAGCGTGGTGAATTACGGCCTAAATTCCCCTCACATTGAGGGGAGGCCCGTGCCCAGGAGTGGGATGTTAAAAAGGGCTAATATTATTATTATATTAAACTTGACGGTGAGGGAAAACATCGTGAGGAAACCTACCTATCCCTCGGGATTAGGTAATAGTCAGTTCCTGTATACACGGCGACAAGGTTCACCACCTGTCACGTTGGGTTCTGACTATCTGGTGAAACGTGGGCTTTGAGTTGGTTAATACCTCCACAAAGTGGTGGTGTATGGCCACTCAAGCCTCTGACTACCCCCGAATGGGGATAAAAGTCGTGACGTTATATTTATATTTATATAGCCAAGAATTAAATGAATTCATTCATTTATTTTGTTTTTTTTTTGGAAAATTACTTATTCATATTTAGTTTCCAACGTAATGAATGTTTGCGTAATGAAAATCTTAAATTCGATAGGACGTTCCTAAGTAGCTTAACCATTGTGGCACCACTGTGGCGTTTTGTTATAGTGATCGACCTTCTGATTGGTTGATTCTGACCGACCTTCAGAGGCCGATGAGCCTGCCGGCCGACCATTCAGAGAGTCGATCACAATAGCAGCTCAATGGCTAAGCAACTTACGGCCGAATACTCGTACGCAACTTAAAGAGCTGCTTAACTTCGACGCGCCATACAAAAAAATACAGTTAACGACGTCTCAAACTGCAAAGTGGGACTTAAATATTTAAGTAGCCTTTGAGTATTCGGCCGTTAGGGCCGCAGCCGTCATCAGTAGCATGTACCCCTTAAGTGTACATAATGATCTTCTATCAAGACTTTTTGTACTAAATGCTGGCAGGAACCGCGCTGCACTATAGCACTCCGACACTACTAGCTGTATGACGCACCCTTAAACGGTCGTCGACCCCAGTCTCGGACCGATTGGCGTTAAATGTAACGTGACGTCCATTGCCCAGCTCTTTACATAGCTACCCATGGGTGTGCTCAGACACTCAGCATTGGATATAATATAACCAAAAACCAAAAAACATTTTGAAGTTTTTCTGACCACGCTAACGTAAAATTGCAAAAATGTCACATTTGGGGTCGGTACTTAAGGATTATTAAAATCTGTTTTATAACTTTTTTGAGGTGTTTTTTGTGACAATGCAAGCGCAACTACTAAAATTGAGTATAGATTACCGATTCATTCATAAAGGATTAATTATACGTAATTGGGTTTTGAGCTTAATATTGATATTTTGGGAAACCATCTATTCGGGGCATATTGTAATCAAATACACCTGTACCATTATACTGAGTATACTATACCACTTCTTATCATCTTTCTTGAAAGCTTTCATAATACAATGAAATACTTGAATATAGACAGAAGAAATTGCTGAAGCCTGATATAAAATAATTTATTATTCCAGTAATGCATTCAAAGAATTTCATGCACCTGTTTGTAATGGTAGGTACTCTGAATATGAATTGAGATGAATATTTCAGTAATGTGAATTTTATTTATTCTTCATTCTTTATTCAAATAGATGGGCCCACTCAAATAAAGGTCACCTCTTTATTTTCAGTCACTGGGTGCGTCAGAGTACAAGCTTTGCTTAGTTTGGTATCATTACATTTGGCGCATAAGTCTGGCGATATTTGTTAGGTATTATGTGGTGCCCGCGAATTCGTCTGCGTAGAATTTGTACTTCGAGAAATGATTGGTCTCCCATACAAACCTTCATCTCCTATTTCACCCCCTTCAAGTTTTATTTTCGAAACAATTATTTAATTATTATTTTATTTATTTATTTAATGTCCTTCTTCAAGGTTCTGTCTATCTCTATAGAAAGTATTAGTAGTGAATTATGGTATTGAGTCAATACGATAACTTATAAAAAATGGTATAGCGGTTTAGTCGTCAAAACATAACAGACAGACAGACAGAGGTACTTTCGCATTTATAATTAGGTTCGATCCCCGGTGGGGCATGCACCAATGGATGAATTTTCATCTATGTGCATAATTTACAGTTCGCTGACGGTGAGGGAAAACATCGTAAGGAAATCTACCTATCCCTCGGGATTAGGTAATAGTCAGTTCCTGTATACACGGCGACAAGGTTCACCACCTGTCACGTGAAACGTGGGCTTTGAGTTGATTATTACCTCCACAATGTGGTGGTGTATAGCCACTCTAGTCTCTGACTACCCCCGAATGGGGATAAAGGTCGTGACTCGTGACGTTACATTTTTATAATTTATTATAAGTATAGATAGTATAGATTATTTATCATATGTTTTCTGGAGTTTACTGCCAAGATTTTATATACAAGGAAGTTGTCGTTTTTAGTGTGGCTATCGTCAATGTGTCCGGTCACTATCTGAACAAAGAGGAACCGACAGTATGTAATCCCAACGTGAAAATACCAATTCAGCATGACGCTTTGTTTCTATGCTGAACCAAACGGAAGTTGTTTGGAACTCGGCCAATCGTCATAGCGATCCTTCGGGGTGTAAACCGGGTCCTTTAAATATATCGTTTCAAGACATTGCTCGTGTGGAGTCTGAAACAACCAGACAGATAATTGCTCCAAATATTTTTAAATGAAAAAAAAATAAAAATAAAAAAGGCAGAAATTACTCAACCATCAAGATATGATTCCATCTGAAAATGTTAGGTATTAAATAATACAACTTTATAATTAATTTCACAGCGATAGAGTTTATACACAAAACAACAATATTTTATCAAAACTCTCACGTACCTACCTCATACAATTAAAACTCATAATAAACACGCGTCTTACCGCATAGCTTTGTTACTCTACCCGCTATGAGCGTTCGTTAAATATTTCGCTATTAAATTTTCGCACCGTGAATTGTGGCCACTACGAGTTTGTTACAATAGCGTTGAATGCGGCGACCGTAACAGGGTGGTTACTTTGAAAAACGAAACGAAAGCTTCACCTGACGGATTGTCCGAAGGCCGGATTCGATGATCGTGATTTGACGTTTCTTCTTTCGTGGATCCTACTCTGAAAGTTTTTTGACATTTATGATTTCAGCGTTTGACATGGTTTTGATCGTAAATCGAATCCATACTTCGGATCCGTAACACTTTCGGAGTAGGAAGTCGCCCGATCCGTCAGCCGAAGCTTTCGTTTCGTTTTTCAAAGTAACCACCCTGGAGTTTATCATCGACACGTCATGCGTGCCCTTCTGCAGCGCTACCATTAGTGAATTTTGCGTTCACGAATCACTTATGACTACGTCAATAAGTATGAACAATTGTATAATAAAAATACAGACGCTAACGACTCTATTTTAACGAAAAACTCATAGTAGAGCTACTGAGGGGCTAGCCAAGTGGCATGAACGCTAATCTAATAGAAAATAACAAACTTCAAAATGTATGGTAATGTCAAACGTCGCTATGTAAATCAACAACAAGTTGCTATGACGATCACGCTTGAGATCACGTCACTTATGTCATTTCCATAGATGAAGCGTAGCGAATTTGTAGACGCCAGCCACTTGTCTAGCCCTTCTGTATTCGAAAATATTCATGCTCAAATTTACTCTATAAAATGTCACCTAGTGTTAAATATTTGCTAATGTAATGACGTATGAGAGTAAAAGCTAATTCAACTAAAACTAGAGATAAGTATAAGTTAACTAGAACTAAAGTTCACCCGCTCGGGACCGCCAACAAAACCAACTTACTACTAACAATCTAATGACCGTACTACATGAGATGCAAGTGGTTACTAACCCTATACTATAAATAGGGGTTTCGTGAAATCCAGAACTTGTAGTATAGTAGAGCTAAGTTTCAAACACGTGCGAGGTAGAGTTGGTGTAAGTTTTGCAATATCATCCATCGTTGCTTATCCCACCGATAACATATGTTTGAATGTCGATCCTGCAATCTTGAACTTTATTTATTGGTGGCGAAAATATAAATTGCGGAAGTTTTTTGATGGGGAAAACTTGAATTTGGAAGTTTGTTTCTTTTCTATTTGAATTTTGAAATTTGTTACTTCTTTTTTTTTTTGTAAAGCATATAAAGTCTGTCATTATACTTTCTTATTTTTTTGTCGTATATTGGAACCAAAGAAATTGGAATAATTAGATAGGAACAATAAAGAACTCTGGTTATATCTTGAGTTTCAAGTAAGGTCCATAAATTAAATAGGTTCATAAAGAGTTGGTACGTCTAGATTTATTTATTAACGAACCCGAAATGTGGCCGAACGGTCACAGGCCAATTACACGGACTACTAACCAACTACTAACTAACAACTATATAATAACCAGTCATGTATCTTTCTCGCAAAACTTCAAACACACTATCAAAATTCTCGCCCATTCATCCGCAAACAAATCTATCCTTGCGTCCGAATCCAGGAGCCCGTTAAGCGCTATGAGGGTGCGCGGTACAGGCGACGTATGCCCAGTCCGAGCCCTTATGTTATGACAATATGTCTATGCGTTCTGACGTCAAAACTGAGTGCTCGGGAGCAGCATGCACCTGATGTAGATGCATCCATTAAATAAATCAATCTCTAAGTAGAGTACTTAGTAAAGTTTAAGTATACTTCCTGCTTCCTGAAAAAAAAAATCTAGTCAAGATATATCTTCCGTAGCATTAAAGTTTAAAAAATATTTTTAACATCATACGTGACAAACCCAGTTCGCTGAAAAGTATCCACGAGTCTGATAACCCCAATTGAGTTTACGCGGAACGTCGGAAAAAGTTCACTTTCAAAGGTGTTAATCGAATTTCGTTACCGACGGCTATCATTTAGGATCGAGTTCGAAATTGTTTTGCAACTTTATTTCCTCGAATCGAGTTATGTTAACCATAGTTTTGCGATATCAATAACTGTTTAAATAACGTTAGACTTACACACCAACTGTATGGTCCCAGACTAAGCAATGCTTGTACCACCCAGACCAGGGAAAATAACGAAAAGGCAGTTGCCGAAATTTGTCTCTGACAGGTATCGGACCCGCAAGCACCCGATGCAGGTACATCGAGGCAACCGATGTGCCACAGTAGGTAGGCAGTAATTTTCTGTTGAGAAACGAATGAGAAAAGGAATTTTCTCAACAGTAACTGGATACGCCATATCAAATCGTGGAAATCTTATCGGTTTATTGCGGTCACTTGTGTAAAACCAACCACTGGAGTGAAAGTAATAAAGGAACTTATAATAGAAATGATTAAATAGGTAAATAGGTATAGGTGAGCGACTGTAGCCTAAGGGTGAACAGGTTGGGCTAGCAATCAGAATGTCCCAAGTTCGATCCCCGGTGGGGCATGCACCAATGGATGAATTTTCATCTATGTGCATACATAATTTACAGTTCGCTGACGGTGAGGGAAAACATCGTGAGTAAACCTACCTATCCCTCGGGATTATGTAATAGTTAGTTCCTGTATACACGGCGACAAGGTTCACCACCTGTCACGTTGGGTTCTGACTATCTGGTGAAACGTGGGCTTTGAGTTGGTTAATACCTCCACAATGTGGTGGTGTATGGCCACTCAAGCCTCTGACTACCCCCGAATGGGGATAAAAGTCGTGACGTTACATTTACATTTTTTTACATAATTAAATAGGTACTTCACTACGCTTATTAATTTTCGTATTAATTGTTTCATTCTTTCGATGACCGCTTGGCGCTGTGGTTTGAGCGTAGGCCGCTTGGATTACTGCATTGTGTGGTAGCGAATGCGATTCCCGCCAAAGGCAGATTTTGTAAAAGGTCTTTTCGTAATTTTCCCTGGTCTGGGTGTTACTGGGACCGCCTCCAGCCTATTGTATGGTAGCCATAGTACAAGCGTCCCTTAGTATGGGACCATACCATACCATTGAAGGCAGTAGAGCCAAGCTGTAGCCATTTGACTGCAGCTCATATACGGGCTGTTTCGATCGGGGTAGTACCACCCTCTCACAGAAGATCGGCGTAAAGCAGCTATTATAGCTACGTTTCGTACGATGAGTGAGAGAGCCGGAAGTCCAACACCCCCCTTCCCCTTCCTCCTTCCCACTCCCCTTCAGGTCGGTAAAGTGCGAGGAATGTCTTTGGTATTGCAAGCATCTTTAGGCTACGGTAACTGCTTAACATCAGGCGGGCCGTACGCTTGTTTGACACCTGTCCTATAAGAAAAAAATACAGTTGGTGTGTAAGTCTGGCGATATTTTTTTTATTTATGAGAATTTAAAGGTAAATCCTCTGACCACCCCTAAGCTATGTTACGCCAACATCAAATTCTAAGCCGCTAAAAAGCGCAGTGAAAATAATCTAGAAAGGAGAGAATGCACCAATAGATTCTCACACAAAGAGCTTTAAAAAGTTTCAAACACATACACTACCCGTCACACCCAGAGCAAAGTAGCTCGATGGGTAGCAAACTTCTAACTTTGCCGGTTTTCGAACCGGGTAAAAATCCGGGGTAATCCGCGAAACGGACTTCGCCCGAGGGAACGAATCGAAAGGATTCATGCGAATAGCAGCGAATACTTTACGGTTTCTTTGTAGGTAAAAGCGTTATATTTAAGAATACATTTTATTATAAACAGAATGCTGCTTTCAGGATATCGATTACCGTTTGTTGCGCTATGAATCTGTTGCATAATTTCGAATAATTTATAAGAGTTAAAAAAGGGTCTAACAATAAATTTCTAGGTGGAATTTTAGGAGGAAAATAATATATTTTAAATTAGTTGCGACGTTTTGACCAATGGCCATACCTACTTTAATGGTTCTGTAGTTCCTAAGGAAGAACAGATCATCTAGTCCGTCCGTCCGTCTGCTAGTCCATCCTAGATTCTTACCGGGTTATCCGCCGAATACGAGCGGAATACGCAACTCAAATTTGAGAGCTGCTTAACTTTGACGCGCCATACAAAAAATGACAGTTAACGACGTCTCAAACTGCTAAGTGGTACATAAATATTTGAGTAGGCTTTAAATATTCGGCCGTAAGACTTCTATATAATTTTTAAACATCAAAACCAACCAGGGTGGTTACTTTGAAAAACGAAACGAAAGCTTCGGCTGACGGATCGGGCGATTTCCTACTCCGAAAGTGTTACGGATCCGAAGTACGGATTCGATTTACGATCAAAACCATGGCAAACGCTGAAATCGTAAATGTTAAACAACTTTCAGAGTAGGATCCACGAAAGAAGAAATGTCAAATCACGATCATCGAATCCGTACTTCGGACGATCCGTCTGCTGAAGCTTTCGTTTCGTTTTTCATAGTAACCCCCCAGAACTCTTTAACAGTCAACATAAGTAGAAATTCTTGAAAACCTTGAAAATTTGTAACTCGAGTAAAACGTTCACATAGTCGTTCTTATCTAAACACGGACATTATGTATGTAAGTAATGTGTGCTAAGATTTCGCTCGTGCCCTTTTGTTTGACTGCGTAAATATTTATCGCCGACTTAAGATAATATTCCTGATTTCGTAATGAAGGAAGGGGTTGCTTTTGTATTATTTAACTGCTGTGCAAATAACGTTGAAATTATTTCAAGAATATGTAAGTATTATTAATTATCACATTTGTATAGGTGACACATACATCTTCATACGTTTATTAATATAACCTAATCGACTAACGGCCGAATACTCGTACACAACTTAAATTTGAGAGGTGCTTAACTTTGACGTGCCATACAAAAAATTACAGTTAACGACGTCTCAAACTGCTAAGTGGGACTTAAATATTTAAGTAGCCTTTGAGTATTCGGCCGTAAGTCCGTCACTCAATCCCCTGTAATCCAGAATTTACAATAGTTTCCAATAAAGACGCTGGGATTTAACCATGGACCAATTACTAAGGGGACTGGCCCTAAGCAACTCGGCCGAGTGGTCGGCCTAGTACTAACATCGACATAAAACGAAGCGAGTAGGTCAACTATTTACCGGTAGATAGAACAATGAAAATGAAAAAATAATGACCACGTTTTTTTTCATACATATATCTAATAAGGGCACCTCTTTCTTTACTCTTTACTTTGTGGGTTTAACCCTTGAAGAGGCCAGGAAAAAGCTAAACTGTCTTAAAACCCGTAAGCATTTAAACAAGAGAATAAGAAGATGTTGGAAAGAATATTTCTACAGTCTTTTGTTGTAGCTAGATTGCTGAAAAGATCTCTTTGCGGTCTCATTATGTTACATTGTAAAATGAATTTGATTTAATTAAATTCACTCCTGTTATTCTCTATTACCTTAACAGTTGCTGCCAGACACCGTTTGTTTGTCATTAGCATTACAGCTTGATAATGTACCAGCTAAAATATACCACAGTGCCGTTTTCGCTCTCCTATTTTATCGCCCTCTGTGAGTTTATTTAGGCCGCCTCCACAGGGCTCGCCGTACTAAAATGTAAGTAGTAGTAGCCTACTTTGACAAAGTTCAACAAGGAAATTTAATTCATAATTTAGAGAAGCCCAAGAGGTCTTATGGGGTTCGAATAAACTAACTAGATTTTATAATATACACACATCACAAAGCTTGCGAGCACTTCCAAATATAATGTATTTGAACTAATTCGACTTAAGTTAAAACACTTGTAAGTTGAAAAATTAATGTACGTAAGGATAGGTCGAAATGAATCGTTCACTTATCCCCACTAATAGGGATACCTAGGTGGAAATGAATCGTGCATTTATCCCCTCTAGTAGGGATAGGTGGAAATGAATCGTGCACTAATACCCACTAGTAGGGATATGTGGAAATGAATCGTGCATTTATCCCCACTAGTAAGGATAAGTGGAAATGAATCGGGCACTTATTCCCACTAGTAGGGATAGGTGGAAATGAATCGTGCATTTATTCCCACTAGTAGGGATAGGTGGAATTGAATCGTGTACATATCTCTTCTAACGGGGATAGGTGGAAATAATTCGTACAATTATTCCCACTAAGGATAGGTGGAAATAAATCGTGGACTTACCCCCACTGGTTGGGATAAATGTACCTTGTATTACTTAAAATGAATCCGATTTAATTTACGTCACAGCTGAAACACTTTATAGGGACGAGTGTCCTCGGAGTAAGCGCTATAAATATCGAGAGGGCGACCCTCCAAAATTTAATTTATTCATTTCGTCAAATAAGAACTATTAGATTTGATGGAATATATTTATTGATCCAGTATGCCTGTTGAACTGTGATGAAGAATAATAAAATTGAATTCAAGAAAATCTGCAAGACTTCATCTCTCTCTCGTTGATGAAGAGACATGGTTTTTTTAACACAATGATAAATTTTGTATTTAAGTTTCCTAATCGCCAGAAATACCTCCCTCAAAATTTCCTAATTGGCTTAAACCGATCATCGTTTATTGCTTCGAAAAGTGAATTAATTTAATCTTCTTATCTTAATTCGGTTCAGTAGTATTGATCTCCTGTTAAGCTAAGCGATTACCAATGCAAGTTGGGAACTGTAATCCCATTTCAATTTGAAGTTTCAATATTCACACTTCTTAGTCTAATACGTACCTTTGGTTTAATTTTGCTGTCTAGACTGGTCTTAATTTGGCAGTCTACCTGCGATTAATTGTAAGTTTTGAACTCTATATGACCCGACCACCTTGATTCACAAAATTATTTATTAATAATAAATAACATCTATTGTAAATCATAATACCTAATATTTTTGAAATGATGTCTCATTATGAAAAATTACTGGTAATATTTTGACTGTTAATCTGTCAAAAGTCGGGTTCTTTCACAAACTTATGATCTTTTGTTTACTTGGTGAACGTAAAACTGATTGCTCACCCCGTGACGCTCCTACACCGCTTAGAAATTAATCACAAAGTGCTTTTGTATATACGGAATCAATAATGCTATTCTATTGATATAGCTACGATCTAGGATTTCTAATATACAAAGATGATTTAAGAGACATATTTACGAGGGACTTCTTACTAAAAGTTAGAGTCTTGCACTGTGAATACGTGTCCTTGCCCTAAGTTGGCTAGAGATTTTATAACAATGGGTATCTGAACGAAATAAAGAACAAAGATTTATAGATTTCTAAAGCGCTAGATCAAATATTATTTAACGGTGAATTGAAGCACAACAAACTCATACGGTATTGTACCTAGTTTGTGGTTGGTGCACTTCTTCGATTTTATATTTTCAGTTTTATAAGACGCTAAATGTCAGTGTTCTGTATAAAACCCATTTGTGAGAAATCAGTGATTTCATATAGTGCTGAAAATAACGACGACGAATTAAAAGTTTAAAATAAAATAAATAAACATCGCCAGACTTACATACCTACTGTATGGTCCCAAACTAAGCAAAGATTGTACTATGGGTACCGTACAATCGACTGGGGGCGATCCGAGTGACATCCAAACCAGGGCAAATAACGAAAACGCCGTTTCTGAAATTTGTCTCTGGCGGGAATCGAACCCGCGACCACCCGATGCAGTGAGCCCAGCGGTTTACCCTCGAACCACTGCGCCAAAGGGTTGTCAATGTTTGTGAGTTCTTTGTTTTTGTATTATAGTCACCTTATTTTGTCCAAAATTGTACTTAAGTTTAGAGACCTGTAATGTATCTTAAGTGACTTTTGCTACAAACTAAACCAAATTACAAAATTTTCACAAACCTATTATATATTTACGTGGCTTTGAAACCCAATTTCGTAAAGCTGACGCGTTTACACGAAAAACAGATTTTATAGTTAAAAAAGTTATTCGGTTTAATACGGCTTTCGTTGCCTAAAGTTGAACTTTATCTCGGATGTAAGTAACATTTTAATCATGTGAAGATAACTTTGGGCTTTATATTATTGTACCAAAGTCAACTATGAAGAGTAAGTACCAAAATATTTTTTTCAATACTTATATTCAATACTTGTATATCGAGAGCGCACCCAATCAATCAATGTTGATGCCTGACCACGAAGACAACATCATTACTAATTAAACAACAACAATAATATCCTGGGACATATTTTACACACGGCTACCTGATCCCAAACTAAGCAGAGCTTGTACTATGGAAACCAGATAACTGATATTACTACATATACTAGTTTTTTATTTGTAAATACATACTTAATATACATATACACCCAGACTCGGGACATACAGACATGTTCATGCACACAAATGCATGTCCCGGGTAGGAATCGAACCTACGACCTACAGCGTAAAAGGCGCTATCACGCCATCCACGCCAACGGGCCCGTCAAAGCTCGGCTGCTCGATTGCTCGAGGCTTATGGACGCGTGTAATCATAAAGGTGTCAAAAAAGCAACAAAAATTTAGAAACCCTAATTTTAATTACAGCACTTTGTTAGCACCTCTAAATTTGGATGTTTTTTAAAATCAATCTTCACTTATGTCTAACGTTTTTGGTTATTTTTCCTCTTCTAAAGACTCCCCCTTTATAGAAACTTATGATCGAATATGGCATTACAAATCACTGATGTTCCTAAAAATGCTTTGTAAAACCATTGGAAACTGTCTAAAAATCTCTATAAATTTGGCCTTAACTCTCATATAAAAGTACCCATAAGTGAAACGAATTTATCTCTTTAAAAATCCGTCAATATTTCGAGGATCTGAGTGGATTTATTTAACCCTTTCTCGTACCCCTCAACAGCACTGAACGTCATCTCGAGCCAGACTGTCATGAACATGGACCAATTACTAAGGGGACTGGCCCTAAGCAACTCGGCCGAGTGGTCGGCCTAGTACTAACATCGACATAAAACGAAGCGAGTAGTTCAACTATTTACCGGTAGATAGAACAATGAAAATGAAAAAACAATGACCACGTTTTTTTTCATACATTATATCTAATAAGGGCACCTCTTTCTTTAGTCTTTACTCTGTGGTCATGAATCATTTATCGTGAAGGGAGGTTCAAAGTGGGATCCCGTAAAACATTCAAAGAGATTGTGAGCTAACCCTCTAACAGGTACACAGTTTAAAAAATTCCACACGATAAAAATTATCTTCTATTATTTCGCCAGGATAAAGTCGCTGTAGACGTTTTGACAGCTGTATAAGTGATGTACGGCCGAATACTCGAAGGTTACTTAAATATTTAAGTCCCAATTAGCAGTTTGAGACGTCGTTAACTGTCATTTTTTGTATGGCGTGTCAAAGTTAAGCAGCTCTCAAATTTAAGTTGCGTACGAGAATTCGGCCGTTGGGTGTAACGGCCGAATTAGAAATAGATATTTGCGAAAAGTGTTGCATAGAGTTCTCGAGTGGCGGCCGCGCACCGGAAAGCGTAGTATGGGTAGGCCTCCCACAAGGTGGATCGACAACCTGGTGAAGGTCGCGGGAATACGCTCATCATTTTCTCATGTGCCATGGGTCACAGGTCATTATTTCTAGTGAAAAATACGGTCTCTTCGTTCAAGAATCGAAAACAGTCTTCAGAAATACTTTACAAGCAATATAAATTGAATGAGAAGATCTTTTATGAGGCCACGGCTAGAAGGAGTTATTCAGGCCAGAGTACCTCAGGTTAGCTTTATAATACATCGTGGATAGTCCGGGTAAACATTACTAGCCTTCTTAATTGAACCAGATAAGCACAGCCCACACATTAATAAAGCAATAACAATACAAAAGACATAATCGTTCATAAAACTTCATTTTCAAAGCACCAAATTTAATCTTTCAGTGAAACATAATCCTTAATTTTCAGCAGACTCTGACCGTGTCTCGCTCGTACATTTAAATATGTTTTGAGTAGGGTTAAACACCTTTGTTCTATAATGTCTACGAACGACCGTCACGTGACTTTTACCTTCTCTTATCGCATACATAATGTGAAGTTAGTTAGGAGACATCTTTGAGGAAATTGCTTTTTGGGTAAAGCTTAAAACAAAGAGGTCTGTTTTAATTGTTTTGAACATTCTACTCTTGTTCTTTATGAAGAACTTCGTTTCCGAAAATGTGTACTTACAAAATGAATTTCAGGAATAGATATAATTTTTCAGAACATATTTGGTACTGTGTATGAACGGAAGCGCTCTCCAATTTCCTTTGTTGATCTCTGAAGAACGGGTACTTGAATATCCAATTACGTTTCGTGTCCCATGGGTCGCATTATTATATCAATAAGCTGTTCTTTTGTGATGAACAATACCTAGACTACAAGGCAGAACAACTGATAAACATTCAAGGCCAAAAAATCCGATTTTCAAATATAATAAAAAATAATATGACAGAATATAAGTGAATACGGTTCGTGAAAACGTTTGCTTAGAAAATCTCTTTTATTGTTCGAAATATGATTTTCTTTTCCTATAAAGACATGTTCACAATAGAGGGATATAATTTGGCAATGCCAAAGAACGGGCGAGTACGGAAATTGGCCCACTCGAAGTATTTTGAATGACTCGAGCGAGATCGTAAGGACTATTGAAGTGTACGTAGAAAAATAAGGGTTCAGTAGGAAATAAAGGATTTGTATTTATAATCTGAATTAATTAGACGTCATCTTTAACTGAAATAGGTAGTCATAATAAGACGAACATATGGTGTATCTGAAAAAGTAATGAAAAGAATACAAGATTAACTTGTCTGACTGAAATACAACCGTTGTTTTATCATATTGTAAGTATTATGTTTATCTGCTTATTTATAGCAGCTCTCTTTTCTTAATACAATTTGGTGTTAACATAAGAATATTGTATTATTATGCTGATGCTTTCCATTTCTGTAGTATACTCATTAAATAAACCAGTCTGTTATTATACTCGGCAGCGAAATATGAGTATTTTAGTATGAATAGATACAAAGCAAGGTCTTTCAGTCGGCGGTCTTGATGTATTTAACATTTTTAAGCAAGACGGTATTGTATTTGGTCAAATTTAAATTATAATACTTGGATATAATATCCATCCAATCAAACAATCAGAGGGTCGTTAAACTATACCTAAATAACAATGAATACAAGTCGTATACGCCAGACCTGTGAAAGAGATGAATATAAATTGTAGTTTTATTAGCTACATAATCATTGGCGCGCGAGCGTGCAGCCGTGCAGCCGTGATGACGGGTGGCTCGTGACTAAATGGATATCGGGCAGTTACCTCGCATTCAAGCGTGGTAACTCGCATCTATTGGATTTCATGCCATTATCAGTCTGTCTGGACAATGTTTGTTATTCAGCATGTATCTACCCATAATTGGATTCTAGGTCTAGTGTTGATGAGTCCGCCCCAGGCAGTTAATTTTATTTAGGAGTTGTAGTTAATTTGTTAGTTTGTCTCGAAATGGTAGTTCTCACATTATCGGTTCGTTGGCTTCGTGGAATGATAGTAAACAGCCCGAAATGGACTTTGAGAAATATTTTATTATCTGGGTCTTATTACCCAAATCGTGGGGATAGAAGTATATTCACCATTAGGTGTCCACACACACCACGCCCGAGGGATAGCCCGAGGCATTAGACGCATCTATTGATGTCCGCTGTCTATGTAGTATTTTATTATCTGGCCTACAGCTCCTATCTTTCCTATCTTTCTTTCTGCCTGGCCAATCTTTTATTATAAATGAGCTCTTGTAACGGTCATGTCGAGTCGTTTCAATCTCCAAGTTCCAGTTCTAAAAACTCATTTGAATACAACAATTTGTATTTTAAATATGAAAATAATGACGTCATCATTCTTATCGAACGACTAAAACGTACCGTGTCCGTGGACACAGTTTAGTGGGACATACTATTTTGGAAAATCACATGTCTGCATCTTTCTTCGGAATGTTTTTGATTAGAAGTGTTTTGTCACGGTGACCTACTTCGGTAATACATTTATTATAGTGGAAAATTGCGCAAGAAACAAACGGATCGCGTGCTCCGTTTACGTTTGATGGATAGCCTGCGCGTGAAAAAAACAATAATAAGGAAATAACTTGCCTCTAGCGATTTTTTTTTTCTAAGGGCTCTATCATTACCACAGGGGACGTGACGATTATTTTGTCGTGAAAAATCCTATTATTACCGGTTCTTAATAATAGTTGTTTGCACGGTCCTCAAGTTCTTTGAGCACACAGTCTATAGTCACTTAGTGTATATGTTTGTAAACAAGGCGCGTCCATAACACACCGGGTAGCCATGGCGACGTCGCCAGCCACCGCAGCCAACTATTCGTATTGAAATGTATGGGAGGTAACACACCTGGCGACGTCGCCAGTCAATACAAATTGTTTGGATAAGTGGCCGGCGACGTCGCCTGGCGTCCCGGTGTGTTATGGCTCTTATAACCAGTACGAGTAAGTGCATAATTCCGATAGAAAGTAAGTAGAAATGTTCCACTATAAAACATGTGAGTATTCCCCAAACCACAGTTTTACGAAAATTCTCCAATAATACGAATGTCAGGAACACAAACTTCTTTTTTATTTCTGTCTATCAAAAACGGTATACAAAGAGGAACGACAAGCTTCAAAGTGGAATATATCGCAAAAATCCGGTCGACTGCCAATGAAGTTAGGAAAAACAATGGAAAAGGCTCCTATAAGGTTCCTTTGCTTTGCTAGTAGGGATGCAAAATCGAAAAGTATCGATTTATCGTGTTTAAAAAAAAATATGGGTCATCAAATACATCGGCCCTTGAAACATCGAGGTATCGATACGTCGACTTTTTTTTAAATTTAAATGTGAGTTATACACGCAATAGCACAATTTTGTTAGTACAAAGTGCATGTGATGTGTTTATACATTAACAAGGCTGTCAAAAATGAATCTCGATACATATTTCGATTTATTTAATTCTAGACAATTCGTTAATCAATAGAGCATAATTAAAATGCTACATTATACGTAAAACGTATAACGTAAAACACACAGTAGATAATAAAGTGCCTACTATGTAATGTTGTAAAAACATTTCAATCAACCGATATGAGAATATAACAGCTAGTATCGAGGCCAAACGACAGTGGAATAAGAAATAACTCAATTATAACAGAGGCATAATATCTATTATCTTAGTGTAACCTATTCCCTAGGAAATATGCTCTGTATTTCTTAGAGACGAGTTGCTAGAATTTGTGTCTACAAAATTTGTTTACCAAGGATAGTTCCTTTTGCGTAGTAGCTATAGTGCACCCATATTAAAAGGGTGCGGTGCTTCCACAGAGTAAATATTAAAGAAAGAGATGCCCTTATTAGATATATGTATGGAAAAAAACGTGGTCATTGTTTTTTCATTTTCATTGTTCTATCTACCGGAAAATAGTTGAACTACTTGCTTCGTTTTATGTCGATGTTAGTACTAGGCCGACCACTCGGCCGACTTGCTTAGGGCCAGTCCCCTAAGTAACTGGTCCATGGGTGCTTCAGTCTAACCCTCTCAATGCCAGTGGAATTCACACCGCATTTCACCAAGCTGCGTTAGTTCCCATTAAAAACAAATCCCAACAAAAACAGTTTCCATATTTTTTATATTACTAAGTTGCCAAACAATGTACGACCCGCCTGATCTTAAGCAGTTACCATAGCCTATAGATGCTTGCAATACCAAAGGCATTACTCGCACGTTGCCGACCTGAAGAGGAGTGGCACAGAGGGAGGTGAAGGGATGAGCTTCCGGCTCTCTCTCTCATCGTACAAAACGCAGCTGTAATAGCATCTTTACGCCAATCTTCTGTGAAAGGGTGGTACTATCGGTCGAGCCAGCCTATACATATACCATCAAAAAAAAAAAACGAATGCACATTACTGTGCTTAAAATACTAAAAAAAAAAACAATAAACTAATGCTTCAAATGATCTATATACTTACTTATACGTGTATTTATAGCAGAAAGCTTACAGGGTATTAGTGGCTGTAACATAATCATGAAGTCTTATGACCTACAGATTAAACGCAGGATGTTTACTTGTGTTAATGTCTTGAGGATTTAAGCCTCTAAGTATCAATTAAATTTCAATTAAGAACACAATTGTGAAATATAAAATAAAATTAGTCAGAAATTGGGGGCTCGGCGTCCACATGCGTCCGGGCGCACCCAAGTCAGTTTGGACGTCAGACATAGTGTCATAACTGATTGCTCGGGCACGGCGGCTCGGGGCTTGTTGACGCACCTATTCTAGTTCCAAAGCCAGGTCGACGAACTTATAAGTGGAAAGTTAGATTGGGATGAATGAAATTAACAACTTGGGAAACATGTCGTAATTTCAAATACTTCAGTGTTGATTAATGGATTTTCGTAATGAGTTAGGGTAACGAGTTGTTAGGCTTAACTCTATCTAGGCTGTTAAAATTACCTACGATTAATATTCATTGTTTCTTTTCAAGCAAGAGTCAACTGCCCGTTAGTTTTTTTTGTTTTAATAAATTTATCGTTAGCTTATTTATTTTTTTCAAGTTTTATTGGTGGTAGAGCTGGAGCCAATTGACTGCAGCTTATATATGGGTTGTATCGATCGGGGTAGTATCACCCTCTCACAAAAGATCGGCGTAAAGTAGCTATTACAGCTGCGTTTCGTACGATGAGTGAGACAGCCGGTAGCCCAACCACTTTTTTTACTCAAAAATCACAGAAATTATATGTTTATTGCACTGTATTTATCAACCTAGTAGTAGAGCACAATTTTAGTGATGTTATAAGGGACCATAACTGGCTTATCTGTGAATTTTATTGATAAAATTAAGAATATCAAAATCTCTTTAAGTAGGGTGAACAGACATTTTATTATCACATCTCTTGTTATTTGTGATCATATTGTTCCGGATATAAACAATAACAATTTGCACAATCAATAACATTGTAAACTCTAGATAGAGTCTTGAATAAGTATTCAGTCACTTCGTGCGCGCGAATCAAGCTGATGTTGAATTTCAGAATGTCTTTTAAAGTCACGTTCAGTAGGTACAATCGAACCTAACGTAGCAAAGTAATATGTAAAATTTCAAGTTTTAGTTTTTTTTATTATTAATGGAATTTTGCGGTAAGTGAATCACTGTTATTTTCAGTCATAATTAGTATGCTTGAAAAAAACATGTTTTTGTGGTAGGTACATTATGAGTTGAGTTGGCCAAATATGAGTTCACATTACCCCTCACTCGCACTGACGTAATGTCTCTATTTTTTGGCAACACAAAATAGAGTCAAGAACATAAATAGCTGTCATTTTTTATCAGTCCAAACGAGAGGTTGTCACCCATATTATATTTTATAACCCATATTATATTTTATAACCCGTGTTTGTGATACATCAAATAATTGTACTGTACTCCAAGTTGAACACTACAGGTAAGTTTGGGAACTCATTACCACCAACGACTGAGGTCCGATAACGCCTCGCTTCGAATTTACCTTCGCCCGGACGAAAGTTACCGACAAAGTTGGTTTCTTCACGAGTACCGACGCTTGTTTGTACGAAGTTTATTCGTCTACGCATTTATCGTGATACGATTACCCCTGTTTTATTTCTCTTTCGTCTCTACTTTATTAGCTTGTCAAAACCTGTTTGCGGGTATATGAAGGGTTTGTTGTTTTTATGTGACTAAGGTGGCAAACAAGCGGACGGCCCTCTTGATGTTAAGCAGTTACAGTAGCCTATAGTTGCCGAAAAAATGAACCAGCGTCCAACGTTAACATACAAAAACTACTCTAGATTGAAAATTAATTCAGCAAATGAAAAGAAAATTGGTGTAGGATTAGTGTAGTCATGTAGCTAGCATGCAATGGGAATTTTTGTGATTTTTCTTATTTTGTACCTTTTATAAAAAAATTGTGAAAACATTTCAAATCTAGGCTTATGTAAATAGAGAAGACAATTAAAAAAAAATGTTTTAACTTCTAATCCACTGATTGTCGCGGAACTTATTTCGTGTCTGAGTCACAGCAATATGTTTATTTTTTTTCATAAAAGTAATGGGTCCTATTTTGTTGCCATTATGATGGGTGTATAATTGGAAACAAAATAGGTTTTATAGAATTCTATTCGATCACCCTCAAAGGAGGGCTTAATGAGAAAAATACCTGTTTCCAATACATAGTAATCCCTGTACTGCCGTAAGGCGTTAACTCTACGGATAACTAGCCCGTGCCCAGAGATTTGCTCGCGTTGAAAAACATTATCGCCGTTCGCTAAATCCGAAAACAGACTTTTCCAACAATGAAAACATTTTCAACGCAGCAAAATTGGTTTATATCGCTGTAAGCTGAAAATCACTGAAAATATCAACTCTTGCTGATAAAATAACTTAAACAAAGCAACGCTGTTAAAAACCTAAATTATATTTTATTTTTATCTTAACAAAATATTTTGGGTGACGGATAGTCAGAATTGGGTGACAAGTTGTCAATTTGGGTGATAGTTATTATATTCTTGTAAATTCTAAACAGAAGCCTATTTCATATAGGATATGTTTTTGCATAGAATTTACAAACGAACAAGTACTTGTTAAAAGATGCGGGTGCAATACTTACGGACCCATACTATTTTTTTTTACTTTAAACTTTATAGGTGGTCGCTGATTCACTATTATCGCTGGATCCCTCCAGAGAGATGTTATGAGAGAGCTCAAAATCGTTATGGTTGGACACGATAGCTTAGTACAAATATACAGGGTGGTGACGACATAGTGAAAATAAATTAAAACACGACCCCTGCTAGTCAATCACAACACATTAAAATTATGAAATTAGGTTTACATCAAAGTCCCAAATTTCAAATTTCAACAAAAAAAAATGCGGAAAACGAAACACAACACCCATTATAAACGTCTACCGACCTCATAGACTAACTTGTAAGTACAAGCGTGGCAACATCGCTTCGGTTTCGGTGTTTTTAGCGGTATCTTTTCAGGCATAAAGTTAAAATTGTCAAAATAAAAAAGCAATCCCGTGGCAATACCTTTGAATATAATTTAATAATATTTTATGTGCGAACTACTAATGTGATACCCAGTATGTGGTTTCAATTATTGTCATGATGTCGTCACCACCCTGTATGAACACACAGTCACAATATCCCACTTCGTACTAGAGAAACGTTTATCCACTCGTTTAATACATAGCAGGATTAGAACCGCTGTTCAATACACGCTCTCAAAGACCTTAATTTACTGCACATCGCCGGTCGTTTATACTGAAACGTGGTACTTTTTGTGCGAGGGTTTGTTCACTCACTCTTAATAAAATAGTATTAGAAATTAGAGCTGTGGAGGGAGATAGAGAGAGTTAAGTGATTGCTACCGCACATTTGTAAAGCCTGTTTGGGCCATAGATTAAATTGGATTAAGTGTAGAATAGACAGTCGAATGTATGTTTGAATGGTTGAGGGAAGGTCTGAGATTAGGTTAAGCCTGTTCCTATGTATGTAAATTCAAGGTACGATTGTCTATTGTGTTGCTTAAACTTAAAGCCGTTAATTACTGTTATATCACCAGGCGACTCGAGGTTTGTACTCGCATACAGGACCAAAATATCATTTTTAGGGTTCCGTACCCCAAGGGTGCCAAGGGTGCCCTATTACTAAGCCTACGCTGTCCGTCCGTCTGTCCGTATGTCCGTCTGTCAGCGGGCTGTATCTCACGAACCGTAATAGTTAGGGACTTGAAATTTTCACAGGATGTGTATTTCTGTTGCCGCTACAACAACAAATAAAAAAAAGTTTAAAAATAAAGGGGGTCCCCATACAAGAAACAACATATTTTTGACTTTTTATTCTACGGTGGTACGGAACCCTTTATGTGCGAGTCCGACACGCACTTGGCCGGTTTTTTATTTTCATCTTTTCGCAGTTCTTTATAGTTTATTCGTACATTCTTAACAATCAACCCTTTACTTAGTTTAGATTTTGTCCACCCAATTTGGTGCGTCCAGATGCCTGGGATACCTCGCCCGAGCACAACTGAGTGCTCGGGTGCGGCATGCGCCTGATGTAAACGCACCTATTCTGTATACTATCCCTTCATATAAGATATCGTAAATCAGTCCTCCTAAATTGGTGGTTTGTCCAGTCATAGTTTGTCCGGTATCGTCGCCCTGCGGATATCACTAATCACATCTTAATGTCCCCTAATGTCCTCATCTACTGTCGACAAAGTTATACTACATTGAATTAAGTGGTGGTACTAATTAATGTATTAATAGCAAGTTAAAGTTGGGAGTTAATTAAGCTTTTAGATGAGGTTGCTATTAGAGATGTATGGCGTAGACGTGGTGTGGATGTGGCGTGAGCGTAGCACAGGGTTTTGGGAACATTTAATGTGATTCTAATGTCATTCCTCAAGTTCATTCTTAGGGGCCACCCATAAATTAATCCATAAAGGGGAGGAGAAGGTGAATAAAATGAGACATTGTGTGACAGGGGGGGGGGGGGGGCCTAAGTTAAGTGACGTCACATTTAAAAATCTGATATATCCAAGTATTAAAACCGAAATTTGAACTACTTATACCTAACCGAAAAAAAAATGAAAATTTCTGAAAATTGTAAAAAAATATGTGACGTCACACAGGGAGTTGGGAGGCTCGCAAATGTGACCAGCTGTGACAAGGGGGTGGGGGTATAAAATAATGAAATTCGTGTGACGTAATTTATGGATGGCCCCTTAGAGTTGAGATTAATATCGGCCTTACAGCCCAAGCGCTGTCATTTACCTCGCCTAGTTTGGCCTAGTCATAAAGTGTAGTTGGGCTCGCCCGAAAATGTGGCTGAGGCTGTCGCGCGCAGCCTGTGACCGCGCAGCCTCGCGCGGCATGCGCTTGATGTAGACGCAGCTATTCTGAGGCGACACAGACAGTTAAAATAATCTTTCCACTATCGTATCGCTTCTCGTTGCCCGTGGAATAACGTATAAAGGTGATGCTCGGTAACTCACTAACTCCCAGTACACTACATTAGCGTGTAATAAACTTAATATAAAACAAACAACCCTTAAACCACGCTGAAAGCTCTTTGCACACCTGTCGAAAGACTTTCATATCATTCGCAGACTTATTCAAGTCAAACAAGCGGGATTCTTGTTGCAAGGGTTAATGAAAGTGCTGCTAAGGTTAATAGGGTTCAACGACCTCGCGTTCCTAGACATGGTTAAGACAGCCGTTTAGTAACTGATTCTGTAATGTGCGGTAAATATTGAGGTTGCAAAGATGTATTAAATTCAACCTTGCCTTTTGATGCAACTTACCGCACTTATTTTGGCAAGATCGATGCAAGGTAACTACCCGATAACCACTTAGTCACGCGCCGCCCAGCGTCGGGGCTGCACGGCTGCACGCGCGCGCTGCGTATATGGCTTGTATTCATTTGGAGCGTCCAGATGCCTCGCATGCCTCGCCCGAGCACTGCCGTGGGACATACAATTAATAAATTGGTAAAACTTCCTTTTGGCTTGGCCGTAGTCAGGTAATTAAAACTATTTAGCTATCATCTGCACTTGTTCAAGCCTTAAAACCAACGTCATTTTTAGCACATTCCATCATCCATTCATTCATTCATCATATGTTCACTTTCCGTTGGCACCATTTGGGTACGGAACCATATTACTAAGCCTCCGCTGTTCATCCGTCTCTCAGCGGGCTTTATCTCACGATCCGTAATAGGTAGAGAGATTAAATTTTCACAGGATGTGCATTTCTGTTGCCTCTACAGCAACAAATATTAAAAATAAAGTAACATTAAAACAATATTTGTGACGTTTTTATTCTACGGTGGTACGAAACCCTTTATGAGCGAGTCCGACACGCGTTTGGCCGGTTTTTTTTTCTCGCAAAATTTGTGGCACTATTTAAGCAATCTAGAGAGAGATGAAAGTTATCTCAAAACTTGATACTTAGCGTATCAGCCCTTCTCATAACCCGGCTTACGAGTTAGCCCCAACAAAGCCGGCGCTTATCCGACTGTGAAGAAAGTAATTGAACGTGATGCGTGATTGGAATACCAACCACACGCCCTTGTAACTTGATATAGAAACTTTACAACCCTTTCAAAAATTAATAGGGGTAAACTGAAACCTTTGGCAAGTATGCAAATTCAGGAAAGTAGGGTTAGAAGAGAACGTTCTCATAATTAGTCATTAGGCGTCCACAACACGCACATGCCGCGCGAGGCTGCTCACCCACATGCCTCGCGAAGCACGCGCAGTTGCCTCAGTCGCATGCCACGCTAAGCAAATGGCGATGAGGCAACCTACACTATATACTATATCGAATATCTAAGTAATAAATCACATATGAGACCAGCGGTACAAACAATTAGTCATAAATTAGTCTCGTAATATACTTCTTCTAATTGGAAGAAGTCCAAACACACACTATTAGTTGATAGTCTCTATTATTATGCAAGGAGAATGTAGCCCCAAACTTAGTGCTGAAAACCTCTGAACATACATTCAAATTTTAATCCAAGCTATTTCAGAGGAACGTCAAACTTATGATTACCCACATCCATCTCATCTAAAACTAAAACAGCACTATTCATAGCATAATGCTAGCCATCTCCGTCAGCTGTTAGCGCGTCTTCAAGATAAACTTTTGAAGTCATATCAGGGGCCCTACCACCACCTCTTATAGCAGTATTGTTTTAACGTTTCAGCGACTTTTTGTGCAATGACGTTTCTTATTGTCATGACAATAAGGTACGTCATTGCACAAAAAGTCGCTAAAACGTTAAAACGTTCCTATAATTGAATCGCGATAAGAGTTCGTGGTAAGGCCCCAGTATTCGCTTAAGTCAAGCTAATGCTCAGCTTTAAAGACTGGTCGTTAAAAACTTTGAAACAGCTTATTTTTGCGGAAAAATTTAGAAAAATGGGTGTAAAAAAGATTTTATTTATCTTAACAGGAGTGTTATTTTTTAATAAGACATGCAAATTTTCAGGCAAGTATTGAAATATGTATCTTTTGAATATTGCTGAAACAAAGCAGCGAACCTTTTCATTATCTCCAAATGTCAGACATTTCAAAGCAGCAGCTCTATCATTCCATTTTCTAATAAATACTTTGTCTGCGTACTCAAAATAAATACTTGTAGCAATAAAATTATACAAATTCAATTCAAAATTGCAATTGTATGATATTATCTGCTGGCCTACTCCGAAATACGAACCTAACGTTTCGGCTGACGGATTGTCGTGATTTGACATTTCTTCTTTCGTTTTTCTCTACGATTTTACATTGTTTTGATCGTAAATCGAATCCGTACTTCGGACGATCCGTCAGCGACGTATTTCGGAGTAACCCCCCAGCATTCAACTGTCATATTCCCAGCAGATAAGATAATGATAGGAAGATTAGCTTCCTTCCTCCACCGCTGCGCCCAATTGAACTGAAATTTCAAATTTGACGTGCCGTATAATGGGCAAATACCGTTGAAATAGGTCACGACTTGACACCTTCATTCGAGTGGAACGAACCTGGGAAATTGAGTTATTATACCCGCAATGTTCGTCAAAGAAACTTGAAGGTTTTTACAAAGACATTACCAAGAAAGAGGGAGATATTGGACTGTACAAAATAGTATGTCCTATTTAATGGAGTCCATATTACCAATCGATCGTACGCGGAAAATAATTTTGAAAACATGTCGGTATCGCCAATACGGCTCATCTTCTAGTGATTAACACGTGCCCAAATACCTTTAAATTGAATTGCGAGTGCGATAACAGATGTGTAAATTCCGCTGCATGTAGTGGTGCGCTGAGCACAAATCTAGCGATTGCAATGTTAGGAGCTACCATATCTCCTAAAATAATACATCAATGATTATTTACATAATTATGAGCGAGAGTTTGTTACAGTGGCTTTTCACTGTATGCGTATAATTCTGAAAACTTTGATGAAATTTCACTTTAAATTCGAACTCGATGAGTCAGCAAATATTGGTTAAATCAAGTTGGGTAAAATAAATATTCAAGTTGTTTAAGGCCTGAGTTCACCAACACACTAACGGAGCGCAACAGTAGGTACGTCACGGACTGTCACCAGTACACCAAACAATCGGGATAGTCCTCTAACGGTCTGCTAGTGTATTGGTGAACATGGCTTGAATATATGACCTCTACTACAACTCCATGAACAAGTGAAATTCTTCCTCAATATAAGTTGTTGATAAAAAAAACAAAGAAAAAAATCTTCCACAGTTGTTGAACCTTTACCCTTTTACATGTGAAACAAATGATTTAATTTTAGATCCTCCAAAGCTTGCACTCCCTTGAGCATTAGCAGCAATAACTCAGAATGTAATTTGCATAAAAAATCTTTTGCATTTCCTCTTTCCATTTGATTCGGTTTTAATATCTCGTCTGAGAAGAGTTGAAAGCAACAATCGCTTTATGAATGCCCGGTCTTTAATATTCTTTTTATTACCGTGACCCTTTCACAGAAATAATGGATGAATGGCCGACAGACTAACAGTGGACGTTAAAAAAGCCTTAATTTTGCGGTTTCCTCATTAATCCGCCGCTTTTGGAGAGATCCGTTATTACAAAAATAATTGATACCGCGCAACTTGTCTGAATGGAGTTTGAATTTCCTAAATGTTAAAGATTTTGGTATTACGTCGGATGTTGAACGAAAATAAACGTGCCTTTTAAACGGTAATCTTTGTTCGCTCATCTACAAACAAAAGTTTTAAACCTTTGTTTACAAAAAATAATTGGATCGTGACCAAGTTTTCAATACAACTTAATCAGTATAAGTACACCATTTTTGAAGAAGCGTAGCTATAAAAATTGATGGGACAGTAGTAAACATGAAATATATTGTTTCATGTCTCTCATAGAGAACCTACTTGTTAACTTTATCTTTTATGGAACTATAAAATAATACGGTTACCGACAAAACATGTCTCAAAAACTCGACTCTCCCTCACATACTTTTCCATTTATTTCATGGTCTGTTCTATAAGTGCGAGCAGATCTATCCAGATACTTAATGTGCGAAAAAACTTAATGACCTTAAGATAGAATAGGACGAAAAAGGTTTGAATTAAGTTTCCGATATTATGTGAATATCATTCTCTGAGTGTCATTTGCTATCAAAGAAAAAGCAACTAACCTAGCCTAGTCATTTTGATATTATGACAACGTCAAAACTAACTGCTCGGGCGTGCTGCTCTCCTATTGTAGACGCTGCTATTAGCTGCGTTTGAAATGTGAGTAGCCGTACCCGAGCAATCATGTTGTTATGGGCCATAACACACTGGGTAGCCATGGCGACGTCGCCAGCCACCGTAGCCAACTAATTCGTATTGAAATGTATGACAGGTAACACACCGGGCGACGGACTGGCGACGTCGCCAAGAATTCAAATTGTTTGGATACATAGCCGGCGACGTCACTATGACGTCCCGGTGTGTTATGGCCCTAAATCTACGTGTTCAGACTCGGGGGCGCCGCTCGGCTCCTATAGATGCACGTATTTTCATCAAGATGTTCTCTCTCTACAAGCTTCAACACAAGAGCATTTATCGCAATCCAAATATTTTTTAAAGTAGGGTGAACAGGCATCTCCTAGGTGCGCTCGCTCCACCGTCGACCTCATCAGCCTCATCTTTGCACATTGCAAGATTGAGATCAAGAGCAAGCCCATTTTTAATAAAAAAAAACTGCTTATTTACATTCTTTTCTTCTCTTCCACAGATCAACAATGAAGCCTATCACTCTCTTCTCCATCTGCTTCTACGCTCTCTTCTGTCCATTGCTGTGCGGGACATCGTCAAGCGGCGATGACAGACGATGGCTGGTGTCACTCGTGGACCTGGTCGAGCTGGACTATGTGGACTACTGCGAGCAGAGGGCCAATTCAGCGTGGGATGAGCTTAGTGGCAATAGCGAAGGATTGTCTATGAAGGTGGGTTATTACGACATCAGTTTTTAAAACCCGGCCCCCAAGTCGCTCAGCCATTGAACTGCCACTAGCGTTTTGTTTTTATGACTGACCTTCTGATTGGTCAGAATCAACTGACCAACCCGAGGGTCGGTCACAATAGCATCCACAATCCAACAGTGGCAGTTCAATAGCTAAGCAACTCGGCGCCAAGGGCTTTGATTCTGGAGAATAAGGCATGATCGCGGCGCGGTGCGGCGCTGCACGACAAAGTAAAATTTGAATTGGTTTCATTGCCTAAGGGCGAGACCCCACTAGCGCGTTGCGCTGCGTCGTCGCAACGGATCAAGACGAAGACGAAGCGGGGGAGGGTGATGCGCCAGTACAAAATCTTGCGACCACGCAACGCAACGCGCTAATGGGGCTCGGCCCTTAACCGCACTACAGCGATGCGGTGCGGCGCGACACATTTATCTCCGGAGGCAACTCTGTCGCACTGCGCCGCGAGTACGGTATAGCTCACGGCAGCGGAGCTGTGTGGCGCGACAATTTTCTCCATACAATTCGTTCACGAAGTGCCGTTGCTATGCGGATAATGTGTTGCGCCGATCCGCTCTACGCCTCTATAGTACTTAGACTGTGTCTATAGTATGGTTGGGTAGTGTCACGCCACTCTGCTGCCGCGCCGCGCTGCTATACAGCGGTTTAAAGGAGTTTGTTGCAAGCGGCAGACAGCAGACGTCAGTCGGTCGCATACAAATTGTGGCGATGACATGTGCCGCGACGGCAGACGGCATTCAATTTCTATGAGACCAACTGACGTCTGCTGTCTGCCGCCGCGCCTGCACCGAACCTGCCTTTAAGCTTACATTATGTTCAAATATTCGAACGGTAATCAAATATTTGTCTTTATTTTCACGTTATGAGTAAGAGTATAACTTTTAGAGGCTTTTGGTTTGCGTTTAAGAAAGTGCCGAAGTAAATAAATAATTGTGTCTAATATAAATGATCATATTAAGCTTATATAAAAATCTTCCAAATTAAGTAAGAAAAAGGTTATCATAATACATAGGTATAGTCAGCAACATAAGTCGCTGAACATTCAGAATTTTTCAAATCGGTTATACTCTTTAATCTACAAACGTTGGTAAGCCTGTATAAAACCAAACATTAGCAACATGTCTACATTTTGTTTCGATAAAGAAAAATTATGGATTTGATGTAAAACGAAAGTGTGCAAGCTATTTGAAAAACTGAGAATGTTCAGCGACTTTCGTTGCTGACCGTACATACATACACTTCGCATATCTGCCTAATGTATTGTTGTGAGCGCGTAAACTCTGAAAATCGGTGTCAGACCGGGTCGCTGCCGGTCACTGAAGTATCTACGCGCGATTTACATAATTTTGTTCATCTGAACTTTTCTTATTTTCCTCTGGCAGTGCGAGGAAACTGGGAAGTATCAATGGATTCAATCGGAACTGTTCCCGTGACTTTGTTTTATTAGAGAGCTGGGATACCCCCCCCCTTCCCCTCCCTCTGTCCCACTTTCTTTTAGGTCGGCAACGTACGAGCGATGCCTTTGGTATTGCAAAGATCTTTAGGCTACGGTAACTGCTTGAAATCAGAAGGGCTAGACAAGTGGCTGACGTCTACAAGCGTTCGTTCAAATCGCTACGCTTCGTGTATTGAAATTACATAAGTCACGTGATCTACATAGCAACTTGTTGTTGATCTACATAGCGACGTTTGACATTTCCATACATTATGAAGTCTATCGTATTCTATTCGTTTAGCGTTCATGCCACTTGGCTAACCCCTCAGGCGGGCCGCACGCTTGTTTGTCACCTTATTCATGTACTAAGTACATAAAGTTAGAAGATAATTTAAGATTCTGTCGCAATAACACAGCTCAATTATGAAAGCGAAATAGAAGCACGATTACAATACATAGGCAAATTGCTTGATACATCAAATATTTGGTACAAGGATCAAAATGATATGTCTCTGTTACCAGTTGGAGCGAGACAAAGCATTCGGCATATTCGCATGCCAGCAAACGAACGAGGTGAAGAGCGTGCTGACCGCGCACTCGCTGGCACCTGACGACAACGTGCTCCGGCGCAAGGTGAAGCTTCTGCTACAGCCGGGGGACACGCTGCTGGAGACTGAGCAGTGGATCAGAGTATGTTGATACAAATACATAACTTAACGTATACGTCACGACTTTTATTCCCATTCGGGGGTAGTTAGAGGCTCGAGCGGCCATACACCACCACATTGTGGAGGTATTAAGTCAACTCAAAGCCCACGTTTCATCAGATAGTCAGAACCCAACGTGACAGGTGGTGAACCTTGTCGCCGTGTATACAGGAACTGATTATTACCTAGTCCCCAGGGATAGTTAGCTTTCCTTACTATGTTTTCCCTCACCGTAAGCGAACTAATAGCTTTCCTTACGATGTTTTCCCTCACCGTAAGCGAACTGTAAATTATGCACATAGATGAAAATTCATCCATTGGCGCATGTCCCACCGGGGTCGAACCTGGGAACTTCTGATTGCTAGCCGAACATGTTCTCTCCTAGGCCACAGACGCTTGTTACAAATACAATGCGATTAAAATAAGAATAGGACGGGCTCTAAAGTAAAATATAATAGTAATAATATAGCCACACCAATACAATACACCGAGTGTATGGTCCCAAACTAAGCAATGCTTGTAGGTACTATTGTAACTGTATACTGACTGATCGTGTGATACTCGAACTAGGTCAATTATCAGAAAGGCCATTTCTGAAATTAATTACTGGCTGGAATCAAACCCGCAACAACTCAACGCCAACGCTCGAAACACTGCGTCATGCGCTGAGGCGTGGCATGCGTTGGGGCTGATTACAGATACACTTTTACTGAGGCAAATTACGGGAAACATAATTTTCTATATTTGTCTCACATGGGAATCGAAACCACCCGATGTATGAGTAGTCGACACATTAATTTTAGTATAGGTAGCTCTATTTCATATATAGTCATAAACTGCGAAGACTTAAGGGAATGGATAGCTCAGCAGAAGGTCGAACCAGGCTTTCTAATTTTGATCTTTACAGTCTAAATGTTGTCTTTTATTTCAGCTCGTAACTTTCGGTGACAACGCACTAAATAAAATAAGATCTGCCACCAACTACGATTGCGGAACAACTACAAACTGCACCCTAAGAGGTACGAATTGGAACAATCCTTAATTATTAAAGAAAAGAGTAATTGTTGAAACAGCTAATCACCTTTCCGACTTTGCAACTTTACCTTTTTGCAATTTTAACCTCCCTTCTAAAAACACGAAAAACTTCGGCATCTGAAAGATAAATGAGAATTCCAGCTAATCCGGAAACGCCGGAAGGCAAAAGACAAACCCGACCGGAACCGCTGTCGCCTCAAAATAAAATTCTCAAGTCATTACAAATTTCATAAGGTACAGCGAAAGTTTTAATAAAGCCACGCTGAAGACGAATGTTCTCTTAGAAAGTTAATTTCCCATACTTCTGTAAGGGAACTTCGTACTCTTTTATATAAAAACATCGCTCAAGTGTTTAACGCTTGCGTAAAATTGTAAGATGTCCTTGTTCGAGACGATGCACATTTTAATATTCCTATGTTTAAATTAAAAAAATACATTTAGTCAATGAGTTTAATGGATCTCATATTATTTGTATTCCAGTTTCAAAGGTACTATAGGTAAAATTCAATCAATTGAACTCGTGAGTCAGAATTAAAAATCATTAATCAAAAAATAAACTATACAAGTAACTAATAATTTTAACTATACTTCTTCTTTTCCAAATAAACGCCCAAGATTATTAATATTTAATCTCACTATTTCATCACCAAACCATCGTTGTGTCCCTTACCCAAGTTTATAATTATCTCGGACCTCGACGTCCGTATTTGTCATTGTAATTTAAACTATAATTTGATTTAACAGAGCTACACTATCATTTGGCGAGACAGCAAGATGAGGAGACGTTGCATCGTATGAAATCATCCTGGGAAAGGAACCTTCCAGACCTTCATGACTATCTGGAGCATATTCTTCCGTTGCTAAGGAACGCCTCTAAACAGAATGGTAAATGATAACAAATTCAGTAGCTTTAGTAGCATTAGTAGCAGATTCATTTCCGGTAATTGTTGCGGTTTTAGGGTTTGTTTGGGGATGTTTGTGGAATAGGAACAAATGCGGTTAATTTTGTGACTTGATTAAGTAATTTTGGTTTACAATTCGTAATACAGCAAACTGAGTATAAATTTAACAGTTTAATTGTTGTTCCTACACAAATCTGGTCCCACTCACGCCAATATTAAGTTACTATAGTAATCTAACATTATTGCTATCCAATATGTTTGGTAACTAACTAATCCTCTGATAAATTTTGATTAATTTAGGGTCTAGGGATTAAATGTATTTAGTGACAGTTGTGATTACGCATTATTTATTGTAAACAATGCCTCTTGGTGAAATTCATTACTAATTAAATTTTTGACTTATCCCAGATAACTAAGAAAATATTCTAGTATGCTTACTTTCTTATTGAATAATAATAGTCCCGCCATACCAGAAGAAAAGTCAGCAAGGCACAATTTTATGTTAAAATAATTATAATTCTGTTAATGTTCGCTATATCATTATTACATCAGCATTAGCAGGGAAATAGACCATCAAATCCGAGAGATGGATCATTCAAAATTATCTCATAAAACAAAACATTATAATTTTAAGTACTATAATGCTTCCAGATTAAGCAGTTTCAGCAACTTAAATTTCGCGAGTCAATTATGAATAATATTAGAAACATCGTAATATAAAAACTTGTTTAATAATAATTAAAAGGGAATCGAAATTATTAGTGTGAAATGAGTCAAGCTCTTCAGACTCTACACAATTATTTTAACATACAATGCCATTTGCTTGTCAGGAATGTTGGCAATTCCTGAATCTGTCGCTAGCAATTACTGATTAGAATATCTCTATAATAGTTATTACGTTATCATTGTTATTATCTTTACTTTGAACTTTGGTAGTTATTATAGTCTTTTCGTTTGAATGTATCATCCTTTTGAAAGATGATGACATATTGTTTAATTTTCTACAGGTTATAACAGTGTGGAAGATTACTGGGACTCATTGGGAGAGTATGAAGGAGCGATACTGAAGGCTCGAGAACTGTGGGAACATGTGAAACCTCTCTACATGAAGCTGCACAAATACATAGCTCTAAGAATGAAAGGCCTAGAGGCTGTTGGAAAACCGTTGCCAGTACACATTTTCAGTAAGTGTCTTCTTTGTATGATGTATAAAAGTAAAAACCGCTATTACCAACAAAAAAAAATGAAGATTAAAAAGCATATGCAACATACTAACAAAAGCTTTTCGCTTAAACTTTGCTTTGAGTTAAAATTAAAACCAAGAAACTTATGCAGTGGGTAAACAAATATAGTTTCAAGTTAAGCCTAGGCAATTTCAGTTGTTTTGTTTTGCAACTAAAGAGTCTGTACAGTTTTATACCAGAACTTATTGAGATGACGAACAAAAGCTTATTCGAATAGTGAATAAACATATTAATTCATGAAGTTAAGTAGTTGTGTGCGTGTATAAGGCAATTAAGATCTAGTACCTAAAAATGTTTATTATTTTCAGAATCACTAGCGGGAGATGATTGGTCTAATCTTATAGAAAATCTATTGCCGAAACGTGCCGGTATATATCAAAAAGTTCACGCTAATCTTCAGTTAAAGGTAATTGAAGGGTTTTTAAATTTAATTTTAACAAAATAAAGGTCATCTACGTATAACAACGTTGAAGACTCTTGACTATGTTTTTATTTCTAATGATCGGTTTAAATGAGGATAAAAAATAATATTCACTATATTTCTCAGGAGCTTGGTGGATTAGAAGCCTTCAAGCAAGCTGCAAAACTCGTTAAAGCGTTAAACTTAGGAGACGCAGACCCAGAAATATGGCCACAGTCAATCTTCAACAGCACCTGTCCCACTAACATAATCGACTGGTGTCAACCCAACAAAGTCAGAGTAATAACCTGCAAAGACGTCAGCATATCCAACTATATTGAGGCTCATGAGGTCGTCGCAAAAATTGTGTACAAGCAAACCATAAATTTACACAGCAATAATACTTACATTCTCAGAGAAGCTCCGCGTTACTCCGGTAAGAATGTCAAATATTTTCTCGAATTGTATGTTTAAGAATTTGCGAATTCATTGCATTGTTTATTTTCAGCTGTGTACGAAGCGATTCCAGGATTCGTGTCGTTGCTTTCTCTGAATCCGCATGCTTTGAATAAAGCTGGATTGTTCCCGTTGGAGCTATTCAACTTCAATCCAAATCATCATCGTCTTGTGCTGCAATTGATTATGGCTTTGAGAGATCTACCGAAGTAAGTTAATTTGCTTACCTACTTACAATAATATTCAAAGTATCGTCTGTACCATTATAATCCTATGTATTCATTTTTTCAGACTGAATTTCTACTTAGCAGCGGATGAGTGGCGGATAAAAGTTTTAACGGGAGCGATCCCGTACGCCAAAATACCGAGCAGTTGGAGTGAATTCCGTAAAAATTTCTCTTTCATAGAAACTTCGAACGTTGATTTCCTTGGAGATCCCTACATGGTGCTCAATAAGCCTTTTATTGGGTATGTATCAAAATATAAACATCTACTTAACAAATAATGGCATGAATATCATGAGTTTTTTTAAATGAAGTTCATAATTACGATTGTGCAATGTCGATATTTCTGAGGAGTCCAATTAATAAGCTTAAATTATTTTCAGAAAATTCATGGGCCTAATTCTAAAATACCAAATTTACCAATCGTTTGCTGAAGAACAGATGTCCGACGAATCAGATTTGGTGCAACATGTTGCTGAGAACAATGATCGTCTGGTGTAAGTGTATCATGCTCTCCCACTTTATTGTATATTCTGAGAACCTTCTGAACTGAACTACTTAGTTGTACAATATCTTTATCTTCTTAGGAGTAGACGTCGCTTATTTTAAATTATGTACAAAACTTGGTACATGAACATTTTGATCATGAACAGAAATAAAAGGTAGCAAATGTTTAATGAGGCTTTTCTCATCATGCACTTGCACCACTGTTACTCCTATAAGCTATGGTCTAGGTGGTGTCCAGCGCTAAATTACTTACTACTAAAATAGGAACTACTTTTATAGCAATACTCTCTAAAAATTCACAGTAAGTCGTAAGATCCCTTGGAAATCTGACATCATTCGAATTTTGTTACAGGGATGCCATGATGCAGGGCTACGGTATGATCTGGCCTGAAATGGTTAGTGACTTGCTAGCCAAGCGCGAGTACGGCCTCGAATACACCGGCATTACTGACTACTACAAATTCCTAGACGAGTACTTGGACAATCAACTTGAACCGTCAACGGATACCGACAGCTCTGATGACTACGTTGAACCAGTTTACAATGAACCGGTACCAGAAGAGAATGAGATCCCCAGCTCCGAAATTAACGAAAAGGAAACTAAATCAACGCACGAGGATATAATCGAGAATGTAATCGATACGGGAGAAGAATCTAATTCTAAATTTACTATTGAAACATCTACCGTCGGCGTTTTAGAGATCAAGAATCCAGTGGCAGCTGGAGACCAAAAGGATGGGACAGTAACGAAAGAAGCGTCATATAACACGTACTGGTGGATAGGAATAGCTGTAGCTCTAGCAGTTGTCGTGATACTAATAGCGATTATAGCGAGAAAACGACACAACCACAGGAAACAACTGGAGAGGCAACGGAGAGACAACACGAGGGCCTGATTTGAAGAATATCGGTTCTAGAAGGGCCGATCAACACTGAGACTAAAATATTGTGACTTTGTGCCAATACTTGTGGAGTTCGAAAGACGTATTTTGGTTCAGTGTATCATTCTGTGTAATCTGCTTTTCGTTTAAAGACTTAAGTTATGTTTAGCCGTGTTTATTTATTGTTTCTGTTTAATTTACATTTATTGCATTAAAGTTGGTATTTATTGATTTAATGTCAATAAAATTATTAATAATGCTAGATAGTAAAGATGGAATAAAATATTTTTGTACATATCACAATTTGCGGAATAGATTAAAGATTGTTACCAAGAGTGTCTATAATAGTGTATATTCTAGTTAGATGTAATTTCGCTGTGCCTTAAGCGTCTCAATTTCTAATAAGTAAGATGCATAAAATATTCCCTAAATATGACTAAGTGATTCGCTCACATCGGCCCCACTTCTTCTTATCGTATGGTTAGTGGCCAACCTGGTGTCAGAGTTGTTCAAGCCGCCCAAAGGCCTCTGACAAGGCTTAACCACTGCTGCCTTGATAACAACCAGCCCCCCTAGACAAGTGGCATGAACGCTAATCGAATAGAATAGACTTTTCAATGTATGGGAATGTCAAACGTCGCTATGAAGATCAACAACAAGTTGCTATGTAGATCACGTGACTTATGTCATTTCCATACATGAAGCGTAGCGATTTGAAGGAACGCTTGTAGTCGTCAGCCACTTGTCTAGCCCATGGACCGACGTTTTAGGTGCACTCTGAAGCACGGAAACGTTCAATTCAAATGCCACTAAATGGTCACCCACTGACCTTGCCAAGAGTTGCGCAGCCTCCAATCGTTTGCCGATCAGCTAGGCTATTCTGTAACGTCATACTCACTTCGCACGCGTGTATTTTCTAGAGAAATGTAAAATTTCAATACAAAATTTGACATATCACCTGCAAATTCACGCGTGCGAAGTGAGTTTGTCGTTACAGAATAGCCTAGCAGTGATTGCAGCTGGCTATGAGCGCCGGCCCCACAACAAAATTAGCTCAAAAATATGAAAAGTCGTATTAGCCTACATGCAATAGTAAATTTGTTGGGTCAGCGCGATCGAGTCACTATCAACAATTTGGGGAATAGATAAGTCATAGATATTATCAGATTTGTATAAAAATAACTATGTAATTTTATAAAATCTCTATTTATTCTCAGCTGCGAAATTTCCGACCAATTCTTGATGAATTTACGTTTCACGTATACTTACTGTTAGTATATTGTTGTATTTTAATTATATATTTTAATATTTCTACTCTATACCTGCCGTAACCAAATATTTTAATTTGTTGTATTGTAATTTTATGTCATCTAAATGCTTTATTCTGGGTAAAGCTGGTGTTAGTGGAATTGTGTCAACATTGAGAGCAGAAAATAAACGTTTGGAATATTTAAAATTTGTTTATTTATTCCCTAAATTCCTTGCCCTTCCTTTTCATGAATTTCCACGACGACGTTTGAGCGCTGGCCTCTCGGGTCACTGCCTCCGGTAGTTGTGGGTTCGATTCCAGCTAGTGGATAATTTATGAAACGGCCTTTTCGTAATTTACCCTGGTCTGGGTGTCACTGGGATCGCCCCCAGTAAATTGTATGATAGCCATAATACAAGCGTTGGTTATTTTAGGACCATACAGTTGGTGTGTCTGTCTGGCGATATTTATTATAATGGCCTAAGATACGCTCTATGAAATATCTACCCTCATGTGTTATTTGATTTTGAACAAGATTACATGTTAGATAGTATGTAGATTGATACTCGCACATGGGTTGCCTAGCTAAATCTGGGGCCTATACTGTTTTTAACATTTACTAAAAATTTACTTTAGTAGAAAAACTGACCTCATCTGTTATTTATACAAATTAGTCGAGAGAATATCACACGAGGAATTGGAAAAATATAGGTTGCTTACTTTCTGTTGGGCCCAACTATAAGTTTTCCGGGTACAAACAGGTAAGCAGGCGTAGTTAATATACCCTCATCTGTTATTAAAATGATTTTTGTATCAAATGAAAGGTTATTTTATTCCCTTTCCAACAGTATTAGGTTGCCTTGGCAAAAGTGTGCCATCAAACAACAAAATCTAGGCAACCATGGATGTTGGCACACTTTTGCCAAGACAACCTAATTGCCCCTATTTTTTTGTAAATGTTAAAAACAGTATAGGCCACAGATTTTGCTAGGCAACCCATGTGCGATCAATCTACATACTATCTAACATGTCATCTTGTTCAAAATCAAATAACACATGGGGGTAGATGCTTCTTAGAGCGTATCTCGTACTATAACTGCAACAATTCAGTATGTATTAAAAGCTTTTTAAACTTTTGAAGACGATTCCACTATTGCACTAATTTAAATAAAATACGACTTTAATATAGCAGTAATGGTTGCCATATAACAAGACCACATTATGCCCTGAATGGGCAAATATCGCACGTCTTTATGGGAGAGGTAAATTATGTTATAAAAAAATAACTGGCAATATCTGTAGCGAAATATGTTAGAGCTAGTAAAAGTGAGAATCGGAAGGTACTACACTTTTTAACAATCGCAAAATGTTCCATGTCTTCAACCTGTTCCTATTCTCTTGTGCCTTTGAGTGAGTTGCACCCCCCTAATTGCCTAAGGCCGCATCTAAATATAGGACTAGCCTGGGCCAGTACGAAATTCGATGATGCTCACTATACCTGTTCCTGAACCTGGGCTGTTACCTGTTAGCCTCAGTTCACACTAAGGGTGCGTTGGAGCCGTATTGGCAATAGCAACATATGTTTTCAACATTATTTCCCTCGGACGACTGCATGGTCAGTGTCAATCAGTGGTTCGCGGATAATAATGTTGAAAATGAAGAAGAAAGTGTCCCACTCAACGAAGTTCATGGACACGGTCCCATGTACTCCGTTAAGTAGGACACACTATGGACCGACATATGTCTCTCTTTCTTAGTAATTCTTATCTACCTAAAGAATTAAATCACAATTAGAAAAAATGGTTAAGTCAACTTTCATCCCAGGTAGCAAATAAGGGCCACCGCAGACTTGCTACTTTTAGCATCGGCGATCGGCGATTTTGATGCTGCGTCTCGCTCGTTCGCGCTCGAAGAAACGCGACGCAGCATCAAAACAATTGCAAAATCGCCGGTCGCCGATGCTAAAAGTAGCAAGTCTGCGGGGGCCCTAAGGTCGGCGACGAAAAAAGACGTCAATCTGAGGTCAATTTAGGGTCAGTGACGTAAACGTACGTCTTTATAACGAAGACGTACGTCGTAATGCTACTAGAGATATATTATGTGAACTTACCAGAGGCATGAAAAATATCTTCTTTTTAATTCAAGGCACCTTTAGCTGTCACAGGAAACTAAGCAAGGGCCACATAAACAAGAGCAAGACAAAATCCGATCTAACATAAACTGGTCTCCATTACTCCTTACATTGGCGATGAGCCAGGAGTTCTGGAGATATGAAAAGGAAACGAGCACAAAGGATTCTATCGTATAGTTCCGGAATATCCAGTGTTTTCATCGCATTCATGTTACTCAAAAACTTTGGAAAGTACGAAGTTGCGAATTTAACAGTTGACAAGTTTAGTAAGTACGCATGAGGAAATGAAAATCTCAACGGAATGCTGAATAAAAATAGGGTTCGAAGTGGTTTGGAGTTTAAACAACTCAGCTATAATAACGTTCGTTGACCTATTCGTTCGATTCTAATTTTAAAATTACTTAATGTTCCGCGAGCGAAATGCACATTGGCTCCATTTTTAAATGTTAAAAAAACCGGCCAAGTGCGAGTCGGACTCGCGCACGAAGGGTTCCGTACCATTCTATAAAAACGGCAATCATGTCTGTTGTATGGGAACCCCACTTAAATATTTTTTTATTCTGTTTTAGTATTTGTTGTTACAGCGGCAACAGAAATACAAATTTTATTCTGACTTTTCGGATAGTTTTGATAAAATCTATTGCTCAATTCGAAATTGTATCCATAAAGGGCTATGGTAACTAAAGAGTGCACAGTATGTGCCAGCATTCAAGTCAATATTGATAAACACATTATCTATTTGAGTATAACCCGTTGTGGTAACAACACGAGGAAGTTTTGAATTTAAACCAATATATTCAAAATATTTTTTTAAAGGTGCATTCTCATTAGATTCCAGTAAGTCTACATTAAAATCCCCGCACACTATAGTCGGAGGCAACGGGAGTATTCTGCCATCAAATATGACACTATGAAAGCAATACAACAATTTCCAATCAATCGAAACCTAGAGATAACGCAAAACTTGTCAATAGCAGGCGAATTTTGGTCGTGACTATATTGCGATCTGAAAAACGAAACCATAGCGCGATCTAGGAGCTCATCTAGCGTCATCTAGTGGTGCGTAGCGGTACTATTATTTTATATATTATGAGGTTCTTATTTTATATTATCTTTGTTATAGCAACAATTATTTACTCTTTGCCACCTCACTCCCATAAAAAAAAACTGCTCAACATCAGGCGGGCTGTACGCTTTTTTAAACCGACTTCAAAAAGGAGGAGGTTTCTCAATTCGACCGTATTTTTTTTTTTTTTTTATGTGTGTTCGCGGATAACTTCGTCGTTTATGAACCGATTTTGATGATTATTTTTTTGTTGGAAAGGAGATATCCCAGCGGTGGTACCATGATAAGGAAACCAGGATCTGATGATGGTATCCCAGAGAAATCGAGGGGAACCTTCGAAAATCGTTGGAGCGACTATTGCGTTTGTAATTTTTTTCATTAAGTATTTTAAAGCACTACTATTTTATGAAGGTCTGGAGTCGATCTGATGATGGAGCCGAAAGACAGTCGAGGGAACTCCTCAACGATTTACAACAATTACCTGGTGTTTGGGCTTGATTAATTTGTATTGATGAGAACTTTACACCTAGATGGGTTGTGACTGTCCTTAGGGGTCTGATGATGAAGACGAAGGACAGTCCAGGGAACTCCTCAACGTTTTACAGTAGCTACCTTGTGTTTGGGCTTGATTAATTTGTATTGATGAGAGCTTTACACCTAGATGGGTTGTGACTGTCATTAGGGGTCTGATGATGAAGACGAAGGACAGTCAAGGGAACTCCTCAACGTTATACAGTAGCTACCTTGTGTTTGGGCTTGATTAATTTGTATAGATGAGAACTTTACACCTAGATGGGTTGTGACTGTCATTAGGGGTCTGATGATGAAGACAAAGGACAGTCAAGGGAACTCCTCAACGTTATACAGTAGCTACCTTGCGTTTGGGCTTGATTAATTAGTATTGATGAGAACTTTACACCTAGATGGGTTGTGACTGTCATTAAGGGTCTGATGATGGAGTCAAAAGACAGTCGAGAGAACTCCTCAACGATTTACAGCAATTACCTGGTGTTTGGGCTTGATTAATTTGTATTGGAGAGAACTTTACACCCATATGGGTTATAAGTGCCATTACAGGTCTAATGATGGAGACCATAGACAGTCGAGGGAATTCCTCAAAGATTTACAGCAGTTACCTTTTGTTGGGCTTACTTCATACGGTTCAATATGCCAAAATGTTCATTGGTATGGCGCCACTAAAAACCGTGAAATAAAATTATTTTTATAAAAAAAACAAACCGACTTCAAAAAAACCTGGATCACTAAAAAGCCTGAAATAATATTTCTATTACCACCTCTGCCTACCTCTTCGGGAAAACCAGACGTGATGGTGTGTTATCGAGTATTTGGAGTCGGTGCCAATCTTGGTATGCCAAGTCTACCTACTATAAAAGTAAGAAGATAGATTGGCACCGACCCCAAATACTCGATAACACACCATCACGTCTGGTTTTCCCGAAGAGGTAGGCAGAGGTGGTAATAGAAATATTATTTCAGGCTTTTTAGTGATCCAGGTTTTTTTTGCCACCTCAGTCCCATAATTGTTAGTACACACCTGCAATAATAGGTACATAAAGTACACAAATAAATAAATACACATTCTGTGAAAAACTATTACAACGCCATCTATAGTTCTAATACTCTGTGCTTGAAACTCCGAATGCATTTGAAACTTGATTTACAAATATGTTTACGTACGTAAACAATGTATTTGCACAAATCAGTTTAGTGTTAACATTATTTTAATTTAAGCTGTGGGCGACAAAAAAAAATGCGAATTACTCAAAAAAAAAAAACAACTCATAGTAAGATTCGAACCTAATACCCACATACACGTGAACTAACGCCTTAACCATACGGCTAAGATGATCTCTAGTATTGCACTCGAATTATTATACTACTTATGACACTGTAATGCCAATGATATCATAACAATGTTAGATGGCGCTACTTTGACTGGTACTATTAATTTAAAACTTATTTATGGGTCAAAAATGTAGTTTTACATTTCTTTTTTTTGTCAACAATTTATCTAAAATATGTCATAATGATCACTCATGGTTAAAATGTTAGTTTTCTCTTTATATATTGTTTAATTTATGAGTTATCAATAAAAACGCCAAAAATATCGAGTTTATTGTATGGGGACCCCCTTTATTTTTAAGTTTTATTTTATTTTTAGTATTTGTTGTTGTAGCGGCAACAGAAATACACATTCTGTGAAAATTTCATGTCTCTAGCTATTACCGTTTGTTAGATACAGCCCGCTGACAGACAGACGGACAGACAGACAGACAGACAGACAGACAGACAGACAGACAGACAGACAGACAGACGGACAGCGTAGGCTTAGTAATAGGGTCCCGTTGGCACCCTTTGGGTACGGAACCCTAAAAAAGTAGGTACCTACTTACATACCAATACGTTCGAAGTTAATGTGAAAATAGTTAAAAATAATTTGAATATTATCTTCTAGCGCCCTATTTCTTATCTTCTATACAAATAAATGAAATTGAAGTGTCTGTTTGTAATGTCAAAATAACAGCATTTCACTAAATGCATATGAAAGTACATACGGTACAACAAAGACGCGATAAAAAATTGTTTTGTCTATCTGTCGGTCTGTTTGTTTGTTCAGGGTAATCTCCGAAACGGCTGGACTGATTTTGGCGGGACCTTTAATGACAGATAGCTGATGTTACAAGAAGTAACTTAAGCTACTTTTATTTTCGAAAAATAATTAGGGTTCCGCGGGAAACATAAAAAACCGTGGGAAATTTCACGCGGGTGATATTTTTCTAAAACGTACGCGTACGAAGTCGCGGGCACAGCTAGTCCTTATTATTTCTTATCTGCTTGTTCAGACAATGTTTTATAGCTGTTGGTACATAACTTAGGCGCTCCGTTCCTACCTCCAATTGCTGGCACATTGGCTTAATATGTCAATGCCCTGAACGGTAAATTCAGTTAGAAAAAAATACTGCGACGTTTAATTTCCGCAGGTAGATTCTTGCAGACGTACACTGATAAAACTTTTACGTAGTTTTGTTTATTTCCTTCTCTCTGACTTGTTGTTTCCTAATCATTCCAGCGTAAAATGTAGCCTTAATCTAATATGGCCGAGAAAAGTTTATGTTTGTTCATTTTAATAAGCACTCACGCGGGTGAAAGACTGTTTTCCTAATCCTACTTAAGTGAAAACATCGGCCAAATGCGTGACGGACTCGCACATAAATGGTTCCGTACAACCGTAGAATAAAATCGTCAAAAATATCAAGTTTCTTGTTGTTGTAGCGGCAACAGAAATACACATTCTGTGAAAATTTCAACTCTCTACATATTACTGTTCGTGGGATACAGCCCGCTGACAGATGGACGGACGGACAGCGGAGTCTTAGTAATAGGGTTCCTTACCCAAAGGGTGCCAACGGAACCCTATTAAAAAACCCTAACCCCTACCCTATTAAAAAGGTAAGTTAAAACTAAAACCCGTCTACTGAAAAATCACGCTCTAAAATGTATGAAACAAGAAAATATTTTCATCTAGAGGATATCTTCCTCTGTCTAGCTATAGTCTAATTGCTAATCAGACGGAGTAAACTGACGGGTGCTAATGTCAAATAATGTTCAAATTCATAGAACACTGTCAGTTAACTCCGTCTGATTAAAAATTCGACTATAGAGTGCAGCCCCCTAGACAAGTGGCTGACGTACACAAGCGTTCCTTCAAATCGCTACGCTTCATGTATGGAGATGACATAAGTCACGTGATCTACATAGCGACTTGTAATGTCATTTCCATACATTGTGAAGTCTATTCTATTCGATTAACGTGCCACTTGTCTAGGAGGGCAAGTTTGCTCGCCTTTTGGCTCACCCGATAATGTGTCTGAGGCTGCCGCCCGTGCCGCGCGCGTCTTGTGAACGCAGCCTCGCGCAGCATGAGCCTGATATAGACGCAGCCATTTTAAGCTTATGATACTTATGTTGTAACTGTTTGTTATTCTGTTATGTGTTTGTAACCAGATTTATCTTCACAGCTACCCGTTAAGGAGCTCGTTCCGGTTATTTTTATGATGTTATGTTATGTAGGGAACGGCTTATAAGATACTATTATTTTGTTTGTTGAATACGTTAAGGGATGTTGTTATACTGGGGTGGTTCAGAGCATGTACGTACAACAAGTTCATGGATTTGATCGACTGATCTTGGTTCTGGCTTATTACAACCGTAGGAACGAGTATTGGCAGTTGTGACGTATTTGTATTTCTATCAAGTTGAGTAAATACTCCGTATGAATTTAATTTGCGAATTTTTTTAACTGTTGTTACTGATACCTTACTTTTGTTTTTGGCAGTTATTAGTAATAATAATATCCTGGGACATTTTTGTACACACGGTTACCTGATCCCAAACTAAGCAGAGCTTGTACTATGGAAACCAGATAACTGATATTACTACATATACTACTTTTTATTTGTAAATACATACTTAATATACATATACACCCAGACTCCGGACATACAGACATGTTCATGCACACAAATGCATGTCCCGGGTAGGAATCGAACCTACGACCTGCAGCGTGAAAGGCGCCTCCGCGCCAACCACGCTAACGGGCCCGTCAATAGTGCAATGTTAATAGTTCATGTTACCATGAACCTAACATAAAAATTCCTTGATCATTATTGAATGCTAAGACCACTGTGTAAGAAAAAAAATAACTTCAGAAGAATTTAATTTCCAGTTGAAATAGCCTCTATTTTCAGCATGTAACTAGTATTTCCCCGAAACTTACATCATTTACCCATCAATATACGCACTGTTATTTTTACGGTAATTTCACTTTCTACTACATACGTACGCCGTTTCGATATGGCAACCTTTTCACATAAAAAAATAAGTTACTATTCCCAAGTTAATATTACGTCGTGTAGCAATCAACAGTTTACATCGTTATAACAAAAAGGGATTGTGTAAAGGAATAACTCGGTGACCCTACTTCATAATTCCGAGATTGTTTTGGAAGAAAGTGTTGACAGAACGCAAAGTAACAGAAGTTACAAATTAGTATAATATTATGTCCAATTATTTTTCTTAATAACATTTCTTCTGACTACTATCTGTGCTGCTTTACAATTGGTCGTCCATCAGTTGTAAAAGTATTGTTACCGTGGCAGACTATATTGTTATTTTTGTCTCCCACAAAACGGAGGAACCCCTAGCAACGGAGGGAAGTGCGGGTTCCAAGAGAATCTAACTTTTTTAACTGTAACGATGTGTCAGGATTGATATAATTAGCTTCGTAGAGCGTCGTCTCTATCACTCATAATATGATGCTCCGTACATCCGAAGTTGGCCGATTATCTCTTTGTAGAGCTCGATGCGTGTCTCTTCTATGAGGTAGATAGAGCTCTTCGGATAAATTATACAAACCCTACAAAAATAAATTGCTCTAGCAACTCTATCCTCAAAACCATTCTGGACCTCTACGCGGGTCCGTATTAATGATCTGTTCATTATTTTTAAGTGAATCGCCAGCCGTATGTGACCCTGTAGCTTAGTTCCTCCTCATTTGACCCTAACGATATGTAAATAAGGGTTATAGCCGCTGTTTCGTTATCTGAGTCTGTACTATGAAATTGTGTATTAAATTTTTATTTTTATATTGCAAGTATTTATAGGTTAAACTAACTACTTTACATCAGGCGGGCCGTATGCTTGTTGCCACCTTTGCCACATACAAAAACGTAACCAATAAGCCCATAGAAAGGCTTTAAAAAGCATTTTTGTTCAAAAATGCTTTTGAAAAATTTAAACGGGGGGGGGGGCGGGGTTTCCGTTTTATGATTACTTATTTTATTGGTAAGCATCTATGATTTCTTAATAGACCCATTGAAATGCTTTATTCTAAGACCACGGAAATCTTGAAGATTTTCTTTACTACCTTTCGTGGTATTCAATTATCCGTCACGGTAAAAAATATTATCCGCCCATACACAATAGGCCCTTGTACCTAATTAGGCTTTCCATTTATATTGCGGGCTCAGGTACCGATCTGCCATTGTTCGCAAATTTTAGGGATATTTACAAAAAGCTACTCCAATTAGCTCTCTAAGACCCAACTATTGGAACTGGTACGCGCTGAATTGGGGGTCCAGACGCCTCGCATGCCTCGCCCGAGCACTCATGTACACTTATATCTAGCTGGGGAACCTCCTAGTGGAGCTGATATGGCTGGAGTAACCGGCCCACCACCCTCCGACAAAACAGGCGCACCAAGTCGTCATTTTGTGGACACCGTCCGTGTGTATCTATGCGTTCCGACGTCAATACTGAGTGCTCGCGCGCGGCATGCGCCTGTTGTAGACACAGCTATTTACATCAATCCATTTTAAAGCCAGAAACGGTTACACACAAGGTCGGCTAGCGAAAGTTAAGAAACAAAAGTTCGTTACAGGCTTGCTGACAAACTCCTAATTAAGGTTGAGCTCACTACCACGCTATCCAACAGTCCGTTAGTGTATTGGTGAACTTGGCCCTAAGAATAACAACTTGATGACATCCATCTGTATAACATCAAGTCAATTGCCCAGCTCGCCGAACTCAAACAAGGAAATCAATTGGTTTTGTTTGTCCGACCACCGCAATGTTTACCGTAAAAATTCCCCAAACGCCATTGCTTAGTTAATGAAAAAGTTCCGAGGCCGTTTCACGCACTGAAACCGGATGTTGTATGCCTTCGCGATGAAAGCATCAATTTTCAGCTGAATAAGAAAGTTTTATTTCCCTGATGGATCTTTTATCAAAACTAAAAGAAAGAGAATGGACTTTAATTATTTTTGAAGTGAAAACTTCTTTAGCGGCGTTGTGCACTTTTCTTGTAATGAGTAAAAACGGTTAAATTCGCGTCAGGGTCACGTGTCCTGATCGAAAAATTCGTCAGATTCGTAGCCGTCAGGTCACGATGGATCTGGGTAAGTGCTTGCTCTATGGGGCGTAGGTTCGATCCTATGTTTACTATTTTTTTTTAATTTTAATAATTTTTTTTTTATTTCAAATATATTTTAAACTTTACTGATTACCAGTAACTTGAAGAAACAAATATTACAAATTTCACAAAAGACATTTCGTGGCCGGGCGCGAACCTCCGACCTACATACCACCGTGGTCCGTTTATGCCTTTTAGATCAAATTGGCATATGACCACGGACCACGGCTATCCTCTAAAGAGAGAATATTTTCTTATTTCGTACTTTTTAGAGCGCGATTTTTCAGTAGTCGGGTTTTAGTTTTTATAGGGAGTGTATGCAGGCATTCCATTAACACCGGTATTTCTTTTTTTCGGCCGAAAATTATAATTATTAAAAATTTCACGAAAAATAAACAATAAGGCATGAAAGGGTTAGTTGGGCCAGAATACATAGCCAATGACCCTAGCTACTCAACCTTACCGTTTGGCACACGCTCTTCCTAACACCCGTATAAGTTGGGAAGAGTTATTAAGTTTTTTGTTTCCTGTCTACTGTGTACCGATCCAATAGCAGGTGCATTATTTATTACATAACATGTAATGGGATTGAAAACTAAGATACTATGCAGGAGCTATGATAAAGTAGACTAGCTTGTGTATTGTAAAAACTTCTCTTAACTACTTAAGGTTGAGTTGGTAAATGGTACATTTCTTCAAGTTGTGCGTGAATCTGCGACACTGGGTGGTGTGCGACTGATGTCAGGCAGTTACCTTGCATTCCTTGCATTGACGGGCCCGTTGGCGTGGTTGGCGTGGAGGCGCCTTTCACGCTGCAGGTTGTAGGTTCGATTCCTACCCGGGACATGCATTTGTATGCATGAACATGTCTGATGTCCCGAGTCTGGGTGTATATGTATATTAAGTATGTATTTACAAATAAAAAAGTAGTGTATGTAGTAATATCAGTTATCTGGTTTCCATAGTACAAGCTCTGCTTAGTTTGGGATCAGGTAGCCGTGTGTAAAGAATGTTACAGGATATTATTATTATTATTCATGCTGCCAAAATTATCATGTTAAAACGCATCTAAAAGTTAAATGCATCTTTGTATAGAATATAGCAAATTTTTTATTTTAATTATGTAATTATATTTTTGTTAAAACATACAAGTAATAAGATAATCTAGTAAAATTTATGTTAATTTACAGATTCACCCCCCAAATATATAGAAAGTTATGATGGACTTACACTGGCTTTACAAATCTCTATTGTTCCTAGAAATGCTTTTCAAAACCATTGTAAACTGGCAAAATTTGGGGGTAAAGTTTCATAATCAAGTATAGGTACACGTATTGTTGGTGATTCCTCACGGCCGCCGAGTCCCTTGTAATTTGGAAGGGTCTGTGTGACTGACGACGTGTCATGTATTCTATTACGGAGACCGGCTTTTAATAAATGTCATGTGTAACAACAATGTTGTAAATTACAAGCTTGGTAAACTTAAATTTGGTGTAAAGTGTGGTGTAAATTTTGTGTAGAGAGAATACGTAGGATATTGAAAAAAAATTTTTTTTGGTAGGGATTCAATCTATAGGTTTAAAAACACTACCTTTTATGTGAGTAAAGATATCAATTATTTTGTATAGTTGAGTAAGTTCGTTAGATATCTTATTACCTATAGACGAAACCTATACCTATACTATACCTTATCCCTCATCACGAAAAATATACCTTGATATGCGTTTTACTACAATAATGACAAAACATCTATACCTATAGTCTGATTTTTAATTAGACGAGGTAAACTGACAGGTGCTAATTTCACTTTTCGATATAAATAGAACAAATAAGGTTCAAATTCATAGAACAGTGACATTTTTAGCTGTCAGTTTGCTTCGTCTAATTAAAAATCAGACTATAGCCATATACTGCTTACATTAATGTCTACGTCCAAAAAATCGCAACTTTATTGTCATTAAAAAAAAACACTATCAAATATTTTTTTTTTATATTTTATATGGTATAGTGTACATATTTAATTTTGAAACGTGAATATCGTAACTAAGCCAATACCTTATTAATAACCCGATAAATCCGATTTATACATACAAGATCCTCCCCACATGTTATCGTCTCAAACAAATCACCCCATTACTCATTTATAAATACAAAACGCAGACAAGTTAACTAGTATTTGTAGAGGAAGCAATTAATCAAACCCTAATAACGAACCATCTGGTTAAGAGATGAACTTTACTGTAGTTACTTTGTAATTAATGCACCTCGATATTGTTCGCTTACCCAAGAACTATCGACTAGATTAGTTACTGTAAAAGTTTATGCTTAGTCATTAGGCGTGTCTACAACATGCATATGACGCGCGAGGCTGCTCACCCACATGCCTTACGAAACACGACGTTTGCTTCAGTCGCATGCCGCTTGAGACAAATGGTGAAGTAACTGACACTCTAGACAGAGAAGGGTTTACCCGAGCAACCAGTTTGACACGTTTGACATCGTTCTGTCTCATGACTATGCCAAACTAGGCGAGGCAAATGACAGCGCTCAGGTGAGGCGGGACGCGCATTTGCCTCGCGCGAGGCAAGTCAAACTTCGTGAGGCAATTTGCCTCGCGCGACATGTGAGACATCTGGACGTGGCTATTAGCATCATTGTGGACTTAGCCAACATTCTCTCTGGGGCGAATCAAGACGGACGCAGTGGAATCAAAACTGTAATTAACATAATTTGAGTACTTTAAGTAAGAAGAGGAAAATTAAAAGATCTCATACGACATGAAAAATAAGACAAGAATAAGGTACATTAGCCAGATTAAAGAGAATGTAGGTGTCATGTCGTACTTATTTATTTATTTATTTATTAAACACAAAACAGATAACAATCTAGTCATGATCAACAAAAAAGTGTTTGAAGGTGTATGAGGAGATAAAAGAGGCTGCCTTAGACAGAGAGAGTTGGATGAAGTTACATTAGTCAACAGATAACAATGTTTTTGAGCTAGTAGCACAGCCGACTGTGACTAGACAAAACGCGAGATAAAGCGATTACATCTGATTATCTCCTATGCGTTAAAAAAGAGAGAGCAACTCGGTGCGACATAATGCATGACAAAAGTCTTGTATTGGCGTGCGTGCTAGCCCCACCGGGGTCGAAGTTCAAAAGCTGCCCGAAGACCTCCGACAAGGCTTGACCAAAAGATGATTAAAAATGTACCAGAATTTCTTGGAAGACTTTCCTTCATAAACACTTTAATAATCACGACAGTTAATTGCACATTGCATATTTAATTAACAACTGCCAAGACATAGCTCTAAGGTTTGCATTAAAAACGGTTAAAATTTTATGGTTTACGGACCATAAAGTGAGTGGGTTCCCGTCTATGGGAGACATAACATGCCAAACGATGCACTTAATGCGATAGATATGGCCTTTAGATGGTTATTTAACCTTCACCTTTCGACCTTATTTTCAATATTCTTATTTATTAAACTCATTATTTGAAATAAAGAACACACTAACTAAACAAACTTTAATCCATTAAGCTATGATTTAGCTATATAGCGGCCGTCACTAGGACGTTGGCTATGTAAACTAAATGGCGCGGTTTCCCAGAGGGCGGTATTGGATACCGTTGTTTAAATATGTTATAGTGACGGCCACTATATGACGGCACCGCTATCGGAGGAGACCATAACTTTAGGGGTGGAATTTTCCTGAATCCTTCCTTAGCTCTCCTTTTACGCTATTAAAGGTACCTGCACAACCAAGGCAACTAGAAGCTCGGATGGAATGCGACTTCCCCGCCCGCATACCGCCCGCACACCCGCCACCGCCTGCGGCTTCCCGCCCGCCACACCTCCCGCACACCGCCACCGCCTTTTTGTGTAGGTAACGCCACATTTGGCAGGTTCCTAGTTAGCTTGGTGGAATAATGTTATAATTTTATGTTTCTAACACCACTGGTTTGGGCTGTGCACGTCTTGACAGACGGACAACACAGAGATCCTATAAGGGTTCCGTTTTTTCCTTTTGAGGAACTAGAACTTTTAAACCCTAGAAAGTAATGAAGTTTATATACTTTACAAATACTGAGATAACATGTTAATTGAGAGAATTAATCAGTGATATTAAAAATTTAAACCTGCATGTCTTTAGACATGTGAAATCCACCAACCCGCACTGGGCCAGCGTGGTGGTTTATGGCCTGAATCCCCATCGCATTGAGGGGAGGCCAGTGCTCAGCAGTGGGACGTTAAAAGGGCTAAATTATTATTATTTAAAATGTAAACCAATCATTCCAAATAAATTTTAATGATTTTCAGAAATTCATGCACCAACGCCACCGAATCAAATTACTCAAAAGCAAACTTAGTTTTTGGTGACATATTTATCACCCCTCTCTATCTCGTTCTATCAAATACACCATTTAATAAGAGTAATAGAGAAAGGGCTTTGCTGACCCATAATAATAACCGTAGTGAAATTGCCAACAAATTAATTAAAGTTAACAGAAGTTTTAATTGCTGCTGTCAGTTTGCTTACGTTGTGACCTTGCCGTTCTCGTCCATACGTTAGAATGAACAAACAAACGGGAAGGGGACATTATTAGGTAAACAGAGTTAGGGGTCGAATTAAAATGAGCAACGGCTTTATTTTTATAAGGCTTTTGTAGGTAGGTATGTTTTTTATTACTTTATTTAGATTATAAAGTCATAGGTATAGTTATAAGGTCGTTTGGTATTTGAAATCAAGATCTCATGATTTACGCCGCGATTTTTTTCCTAAGTCTATGTGATTTACAGAACAAGCAATAAGTCACTGGGCGCGTCTATAAGAGACGAGCAGCACGCTCGAGTAATCATGTAATGGGTACTGAGCGGCGAGCAAATTAATTTTGACGACTGAACGCGTAGACATAATGTCATTATCTCTCTTCTAGCCTCTTTGACATTATCTCCACATGGTCAGACGTTAAAATTAATTGCTCCGGTTCGGTGCTCGCCACATAAAGACGCATTCGATAAATAAATCTAATTTTTTGGTTACAATTGAAATATTGACATCAGAAAATCTAAGTGAATTGCTTTTCATAAATTAATCACTCAGAACTGCGCATGAAACCATGTAACCATAAGTTGTCAGCAAATATTCCTACTAATATTGTGAATGTACAATTTTGTATGTTTGGATGTTTGTTGCTCAATAACCCAAAAACGGCTGAACGGGTTTGGATGAATTTTGGCACACAGATAGTTTATTACCTGGATTAACACATAGGATCCTTTTTATTCAGAAAAAATGTTGTGTTCCTGTGGGATTATAAAAAATAACGACTACTTTTTATCGTTTGGTTAGTGGCCAACCTGGCCAATAACTACTCACACATGTTTCATTTCTCTTTGGAGCCAATTTTAAAGTCACCGCGGAGTCGCGGGCAAAAGCTATTTATAAAGTATTTTTAACTAAAGAGATTTACGTAGCTCGCACTTAATAATGTATTTACTCATTTTAGTTGTTGTTTTCTTTTTAAGTAATTACTAGGTTTGCTTAACCGTGCGTGTTAATTTAGCAGCCAAACAAAGCTTTGTGCTGTTTTTACTTAAATTTTAAAGAATAACAGTAGTGAAAGAGTTTTTAGTTCATTCGAGTGTTGCTTTTTAATCAAACACCACGGTACTAGTGTTTCTCGCATCGTATTCATTATTTATTTAATTTCTCAAGAGTCGCAAATACATTTTTCTTACTTTTAAGATAGTAAAAAAATAAAATAAGTTTTAAATATAAATAAAAATAACATACAACAGATATGGTAACTTCTAACATCGCAGTCACTAAACTTATGCTCAGCGCACCGCTTTGTTGCTTTAGTTAAAAATACCTACTAATACGTAAGTAGACATTTTGATGCGTATTTCTACCAGAAAGTAGAATTAATGACGAAAAGTGAACAACACAGACATGCGTCCAAGATGATGATCTGTAAGTACTAATCCCATGGCCTACGTTTAGTAGTACAAACTATTTTGGACAGTCACAATGAGGCATGTCATGTCTTCTCTTTCTTGGTAATGTCATTGATACTTAAACATTCTTTCATACATTTTAACCTGGTTTATGGCAAGTACGCACAAAACGAGTTTGGGAAACTGCAATTCAATTTTTAAAAACACATTTAAGGAAAACTTTGCTCAATATAGCGTCACATTTTACCCTAACTTGTTCAACTTTGACAAGCTCCATTGCATAGATAAGAATTATTTAGAAAACAAGCATAACTTGCGGCATGTTCAAATATGGAATGGAAAGTGATCACAAACTCGCATAATGGACCCGTTATTAAAAAAGTTTTCCATGTTGGGACGAAAACATAGTAGTAACTCTCGTTTTGATTTTTCCATCCTTTTTATTAAGAAAATGAACCTACTTAAGAAGATCGTATACCACTACGTACTATGCATTTGAAGACTCCTTCGCGCTGTTGAGCGTAGGCCGCTCGGTTGCGTACATTGGGTGGTTGCGGGTTCGATTCCCACCAGAGGCAAAATTCAGAAACGGTATTTTCGTAATTTTCCCTGGCCTGGATGTGACTGGGATCGCTCCCGTCCATTGTATGGTGGCCATAGTACAAGCGTTGCTTTGTTTAAGATCATACAGTTGGTAAGTCTGGCGATATTTATTTGTTTACTTAGGGCCACCGCAGACTTGCTACTTTTAGCATCGGCGATCGGCGATTTTGATGCTGCGTCTCGCTCGTTCGCGCTCGAAGAAACGCAACGCAGCATCGATACGTCACAAAATCGCCGATCGCCGATGCTAAAAGTAGCAAGTCTGCGGAGGCCCTTATTACTATAAATAAATAGTATTTTTAAGTAAGTAATAATTTAAAACAACCGCACACAGCACAATAACCTATATACTTACGATTATTTTTATGTTTGCCCAAGTTGAGTTTATATTTCTTCTCTAACTTCATTGGCTTTATTTTTTTCTTCCCTGACTGTCTTAAGATGAACTACAAGCAGACTAATACAAAATGGAGAACATTTTAAAGTATATTTTATCAAGTAAATACTTTAATATTAAAAGCGTTTCCCAGAGCATCGAGCCAATAGCCCCTCGGTAACCGGGACAACCATTAATCAGAGTAATGAAAGAAACATTTTTCAATTTTCTAAGAAATCCACTCCTGTATCAGTCTACCTCTTGGCAGCAATCTGTAGCTTAAAGTAAGGCGAAGCTTCTAAGTAAATTGCTGTCGCATCGCGTTCGGCTAAGCAGCTGTGATCAGGGGGGTTACTCCGAAATACGTCGCTGACGGATCGTCCGAAGTACGGATTCGATTTACGATCAAAACAATGTCAAATCGTAGAGAAAAACGAAAGAAGAAATGTCAAATCACGACAATCCGTCAGCCGAAACGTTAGGTTCGTATTTCGGAGTAGGCCAGCAGGTACAGACCGAGTATTTTAACTGTAAAATTTGAGATTTTTATTTTTAGTTCCAAATAACCATCAGTCTTTTATTTAGTAACTAGCTGATGCCCGCGGCTTCACCCGCGTGGATGTCGGTTATGCCTCTAACTTAATTAAAATGATAAGGATTAATACCGTATTTGTGTGAAAATAGCTTTCCAAATACCGCATTATAATTGCCGATTTTTTTAAGTATTAAAATGGATATAGTATGTTATCCTTAAGAGATAGACATATGCCACTGCAGACTTTTCTGTAGACCTATATAAGATACACAATTCCACCATACATCATTTTGTTATATCTCAAAGGGTTTAGGCAGCGTTTTCGTTGAAAGCTCCCAGACGGCTTATTTTTTTCCGACATCTCCAACGAATATCATTATATTTTAGCCAATGTATACAAAAACTTAACAAATTATATACTAAAACCTTCCTCGAGGACCACTCTATCTATGGGCGAAAACAACATGAAATTCGGTGCAGTAGTTTTTGAGTTTATCGCGAACAGACAGACAGACAGACGCGGCAGAGGACTTTATTTTATAATATGTAGTGATACTTTCACTAAGACCCGCGTGGCTAAAAACGCCATTTAGCAATTCTGCAAAAGCAATTAATTTTTCTGATTTTCTATCAGAATCATCAGCAATTCCACTAAATTTCCGTAAAATGGTCACACACTGCATTACTATTTGTTGAGGACTGCGAGAAAATTAGATGGCAAGATAGTTTTAGTCCTACAACTTTCGTTACGTAAAACCTACCCACCTATCGAATTCACAGAACAAACAAAATATACCTACTTCCTGCATCAAATATACAAAAGCGCACATAGAATTTTATTTATTGAAATAAATGTCTCCCAGGAATACACGAGGAATGTAACAGACTGTAACACTTGCTCTGTCTTTTACTTGGAGGAGAAAAATATGCTGCGTGGTATTCTAACCGTTGGAATTTGGGCTCCGAATGCTGCCGCAAGGGAATATCACCGACCGAATAGGACCGGGGTAGTACCACCCTCTCACAGAAGATCGGCGTAAAGCAGCTATTACAGCTGCGTTTCGTACGATGAGTGAGAGAGCCGTAAGCCCACCCCCCCCCCCTCCCTCCACCCCAGTCCCCTTCAGGTCGGCAATGTGCGAGCAATGCCTTTGGTATTGTAAGCATCTATAGGCTACGGTAATTGCTTAACATCAGGCGGGCCGTACGCTTTTTTGCCACCGCAGTCATAAAAAAAAAAACTATAAAACGGTAACACGAACGTGTTTAAATCATAAATATTTTGGTAAAAAAAGTAGCTTTAGTAGATTGTAGTTTTATCGCTAAAGAAACCTACTACAACTGTTTTACCAATTTCCTGTTCCGTCTTTCCTGTATCTCACAACTACAGGCTATTAAGTAATGTGCTAGTCTACATAAAAATGTAGACGTTTGATGTAGAACTTTTACACTGTAAGCTCATAATCATTGCTCCTAAACATTACTCTTCGTAACTCAGTTTTTTTAATACCGACCCACGCAAAAATAATCCTTCATAATACCATAACTTTAAAATTGAATTTTCCGTAAATCTGATAGTTACCAACCTACGTTACACCACGCACGTTTTATTTTCTTTTACCGCCTCCGCCGCGCAATTGCACAGGTAAACTTAGATTTATTTTATTTTTACACCTACATTAATTATATTGTAGCCTACTGTAATGAGGCTGGAAATTTCATATTACGCAAATGGGCTTTTACAGACTCTCTTTAGCTCTTTTGTTGTAGTACTTAGGTAACCTTTCCGAAACAAGCCATATTTTTATGGAAAGCTCTACCCCCTTTATAGAGATTTTAGCCAGGTAAAGGTTGGCACTCATCTATCAACTCGGCATCCGACCAGCATCGCCTCGCCGCTCGGCGTCTACTAGTTGTCGACAGGTGATCCGCGGGCGGACGCTGTTTTTACACCATAAACGTCACGTGATCAACCAGGGGAACGCGCGTGGTCAACGAGTGAACGCCGCGTGGTCAGCGCGTGGTCCAATTATTTCCGTTTCAGTTAGTGGATGCCGACCAACGAGGCGGTGCTGTAGCCCGATTCACGTAACCAAAACCGTAACGATGTCTCAGCGATATAGTCGTTGATAGCCTTTTCATAATACGAAAAGGCTATCAACGACTATATCGCTGAGACATCGTTACGGTTTTGGTTACGTGAATCGGGCCACAGGTCGGACGCGAGTTGATAGATGAGTGCCAACCTTTACAATGGTTTTGACTGGTGTTAAACCCCAAATTGAGGATAATTTGGATGTTCTACAGACATTTTTAAATGATTGTCAACTATCTGTTTTTGACTGACTGTTTGTTTTTTGACGGAGCAGGCGGCTTGGCGCAGTGATTCGAGCGTAGGACTCTCGGCCACTGCATCGGGTAGTTGCGGAAATTCCTGTCAGAGGCAAATTTCCGAAATGGCCTTTTCGTAATTTGCGCTAGTCTGAGTGTCACTGAGATCCCCTACTCAGTCCATTGTACGGTACTCATATTACAAGCATTGCTTGGTTAAGGTTGGGACCATACATTTGATGTTAAAGTCTGGCGATATTTATTATTATTTTTATAATTTAATGACGATTGCAGTATCGTAATTTCACAATCGGTCATGTATCGGCTAGATAAATTTAGTTGGTTGAAAACTGGTACTGCCGTTTCAAAATATGTAGGGCAAATATGTATAGAGCATATACATAGTGATGACGACATAACGACAATAACTGAAACCACATACTGGGTACGTGAGTAGTTCGTACATAAAAAACATCAAAATATATTCAAAGGTATACGGGATGGATTTTTTTACTTCTACCATTTTAACTTTACGCCTACAAATGCACCGTGAAATAAACCGACACTGAAGTCATTTTGCCACCCTCGTACCGACAGGTCAGTCGATGAGGTCAGTAGGCGATTATAAAGAATGTAGTGTTACGTTTAGATTATTTCCGCATTTAATTTGTGTGAAACTTTAAATTTTACAAATTTGATGTAAACCTAATTTGACAATTTTAAATTATTGTGATTGACTAGTAGGGGTCGTGTTTACATTTATTGTCGTAATGTCGTCACCACCCTGTAGAACATGGTTTAAAAATGTACAGTGTAAACATATTAAGTGTGACACAAAATATGTTTGTGCATCCGGAACGCAGGGTTTCAGTGCGCTGAAAATAAAATGAAGTCCGCGGAAGATTTATTTACTGTAATCGTATTTTCAGTGGTTTATGGCGTTTAGTCACGCAGAATGTAGATTTTATTCAGTTGTAACACCGCAAAGGTACAATCTACTTGTGTTTGCTTATAGAATTCATGTAGATTAAACAATATCAAGCCCTTTACTGAAAACAAACACAGATTTACCTCTATAAAATTGTAAGATAATTGTAAATCATAATAGCATTACAACCGCACTGAAAAAATGCTTCTTAAGGCCATTGCAAATGGATTAACATTTCTGTAAATCTGGGGATTAATCTTGTTACATATAAAATCAGTAGATTAATCCAATTTATTTCTGCTTACGTTTAAAGGTCTCTGCGGGAGGATTCAAGACAGTTATATAACAATGAATAAATTCATGGTTATATTGGCCGATTTTATCATTTCAAAAACTCTCGTATTACTAAAATGGAACATACATAATTTAAAACTTCGTTTGTTTCACTGAAAGTCTAAAGCATTTCAGCGTAGAGGGGGTGTAACAAAACATCTGCCTCGAGTTTACGGAAACTTATTGAAATGGTAACTTTCCCGGAGTCAGTATTTTCGCGGTACGTGTCCCTACAATATGTGGGGCTTAGACTGGTGATTTAACATTCAATTTATCGAGTGGGTCAGTGCTTAAGCAAGAATTATAACAAAGGAACACTTTTAAATTGCACGATGTACCGTTTTCTAACAAATTGATCGTAATTATTTGATTACCTGATTAATTTAAATGTGTATAGTTAAATTAAATAATTCTCTTACACCCAAATTAATGTGTAAAACGTATACTGATAGTAAAATAAAAAGAAAAAATGCCACTAGAAACGGAAAAACATGAAAAAATAGTGAACAAACAGCTTACGAAAAGGAAGTCTATAAGATTTCAGAAATTCCTGAAAAAATTCAAAACATTATGTAAACAAAAATATAAGTTTAATACACCGTGTTTTTCCTCGTTATAACAGTATAATGAAACCTTAACTCGCGTTCAATATGAACGAAACAAAACGGTGGCGTGTTAAAAGGCGGCCTCTTTTGAAATTGTCGTTTTGGAGTTTAATTTCGTGCGTTTTGTTGATTTCACTGTCGTATTTACTTTTGTTGGAGCTTATTTGAAGATTATTTTTAGATGTAGCTATTGACCCAAGATTTTAAGAGTGTTTTTATGTAACTAAGGTGGTAAATAAAAGCGTACGGCCCTCCTGATGTTAAGCAGTTACCGTAGCCTAAAGATTCTTGCAATACCAAAGGCATCACTCGCACGTTGCCGACTTAAAAGGGAGTGAGACAGAGGGGGAAGGGGGTTGGGCTTCGGGCTTTCTCACTCATCGTACGAAATACAGCTGTAATAGCTACTTTCCGCCGATCTTCTGTGAGAGGTGGGTACAACCCGGTCGAGCCAGCCCATCTGCAGTCAATTGGATACAGCTTGGCTCTACCACCAATACAATTTTGTTCAAGCTTATTTAAAGACTATTTTTAGATGTAGCTGTATTGGTTTTAAGAGTGTTTTGCGTGAGTAGGATACTAGTGTGGGTTGGGAAAGTAATTTTGAAGGTTATTGCTCGAACCTAATAAATCCCACTCCAACGAATATACAGGCTGACTGGTTAAACACTTTACATATTAAAGGACATGATAATTTATGGTAACATGAAACGTTTAAAAAAATAAAATTAAGAAAATATCAATGAACTACAGAGAAAACCTTCATTAAATTAATGTGCTAAAACTCGTAAATTGTGGACACCGCAATGCCTCGCGTAGAACGCTAGTTGCTAACGACACTTATGACACTTGATAGGTACGTCAAATCAAGGAGGTACGATCCTGACCACGCTTATTGTTTTGAGTGGATAATTAAAGATAAATTAGGCAAATATTAGGCACCGATTTTTTTTTACATAATTAGAACGAGAATCGAGTACTGAGCACTCTATATCAATATGTAAAGTGTTCAACCAGTCAGCCTGTATACCCAAGCTTTGCTCAATAACCTTAGTCCATTGAGTATGTGTGACGCTTATTTAGAGTTTAATTTTAAATTGTTTGTCAATATGTTACCACGTTGAATGCTTAGTTATTAATTAAATTAAAATGCTTGAGAGAAATAGTTCTGTAAGACGGCTAGTACGGTCAGCTAGTACGGTCAAGGACTTACGACAAGAAATATTTCAGCAATTGTTCCGATGTCGTAAAATGTAAGAAACCATTTCTTGAACTATTCAGTGGACGTATACAATAGTTTATATGTATGTAATTACTTGTTAATGTTTCAGAGTATTTCGTTCATGTTATAGTGGTTTTATGTCGTTGTCGATAGTGTGGTATAAACGGGTATTGAAATATTTACGACAAGCTGTATCGTAAAAATAATAATTTCATATAGTGATGAGGATGCCAGACCCAAATACCACAATAGTACAGTAATAATAATAATAATATCCTGGGACATTTTTGTACACACGGTTACCTGATCCCAAACTAAGCAGAGCTTGTACTATGGAAACCAGATAACTGATATTACTACATATACTACTTTTTTATTAGTAAATACATACTTAATATACATATACACCCAGACTCCGGATATATAGACATGTTCATGCACACAAATGCATGTCCCGGGTAGGAATCGAACCTACGACCTGCAGCGTGAAAGGCGCCTCCACGCCAACCACGCTAACGGGCCCGTCTGAATGAATATTAAGTGTATGTGATGGATTTTTATGAATATTTTCTTAGGAAAATATTACTCGTGAACAAAAAGCGGTTCTTTAAAAAAAAAAAAATATATACGTCACGACTTTTATCCCCATTCGGGGGTAGTCAGAGGTTTGAGCGGCCATACACCACCACATGGAGGTATTAAGCCAACTCAAAGCCAACCTTTCACCAGATAGTCAGAACCCAACATCCCAACGTGACAGGTGGTGAACCTTGTCGCCGTGTATACAGGAACTAACAGTTACCTAATCCCGAGGTTTCCTCACGATGTTTTCCCTCACCGTAAGTGAACCGTAAATTATGCACATGGATTAAAATTCACCTATTGGTGCATGCCCCACTGGGGATCGAACCTGGGAGCTTCTGATTGCTAGCCCAACCTGTTCGCCCCTAGGCTACAGCCGCTCCAAGTTCCAAGTCCTTTTATATTTTTTCTTGATAGTATCTACTAGAAGATTACCTAGACCCAAAGACATTATCATGAGAGAGGGATGCATGTGACTGACAGTGACTGTCCATAATAGTATTCATAGAGTCTATGGACACAGTACGACTCAGTTGCTCACGGAAAATAATGTTGAAAACTTCTCAGTATAGCCATTATGGCTCATCTTCTGGTAAATAATACGCATCAGTCGAAGTGCGAGTGCGATAACAGATATGTGAATTTCGCTGCATGTAGTGGTGCGCTGAGCACAAGTCTCGTGATTGCAGTGTTGGGAGGTACCATATCTGCTAAATAATAAATAGATAGATAGATAACTCTTTATTATTCCACCACAAGAAGAAAAATAAATAATCTATACATATAATAAGAATGTAAAATTGGTCGCGTCTGTACATTCGAAATATTTGGAAAAAAAATAGTGGGGGGGACTTAGATTGACCAGCAGAATTCATTTTTATCATTTTTAGAATTTTTGTCTGTGGGTATGTTTGTATGTTTGTATGTTTGTATGTTTGTATGTTTGCTCAGATTTTCGAAAGAGCACAACTTCGAATCCACCGGATGGATTTCAATGAAATTTAGCATGGATATGACTAATAGTCTAACTTAACATCTAGGATACTTTTTTTTTCGAAAATGTTTAGGGTTGCCACAGAAAATTCAAAAAACTACTTAAAAATTCTAAATGTTTGAAAGAGCACAACTTTGAATCCACCGGATTAATTTCAATGAAATTTGGCATGGATATGACTAATAGTCTAACTTAACATCTAGCATATTTTTTTTTTCGGTAAAGTTTAGGGTTGCCACAAAACATTCAAAAACTACCTAAATATTCGAACACGCACAACTTCGAATCCAGCGGATTGATTTCAATGAAATTTGGCATGGATATGACTAATAGTCCAACTTAACATCTAGGATATTTTTTTATAAAATATTAGATTGTAAATTTTTATGACCACACGGAAATTCTAGCCAACGATAAGTTTTAGTTATTGAAATACGTCTATTTAGAGCGGAGCCCTACGGAGCCCTACGTTGTGTGTGATCCGACACTATTTGGAATACATAATCTTAATTTTAATAATAATAATAAATATTTTATTGCTGCGTTCTACCATCTTAAGTTTCGTTTTTCTTAACTAGATGTCGCTATACTTATTTCAGACAATACCTGCCTTGCACCACATGTCAAAATTTAATATCTTCCTTGCTTCAAGAAATTTAGTTTTTTTATTCCTAAATAATATAATTTCCTAATTACGTATAAAAAATATTAAGCGCATATCTCCACAGTACTAATGCCGTAGGGAAGCTACCTACCTAAGAAGTAAGTCTAGAGGACCTGCTGATTTTGAATTAAGTAGTAATAGAAACACAGACATTGAACTCTGAACTCCAACCCCTCAGGAATGATGCTGCTGGGTAACTGCCTGCTTAAACCATAAATCTGGAGGACCTGCTAACTTTGAATTAGCAATGTGGGTATCAAGTAGAAACTTCTCAGGCGAGGTCGCGTTTCCGATCCGGCGCTAGAATTTAAGGAAAACATGTAAAATGACTACTTGTAAGTGCCCTCCTAGGCCTAAACATAATAAACGCTTTGACTATTGACTTAGACGATAAACTCCGGACTCTAACTTTTTAAGCACGATGTTGCGCAGTGACTCTTACCTAAGCCGTGAGTCTGGAGCACTCACTTATTTTAAATAAGGGACATGGGTATCAAGTACAAACTTAAACATTGAGCTCTGGAGTCCAACCGCTCAGTCGTGATACTGTGAGTAACTACAGATATAGATAGACGGATACAGATAGACTGGTACAGACAGAGATACTCACCTACCGATAGATTACAGACAGACCGATTCAGACAGACAAATAAAGTCAAACTTTTGTTATACAACTAAGGCGCCAGGCAAGCGTACGGCCCACCTGTTGTTAAGCAGTTACCGTACCCTATAGATGCTTGCAACCAAAGGCATCGGTAGCACGTTTCCAACCTGAAGGGGAGTGGGGTTAGTGGGAGGGGACGGGGAGGTGGCTGGGTTGCGCTTCCGGCTCTCTCCCTCATCATACGAAACGAAGGTAAATTAGCTACTTGAATGCCGATCTCCACCTTACTGATCAGACTCTACCACCTTACTGGTATAGACTGGTACAGACAGATATGTATAGACTGGTACACATAGACAGCCACGGACAGACGAACTCAGACTGATGCAGACTGACGTAATACGATAGACAAAATTATATTTAAGGGCTTCACCGACTAGACGCGGACGGAGTCGCGGGCACAGCTAGTTATAAATAAAATACAAATTTTACACAGAAAGTGGAAAATAATAAAATTAATAAATATAACGTCACGACTTTTTATCCCCATTCGGGGGTAGTCAGAGGCTTGAGTGACCATACACCACCACATTGTGGAGGTATTAAGTCAACTCTACGCCCACGTTTCACCAGATAGTCAGAACCCAACGTGACAGGTGGTGAACCTTGTCGCCGTGTATACAGGAACTGACTATTACCTAATCTCGAGGGATAGGTAGGTTTCCTCACGATGTGAAAAATGGGCGGCCTTATCGCTAAAGTGATCTCTACCAGGAAAGCTTTGGATGGAGAGGATCTAAAGAAAAATAATACGGGGGTGTACTTACATAAATTATACATAAACATAAATTTTATTATTATTATTATTATATATTTTTTTTTATATATAAATTTTTATTACAAAACATGAAAATAATTATATGGACTTATATACCTACATATACCTACCTAATACATCAATGTCTAGATCACGTGTTGCGAAGGTTCATCCTGAAATCGGTAAACACGGCTCAGCGGTCATAAGCGGCAGTCAGCATAATTCTGCAAATAAAACATACAATATTATTTATGAGATACGGAACACGAATACTAATGAATTCCGGAGCAAATATGAAACGAAGCAAAGAGCTCCCATAAAACATAGATTACATCACAGAGTAAAGACTAAAGAAAGAGGTGCCCTTATCTAAATATATAAGAATCAAAGTCCTGATTGACTGACTGACTGACTGACTGACTGACTGACAGACAACGCACAGCCTAAACCGCTGATCGTAGAGACTTGAAATTTGGAGGATGGGTTTGTCTTGATGTGTAGAGGTGTACTAAGAAAGGGTTTTTTGAAATTCAACCCCTAAGGGGGTAAAATAGGGGCTGAAAGTTTGTATGGAAGTTCGTTATTTTTGAAGTTAGAATTATGAAAATTGCTGACTAGGTGTGTTTTAATAATGAAAATAATTAATGTTATGGTCTTTGAAAATTCAACCCCAAAGGGGGTGAAATAGGGATGAAAGTTTGTATTGAAATTTGTCATTTTTAAAGTTATAATGATGAAAATTGTTGTTTAGGTTTCTTTTTACAAATAAAAAAGATTAATTTTAGCATTTTGAAAATTGTTGTTTAGGTTTCTTTTTACAAATAAAAAAAGATTAATTTTAGCATTTTGGAAAATTCATCCCCTAAGGGTGTAAAATAGGGAATGAAAGTTTGTATGGCGGTACCGATTCGGTCTAATCTCTGAAATGGCTGGACCGATTTTGACGGGACTTTTAGGGTGCGTTTCGATTGAAGCGGAGCGGGGCGGAGCGGGGCGGAGCGGGCCGTGAATTGGCCAATCATAGTGCTCGAAATCTCCACTCCGCATCAGTGGAAACAGTGTAAGCGGAGCGGAGTTGAGCGGACTTTCTAATAAAACAAATGAACACGCGGCCCCGAGCCGGACAGAACGGAGTCGAGCAGGCTGTGGTGCCGAGTGGTGGGCACGAAGCGGAGCGGAGCGGAGAGGAGCGGAGCGGCGCGGAGAGGATCGGAGCGGAGCGGAGAGGAGTTGAGCGTACTTTTGAATAAAACAAATGAACACGTGGCCCCGAGCCGGACAGAACGGAGCCGAGCAGGCTGTGGTGCCGAGTGGTGGGCACGAAGCGGAGCTGAGCGGAGCTGACCGGAACGGAGCGGAGCAGAGCGGAGCGGAGCTGGGCGGAGCTGAGTGGAGCTGAGAGGTGCAGAGCGGAGATGAGCGGAGCTGAGCGGTGCAGAGCGGAGATGAGCGGAGCAGAGCGGACTTGAGAGGAGCTGAGCGGACTTTCGAATACAATATATGAACACGCGGCCCCGCTCCACCCCGCTCCGCTTCGCCGCGTTCCGCCCCGCTCCGCTTCAATGGAAACATTTGCCACTTCTCACTGCTATTCTCCGCTCCACTCCGCCCAGCACCGCTCCGCTCCACTCCGCTCAACCCCGCTCCGCTCCGCCCCGCTCCACTTCAATGGAAACATTTGCCACTTTTCACTGCTCTTCTCCGCTCCACTCCGCCCTGCTCCGCCCCGCTCCGCTCCGCCCAGCTCCGCCCCGCTCCGCTCCGGCCCTATCCGCCCCGCTCCGCTTCAATGGAAACAGTTGCCACTTTTCACTGCTCTTCTTCGAGATCGTATGAAGAGAGGGTATGAAATCCGGGATATGGAATACGGGACCCGTGATATCCGGGATACGGGATCCGGGATCCAGAACACGGAATCTGGGATCCGGGGAACAAGATCCGGGATACGGGATCCGGGAAACGAGATCCGGGATATGAAATTCAGGATTTAGCAAACGGAATCTGTGAAACGGGATACGGGGTCCTGGATATACGGGATCCGGGATACGGGATCCGGAAAAAGGTATCCAGGATCCGGGCAACGAGATCCAGGATACGGGACCCGGGAAACAAGATTCGGGATATGGGATACGAGATCCGTGAAATACGGAATCCGGATAACGGGATCCAAGATACGGGATCCGGAAAACGGGATCCAGGATCCGGGCAACGAGATCCAGGATACGGGACCCGGGAAACGAGATCCGGGATACAAAATCCGGGATATGGGATACGGGATCCGGGAAATGGGATCCGGGATCCGATTTTTTTTAATTTAAATTCGTCGCGGACGAAGTCGCGGGCAAAAGCTAGTAAGATATATGTATGAAAAAAAACGTGGTCATTGTTTTTTCATTTTCATTGTTCTATCTACCGGTAAATAGTTGAACTACTCGCTTCGGTTTAATACGATGCGAGCAACTCGGCCGAGTGGTCGGCCTAGTACTAGGCCGACCACTCGGCCGAGTTGCTTAGGGCCAGTCCCCTTAGTAATTGGTCCATGGATTACATTGTGTGTACCTTTTGGAGCACGATAACTTACGATAGCCAAGACAGCATATTGGTGGTAGAGCTAAGCTGTAGCCAATTAGCCAGGTCCATATGTCGCACATGCCGCGCGAGGCAAATTGCCTAAGTTTGATTTGCCTCGAGCGAGGCAAATGCGTGCCCAGCCTCACCTGAGCATTCACATTTGCCTCGCCTAGTTTGGCATAGTCATGAGACGGAACGATAATGTCAAACTGATTTCTCGGGTATTTTATACCCTTCTCTGTCTAGAGTGTCAGTTGCCTCAGCATTTGCCTCGCGCGGCATGAGACAGGCAAACGCCGTGCTTCGCGAGGCATGTGGGTGAGCAGGCTCTCGCGGCATGTGCGTCATCTGGACGTGGCTAGTGTCTGTAAATCATATTTGGGCTGGCTCAACCGGGGGACCACCCTCTCACAGAAAATCGGCGTAAACTAGCTATTACAACTGCGTTTCGTACGATGAGAGAGCCGGAAGCCCAACGACCTCCTCACCTCTATCCCACTTCCCTTCAGGTCGGCAACGTGCGAGAAATGCCTTTGGTATTGCAAGCATCTATAGGCTACGGTAACTGCTTAACATCTGTCGGGACGTACGCTTGTTTGCCACTTTAGTCACATTTAAAAAAGAAACAGTCATATTTTACAATAAGGCTGTGGCCGGACTGGTAAGGCGATTGCGATGCAACGGCGATTGCTATACAAATTTTCACTTAAAGGTCAGTTCACACAAAGCGGAAAAAAACGCGAGCATTTTTCCGCACTGCCTGAACTGAACCTAAGTGATGCGTTCACTACCATACTATTTTTAGAGGTTCGATCCCTTAAGCATCGCTATCGCTTTACCGGTACGAGTCCGGCATTAAGTATAATTGTAGCAAGACTAACATCAAAACAGACTCACCAAGATTTGAGCAAGAATAATACTGATTTTAAAGTCTTGCAGACTGAGTCTCAAGCCTTGTAGGATCTGTTTTGATCTTGCAGTTAAATGAAGACTGTATGACCAAAACGAGTTTTGGGTAATACTGAAATAATCTGGATAGTACTTTGAGGAGTCTTTTTAACGTAATATTAGTAATTGATGGAATCAGGCGTAACTTTGCGGAAATCCATTGTTAAACAATTATAGAGAGGGACCCACCACTCACCCTTGGAATTGTCAACCTCCAAAATTATAAACTCGATCGATAATAGAAGAGGCCAACAAGACCTAACTCCCTGTCAGGCGAGAGTATGTCTGTCATGAGTCATGGACCCTATCAATTAGCAATTCTCCGCAGACAAAGCGAAACCAAAATAAATTCGACACGAGGCATCCTCAGGAAAGCTCGGCTGCGACTGAGCTACTTACCTGTGTGTGTGTGTGTGTGTGTGTGTGCGTGCATGTGTGTGCGTCTGCGTTTGCGTGTACGTGTGCGTGTGCGTGTGCGTGTGCGTGTGCGTGTGCGTGTGCGTGTGCGTGCGCGTGCGCGTGCGCGTGCGCGTGAGCGTGCGCGTGTGCGTGTGCGTGTGCGTGCGTGTGCGTGTGCGTGTGCGTGTGCGTGTGCGTGTGCGTGTGCGTGTGCGTGTGCGTGTGCGTGTGCGTGTGCGTGTGCGTGTGCGTGTGCGTGTGCGTGTGCGTGTGCGTGTGCGTGTGCGTGTGCGTGTGCGTGTGCGTGTATCCAAACAATTTGCCTTATTTCATTAATAAATCTATGCTTTTGTGTACACATGCCCTAAAAGGGATTTACAAAATATTCATGGACGTGTTCGCCCTTTTAACCCTTAAGGTTGGATGTTACGGCGGTATCATTAAAATGGACATCTTTTAGTAACCTGGCAACCCTTTTCAAGCGCATCTTGTCTAGTACCATAGACAAGCTCTGTTGACTTTTGCATAGTACTCGACAGGGATTTTAAATAAAACTTACCTATTTTAAGTTTAAGAAAAAGTTATTTGACGTTTCTATTTAGTTTATGACGGGTTTCTGCTTAAGGTGGGTACTGGCCGGTGTTACGGGGCGTAATGTAATATGTAACATGCAACGTTAACGTAACGCCCCGTGTCCTAACATGCTTGTTGAGCGCGTGTTCGTGCTCGCTTTTTAACATGTTATATTACGCCTCGTAACACCGATCAGTACCCCCCTTTAGAATGCATTAAATTTCATGACGTCATAGCTCATTCAAAAGTGTTCAACGAGTTGTATTTGGAGTACCTAATGCCGATGTAATGTGGCATTTTCCAATATTTTTAGAATGTTTGGTAAACATACTTGTATATTCATAAACATAGTTCCTACAGAAGTTTAAGGGCCACCGCAGACCTGCTACTTTTAGCATCGGCGATCGGCGATTTTGATGCTGCGTCTCGCTCGTTCGTGCTCGAAGAAACGCGACGCAGCATCGATACGTCACAAAATCGCCGATCGCCGATGCTAAAAGTAGCAAGTCTGCGGTGGCCCTAAGGAAGTTGGCTAACGTTTTACAATACGGGGGATCCTTGATCGTTCCATATCAAACATTACCAAAGGAAACAGTACGAACCTATATCGTAAATAACTACAGCGATTTTATTTTACTACTCGACTAAGCCATAGTAGAAAAATTGGTAGTAAGTTATCTTCATAGAAACGCACCGCGCGCGGCTTGTATGTGTGCACCATGCGTATCTATGCGTCGCGCACGCACAGTCAAACATCACATGCATTGTTTTGCACTGATAACCGGGTTTAGTGTTGGTTTAGGTGTGCGTGCGCGACGCATAGATACGCATGGTGCACACATACAAGCTGCGCACGGTGCGTTTCTATGAAGATAACCTACTATCCATCTTTCTACTATGACTAGGCCAACTAGGCACTCGGGTACCAAATGATAATAAGTCAATGATTCCGCTGTCCGTCCACAACGTAGTGAGCCTGGGCACTTTTGTGGCAGTAGCTCCCACTATGTGGTGGAAGAATCGCGGAATCATTGACTTATTATCATTTGATATTTATACTCGAGTGCCTAGTTGGCTTGGTGGCGTAGTACTGGCTCGCACGCGACCGCCCTCGTTGTGTATTTATTTCCCTATTTCCCTTTTGTACTGAGTTTATTCACCAAGTTCTAATTACTTTTGTGACACCGAGTTTCTTGAACTAGGAACGTGTAAGGTTTAATTAGAACATTAAGCATTTATTCGTATAACAACTTACTTACCTCTTAGCATTTTAACAGTGAAAAGAGGATTATGAAAATTGTGTTCTGTATACTAAAAATTCTTCTACCGTAAACAAAAATGGGAATATCCTCTATACTAGACTACCGCGTGGAATTTTAAGCGTGATTCATATTATTTTCACGAGTTATTTACTGAAAAATCTCACAACCTCGGTATTTGGACGTATGAAACGGTTCACGTCCAAACTACTTTGGGATCCGGGATATCCTTTTTGTTAATTACCCTGGTGTGGATGTCACTCGAAACGCCCCCAGTCCATTGCTCGGTATGCATAGTACAAGCGTTGCTTGGTTTGAAACCATACAGTTGGTGTGTAAGTCGGGCGATATTTATTTATTATTTAATAAAAATAACATAGGTATCTGTAAATTACCAAGGACGAAGACAAAGAAAAGTTCATAAATAAGGAGAGCTTATTAATAACTTCTTAATTAAAAGGGGTGGGTCATGCACCAATGGATGAATTTTCATCTATGTGCATAATTTACAGTTCGCTGACGGTGAGGGAAAACATCGTGAGGAAACCTACCTATCCCTCGGGATTAGGTAATAGTCAGTTCCTGTATACACGGCGACACGGTTCACCACCTGTCACGTTGGGTTCTGACTATCTAGTGAAACGTGGTCTTTGATTTGGTTAACACCTCCACAATGTGGTGGTGTATGGCCACTCAAGCCTCTGACTACCCCCGAACGGGGATAAAAGTCGTGACGTTACATTACATATTTTTTTTACTTACGGTAACAATTAACAAAACAAATATTACAGAATATTTTGAATATAATGACTAGACTGGATAGGTTCTCTATTTATTCCAATTTCTTTGGTTTTCTGAGTAAAATATCTCTAGATTTCTTGAGTTCTTTGAATCACGACTTGTTTAATAAAACAATTTTGTCTCTGCAAATCACTTATGCGACCAAATAGACTATGTAATTCTCTTGTCAACAAACGACTACTTAACTAAAATTTCCATAACTTAAATCTTGTTGACTTAATCGCTAAGTGGGACCTAAGCGTTTGAGTAGCCTTTAAGTATTCGGCCGTTAGTATAGTCTTTAGTTTGTACCTATACCAACATGCCGTCAAAAAGTATGAAACAAGAAAATATTCTTATCTGGAGGATAGCCGTGGTCCGTGGTCATATGCCATTTTGCCCTAAAGGACCTACACGGACCACGGCTATCCTCCAGATAAGAATATTTTCTTGTTTCATACTTTTTAGTGCGCGATTTTTCAGTAGTCGGGTTTTAGTTTTTAAACTTACTTTTTATTTAATTATTTTGGAGTTATAGGTAACAATATACATATTTTTGAAATGTGCTCATCAAGCTCTTTCATTTTTTTTACACGGTTTTATAAAAAAAAATTGTTTTTTAGTTCATGACATTATGTCCTCTAGAGGGCGCCATATGCAATTTTATGTGACGTCACATAGCTTATAACCAGCGCGCCATTACGCCGCTTCTAACGATACCTCATTTGTCAAATTACGACAAGTAGTTTGGAAGTTAGGTGGGAACAGATGCACATACATACATACATACCGGTCAAAATCATAACCCTCCGCCGTAGTCGGGTAAAAAGAAAATAAGTTATTCTTTTAACTTAATTAATGATAGGGACCTAGTCCCGTATTAATAAATCGATCTCAAGATCGAGGTCGAACTTAATGTGCTGTTTTTGAAAGATGTTTCATAAGATGTGTCCATATGGCGCGCACTCACGCCTCACCCGAGCACTCATATTATGACATTACGTCTATGCGTTCCGACGTCAAAAGTGAGTGCTCGCGCGAGGCATGCGCCCGATGAAGACGCCGCCATACATTAAAAGTCAAAACTGCATCTTAAGACGGATCTCAGCTTTGAGATTGATTTATTAATAACGGCCCTAGTATAGTTCTCCGAGTATCAACGTTAAGCAACGCTTGGCAAGGTCAGTCAGATGGGTGTCCATTTAGTAGCATTTGAACTGCGTGGAGCTCCGGAAGGCACGTAAAAAGTCGGTTCCGGTTGTTGTCATCTAGGCTGCAGTCGTTAAGCCTTGTCAGGGGCCTTCGGGCGGCTTGAACAACTCTGACAGCAGATTGGCCGCTAACCATACAATAAGAAGAATAATATAAAAGTTACAACCCACCTACTATACCTATTAATACCTATCTTGGTTATATTCCATTTAAAATACGGTGAGGGAAAACATCGTGAGGAAACCTACCTATCCCTCGGGATTAGGTAATAGCATGAACCTAATACTAAAGGACTGGGTCTAAGCAGCTAAGCCGCGTTGCTTAAACATCGCACAACTAGGCCGGTGACGTAATCACAGTAGGCGTGGCTTAAGTCAGTGTGCTGTTGGCGTTCGTCCTGTGCAGACGTCTTGCCAACGTTCGCATCCCAAATATAATTATATTCGACACTAGATGGCGTCCCTTTGTACGTAATTTTTCATGATCATACACTTAGTGACATCTAGTGCAAATAATTAAACTACGTACTAACATCGACATAAAACGAAGCGAGTAGTTCAGCTATTTCCCGGTAGATAGATGCCACGCATTTCTTAACCCCCACCACCCGCGCCATCCCGCGCAAATTACCACGCGTTGTTTAATAGAGAAATCTAATAAGGGCACCTCTTTCTTAAGTCTTTACTCTATGGGTAATAGTCAGTTCCTGTATACACGGCGACAAGGTTCACCACCTGCCACTTTGGGTTCTGCGAATCTGGTGAAACGTGGGCTAAGAGTGGGGTAAAAGTCGTGACGTTACATTACACGTTACATTTCCATTTAAAATCAAAGCCTTTAGCAATGGTCTGCTAGAGTAAAGTTCATATCCTTTCGCCTCTAGCATCTCATATCCGTAGCGTGTCAGATGCATTTGAAACTGAGTGGTCAAACACGATGCTGTGGGTACAATAGTTGAGCTCTTGCTTTGTCCATGGCTATATTAATTTAAAATGAAGTCCGAAAATAATTTCAATCTGTTTTTAAATTGTAACAAAAGAATCTACAAAAAATACAGTTGTAATCATTGGTGTATTATTTTCGCAGATATGCTACCTTTTAACATGGCAATCACTGAATAGTGCAGGTCGAATCACCACATGCAGTGAAATTCACACATGGGTTATCGTATTCGACAAACTTATAGCCATCATTCACCAGAAGATGAGCCGCATTGGCAAAAAAGACATGTTTCCAACATTATTTTCCGCGAGCGACTAAGTCGTATTGTGTCCATGGACTCCGTTTAGTAGGACAAACTATTTTTGGATGGTCACATGTCCCTCTTTTTGGTAATGTCTTTGGTTGTAAGTATAATTCACATTCTAATTTGATAATATTATTTGTCTCTGTCTTGTCTTATATGTAATCTTGTAGTATCTAGCTTATCTCAGTTTACAGATAAACATATTCTAGTAATATAGATAAACGTAAGATGTCATAACTTTGTTGGCTTTTAGTTTATACATTTGAGAAAATATGACATTCAGAGCTATTTCGTTTGGCTCATACACGACGGGAATAAGATTAAAATATTTCTGTTAAGGTCTCCGCATTGGAGCCCAATATTACAACATTTAAATTGTAGTAGTACAGTAGCACATGTAAAATGACATGACATGCATGATGTGTGTTATTCAACGGAAGATGAGCCGTATTGGCAATACCGACATGTATTTAACAAGAAAATATTCTCATCTAGAGGATAGCCGCGGTCCGTAGTTATATATGCCACTTTGCCCTAAAATACCTAAACGGACCACGGCTATCCTCTAGTAGATGATAGTATTTTCTTGTTTCATACTTTTTTAGAGTCTGATTTCTTGTTAAATGTATTATTGTTTTATAAAAAGTCACACAACAAAAGTTGTAGTTTATGATGGTAGTAATACAGTCATGCAAGCTTGTTAGTGTTTTACTAATAACCCTGTACAAAGTTCTAATATTTTGACAGCAACGGGCATGTAACTAAGCATTATTATAAATTCAGCACACGATTTTCAGGAGAGCAACCGTCCACCTTCAGAATGTCCGTTAATAAACTTTTCGGATTCATTTATGTTTTATGCGATCGGAATAAGTTATGATGCCAATACACAAAGTATAAGTTTAAAGCTGTAATTTTCAGAGTCGGTTTTTCAGGCGTTGCCTTCGGTATAGAAATTCGTTTATTTATAACTCATTTCCGGGAGGAAATCGATGGGTTTTCCATTTCGGTCAGAGATTATTTTGAAGGCTTATGGAACTACGACTGATATATAAATGCTTAAGTAATTTATGAAGCCCAACTAATATTCTAAATGAGTGAATTATGAAACCTACCTGACTTTATTCTAAATTAATTAATTAATACAATTAGTTTAGTTATGTTTAATTTATGTTGGTACTCACAAAATTAGCACCACTATTAAATTGATTTAGCTTTGAAAATATGTACCTATAGTTTTCTATTTTTCTGCTATCACTTCTCAGTTTTCAGTAATTATTATAACTTATATGTAGAGCTTAGCATTAAGTATAGTCAACATCAATAATAGCTTGGTATATCAAATGTCCAGAACAATCACAGTGTTGAACACATTATAATAGTATCATCATGCTTCTAAGCTACTTTTGGTGTTGACTGTACTAAGTAAGAAGCCATATGTAAAAGTTCGTTTTAATTTTAGTCGAAGTATATGTAAATCATATGAAAATATTTTATGTCTTTGGAACATAAAGTACCATCGAAGTACGAATTTCAAATTTTGTTCTATTACGCCTACTGCGTAACTTCTGATTCCGATATTAATTTTCTTTCGCCGCACAAACTTTTTCATTTGCACGAACTCCACGTAATTTGAGGTAATTTTGTAAATATTAACTTTTGATACAATACCTCATTTATGAAGCTAATGGAAACAGTGAAAAAAATAACAATCATTAACGGTTATGGGACACGAATTATAGATCTATGGGGTCATGCGAAATGAAAATTATCTATGAATGAAAGATACAATGTCATGGCATCATTAAGTATAAGGTAGACACCTAACATGTTTTCCTTATTTTCGCAACACCACAGACAAAAATATAGTTACGAAAATACGAAATGTTGTAATTACCAAATATCACACATTCCACAGTAATAAAAAAATCAAATGAATTACCAAAGTTCCGTCTTAGAAAGAAAGAAAGAAAGAAAACATTTATACTCAAACACACACACACACACACACACACACACACACACACACACACACACACACACACACACACACACACACACACACACATTACACACACATACATTTTTTTTTTTTTTTTTATATATTTTTTATATACCTATATATTTTTTTATATTTTTTTTTTCTTCTTCTATGGTCGATGGTTTGGTCGTCTTATTGTATGGTTAGTGGCCAACCTGGTGTCAGAGTTATTCAAGCCGCCCAAAAGTCCCGTCCGCAAAGTACCGTCGACTCATTTAAAGATTTCAAGGATTTGATTCAACGCCTCACAATTCATGCAGCAATTGCATTTGCGAACAAAACAACAGAGTTGTTGAATTCCCGGCGCAGTCAACAACGGTCGTTGAATTCAACAAATTGCACCGAGCTCGTTACCCAGTTGAGGGTTGTGCACTTCGCGACTCTGTAATTCATGCCCCACTTCCGTGTAACTGAAAAAATGCACTAGATTAGGCAAAGCTAAATTTTTGCGCTAACAAAATGGGATGTTGAAAATGCACTTTACTTTTATTGGAATAAAATATAGTTTTTTTATGGTACTGAGGTGGCAAACAAGCGTACCGTAGCCTATAGATGCCTGCAATACCAAAGGCATCGCTTGCACGTTGCTGACCTGAAGGGGAGTTGAAAAGAGGTGGGTAGGGTTCTCTCAGTCATCCTACGAAACGCAGCTGTAATAGCCACTTTACGTCAAGTTTCTGTGAGAGGCTGGTACTACCCTGGTCGAGCCAACCCGTAGGTATATAAGATGCAGCCAATGGGCTGACTCTATCACCAATAATTATATCCAGGTGTAATATAAAAAATCAATACTCTAATAATTTGCGAGTGGATTAAAAAGACAGCTTTAAAACTAAGCTAGCTCTGGCTAAATGTACCATAGTTAAGTTTTTGCTATGTAACGTCGTTAGCGCCGCCTCTCCAGCTGAGTATATTTTGATTTTATTTAGCCACCCGGCAACGGCAACGTCGTATGATTATGCCAATTACCCACTAGCTGGCCGGAAGAGACAAGATTATGCCAATTATTTTTTACGCTTAGAGCTTTTCAAACTTAAGGCGGAAACCCACCGCGGCGTACGGAGAGGCCACGCATAGGGTCACGCTTCGGTTTGCAAGAAAATGTATGCAATCGTGTCCACCGCGGCGCACGGAGAGGCTACGCACGAAATGACGTCTTACATACATTTTCTTGCAAAGCGAGGCGTGGCCCGTGTGCTTGGCCTCTCCGTGCGCCGCGGTGAGTTTCCGGCTTTATTCGAAGATTGTTAATTTTAATGAAATTAAGTTCTTACTTTTTATATTTTGCTATCGGATTAAATTTTCGTATTAGATAATCTCATTGCGTTAGGGTTAGAGCCAAGCTGTAGAATTGACTGCTGCCCATATAGGCATGACCGGGTAATACCACCCTATCACAGAAGATCGGCGTCAAGTAGCAATTACAGCTTTGTTTCGTTCGATGAATGAGCGAGACGGAAGCCCCACCCACCACATCCGCGCCTTCTCTACCACTCTACGTGCGAGCGACGGCACTGCAAGCATCTATAGGCTAAGGTAACTGCTTAACATCAGGCGGGCCGTACGCGCCGGCTTGTTAGTCATCATAATCATCATGTCAGCCAAAACACGTCCTCTTTTGGACATAGGCCTCCCCTAAGGTTTTCCACAAGCACCGGTCCTGTGCCACTTACATCCAACGCCAACGGTTTCCCGCGACCTTCACCAGGTCGTCGGTCCCCGTAGTCACATAGAAAAAAAAACTATCACTGTGACTCTAATAAATCTTTACAAAGTAAATAAAATCAACTCCACTATAAGGCCAAGTTTGCGCACCTCCAGCCGTTGTTATTTTAGTTCCAATTTCCACTATGTTCAAATATGAACAAGTCTCGAGGGCGAGTGGAGTGCGGACTGTTTTGATAAATGTTATTTTTTCTTTTCTCATCGCGAACAGTGAGTGATGAAAAAGTACGTACGGCTAGTTTATCCATTCCGTCACTATTTGTTCCTTCAAATATGACCTGAATCCGTGTTGCCTTCATACTTCATTTTATTCATTAATTAGTATTTTTATTGAATACTTCGTACGTGTAAATTTTAGAAAAATATTACCCGCGTTAATCCCGCGTGAAGTTTCCCGCGGTTTTTCCCGCGGAACCCTAATTATTTTTCGAAAATAAACGTAGCCTAAGCTACTCCATGTAACATCAGCTATTTTCCAGTGAAAGTCCCGTCAAAATCAGTCCAGCCGTTTTGGAGATTACCCGGAACAAACATACAGACAGCCAGACAGACAGACAAAAAAAAAATTAACATTGTGTTTTTGTTATTAGGAGCGTATATACTTTAATAATAAATGTATTTAGTAAAAAGGTGGTATTTTGATTTTACAAACAGACACTCCAATTTTATTTATGTATGGACGTATGGACTAGCTTGCCCGCGACTTCGTACGCTTAAATTTTTGAAAAAGATTACCCGCGACTTCGTCCGGAATTTAATGCGTGCCACAATGTGGTGGTGTATGGCCACTCAAGCCTCTGTCTACCCCCCAATGGGGATAAAAATCGTGACGTAATTTTATTTTTATTTTTTATTTTTATGTGCGAACCTCTATTCCTTTTTCTGAAATAAAAGTACCTAGTCTAAGTTACTCCTTAGAACATTAGCTGCTGCGGCATATGCAGTGATCTGTCAGTGAAAGTCGGAGATCACCCGTAACAGACATTCATTTTTTTTTTCACATTTGAAAATTCAGCCGTAATGCCGCCATATTGTTTTTTTTTTCAAAAATAATATACCCAGTGTTACCCGGAATGATGTAAGGATTCTAACGATACCCCATACATCCAAATCGGTTAAGGCTTTAAGAGTTATGGTGGAATGAAGAATCTCACATACATACATGAACCCTAAACACATATACACTCCTTTTTTTGGGCAGTCGTGTAAAAAAACTTGTATAGATCAGAGTCGAATACTGAATACCCTCCTGCAATACGTCCCTCGTCTTACCTAACACCCTGTATATAAATGGTATCTTCGAAATCGTAGCAAGCAACGATACAAATGAAAGTCCAGGGGGCTTACCACAAGCTCTTATTGCGATTCAATTCTAGGAACGTTTTGACGACGTTTTAATGACGTTTCTTATTGTCATGACAATAAGGTACGTCATTGCACAAAAAGTCGCTGAAACGTTAATACGTTCCTGTAATTGAATCGCAATAAGAGCTTGTGGTAAGCCCCCAGTAAGTGTAAGATCAAAACGGAGATTAAAATATAGTCACCGATACCTTGGAATAAACCAAGAATTAGTCGTCTGTAACAATTACAGCAGTTAGTCCCAGTAGTCTCGTTAACGATCCCAAACTTTGAACTTTTCAACGTAAAATCGTGACTAGGTACAATTATTTAAAACGTGTTTGTTGGTTACCCAATCGTGAAGTACCTAATTACCTGCCTACTGAATATATTTTCTTTGTTTTCCTTTTGTCCAAAGATTGGTTTAATTTAGTTGCATGGAATTATCTATACAAATAAGTAAAAGTTAAAGTTTATGATTTGTTATATCGAAATAACAGGTTTTTACTAAATGAAAGTGTATACTACATATTATGAAAGTACATACGGTATTAAAACAAAAAAGTGATTTGTAAAAATGTTGTCTGTCTGTCTTTGTCTTCGTCTGGACTTTGACTGGCAGATAACCGATGCCATAAGGACTAACCACAGAGTAAAGACTAAAGAAAGAGGTGCCCTTATTAGATATATGTATGGAAAAAACGTGGTCATTGTTTTTTCATTTTCTTTGTTCTATCTACCGGTAAATAGTTGAACTACTCGCTTCGTTTTATGTCGATGTTAGTACTAGGCCGACCACTCGGCCGAGTTGCTTAGGGCCAGTCCCCTTAGTAATTGGTCCATGGAACTAACTTAGGCTACTTTTATTTTAGAAAAATAATTAGGGTTCTGCGCAAAAAAACCCATTAATTTTCACGCGGAAACCTTCACCTTCACCTTTTTCACCTAATCGCGGGTAATAATTACAAAAATGTACGTGTACGAAGTCGCGGGCACGGCTAGTAACTTATATATTATACCCAAAGGTGTTTCAAAATGGTACTAAAATCGAATAAGTATGTCAATTTGCTATAAAGACTATAATATGTACGCACGCAGACCTCTGTACCAATTCGGCCCAAAACAGTAAAGATTAAATTTACAACCGTGGACAGTATCGTCCAGTCTCGTAAATTATTATTTACGTGTATCGCAGCGACATTTGGTAATTTATTGAAATTATTATCGTAATTGAAAAGTAAAAATTATGTTCTCTATACAGCTAAAGCTTTATAAATGTGCCATTTCAGTTATTCAGCTTACGTATAATGCTCTGACAAATGTACGATAATGAGTTAACAATACGCTATAGACTCAGTCAGGACAAAACTAAAAAAAATGAATATCGTAGGTTGAAACGAGAATAAATTTAGGATGAGAATGGAATTAGAATGACTCGATAGCAGATGCAACCTGTTGCACGCTATCGTACTGGGAATTTTTCGTTTACATAATATTAAGATAAGGTAAGCATATATTTATTTAAAGAAGTTATTAGTTTCATTTCATTCAGATTAATAAAATTGCTCGGGCACGCTGCTCGCCTGTTTCAGACGCGCCAAATGGGTGCGTCCACATACCCCGAACTGCCGCGCACGAACCAGTAGTGATGTCTATGAATTCTGACGATATACGAGACGCAGCCATCATACTTTTATACGACAAAAACGCATCTCAAAAACCAGTATCTTCCATGTACCCGACTATCTCACAAAGATATTTCAATTCACATTCCCTTCGCAAATGTAATCACGATAATGCGATCTATGACAGAAACATTAACTAATTACATTTGTGCTTTCAGTATGACGTGACCCGAATATCACCAGACAGCCCGACTGAGCTCCAACAGATGTGAGAAAAAGCATACAATTCTAAATTCATGATGCGATTCAACAACCTTTGAACTTGTTGTAGAAATGTTAGTCGCATAAAATATTCAATAAACGGCGCTGCGCTGAAATAGAATGAAAAATAAATCAATTATGCGAACAAACTACATGTACATATTAAAACGTTTAAACTTTAAAAGCACTAAAAATATTCACTTTTATACTCTTATAAAGTTCAGCTTGATAATATTGAGTACTGTATTTTGTTGTTTTGTTATTTTATATTGCGTTAAAGCCTCTATGATCACATAGCGTTGCTGTTTGAAAATGTGTACAATTTTTCTTTTTCTATTTAGAAGAGTAACAATTGAGTTGGCTTGTCCATATGCCTCGCCCGAGCACTCATATTATGACACTATGTCCATACATTTCAACGTCGAAAATGCTCAGTTTTACTCGGGCACTCGCTCGGGCGAGGCGCGGGCCTGATGACACAGCCAGTTTCGTGCCGGCTCTTCTCAATGGATTCAACATTACGAACCGGTAGAAGCGCTAAAATATTGATGTTAACGATTCATAAGTCCTGCCTCTAGCTTACATGAATAAAAAAAATAACTTTGACTTTGCAAGGGAAGACAATGGTATAATGCATTTAATTTATTATCTATCAAAAACATCTTGTACACTCAACGGTATGGTGAATTACGGTGTATTTTTGTCTATAATTCAAACTAGTGTATCTTAAGGTGCGATTTCGCGGGACGCGGCAGATAGCAGACGTCAGTCGGTCTCATAAGGTGGGAGTTCGAGCAACGCGACAGTCAGCAGTCGTAAGTCGGTCTCATACAAATTGTGTCGATGACATGTGCCGCGACGGCAGACGGCATTCAATTTCTATGAGATCGACTGACGTCTGACGTCTGCCGCGTTGCTGGAACTCCTACCTATACAAAAGTAATGCAGACTGCCATCGCGGCACATGTCATCGCCTGTGTGACACTGCCGTCTGCTGTCTGCCGCGTCCCGCGAAATCGCACCTTTACAGTAGGGCATGACTATAAAAAGCTTTGATAAAACAGGCTACGGAAATCTATTGGGAAATGAAAACGAACGATCCTTATTTTCGGGGACAATATCCTGAAAATCTCGCTTATATCAATCAAGTGGTATTAAATAGAAAAATATAGGCTGTACAATTTATTTGGGGTGTATTTGAGATTTAGAAGTGAGGGTGGTCCGTGATGCTGTTAGTACATAGTCTGATGTAAATGTGTAGCTAAAAATGATTTTTTCTATATAAATCCAGTAATCCGAATATTCCAATAATCCGGTGACCCCTAGTTTTTAATAGTGTCGAATTAGTGAGACTCTACTGTATTCTGATGTTGATAGTAAATCGAGATGTTGAGGCAGGTAGTCGGTTTGAAAAAATATTGAAATAGTATTTCGTCCCACTGCTGAGAAAAGTTCTCTCCCATCCGCTTCCATTGATCTCAACCTTTTAAATCTGGTGGTAGAGCCAAGCTGCAACCAATTGACTGCAGCTCATAAATGGGCTGGCTCAACCGGGGTAGTACCACCCACTCACAGAAGATCAACGTAAAGTAGCTATTACAGCGTTTCGTACGATAAGTGAGAAATTGAGGAGCCCAAATTCCCCTCAACTCCCTCTGTCCCACTCCCCTTCAGGTCGGCAACATGCGAGCGATTCCTTTGGTAGTTCAAGGTATCCCTTAAGGTACGAGTTCGATCAACGCGGCAGACATCAGACGTCAATCGAATGCGACGTCATGGAAACTGTAATGCCGTCTGCCGTCGCGGCACAGACATGTCATCGCCACAATTTGTATGAGACCGACTGACGTCTGCCGTCTGCCGCGGTCATCGAACTCCCACCTTTAGACTTCCCTCCATGAACTTGATACCTATACGTATACGCTACGGTATCTGCTTACATTAGGTGGACCATATGCTTGTCTGTTAGGCACATAAAAAAACTACTTTAAAAGAGTACATAATTTTTATTCCAGTTAACAAGGTTTCCTTACACTAAAGAGGATTCACAGACGCGAGTAAATCACGGGGATGCAGCATGAAGACAAATTGCTATTGTAATGAGATAGGTGTAAGGTGCATTGTTCGTGAGCATTATTCATGTCGTCTAGGTGAGGCAGTCTGCAATATGATAATGCCTATACCTACAATTTTAGTAATGTCAATACAAAAGCCCTTTACTAAATGCATATGTAAGTATACAGGGTGTCCCACGACTTTGCAAAATGGAGGGGAAGTACCTTAAATACTGTAGATAGAAAATTTTACTCAAAGAAGAATTCATTTTTATTTTTAAAACAATACGTACTGCATTCAAAGATTTTCGAAGACTCGCTTGCCACACTCGGGAATCGAACCGGCTAAAACCGAAAAAATAACATCCTGTACTTTTAGGGCATCAATCGATATGATCAATCATAAGGATCAAATCTCTTTAACAAACATGGTAAACTAAATGAAAGGAAAACCATGATATCTTAACTTATAACATCAGGCTACTTCTATTTTAGCAAACATTAACAAACATTTTTTGTTTAATTCCATCCCAGGATAAATTACGAAAAGGCCGTTTCCTAAATTAGCCTCTGGCGGGAATCGAACCCGCAACCGCCCGATGCAGTGAGCCGAGTCACCTACGCTCGAATCACTGCGAAAAGCGTCGTCAAACTATAGTCACGTTTAATTTTCAGATAAATATCTCTGCCTCGAGCGGCGCTGTTTGATGAAATATTCATGAAGTCATGTAATTTGATACCGATATTGCGCGTATGTACCTGTGCTGTTTTATTTTGTGTATCCACCGGCTACGTAGAGTATTAAAATAAATCGCGTACCCATTGTGGCACTATTACTCATCAATAAAATATTATATTTTACAAAGACTAAAATACCGAATAAAGTACCATATTCATGCGAGAGTAATCTATCATTTTTTTAGCCCCAAACCGCCCACTAACCAGTGGAACAGTGGATCAGGGCAGGGCAACAGAATGGTGGCCTATAAGGGAACGTAGGGAGAGAGGCAGACCATCAGCCAGATGGTCCGATGACATACGAAAGGTGGCCGGCAATTGATGGACAAGAATAGCACAGGACCGGAACGAATGGGAGTGAATTACGCCAGCAGTGGGGTTTTTTTCTGCTGGTCCAATCAAAATTTGAATGATACAGATAATTAGTGCTCCATCTCGTGTAAATGTGCCGAAAATTTTAAATTTGTGCCTATAGCCGTTTTGGAGTTATTCACGAATATATGATCTTGCTGGCGTAACGTTACTGCAGCAGTGTGGTTTTTTCCTGCTGGTCCAATCAAAATTTGAATGATACAGATAATTAGTGCTCCATGTCGTGTAATTGTGCCGAAATTTTTAAATTTGTGCCCCCTAAGGTTTCAGAGTTATTTCAAATCTTGCTGGCGTAACGTTTTGCGAATTCCTGTATCTCAAAAACTGTTTGGCACACAATCATGATTTTTCGTATACACATTAGTGTTAATTTGTGCCCATTTGTGACAGTTTCATATTTCAATAAATCAGAAAGGTTCGGGTGTTATAAGATTTTTCCTAAAAAAACTAAAATAGCTCCTAGCTCTTAAACTAGGAAACCCAGAAACTAAATATTAGTGTTAGCTTGTAATTCTTATTGATCCTAAGCATTTCTTTAATGATCGTAAGCCTACTCCAAGGAATTTACGATTTATTACGATTTTATTGCTATCTCGCGGTGAAATTATTTAAACCCTAAATACACGAGTTTCTTATGTTCCGATTACTTTTATTATTATACAAAAATTAGTGCCCTACTTCAAATATACGTGTTCCAAATATCAGCTCTGTAAACCTTATAATTAAAATATTATTAATAAATAACCATCACGAAGCGCTTTCGGTGGTTAACTGACGAAATTGGAATGTATAGAAACAAGCTAACGCTCCCTACTTCAAGCCATCCTATTTCAATTGACAGCGTTGTAATGAGTACAAACGCGTACATAATACTTTGGAGTGTAATTATAAACTATTAAATAAGGTTAATAAATGTATAATCACAGGGTTTGCTAAATTTAAATATGTAGGTACCTTACTTAATATTTCTTTTATGTTTCGTGTAGCTAAATGAACTTTAACTAATAACACACAACAACAGTAACAGTATCTTCTTTTATATATTTCTAGAGATAAAAAATCGACGCTTATAAACAGCAATACGACTTTGAAAAATAATATCCATTCTTTAAATCTAAATCATTCACCATCATCGAGATATAAAACGAATGAACACTTATAAATATTAGTATTTTCAACAATTATAAACAAACACAACATTACTACATTGACACAACATAAAAATATAAAAATAATGTAGGTACTTACATTAAACAAAAAAAAATTCTTGATATTAGAAATAATAAAAAAACTTATGGTAGTAGCACAGTACAAACAGTGAGCGGACCAAGGGTCTAGCTAGACAGGGGGCAATGGTATGTAGCGAGTTTAACCTTTACAAAGAAAATATAAAAATAAATATTACTAATTCACTTTTCTACAGAACTGTTAGCACACAGCCAGTGTATTGTATACATTTAAGATGGTAGGCGCTATGTATCGGGCGGCCGCTTTTTTCAACTCATTTTAATTTGGTCGGTTAACCAATGAAAGTTTGTCATGGTGTTTTTATTAATTATTTTATAATTATAAGGTGTACAGAGCTGATATTTGGTACACGTATATTTGAAGTAGGGCACTAATTTTTGTATAATAATAAAAGTAATCGGAACATAAGAAACTCGTGTATTTAGGGTTTAAATAATTTCACCGCGAGATAGCAATAAAATCGTAATAAATCGTAAATTCCTTGGAGTAGGCTTACGATCATTATAGAAATGCTTAGGATCAATAAGCAATACAAGCTAGCATTAACATTTGGTTTCTAGGTTTCCTAGTTTAAGAGCTAGGAGCTATTTTAGTTTTTTTAGGAAAAATCTTATAACACCCGAACCTTTCTGATTTATTGAAATATGAAACTGTCACAAATGGGCACAAATTAACACTAATGTGTGTACGAAAAATCATGATTGTGTGCCAAACAGTTTTTGAGATACAGGAATTCGCAAAACGTTACGCCAGCAAGATTTGAAATAACTCTGAAACCTTAGGGGGCACAAATTTAAAATTTTCGGCACATTTACACGACATGGAGCACTAATTATCTGTATCATTCAAATTTTGATTGGACCAGCAGGAAAAAACCACACTGCTGCGGTAACGTTACGCCAGCAAGATCATGAATTCGTGAATAACTCCAAAACGGCTATAGGCACAAATTTAAAAATTTCGGCACATTTACACGAGATTGAGCACTAATTATCTGTATCATTCAAATTTTGATTGGACCAGCAGAAAAAAATCCCACTGCTGGCGTAACTGACTCAACGAATGGCGTGAAAGAGGAGAGGCCTAGCAGTGGGTCTGGGTGGGCCTAACAGGCAGAGAGAAGAAGGAGATATTTTTTTACAGAGACCAAGAACAATCAATCAGTCAATCAGAAGGCAATCAGAAGGTCCCAGGCTCGATCCCCGGTTGGGCATGCACCAATGGATGAATTTTCATCTATGTGCATAATTTACAGTTCGCTTACGGTGAGGGAAAACATCGTGAGGAAACCTACCTATCCCTCGGGATTAGGTAATAGTCAGTTCCTGTATACACGGCGACAAGGTTCACCACCTGCCACGTTGGGTTCTGAATGTCTGGTAAAACATGGGCTTTGAGTGGATTTAATACCTCCACAACGTGGTGGTGTATGGCCACTCAAACCTCTGACTACCCCCGAATGGGGATAAAAGTCGTGACGTTATATTTATTTATTTATTTTACCAAGAACAATGATCGTTAGACGATGGTGGATTTAATACAACCGCGTATAAACCCACAAAATCGGCCACGCGTGTTTAAAAATACGACACGCATTTTCCTCAACACATACTTACGTAGAGAACTTTATGACATCATTACGTCAACACGTTTTTCCGCGGCGGAAAACCCGAATGGAAATTTTGTTAACAAGCTTGTAAAACGTTTAACAATCTTCCTTAGGGATCGGCTTTGCGAAGGGAGCTTGCTGCCTATACGCAATATTTCTATCAAGTTTCAGGGCTCTTGATCTTACGCCTTTGCGATTTTCTTTTTACCCGTTCGCTGTTTACTACTATTATTTTTATTGGTGGTAGAACATACTGTAGCGGTTTTTTTTGTTTCTGGCGGGATCGAACCCGCAACCACCCGATGCTAAGCGGCCAACGCTCGAAACACTGCGCCAAGGGGTAGTCAGACGTTCCTAATGATTTAGTATCATTTGGAACAGGATGATAATAGGTACTCAAAATTACTCAATCAATCTGTAGAGTTACTCTATCAAATCATAAAAATCTTATCTAAATAATCTAGCGAGCGATCTGAAATTTGTAGAGTATTACGTTTGACCCAATTTGGCTGTTTGACCGCACTGACCTGTCGGTCCGAGACAGACAGACGAATAGCTCTACTGGGATTTTGCCATTACTCTACAGTAAGAAACTGTCATAGGGACCAAATTGCACCACTCAGCTGTATGGGTCTACGTTTTCGCATCACTGAAAAACTATATTTTCAGGCTGAATCTAAACCGTTATGTATGAGTCACATCAGGCGGAGCGCATTGACAATGCGGTAAAAGAAGATACTTGGGGTTTGATCGTTGTCGCGACACTGTTGCGTCGCTGTCACAACGTTGTCGTGTCACAATCGCTTTGCCGGTGCGACCATGGCCTGAGACAACGCGCGATGTGCACCGGCCGCGCCTATCTCCATGGAAATATGATCTTTAATTATTTTTTAAGACATGATTGAGACCAAAAAGCTTATAGCCAAAAAATGTCCAAAGAATTAGTAAAAGAGGGTTTGAAACACTTCAATGTCCTTTAGTGCAGTAAGCGCGCTCCGCTCAATGTGAATCGTATAGTCCCCTGCACGTCTATAGGTAAAATTTCAAATATAGGCTGAGCTCTCATTATTATTGACACCCGTAATTAAGACAGCCCAGCTTATGTTGGAAAGTTAACATAGACACACGGTAAAATGCATGGCATTCTGCTATTATCAATGATATAGTTTATAGTCAGTCTCAGTCTTTCTCTCGTTGTAGTTATAATCTCGGGTGATTTTAATATTATGATACGTAGAACATATATTTGGTAGTAGTTTGAGGATAATTTCAGCTAACATTTACGGTTGTAGTACGATATCATGGCCATAATTTATCGACTTTACCGACTCCCAGTTCTGACGTCTTATCTATAAGAAAGCACCCGTTGGGAAATCACGGGACCTTCAATATGGCTACTGTATGGGGAATAGATTATCCGTCTCACTACGATACGAACAAAAATAACGCGAATCTGATTTTTATGGGCGATCTAAGAGTTAATACACATTAAGCGTTTTGAAGCGCACGCTATGCTATAGCGCGTTTTAAGACGTTCGATTTCGGTGTACATATTCAAAAGCGCGCTTCTATCGAAGCGCGCGTCAAACGCGCGTTATCAGATTTTGGTTCGAACGCGCGTTGCGCTTGAACATTTTGTTACCGATTTATTTGTCGAACGCCATGCAGACCGCCGTGTATGTAAGCTACCAACGCAACGCCGAGCGCTCAATGTGCACTAGCTCTTATTTTAAATCGCGCCATGTTACATTTGGACAATAGTAAAAGCTTATTAATAACTACGAAGCCTCACTGTTTCTTTTATATATCGCCTATACTCTATACCATGCATTTTGTTCCCTCGTACCGAAAGCCCCTTTTTAGTAAGTCAAGGAAAATATTTCTATTCCTCATCGACTCATAAATTTCGTCGTTTACTTTGACCTAAATTATAATAGCACAGTAATTCATTTCGCTCGTTTCCTTTGGCTCTCGCGATATCAAACGCGTAGGTATCTCCCTTACCTTTTCCCGATTGTTTTTTCTGTTAGGACGGGGGCGAGGACGAAATTGGAAAGGTAGGTACGATTATAGGGCCCGTGTAATGTGATTGTATTGAGATTTTCCGGGACTCTGAGTTCTGTGGTAAAGATAATGTTTCATTTATTGTTAACAGTATTAATATTCGAATGGTAGAGCTGTGAACATGATTTTTGTTAAGTATGTTACTAAAGTGGCAAACAAACTCACGGCCCGCCTGATGTTAAGCAGTTACCGTAGTCTATAGGAATACCCGGACAATCCCATTTTCAAATGTTGGATATCGGTGCACCGCGATCTAAATATTAAATAAGAAAACGCTGCGGACTGTGTAGTCTTATTTTTATTTTTTACACTCATTTTATTTTTTAAATGTTTGTTGTTTTTAGAGACGCGCCCACTATTGTGGGTTTTATTTTATTTTTATTTGTATAAGTATTGTAACTATGGGAGCATACCTGAAATAAATGAATCTATTATTATTATTATTATAGATGCTTGTAATACCAAAGCCATCGCTTGCATGTTGCCAACCTGAAGGAGGGGAGGGGGGGGGGGGGTAGTCTGGGATGATTTATGTGTCCGTAGAATCAAACAAAGTACCGGAAATTTCTGTATTGGCATTTTCATACTTGCATCAGACTGGGAGCACCTCCAGTCCATTGTACGGTACCAATACCCAGTACAAGCATTGCTTAGTTTTGAACGATACAGTTGATAATGTTAGTCTGGCGATATTACTTTACTGAAATGAACGTGTATATTCTAGAGTGAGAGAAGCGATCATGTTAGAAAATGCAACGTCCATTTTGCAAAAATACTCGGTAAATCTAGACAGACATTTCAAAACGAGAAGAGTAAACGCTTTATATCCTGTGATAACGTTGTTGCGCTATTGTAGGGAAAATATAACGTCTTTTCAGGACTAAACCAGACAAAGCAGCGCTGCAGTATGTTTTAAATATGAATAAACTGTATTTCATGAAGAATTGCATGACAGTCTGTGTACTTAGATAGTCTATTGTTGTCACTTTTTAGGGGCTATGCACACGGGCAACTAGAACTCCGAATTGCGGCAACCGGCAACTCGCAACTAGCTGTTTTCATATAAAACAATCGCGGCAACTGTTGCTGCAACTGGCAACTGTTTCTGCGACTGGCAACTTTTAACATAAAACCATAAAAAGGTGATAGTTTCGGCAACTAAGTTGATAGTTTCTTCAACTAAAGTTGCTTCATGTCCATAGCCCCTAAAACAATCGCGGCAACTGTTGCTGCAACTGGCAACGTTTAACGAAAACCATTAAAAAGTTGATAGTTTCTTCAACTAAAGTTGCTCCGTGTGCATAGCACCTTAGGGTTACCTAGCAACCCCTACCGTAGCTCTACGTGCAACTCTAATAAAATAACATCAACAACATCACATCATCATGCTTAACATCAGGCGGGCAGTACGCTTTTTTGCCACCGCAGTCCAATAGAAAAATAAAAAGACTATTGATGGTAGAGCCAATCTGTAGCCAATTGACTGCAGCTCATATACGGGCTGGCTCGATCGGGGTAGTACCACCCTCTCACAGAAGATTGGCGTAAAGCAGCTATTATAGCTGCATTACGTACGATGAGTAAGAGTGCCGGAAGCCCAAACACTTACTTTAAAAAAATGTAACTTCCATTGGTGCATGCCCCACCGGGGATCGAACCTGGGACCTTCCGATTGCTAGCCCAACCTGTTCACCCCTAGGCTACAGTCGCTCTTACACTAACACTTACTTGGCTGTTTTTGTTTATGGCAACCATCATACAGAAAATATACAGGGCGATAGATATTTTGTTTTACTTTCATCATCCACTGTATCATAAATTTCAGAATTAGAATACAAATGCAGATTTTCTCAAGTAAAATAGCTGTCGTTCACAAGCTCGTTTACTTCAAATTACATGTCAAATAATCGCTACAGCAGCGTCGTTTTATACGAAAAATATTCGAACGAGTGTCGTTAGGATAAGTGCTGAATATTTTTAAACGACTTCAAAAAAGGAGGAGGTTCTCAATTCGACTGTATGTTTTTTTTTTTTTTTTTTATCATTTTTATTTTTTATGTTTGTTACCACATAACTTTCGACTGGGTGAACCGATTTTGATGATTCTTTTTTTATTTGAATGCTGGTGCTTCTCGTGTGGTCCCATTTCAATTTGATCCAGTTCTGACAATGGCATCCATGAGAAAACCACATAAATCTTAAATTTGCATTAAGTATGTGCGCGACAAATGGACGTATAACTCAATATCACGCCAACCGATTTTGATGTTTTTTTTATTGGAAAGAAAATATCCCAAGGGTGGTACCATGATAAGATAACCAGGATCTGATGATGGCATTCCAGAGAAATCGAGGGGAACCATCGAAAATCGTAGTGGCGACTAGTGCGTTTGTTATTTTTTTTCATTAAGTATTTTAAAGCACTACCTACTATTTAATGAAGGTCTGGAGTCGATCTGATGATGGAGCCGAAAGACAGCCGAGGGAACTCCTCAACGATTTACACCAATTACCTGGTGTTTGGGCTTGATTAACTTGTATTGATGAGAACTTTACACCTAGATGGGTTGTGACTGTCATTAGGGGGCTGATGATGAAAACGAAGGACAGTCAAGGGAACTCCTCAACGTTTTACAGTAGCTACCTTGTGTTTGGACTTAATTCATTTCTATTGATGAGAGCTTTGCACTCATGGGGTGACAAAGTATGGCGCCACTAAAAATCGTGAAATAAAATTATTTTTGTAAAAAAAAAACAAAACGACTTCAGAAAAACCTGGAGCACTAAAAAGCCTGAAATAATATTTCTATTACCACCTCTGCCTAACCCTTCGGGATAATCAGGCGTGATGGTGTGTTAGCGAGTATTTGGAGTCGGTGCCAATCTATATTCTTACTTTTATAGTAGGTAGATTTGGCATACTAAGATTGGCACCGACTCCAAATACTCGCTAACACACCATCACGCCTGATTATCCCGAAGGGTTAGGCAGAGGTGGTAATAGAAATATTATTTCAGGCTTTTTAGTGCTCCAGGTTTTTCTGAAGTCGTTTTGTTTTTTTTTTACAAAAATAATTTTCTTAAAGTACAGTTCGCTAGTTAAATGTAGCGTGTAATGTAACGACTTCGCCGCGGGAACCAACGTCTTAAGGGTTGCAACTATCTACAGGTTGTTTCAAAAGTACAAAATATTACTTTAATATACGCGTGAGTATCGGGCATAAAATTGAATGGTAAAAATATGGAACACTTTTTTAAATATTTGTACCACAGTGTAAAGACTAAAGAAAGAGGTACCCTTATTAGATATTTGTATGAAACAAAACGTGGTCATTGTTTTGTCATTTTCATTTTACTATTTACCGGTAAATAGTTGAACTACTCGCTTCGTTTTATGTTGATGTTAGTACTAGGCCGACCACTCGGCCGACTTGCTTAGGGCCAGTCCCCTTAGTAACTGGTCCATGATTTGTACAAATTTTCTTTTTTGTCAATTAAAAATAAAACACTATCTGGATTCGCGTGCAATTTTGCGAACTATTTATTGAAAGGAGTGGCTCGTACTCTTTAATGCATTTTACACTGTTTTATTAGGCTTTTTTATGTATTGTTAGGGCGCGACACCAAAGCTGTGATAAATAATAATTATCATATCATAATAATATCAGCTACCGTAAACATGTACCTCAATTATTTTTTCGATTTGATACACCCTATAGGGTGCAGAATTTTTCCTTGTATGTTTTCCTTTCGTTTGATGATTTTTACAAGCATAAAAACAAAGAAACGGTTAGGTATCTAACTTGCAACTAAAATCTTCGAGAATTTTTTGTTAGCCCAGAATGTCCACAAAAACTGGAATAAATGAAATCGGGAATGTACAGTAAGCAACTTAATACTTTACTAATTTACTTACGAAACCAAAAGGACTGTCATAATTAAAAACATATTGTGATACTGATACTAGGTAGGTATCTACTGATACTGTCCTTGAAAACCCCTCATTAAAGACATAACCTTTGTAAAACTAAATTAAAAATAAAAAATTCCTTGAACATTACAATAATATCCAGTTTAGATTCAGGCGGCTCCCGTCTTCGCATCATTTTGGGTTGAGGGGTCAAAAAACAAACGATGTTTGTATTTTCTGAACGTGACCCGTATCGGCGATGGCCTAAACATTGCCGAGTAAACATTCTGAAGGAAACATAACAGTTTTTTGATACGCACCCTACATTCAAGGGAGGGAAATATTTCGCTGGCTCGGGTAGTTTTTCTAAACGACACATGGACAGGGTTCCTTAGGCTATATCGCACTAGGACACCAGTGGTAGGCAACCAGTCGCTCCACCAACAAAATGTATAGAGCTGTATGGAGGATATCGCACCTGGTGTCCGCTTGGTAGCGCAACCAATTCGGTGTCGGCTACCAAATCACCCACTGGTGGCGCTACCATGGCTGCCTCGTGCGATATCGCGCTTAGGCTGAAGCCTTTAAATCGTATTTACTGTGGGATGAAGAATAAATATTTATTTAAATAAATATATATGTGTACCCAAATTTTGCCGATTATTTAGGGCCTCAAATTATTTACAAGAAGATTGCCCTTTATATAACACTTTTAAATAACATATTTAAACAATTCAAATTTTAATAATCATGGTAAGAGCTTCTAACAAAAATATAATACAATTTCATATTTTCATTAAAGAGTATTTATTATTTACGAATAAATATTCACATTTCTGTTTTACAGTATCACAAAGCCTCTACGTCGAAATCGGACAAAGCTCGAGTTCAAAGCCTTGTTTCGACTAGTTTATTTGCCTAGAAATCGAACGATAACCTACAAGGTACACATAACAAAAATATTGTTTCGGGGAAATGAATATTTTGCAACTATAGTTTCTAGCCATATATCGTCATACCAGGTTATTACAAAGAAGTTAGACACGAGATAAACATAATATCAGATATGTGGTAGAGCTAAGCTATAGATAATTGACCGACTCTCACAAAAGATCGGCGTAAAGTAGTTATAACAATTGGTTTCGTACTATAAGTGCAAGTAAGTAAGTAAGTATAGCAAGCAATCCCACTAATATTATAAATGTGAAAGTTTGGATGGATGGATATATAAATAGATGGATGGATGAATGGATGGATGGATGTTTGTTACTCAATCACGCCAGAACGGCTGAACGGATCTGGATGAAATTTGGCACAGAGATAGATTATAGTCTGGAATAGCACATAGGATACTTTTTATCCCGATAGTATGTTACCGTGGGACAAATTATGAGCGGACGAAGTCGCGTACAAAAGCTAGTAAGTATATCAGTGAGAGAGGCTGAGTAAAAAAAATATTTTTGGTTTTGACATATGAATGTATTAATTTTATTATTTGTATTAATTCTTGGATTATTTGAGCTCTACGTTGGCACGCTCTAACTATACCTACTTCTAAACAAGCTTACTACGTGTATGTCTGACATGTGTTTTTTAGGGTTCCGTACCCAAAGGGTGCTAACGGGACCCTATTACTAAGCCTACGCTGTCCGTCGGTCTGTTAGCGGGCTGTATCTCACGAACCGTAATAGCTTTTTAGTAACAAATAGGTACTAAAAATAAAATATAATTTAAAAATAAAGGGGGTCCCTTTACAAGAAACTTGATATTTTTGACGTTTTTATTCTACGGTGGTACGGAACCCTTTATGTGCGAGTCCTTGTTTGCGCATTTGTTTTTTTTTAAACCACAGTAATAAATAAGACACTGCAACCCGGAAAGCTAAGAACGTACACTACGAGATAAAGTCGGAGCGTCGTAGAGAATGTCTGGCGATTGCACTCCCACTTTAGACGTTTTATTATCCTCTTATTAGGTACTTAAGTTCTACAATTTGCGGTTTCAGCGGTGACTCTATCGTGCCAAAAGTTTAACGGTACTTCCTGAAATTTTTATTTTCAGGAGTTAATTTCGACGTTGGCATGTAATTGTAATGAAACATGTCTGAAATGGGAGTTTTATTTATTAAAATGTATGAGCATCGCAATTTATACAGGATGAATTTGAAATCATGATCATCTATTTAAACTATGACTCTACACATGATTCAGAATATTTAGGGAATATGAACCAGGGTCGTGGTCATCATTATTTTAGGCGTTAGTAGCACCCTTAACCACCCGTCGCCACTCCTCACGCACTGCTGCTCTTCTGGTACACTCGTAGAAATATAAGACTGTAATTTATTCCCTAATTTCTAGTAGGTACATTATAATATTCCAAAGTGGCACGATGTAATTCAAACATTAATTTTCCTGTTCGCTTATCAAACAAGTCATCGTCAGATAATATTAAAATAACATGGTCACAAAAGGCTGCTCGTAAAGGCACACTGTATTAGATGCTGCGATGCGTGAATATCTCGTGAAATGAAATTATTAATATTACGGTGGAGAAACCGCGGTTTGATGTCGCAACACCTGTGACCTTAGTCGCTTTTCATTTTGACGGTGTGAGGAAATTAAAACTATATTAAATGCTGTGGTTTTGTGTAGAATAGCTTATAATCTTTCACTCTCTATAAAGGGTGATATATAAAAATAAATAAATATTATCTGACTAACACACTAACGGTATGGTCCCAAACTAATCAACGCTTGTACTATGGCTACAGCTTGGCTCTAGTAACAATAAATTTGGACATTATGTTATCCAATTTGCAGACCACTTATTTAGTGGTGTAAAAAACTAACTCATTACACAGCACTAGACAGCTGGTACAACTGAAAATTTTGTTCAAAAGCATTACTACAAATACAATTCGTTGTAATTCCTTTTAATGTTTTACATTTTTTTTTAATACGAGAGAGGCATTACATACATATTTGCTGACGCTTTGCTGGCTGCTTACGTTACAAAACGTTTACTATAAGTAATACTAGGGACTGCAAAAATAATTTCATGTTATAATTTTCACAAGAATTTCCCGCAACGTATAAAGTGGTTTTTCTAAAAGTTACGCTTAGCTAAATAATTTATAATACTTCAGAACTCCTTCCAGCCTAAATTTAGGTCATGAAGTATCCAACATCATTATCCTTTATGAAGTTTCACTAACAAAAATGAAGCGGCGCGTCAAATCCACTACGCTAGGAGCGTCGGCTAGGAGTTGGAGCGCTCGCCAAATTAGTGGACACGATTGAACAACTTCTATAACAAGTTGGCCGCCGCCTAATGGCCGTGTCAACGCGCCGAACGTCCGCCGACATGTTCCAGTACTTATTGTCACTATAATTGAGTTTCTATGTATAAATCGATAACTACAATTAGTAGCTTTGTCACAGATAGACACAGTTATAACAACTCACAGGATCTGACATAATTGCGTTTGTATCTCGTTTATATCGCGTTTCACGTGAGTGAAAAAATCGTTGTGTACGGTCAGCAACGAAAGTCGCTGAACATTCTCAGTTTTTCAAATAGCTTGCACACTTTTGTTTTGCATCAAATCCATAATTTTTCTTTATCGAAACAAAATGTAGACATGTTGCTAATGTTTGGTTTTATAAAGGTTTACCAACGTTTGTAGAATAAATAGTATAACCGATTTGAAAAATTCAGAATGTTCAGCGACTTTCGTTGCTGACTGTACATGCATAGTAGGTATAGTTCGCGACAGGTCGAGATGACATTCGGGTTATGAGCTTTTTGCAGAATAAAATCCGAATCAAAATCACCAGGATCCGCAACGCAACAATATAATTTAATTTAATAATTTTGTGGGCGATTTTAATTGTTTATCGGGTCCTGCTAATTTTGATTCGGATTTTATTCTGCAAAAAGCTCATAACCCGAATGTCATCTCGACCTGTCGCGAACTACACCTATCTCATCTCATAGTATCATAACAATTATGATGCCAATTCCGTTATCATTAAATCACCAGTAAAGTAAACTAAATTGGTGCCTCTAGATGCTTCGCATGCCATACCCGAGCACTCATGTTATAGTATTATGTCTATGCGTTCAGACGTCAAAACTCAGTGCTCTGGCTAGTATGCGTCTGATGCAGACGCAGTGAATTTGACACACCATCAAATATATCTGTTCATGAGTCAGAATCATGTGGAATCAAGTTTAGTTTCAACAGAATCAGCACCAATGAGTAGGTAAGTGGGTACTCTGATTTTGTTTTCCAATACAGATCCATCGGGAACATTAAAGCTTCAAATGCTGGTACAATTTTAAAGGCTTCAAGAGTAAGAGGGAAATCCATAGAAAGGGTAATCAATAGCTACAAACAAGGAACCTATGCTTGGCTACTGGACTTTATTAACATTCAAACACAGTATTTTGTGAGTCCTTTACAAGTAGCGTTTGAAATAACATGTCGCTTGCACGTTTCCTATATCGCCTTTAGCGAGCCACAAATTTCATGGTCGAATCTCTCACCTGAAGGTGAGAGATTCGACTAGCACAGGGCGTTTCAAAGCTGACAACATGCCAAAGAGATCCAATACCTCGCATGAGGTGCTTGCTTCGATATTATGAGGTACCGACTTCACTGATTTAGTGCCGAATGTCTCCGTTCAATGGATCAGTATGTCCTCAGTCCAAATTAGGATTTTGTTTCTTTTCTCCATAAAAAACAAATGAATGTAGGGATGCCACATTTAGTGCGTCCAGATGCCTCGCATTCCTCGCCCGAGCACTCGGTCAAAACTGAGTGCTCGGGCGCGGTAAGCGCCTATTCTGGATGCAGCCATTCATTGGTGATGTGCATATGATAGTATTAAAACAAATGAAGTATAAGGTTTGGTGTTCGAAATTTGAAAGATAAAGCTAAATATAGGTCATCTCGTTTTAGTGTTGTGCCGACTGCTCAGTGAGGATTGAATTGTGTAACGTCAGCGCACTCGACGGTCTAATAGATCAATCACTCGATTGGTCCGAAGTACCGGAACGGGTAGTTAGGAACCATGACTTGGATTAGGTTTCAAAATGTTTGAACCCTTAGAACAGCCCAAAGTGTACATTTTAGAAGTGTCGCATACACGTCTGTCACATTTCCAACATAAGCTGGGCTCTGTTTAGTTTTGACACGCGTAATTAAGACAGCTCAGTTTATGTTAGGTACGATAGACGTGGCGACTGAACTAGTATCATCATCTCTCTTATATAATTAACAAACGCAAATTAATAACGGATATAACGATGCAAAACGTGACCATCCCCTTTGGAATTCCAAAAAGGAAAATAACGCAGGTATAGTTCACTGGTGAGATGTAAGTGTACCAAATAAAAAATCGCAATGGGACCCAATTCCATTAATTGGATTAGCTCTAAGACATTACCAAGATAAAGGGAGACAAATGTGACCGTCCAAAATAGTATGTTCTACTAAACCAAGTCCATGGACACAGTACGACTCAGTTATTCGCAGATAATAATGTTGAAAACATGTCGGTAACGCCAATACCAACAACTCATCTTCTGGCGAAAACTACGCAACAAAATGCTGTCGAATTGCGAATGCGATACCAGAAGGGCTAGACATGTGGCTGACGTCTACAAGCGTTCCTTGAAATCGCTACGCTTCATGTATGGAAATGACATAAGTCACGTGATCTACATAGCAACTTGTTGTTGATCTACATAGCGACGTTTGACATTTCCACACATTGTGAAGTCTATTCTATTCTATTCGATTAGCGTTCATGCCACTTGGCTAGGGAGGCTGGTGTGTGAATTAAACTGCACGTAATGGTGAGCTGAGCACAAGTTTAGCGATTTGCTGCGTCTACATCAGGCGCATACCGCGTCCGAGCACTCAGTTTTGACGTCGGAATGCATCTAGTCATAACATGAGTGCTCGAGCGAGGCATGCGAGGCATCAATGTTAGGAGGTAACATATCTCCCAAAATAATACATCAATGTTCTATTTTTTACGTCGGTAAAAAAATCTAGTCACGTGTTCCCAATTTGCTGGCTCAAATGAGTCTTTGGTCGCCTTTCTGGCCGCCGTTACTTCAGAAATTGAGTTTACAAAAAGGTTTCCGTAAAAAGAACAACTCAATCGTAAAGATGAAATTATTTCAACACGTGACTCTAGGGGCCGATAGATCAAAGTCGGAGCTGTTGCGCTGGTATTATATCTGAAATTCGGTTTCTTTGCTTTTTATTTCAGTTTAATGTTGAACTTTGATATTTATTTTTTATATGACTAATGTGGCAAAGGTTTTGCTCGCACGTTGCTGACCTGAAGGGGTGCGGGACAGAGGTAGGGGAAGGGATTGGACTTTCGACTTGCTTACGCAGCTGTAAAACCTAGCTACTTTACGCCTCTGTCAGAGGGTGGTACCCCGGTCAAGCCAGCACATATATGAGCTGCAGTCAATATCCTACAGCTTGGTTCTACCACCAATTAATAAAATTAAATAATAAATAAATTTATATTCTCTGTGGGCATTAGCAGCTTGCAATTATCTACGTTCACGAGTAGACTGAAGTATGACAAAAACAAATTGACATAGGGCCTCCACAGACTTGCTGCTTTTAGCATCGGCGATCGGCGATTTTGCGACTGCATCGATTCAGCATCGCGATTTTGCGAATTCCTGAGATCGGACGCAACGACTGATCCGGTAGCATATGGTCAACATGAAAAATCACTGCGACCGGCATCCGCAAGTGTGCGGGGTGTAGCGTTCAGCTGCATCGAGCTTCCGAAAAGCGACTAGAGCTTATTAAACCTTCCTAAATTTAGGCTACTTAATTTAGTCGTGACTGAATTTAGGCAAGTGTAATCGCATTTAGCAAGTTAGAATCCTAAATTAGAAGCTAGGATGGTTTCTGACTGACTGAATCGGAAGCTTTCTAAATTAGGTTCTAAATTTAGGTGACTAAATTTAGGAAGGTGTAATAACCCTTTATGTCGCCGATCGCCGATGCTAAAAGTAGCAAGTCTGCGGTAGTCCAAAATATATTTCGAATCACTTTTCAGCAAAACAACATACTGAATTAAAATTTTACAATTCTACTATTATGATCTCAGCATTATTATCTTGCCTATGAACCGTGGTCTTCTTCAACTTCAGTGGTAACCTCCGCCCTTGATACAGCAGCTTAAGAAGATCAGACGCACCTTTTAGGGACCTGTAAACATGCCCTTTGAAGAACCCCATGTTGTAAAATTACCTTCAGATTTGTCTAGCGCGTTCAACACTCCACTGAACCTGTCAAAAACAGGTGAACAAAGCTCTTACAAAAGATTTGTTAGTGGTATGTAAAGCGTAACCATCAACTTGAGATAACAACTACGGGCTGAGACACAGGGAAACTATTGACCCATGAAATTAAAGCACCTGCTGGTAGGGATGGGCAAACGAAATCCAAATTGATTAGTATCGAGAAAAAATTCGATACTTAGATATATCGATATTTTGTCTAAGGCTAGGTAATAATATGAAGTACCTAAGTACTTAAAGATAAATATCGCCAGACTAACACACCAACTGTCTGGTCTTAAACTCAATAATGCTTGTACTATAGATACCGTACAATGACATGAGGGTAATCCCGATTCTCGGTGACACCCAGACCAGAGTAGATTTGTTTGTCAATACAAACAAAACTGCTATAAGAGGTGGTGGTAAGCCCCCTGATCGGCAAGCGATCAGAGGTTAAGCAATGCTGGGAAAGATCAGGCAGAGATGGGTGACCATTAGTGGCAATTGAACTGAGCGTCTCCGTGCTTCGGAGGGCACGTAAAAAGTCGGTCCCGGTTGTTGTCATCTAGGCAGCAGTCGTTAAGCATTGTCAGAGGCCTTCGGGCGGCTTGAACAACAAGAAGACTGAAAAAAAAGTTTGTAATTTCGAATATTCCACAACTGTGACTGATAGAACCCAAATTGAATTCCCTAACCCCAGCATGTTCCGTCTAGCAAGTTTTAAAGATAAAACTTTACTTGTTTGTTACCAACTTTAGGTGTAATAAGGGCGATATTGTAAATCTATAAGTTTTCAATGCCAACGTGGCTAGAAAAGAAAAACAAGGAAATAAATTAGTGAATATACTGACGAAGTCAAGGACAGTTTGTGTAGGGATAGGGAAATTAGGGTGGCCTTAACCTTTTTATTATCTGTAATAGCTTTGTTTTTTAACTACTTATTTACGTAAATGATACTTTCGCTTACTCACTTCTGCCACAGTACAAATATTATTAATTTAATAACCTGTGCCTGCTCGTAAATTTTAGAAAAAGATTACCCGCGTTTAAGCCCGCGTGGAATGTAATGGGGTACATTTTTTTACGCCGAACCCTAATTATTTCTCTAATATAAAAGCATAAGTTACTTCTTATAAAATCAACAATCTGCCAGTGAAAGTTCGGTCAAAATCGGTCCAGCCGTTTCGGAGATTAGTCAGACAGACAGATCAATGGATAAATAGACGGATTTTATTTAGATTGCTCTTATGTTATAAGTACGGTATATTTTTTCATGCATTAATTAAAAATCTACTATTTTGATATAACAAGAAGATACTTCAATTTTTACCCGACTACGGCGGAGGGTTATGATTTTGACCGGTAAGTATGTATGTATGTATGTATGTATGTATGTATGTATGTGCATCTGTTCCCACCTAACTTCCAAACTACTTGTCGTAATTTGACAAATGAGGTATCGTTAGAAGCGGCTTAATGGCGCGCTGCTGGCTATGTGACGTCACATAAAATTGCATATGGCGCCCTCTAGAGGACATAATGTCATGAACTAAAAAAAAACATTTTTTAATAAAACCGTGTGGGGTTTCAAATGAAAGAGCTTGTAGAGCACATTTCAAAAACATATATATTGTTACCTATAACTCCAAAATAATTAAATAAAAAGTAAGTTTAAAAACTAAAACCCGACTACTGATAAATCGCGCTCTAAAACGTATGAAACAAGAAAATATTCTCATCTAGAGGATAGCCGTGGTCCGTGTTCATATGCCATTTGGCCCTAAAGGACCTACACGGACCACGGCTATCCTCTAGATGCGAATATTTTCTTGTTTCATACGTTTTAGAGCGCGATTTTTCAGTAGTCGGGTTTTAGTTTTTAAACTTACTTTTTATTTATTTGTATAGATTAGATCAGTTGTTATTCTATGTATAGGTATACTTTTCCTCTCTTACAACATAGAAAAATTAAAGAAAGTGCCATACAAAGAAGCAACAAAAAAATATTTCATGTCCATCACACTCCGTCCACAAGTACAAAGGGAGCGTACCGTACTAAAAGTGCCGTGCATTACTCAGTAGCATTGTTTATACAAGATTTAAGAGTGGTTTTTACTACCGCCGACTATAATAGTGACGAACATAAAATCTTTGTACTGTCATGGCTCTAACTTATCTCGGGGAAGCTACTGGCATTTAAAGACAATGTTTTTGTTGCATTTTATGTGTTGGTTCCTGCTCACAGTTATCGAGTAACAGTTATCGAATATCTACGGCCAACAAGAGGCGATACGAAATGGTAATAATGCTTGAGGTCGGTTACTACTAGATTTGCTAACAATCGGGCGGCCTCGTTATAAATTCGTGGTTAATCTGTGTGGGAAGCGTAATAAAAAAATAATGCAAGCGAAACGATAAAAACAACTAATTTAATAAAATAATATATTCATTATGTATTGTTTCTCTGTCGCTGTGGTATAGAATTTCTTTATAATATTGTGTTTCGCCCCACATAACGATAACCTTTGATTCTATGCCATTTTGTTTTTTTTATATTACATGTGTACCTTTACATTACATGTGTGTTAGTAAGCAATAAGTATCTATAGATTTTGAGGCTTTGTGACTGCTTTTTGTAAGAATATAATTGCTATATAAGTACCATGTTTGTGTATTTGTACGATTTAAACTCTAGCTTTTAACTTCGAGAAATTAAAACTGAGGAATAAAACAAAACAAAATGAAATTTATTTTACTTACAAATTCAAATCTGGATGGAGTTTTGTAAAGTTATTTTAAAATTTAAATGTATTTGAAACAAAATGTGCCAATTTGAAAGCGAAGGATAACGAATGCTAGAACAATTCTTTTAATTTTCAATGGTCTAACGAAATCTATTGAATATGGTTACTTTGGGGTCTGTAGGTAGGTATTTATAATAGCCATGGACCAACTACTCATTGGGCTCCGCCCAAAAATAACTTGGTTGGTCGGCGACAAAACTAGCTGTACCCGCGGCTTCATAGCGTGGAATTTAACTAACGTAGGTACTCCTTACTTACTTCTTAGAACATCAGCTATCTGCTAGTGAAAGTCCCTTAAAAATCGGTCCACCCGTTTCGGGGTTATAACATTATCGTAACTCTATTTCGTCTCTACACACAAGTTAAACAATATAACGCTATAAAGGTAAAGCACCAAAAGCCGTTAACACTTCAATTCATTTATTTTGAAGCAGCTCCTTCAGCAATCTCCTTTAAGTCGAGCACTTATTTATCCTCGACATAAAGTAAGCTCTATAAGGTAGAGCCAATAAGTCACTTGCATGTCAATCTAGAGCTCTCTCAGGAGGTAATAACGTCAGGGAGTGCTATTAAAGCCTCACTTTTATGTTTTCCACGACGTAATTACTTCTAGCCTTTATACTTGGCAAGACAAAAGCTGTATAAGCTGACAATGGCTAATTTTGAAATTTATTAACTGACTATTGTTTGGTTTGAGAATTTAAGAGCCAATTTCAGAAACGTCAGATAACGTTTATACTCCAATTAAATTTGACATGTTGACAGTTTATCCACAGAATGTCTATCCAAATAGCAAATTAAATTTGTGAATATTTGTTATTTGGCAGTTCTGAAACGGGCTCTAAGATTTTCTAAATATTTTTAAAGTTGATATTAGAACCGCTGACTATTTAAGAGGTATTTATGCAAATGCAAGTGAACCTATTATCTTACGCAGGTTGTATCAAGAGTCCGAAATCATGTTTTAGGTATTTGCATAGGTAGGTAGCTAATACGTAATTTCTTAGTGAAGATAGACAGCAGGTGTAACTTTCTTAGGGTCTGAGTTAAAAAACTTTTAATAAGTACTTATTTGTCACTTTTTTGTGTTGCGACCTGAGATCACATTGAAATACCTTTAATGAAATTTCTAAATCACGCTGTATCATATTGTCGATATCTAAGTTTCAAAAAGTTTTCTTTTAGATATCTTTGTGCAGAATAAATATTAGCAGACTTACACACCAACTGTATAGTCCCAAACTAAGCAACGCTTGTATTATGGCAACCATACACTGGACTGGGGCCGATCCCAGTGAGACCCAGACCAGGGCAAATTACGCAAAGGCCGTTTCCAAAATTTGTCTCTAGCGGGAATCGAACCCGCAACCACCCGATGCAGTGAGAAGAGCGGCTCAAACTACTGCGCCAAGCGGTCGTTGAAAAGATGGAACACTATTTTTTTCAACAAAAAAGCTTCTATAAACACGTGAAAACATCTGGGGGTTACTTTGAAAAACGAAACGAAAGCTTCGGCTGACGAATCGTCCGAAGTACGGATTCAATGATCGTGATTTGACGTTTCTTCTTTCGTGGATCCAACTCTGAAAGTTATTTGACATTTACGATTTCAGCGTTTGACATGGTCTTGATCGTAAATCGAATCCGTACTTCGGATCCGTAACACTTTCGGAGTAGGAAATCGCCCGATCCGTCAGCCGAAGCTTTCGTTTAGTTTTTCAAAGTAACCACCCTGACACCTGTAACATTTTTGAAAAACGAAAAAAATCCTCCCCATCAGAATACTATGGAAGAATGGAGTCACAACATAAATCTTTGTTAAGCTTTGATAAGTGCGCCTTACGCCCCCCGAGTCTCATAGCAATGGATACCATAACTTTCGTCTTAACTTCTTGACAAATTTCGGCCATTTAGACCACTTTACTGAGCTTCCCATTTCATTTATGAAGACTGCCGTATAAAAGAATTGAGATAATTTGGTTTATTCTTTGGTTTATTTTATTGGAGTGTTACTTTAGTGCGAACTTTTAGCTTCGGTTTTATTATTATGAGCTTGTTATGTTCCACTGCTGGGCAAAAGCCTCCTCTGTGCTATTCTTGGTATTGCCAGCCACTCTTTATGGTATGAACGATAAAATATTCATCTCATCATCTCCTTCTAGGCCTATTGCGACATAGTAGAAAGATGGGTAGTAGGTTATCTTTATACAATGCACCGCGCGCGGCTTGTATGTGTGCGCCATGCGTATCAATGCGTCACGCACGCACACTCAAACAAAATCTCGACCCGGTTCGCAGTGCGAAACAATGCATGTGATGTTTGAGTGTGCGTGCGCGACGCATAGATACGCATGGCGCACACATACAAGCCGCGCGCGGTGCGTTTGTAGGAAGATAACCTACTACCCATCTTTCTACTATGATTGCGATGTCGAAGTCCTTTATACGATTAGTTGTAGTTCTGAACATATTATATGTGTTTCCTGAATTATTCTAATTAAATATCATTTAATTAGGTATTGATGTGTTATTTTAGCATATTATGTGGTACCTAGTTACACTGTATCACTAGACTTGTGCTCAAAGCACCGCTTGCAACACAATTCACACATGTTATCGCACTCGCAATTCGACAGTAATAAAGGCATTTTGGTGCATATTCCTTAGGTTCACTAGAAGAAAAGTTGTATTGGCAATACTGACATGTTTTGAACATTATTTTCCGCAAATTACTGAATATCACTGTGTCCATGGTCTCAGTTTAGTGAGACATACTATTTTGGACAGTCACATGTCTCCTTTTTACTAAGAAATATTTTCGCATTAACCCTGGAACCTACCTTTACTAGTTAATTTTATGCTAGTAACAAGTCCTAAAAAGACACCTAAGCATTTAGTTGATCCATGATTAAAACTGCAGTATGTAAAATTTTTGAGAAGAAAACATCGCCCTATCTCCCTCCTATAAAGTACACTGCTTAAACGACAACGAAGCGCCAGGAAAAGCTACTACTGATATAATTTAAATTTGTACTTCGTTGAAATCGCAGTAAGCTTTTTAAAAATTCAAGAAATCCGGGCGGTGAAGCAGACGTCCTTCACACCTGCGACACACTGCACGAAAGATTAGCCAACACTACATTTTATGAGTGGGAAAAAAATGTAGTGATAAAACTCCCAAATCCATTTTTTTAATGATAAGTGGGTAAACATAGATATATTATTGGTATTATTTACAGTTCGCTTACGGTGAGGGAAAACATCGTGAGGAAACCTACCTATCCCCCGGGATTAGGTAATAGTCAGTTCCTGTATATACGGCCACAAGGTTCACCACCTGTCACGTTGGGTTCTGACTATCTGGTGAAACGTGGGCTTTGAGTTGGCTTAATACCTCCACAATGTGGTGGCCACTCAAGCCTCTGACTACCCCCGAATGGGGATAAAAGTCGTGACGTTATATATTATTTTTATTTTTTATTATTGGTCGAGCGAAGTCTATGTGGGTAAATTAAAAACACCTTAATTTTTGTACCGCCTTCAAAAGATGAAACTCTCAGTTTGTGTCGTACGTATTTTTTACATATCAACAGCTACCTATTCTTTAGCTACAGATTTATTTGCAGCATAATAACAATGCCTTTGAGTACCTAGGCGATGAAAAATTCAATCGTTACTTACCTACATTTCAATCACGATAATAATCTTTAAAAGTAATCCGACCTTACCTCGTTAGAATAAACTCCAACTTTCAAAACGTCTTTAATAAAGTTGGCGCAACTAACTAGCGGTAAGTTCTAAAGTCGTTTGAATATTTTGCGTCCGCTGAAAGTAAGTCCGTAAAACCCGGAATGCCACGTTGTTAAGTAAATGTTTAACGTCAACATAAAACGTAGGTAGCTAACAGTCGGTTTAGTGCGGCCTCAGCTCTACCGGTGGCTTTCTTGACTGGAGAATGCTCTACAATTGGTAATTGTAGAGCTGGGGACGAAGAAATTGTGCAAGATTTCTTGTAAGAGATATCTTTTGGTAGTATCAACAAATTTGTAGAACCTTGGGGGAGGCATGTGTCCAATAATGGACGTCTTTTAGCAGACATGATGATGATGATATGTTATACGCAGTGACGTATAATCTATGGTTATACGGTAGAAACCAATAAGGTTTTATTTATACCTACTAGTAGTAAGGTTCTATTGTCAAAGACTAACCTTCGATTTAAAACCTCTTCCATACTCAACTTTTCATAATGTTTTAAAAGTACTGGCCTTTAAAAAAACAAAGTGACAGTGTAAGAAATATCAAAAACTCTACGTTAATATTATGTGTGTATAATGTGAATATGTGAAACCTCAAACCAACGACCTTATTTGACCGAATGGTGAAATTGTATGTAGTGTGAGTAACGCTTTCTTTTATTAATTTAGTGCACTTATTAACTTTTTCACTCTCTTTTTATGAAAATATAACGTTTGTGCAGTCAATCGGCACGTAAACTTTTACTATGCCAAATTGCATACTCCTCCGTCCACGCATCTTCGAAAAACAGGTACCGAACGGATTTGCTTCACGTATTAATACTATGAGATGAGATGAGATGATGATGATTTTCAGTAGCAGTTTAGGCTCGACATTTCTCCGTATCAAAATATTAAATACAGGCATTTAAGTGCTCAAGTATAATAATGAACACTTAAAAAACACTCATGGCTCACGCAATTAAAAATGTTATGAGCCAGCTTTACACCGTGCTGTAGGCCCATAAAATAAAATACAGGAGCTTAATTAAAAAAATGTACTGTATTTTCATAGTCGCAGTCATTGTTGTATTATTTTAGTAGATATAGTACCTTCTACCATCGCAGTCACTGAACTTGTGCTCAGCGCATAACATGCAGCGAAATTCACACATCTGTTATCGCACTCGCCATTCTACAATTTACTTTTTAAATACATAAGAAGGCTCTATTTACCAGAAGGTGAGCCATATTGCAAATACTGACATGTCTTCAACATGATTTTCCGCTAGCGATTGAGTCGTGTTGTGTCCATGGATGGACTCTGTTTAGGATAAACTATTTTGAGACACTCATAGCCAGTTGCAATCACTGTTCAGTAAGCGATCGGAGGTTAAGCATCGCTTGGTAAAGTCAGCAGAGATGGGTGACCATTTAGTGACATTTGAACTGAGCGTCTCCGTGCTTTGGAGGGCACGTTAAAAGTCGGTCCCAGTTGTTGTCATCTATACAGCAGTCGTTAAGCCATGTGAGAGGCCTTCGGGCGGCTTGAACAACTCTACCAACAGGTCTAACAACAGGTTGGCCACTAACCCTACGATAAGAAGAAGAAGATTATTTTGCACAGTCAAGTGTCTCCCTCTTTTTTGGTAATGTCTTTGGTAGCAGTTTAATTTATTTTCCTTTGTTTGACTTACAGATGTGAAAGAATAGCTATATTTATAAAGCTTTGTGAATAAAAGACTCGAACCTTTTCACCTCGCTTGTCACTTCGCGAGGGTAATTAATTGCAAGAATATTTTAACAGTCCGAAAATTTTCTGCGAGAGTTGGAATATTTTAAAATTAATGTCGCGCTGTTTAGGTTTCAAAGGATACTGAATAAAGAAGTCGTTTAAGTATATTTTTGATGTAATTTCAACCAGTGCGTAAAGCTTCAAAATAATTTAGGCTGCGTCTACATCAGGCGCATGCCGCTCCCGAGCACTCGTTTGGACATCGGAACCCATACACAAAATGTCATAACATGGTGCTCGCGCGAGGCATCGGAGCCATCAGGACGCACCATATTTATGTTTTTGTACATTTCCATATTTTTTCATTTTGTGCGTCCTGATGCCTCGCAAACCTCTTGCTTGGGCGCGGCATGCACCGGATGTCGATACAGAAAATAAAGTTGTTGCGAAGTATACAATACTTTTAAAAAATCTTAATCGGTTCATCCGCTTGGGCGCTACGATGCCACAAACAGATACACACATTAAACTTATAACACCGTTATCGTCGGGGGTAAAAAATTCCGTTTCTCACAAAAAAATAATCATCACCTATTAAAGTAGGTATTATTTATTTAATAATATCTCAACGTCGTAATATTTTATTTACAGAGGAAAATCTTCGCACGCTATTTATGAGCGGAAACTAAGCTAGGTGCTTTAATTAGGTCAGGGTAGCTATCTTTCCTTTTCAGTTGTTCATATAGCTGACAATTTAGTTCATTAGCTTTTATACTCACCTATATCTTTAAATGAACTTGAAAAATGACATGAGGGTATTGTTCAAAGGTCTGTCTGTGCACTTGATGGACAAACCTTAAGTTCAAGTTTGTTCATAAAATTAAAATGTCTGTTTGTAATGTCAAAATAACAAAAGTTGTTGCTTTTGATGTCAGTAATACGCCCCTGCAAGGTTGTTAGTGTTTTACCAATAACCCTGTATAGGTACGAAACCTATAATAAAAAAGCAATTTTTAAAATTTTCGTCTCTGTCTGGAAGTTTGTTGCGGCTTATCTCCGAAACTGCTGTACCGATTTTGACGGGACTTTCACTGACAGATAGCTGATGTTATAAGAAGTAACTGAGGCTACTTTTATTTTAGGAAAATAATTATGTATCCGCACAAAAATTAAAACCCCTTAAATTAAATACGTAGTCGCGGCATTTTTTTTTTTAAATGTACGCGTATGATGTCGCGGGCACAGCTAGTTCAAAATAAATGTTTTAGCACAGTGATAATGTAAACATGAAATATTCTTGCTACCAAAACACCTGAGTATACCTTTAAGGAATTGAGAATTTCTGGTAACAAGGCGAAGCTTCATCGACCTGAGTTAAGAGATATGCTAAGGAAAATATTTGTTAGAATTTTTGGTAGGATAAAATGACGTGACGTAGCCGTGAAAGTTACTACCGTACAGTAGGCAAAGCAGAAGAAATGTGACCTTTACTTCATGAAAAATTCTTGTAGTTACTAAACTAAATGAAATAATAATAATAATAATATCCTGGGACATTTTTTACACACGGCTACCTGATCCCAAACTAAGCAGAGCTTGTACTATGGAAACCAGATAACTGATATTACTACATATACTACTTTTTTATTTGTAAATACATACTTAATATACAATATACACCCAGACTCCGGACATACAGACATGTTCATGCACACAAATGCATGTCACGGGTAGGAATCGAACCTACGACCTGCAGCGTGAAAGTCGCCTCCGCGCCAACCACACTAACGGGCCCGTCAAATGCTGAAAACATATTACAAGAAAAACCCTTTGTCCACTTGGCTCGAAGCAGCCCGCCTGATATTAAGCAGTTACCGTAGTCTATAGATGCTTGTAATACCAAAGGCATATCTCGCACGATGCCAACCTGAAGTGGAGTGGGATAGTAGAAGGAGAAGAAAGGGGAGAGGGCTTTGGGGTTCCGGCTCTCTCTAATCTTCTGAGTTCTTGATTATCTTACTTATTACCGGCGCGGCACGTCATTATCATATATTGTTCTGTGAACTGAAGTACGCCGTCTTCAGCGTAGTATTAGTTGCCGTATTATACTAGTGCGCGGGCTCCATCCAGTTGGGTCGCCACCGCGGGAAGTAAAATTAATCTCTGGCTTAGTCTAGATTTTGTGTAAATTACATTTTCACCAAAACTGTTCAGAACTTGTCATCGACAAGACTTTGATCACTTGCACGAGCTGCCTAACTAACTACCGCAAACTAATCATACTGAAATTGTTGGTATTACATTTGTAAGGCCACACTGAGCTAGAAACTTGTAGGATTACGATTGTTTGAACAAGATCGGGAAAGCAAATAGATGGAATCCTTTGAACAAATAAACTGGGATCTTTGTGCCTTCACAAACACGAGTACATACTCTAGTACCAACTAAGTTTGTTATGTGACTTATGCATCTCAAGGTTGAGATCGATCTTAAGATGCTGTTTTGACAGATAAATAAATAAATATCTTGGGACATTCTTTTACACACGGCTACCTGATCCCAAACTAAGCAGAGCTTGTACTATGGAAAACAGATAGCTGATATTACTATATATACTACTTTTTGTTTGTAATATATATACATAATTACACCCAGACTCGGGACATACAAACATGTTCATGCACACAAATGCATGTCCCGGGTAGGAGGCGAACCTAAGACCTGCAGCGTGATAGGTGGAATCTTACTCACCACGCCAACGGGCCCGTCAAATACAATATGAATAGGTAGATGTTAAACTTCAAGTCAACATTAAACGTCAAGACTGCATCTTAAGATCGATCTCAGCTTTGAGATAGATTTATTAATACGGGCCTAAGTGCCTGATGTTATGCAATTACCGTGGTCTATAAATGCTTGTAATACCTAAGGCATCGCTTGGACGTTTGATTGTGTTCTAAAGCCGCAAGCACGCAGCTAACTAAACTAAAGCCGCAAGTTGTAACGAATATTGGTAGCCTCTTCTTCCAAATGTCATTTAAAATGCATTGATGTTCTTAAACTCTCGCTCTGATAAAGAATTCTCTTCGAGAATTACGTCTGGGTAATACACGTAAGAGAAACTTAGATAGGGCAAGAATATCTCAAGAGACGTTTCTCAGGTTAGTTTGTAGCAAAAATCTCTAAAATCTTTTTCGATTCGTATAAAAACAGACATTGAGTTGATTTGAACTATTCACTTTGTGATTTTTTAATGGTGTCGTGAACTTTATAAAAGATTAGGTTAGGTACAGTTAACTTAAGTACAAACATACAGATACGTGAAAGTAAATTAAAGTAGATCGAATATAAAAGATACAATAGTAATCAATACAACAAAATGTATTAAATATACTATTTTGCTTAACATGAAGACGTGAGATGAAACTAAACGCAAGCGGTAACTAATGCCTGGTTGGAAGTCTACCAACGTCTGTACTAATTCCGGCGAAATTTCCAAGAAACAAATACAACATCAAGAACAAAATAAAATAATAGTAGCCTATGAGGCATTAGGGATGTACCTACTGCTTCCTTTGAAACAATAATGATTATTGTATTCACGAATGTATTTGTAGCGATGCTAAATTATTCGCCTGAGGGTACGCCAAAGACCAATCTGTAGTCTGCAAGGGCCGCACAATAGGCGGAATAGTTTCTATTGTACAAGTTTGGACGCGAGTTCGAAGCTAGACTTGTTGTCTACACGGATTGCAAACAAATTGACTTGCGATTGCTGTTGAGATGTAACAAGTAAATAAATAAATATCCTGGGACATTCTTTTTTTACACGGCTACCTGATCCCAAATTACGTAGAGCTTGTACTATGGAAACCAGATAACTGATATTACTACATATTATACTACTTTTTTTGTTCGTAAATTCATACTTAATATACATAATTACACCCAGACTCGGGACATACAGATATGTTCATGCACACAAATGCATGTCCCGGATAGGAATCGAACCTACGACCTGCAACGTGATAGGCGGGATCTTACCAAACACGCCAACGGGCCCGTCACTGCCGTTTGAAGTATTTGTGTCTGGTACCTAATATAGTAACATAGCTAAAAATAACTAACTACTGCCTAAAATCTTTAGAAGCTATCTAAAGTTTAAAAACTAAAATTGACTAACAAAAGTTCACGTTAATTTGTATGTTCTTTGAGTGCTATAGAAAGAAATACTGCATATTTTATTTTGAATGCGTCAATCACGAAAAAAATATTTTTATTGAAGTGCCACCATAAAAATAAATTGTAAAAATATTTACACATATGGGACACGGGGACGTGACTATATGGCGAATCAAGTCCCATAGCGACAGAAGGGTTGTAAACATGTTCCCATGAAAATAAATACAACACGGGAAGATACAGAGGGTTAGATATAAAGTGTCGATATAAACGAGACTGCATTACGTGTATGGAATCAGACGATGCCTTGTCAAGTGTGAAATACATTAAAAATACGGTGCGGTATCTTATACGAGCGCTCTACGATAAATAAACGTAGGTTAAGGTGATAACTTTTCAATCTGGCACAAGATAAAAACTCTTAATTATTCTAGCGACTAAAACATTTTTTTTTTGTGACAAACAGAAGAAGATTACGGCGACCTTTGCCCAATAGTGGGACACGATAGGTAAATAAATAGACTTAATAAAAGGGCGACCTACCCTGAAGGCACCTAAGTTTCAATAAAATAAAATCCTACTGGTCTATTAGTCTTCCTTCTTGAAACTCAACTAGTAACTATACTAGTATTTAAATCGTAGTCTTTATAAAATCGTAGCTTCTTAGACTTAACTTGCTTCGATAGCTGCAACACGATTACGGCTGGAGCCGCACTTTGTGCGCTCGCCCTCTGACCGGTGAAGTTGTTAAGGCCATTCTGGCAATATAGTCAATTAAAAAAAAATACTGCAACACGAAGCGTGCTCGTCAACAGCGGACTACCGTATGTTTACAAAACAAAGGATTTTTCCAACGGCATCTTCAGGTGTATCCGTGACCGCATTGCCAACGCGTGCTCATATGTTGCCCATTCTCTTTCAATACGTGACGAAAATATTCTTTCACACAACTTTTACTTAAGAATTCCTACCCAGTACCCCCTCCAGGTTCACAAAACGAATAGATTGATAACGGATTTGAACCAATCAGCGTGTTGTGTGTGAAAATATGGGATAAGAAGTTTTGGTAACAATGAAGTTTTGTATGTTACTCCACTGTTTCTAGGTTTTTTTATTGCTTAGGAAGGTAAATGGACAGAATGGACCTGATGGTAAGGGGCAACCCAAGATATATGCAGCTTAAGGGGAGCTGACGCGGTGTGGACCTTTTCAGGACCTGTAAACATGCCCTTTGAAGAACCCTGTGTATTTGTTGGTGATTTTGGTTTTTCTTTAGTTTAGTTGATGCAGTTAAGTAATGCTCTTTTCACCTGCCTCCGTCAAGGGAAACCATATTCAACGTATGCAACGACACTATTGTAATAATTGATGGAATCACGCGTAACTTTGCGGAAATCCATTGTTAAACAATTATAGAGAGGGACCCACCACTCACCCTCGGAATTGTCAACCTCCAATATTATAAACCAAATGAATTGATCGATAATAGAAGAAGCCAACAAGACCTAACTCCCTGTTAGTCGAGAGTATGTCTGTCATGAGTCATGGACCCTAACAATTAGCAATTCTCCGCAGACAAATCGAATCCTAAATAAATTCGACACGTGTTTCGCCTCTAAACGAGGCATCCTCAGGAAAGCTGGACTGCAACTGAGCAGCAGTTGCAGTCCAGCTTTCCTGAGGATGCCTCGTTTGACACTATTGTAGTCTTTGACCATGTTCATGTAGACTTTTCTTGCAGTTTCTTTTCCACACTTTTCTTCTTTCTTGTCCTCTTAGATGCTCTTATGAAAGTACCATACGAAGGAATAGCATCTTTCCTCTTTTATTGCGTACGATTTCCAATAGACAACTTTTATCTTGAAAAGTGTAAAGTGTGTGTAACGTCACGACTTTTATCCTCATTCGGGGGTAGTCAGAGGCTTGAGTGGCCATACACCACCACATTGTGGAGGTATTAACCAACTCAAAGCCCACGTTTCACCAGATAGTCAGAACCCAAAGTGACAGGTGGTGAACCTTGTCGCCGTGTATACAGGAACTGACTATTACCTAATCCCGAGGGATAGGTAGGTTTCCTCACGATGTTTTCCCTCACCGTCAGCGTACTGTAAATTATGCACATAGATGAAAATTCATCCATTGGTGCATGCCCCACCGGGGATCGAACCTGGGTCCTTCTGATTGTTAGCCGAACCTGTTCACCCCTAGGCTACAGTCGCTTGTACAGTTGTTTTATCTTAAACTTTCTTAAATTTTCTAGAGCAAGTATCTAAATATGTTTCCACATAAAACTGTTACATAAATGCGTGTATTTCATGTCCTGTAACTATATGTTAACTGCCTCGTCTCGGAAACTGGTATAAAGTTGCCCGTACAGCGAAAAAGTTGTTAGTTTTAACGATGCATCAGGCTTGCGTCTCCGCTTTGCCGGGTTTCAGCGTATCTTGCAATATAACCCTTGATACACTGAGTTTTAATATGAAGAACTTATAATTGCTTTAAATAATAATTTGCGGTTAGAATTAATCAAATCAGTAACTTATAATAAAAAGCACCACGTGGGCTTGACAGCTCACAGCCGTCCCTAGACCAATTTTTATGTGAATTTTTATTTTTATTTTATTTTTATTTATTTCACCAGAAACACTACCTTTTGACTATCTGGTGAAACGTGGGCTTTGAGTTGACTTAATACCTCCACAATGTGGTGGTGTATGGCCACTCAAGCCTCTGACTACCCCCGAATGGGGATAAAAGTCGTGACGTTACGTTACATATTTTTTTTATATATATTTTTTTTTAAATCTCATATTTGTATTTTCAAATTGAATTTGTTTGGATTGTAATATCTGAAAAAAATGAGTTATTATTATTAATGCCTAATCGGGGTAATATTTAGAGGCAACTTAAATCTAAGGGTGGTGTAATTTTATGAAAAACTTAAGACAGCGATGTCGTAGTTGTTAGGCGACTCACATAAATATTATTATCACTAAGTTACTAAGCATTATTATTACTAAGCTTATGGGATGAGTTTTCAAAAGTTATGATTGGTCCATTCAATGTCTTGTTTGGAAATTTGAAATAAAAAACTAAAAAAAGAAAGTCGATTAGGTTAAGGATTTTTAGGAGGCTTAGGATACTAATTGGCTTAGGATCTTTGAGAAAACTTGTCATCATCATCATAAAATATAATCTAAAATAATATTTAAAATAAACCCCAAAGGGGCTTCACAAAGCTAGGCCCTTTCCCTCACTAATAATGTTTCTGTAGCCTATAAAATGAAAATTGATGTAACACATGAAGCAGGGACGCATTACGGTACGGAATCACAAATCATGCAAATTGTACAACGCTAGATTAACATAGGGCAACACTTCGCCAGCTTATTACCAATTCAATGTTCGCCAGACATGTGTCAGTATCTGAGTTGGTGGGAGTTGGTAGATTGGTCGATATTCGGCAAACATTTGCATGTAGATTTGCTAGATCACACGCATGTTTCATGTGCACGTTGGTGCATAAAAACAAAACAAAATCTATTGTTTTTGTGACAAAGGAAGGGTAAGGCGAAGGCTAGACGTAAAGTATATACTGTGTTCCGTCAGTATGGTATATAATGATGGCTATCATTCCATCGACGCAGGCTACACGTCCAGTATTTATTCCGTCAGTATCGTGACGTAGTTCGTACAGTTTAGACGTCAAATGAAACACGAAAGCTTAGTATGGATATTACCTTAGCGCTTGGTTTAATCCGCAATCTCAGAAGACATGTCCACTCTATTGCTTTCGCTACGCGGAATGCCAAACTGTCATTCTGGAATTGAAATTCGTGGTAAATACTGTCATCCATCAGTAAACTAGCCTACACGATCAGTTTGGACCACGGTTTTTGGTAAATAATGACGGGCCACAGTATTTACATTTCCGTCTAGCCTGGATTTGCCACAAGCTTGAAAATATTTTTTCGTATCAAATTAATTACCAATTTTACTTTTATTATTATTATTTTGTACGTTATTGGTTCTTTATTTTTTATTGCAAGTAGAGCTTGCTTAAGTTGATGATTACCTAATGCCAAGTGTCCACAGTCCACTGGCAAGAAATCTTGCACAAGTCCACTTGCGCAAGCAACTTCCAATGTGTAAACGCTTGCGCAAGTGGACTTCTGCGAATTTGCTGCAAGTCCCATGTGAACACGGTTGTGTAAAATTGCAGTCAGTGGAAACAAGGCGGCAATTGACTTCTGCAAGAAATTGCGGAAGTTACTTGCCAGTGGACACTTGGCTTTAAAGCATGTTTTAAAAAGTTTACGCAAGCTTCTTAGTGAACATATAAGTGGTTCTCATATAACAAAAGTAATAATAAAAAATCCAGTTATAAAGTTAGATATTTAAGCTAGTTATATAAAAGGTGATGGCACAAATGTCATCGCTTATGTGTTATCAGATATAATTTCGGTAATAAAATGGACAATACCATTGCAAATATTGGAAAGGGTCACAAACAGCCCTTTAGGGATTAGGATAAATTAATGAATATTGTTCTAGATTCTGTAAAATCTGATAAGACAAATGAAATTTAACCTAACACCAATGGAAGATTAGGCGATAATTATAATTGCTAATCCCGAAGAAAATTATGCTGCTATTAAGTGCAGCTAATAAATCCATAAAACAATGCTTGTATGCAGTAAAGTTTCTGTTTTAGTTGCAGATTAACTAAATGAAGAGTTCTCTGAAATATTTATTTCAAGACTTTAAAATAGAGCTGTAAAAATTACCTTCATATATTTGGCTGCGCGTCATAAGAACTATGGACAAATTGCGAGCGTTTATCTCGGAGACCAGACTTCTTTGCGTTATTGAGCATAGCAATTTGTCAAGGCTTTCAGAACTATTGTACAATTTGCTGTAAATTACGTCATAACCCAGATAAGGCGTATCGATCGCCCGTTGGGCGTGCAATTAATCGTTCGCATTTACCCGCAATACTTCTCAACGTCAATTTGTATAATTCGTTCTATTTCCCTTTTCATTGTTGTTCATTTGTTGCTCGCTTTCCAGCGGTAAGCTTTCTTCATTAATTTAAGCGCTCACTTTCGCTTTTAGCAAACATTTTTGGAGCTACTGAGTGGCTATTATTCTAATTATACGGTTTAGTGAGTTTTAGTTGAGGCTTATAAAAAATAAAACGTTACTTCACTAAGCTATAGTCTGATATTTTATTTTTCCAAAAAGTCCACAATTTTTTATTCGAGATGCGTCGTCGTACACCATGGCCCTAAGTCGCTTAGCCATTGCCATTGAGCGCCTCTAGTGATCTACCCTCTGATAGGTCGGCCGACCGGCTGATCGGCCTCTGATTGGTTGGTTGATTCTGAACGACCAATCACAGGGTCGATCACTATCGCAAAATGCCACAGTGGCGCTACAATGGCTAAGCGAGTAGCTTATATTGCGGATTTGGTCGGTAAAACTTTATAGAATTTAATAAAAAAATATATTCTGTAAGTACTTTACTATTGAGTGTGATGAAAAATCTGTCAATAATACTCATTATTTTGAACATGGTTACAAGCAAGATCTTTTTAGTAGATCATTAAAATTGAAGCTAATCTAAAGGTAGAATGATTCAGACAGATTATAGAGACGTCGACATCAGATAATCTTAGTTCCAGTCTAGACGTTGGGTCTAGTTAAAATTGTATCAACTACGGCTTATATAAGGCGACGGCTAGACGTCCAGTATATACTGTGGTCCATCAGTATTTTAAATAATGATGGATGTCATTCCATCGACGGAATAAACAGGCAGGCTACACGTTCAGTATTTGTTCCGTCTGTATCGTGACGTAGTTCGTACAGTGCAGACGTCAAATGAAACACGAAAGCTTGTATGGATATTACCTTAGCACTTGGTTTAATCTGTAATCTCAGAAGACATGTCCACTCTATTGCTTTCGTGACACGTACTGACACGATACCGTGGTCCAAACTGATCGTGTAGGCTAGTGTACACGTGTGTGTGTGTGTGTGTGTGTGTGTGTGTGTGTGTGTGTGTGTGTGTGTGTGTGTTGTGTGTATTGTGTTGTGATGTCATTATTTACCACAAACTGTCATTCCGGTATTGAAATTCGTGGTAAATACTGACATCCATCAGTACACTAGCCTACACGATCAGTTTGGACCACGGTTTTTGATAAACAGTGACGGACCACAGTATTTACTCAACGTCCAGTCGTCGCCTAACCAACTGAAACCATTAGTTTATTATTACTAATTTTGTCCCTGTATTGTAGAGAACAAGTTAGCAATCAGTAATAGATACACTCTATTTATTACAATTTCTTTGGGTAATACCTAATAATAATAATAATTTTGCCCTTTTAACGTCCCACTGCTGGGCACGGGCCTCCCCTCAATGCGAGGGGGATTCAGGCCATAATCCACCACGCTGGCCCAGTGCGGGTTGGTGGATTTCACATGTCTAAAGACATGCAGGTTTCCTCACGATGTTTTCCTTCACCGTAAGCAAGTGATAATCATATTAAAGTTATGATTCATACATAGATTTCGAAAAATCCAGAGGTGTGAGCCAGTGTTTGAACCCATGACCTTAAGCCCGCAAGACGCGTGCTTAACCAATACCTATGTAATACCTATGTTGTTTTTTTTTTTAATATTTTTTTTAGCAACAACAAGCTTCTGACTCGCCTGATTTCAAGCAGTTACCGTAGCCTATATATGCGTGCCCTACCAAATAATGCCAACGCCAAGAATTCACGATTTTTAATAAAGGATTCACGAAGATAATATTAATGACCAATGGTTTTCGATTGGTTTTTAGTAGACTCAGGGGTGTAGACTAACAGAGTAGCTTTTGACGCCAAGAATAGATCCTTTGTAAATATTTATAAGCTGAAAGCGAATGAAAAATATTCTTCGCAACGCGACCCTCGGTTTGTGCTTGAGAAACTTTGTGATGGAATTTATAATGACGGATGATCCTGTGGCTTTTTGGGGGTTTCATAATGTAATAAATTATAAATTCAACACATTGCTGTATTATAGAGGTGCAGTCATTATCTTGTGCCTTCATTTTCCTGGTATTACTCTATTTCCTTATACCAAAGAATAGTACTAAGCTTTACTGCTTGCTTGTATAGTAGCAGAATTTTCTTCAAAAATAATATAAACATACTACCTACTCCGCCAAGCCAACTTGGCACTCGGATGGAATGCTTCCCCGCCCGCACACCGCCCGCACACCCGCCACCGCCTGCGGCTTCCCGCCCGCACCCCCGTTCGCACATCGCCATCGCCTTGTTGTGCGGGTGACGTCACATTTGACAGGTCTCTAGTTGGCTTAGCGGAGTAGTATATAAAAGTTTCAATAGAGCGGCGTGCTCAAGCAATCTGTTCAGGCGTCTGACCACGTACACATATTAACATAATTGATTGCTCGGGCGGGGCCGCTCGGGACTTGTAGGCGCAACTATGTATGTTGTAATATCTTTTAAGATCAGATTATTTTTTATTTGGGAGGTTCATGATTGTAATACAAAATATAACGTGAACATACAATTCTTGGTTCACAGAGGAGCAACGTTTTCACGGCTCGTGTAGAATCACTTACATTTTATTACGTCGCATGTTTTTGTACCATTTTTCCGTGTATAGAATAAAATTTCATTTCCTATTCATACTTTGGAGGTATTTTTCGGGTGTTTCGCCTATGAGTTATCAAATGAAAGTACTAGGTGCGTCTTTTATAGGGTATTAGATGTTTAAAATCAATCCTACTTGCTGTCAGTTTCCTGCGTTTCGTACGATGAATAAGAGAGCCGGAAGCCCAACCCCCCCTTCCCCTCCCTCTGTCCCAGTCTCTTTCAGGTCGGCAACCTGCGAGTGATGCCTTGGTAGGTACTCTTGTTTGCCTCCTAACGGCCGAATACTCGTACGCAACTTAAATTTAAGAGCTGCTTAACTTTGACGCGCCATACAAAAATGACAGTTAACGACGTCTCAAACTGCTAAGTGGGACTTAAATATTTAAGTAGCCTTTGAGTATTCGGCCGTAAGTCCCATAAAAAAATATTGGGAATATGAAACTTATAGAAATCTAGCTTTTGCCCGCGACTTTGTCCGCGTTGACTTTAGAACGTCCTGTAGTTCATTATTTGATTATCCCACAGGAACGTAAATTTTTTTGAGGATAATGTATTCTATTTCCTTGTCCAAGGACCTGTCTATCTCTATAACCAAAATTTTGCTAAATTTGTATAGAGGTTTAGTCGTGGAAACGTCACAGACAGACATAGTTACTTTCGCATTTATAATATTAGTAAGATATGATCTAATATTATCAACCTCAATAATAATAATATTCTCAGAAAGTTGGGCATGTATTAAAGAGACGGCGACATCGGAGATATTGTCATACTTGTAACGATAATACTTTTATCCTGTCGACATTGAGTTGCGGGGATTTGTGGAAATTGTTTGACATCACTCCTCTGTTTCTGTACATCTTTCTATTAAGTTGTTAGAGCTTTTTGAAGCCTGGGGGCTTACCACGAGCTCTTATTGCGATTCAATTACAGGAACGTATTAACGTTTCAGCGACTTTTTGTGCAATTACGTACCTTATTGTCATGACAATAAGAAACGTCATTAAAACGTCGTTAAAACGTTCCTATAATTGAATCGCAATAAGAGCTTGTGGTAAGCCCCCTGATCCTAAGCAATTACCAATAAGATATAGCTTGCAATTAGGCATCGCTCGTACGTGGCCGACCTGACGAGGAGAGGTACAAAGTTGTATAATTTTAGCACAGTTTAAAATATAAAAAAATTGTTTGTATAAGGGCCGCTACATACATACGAAATTCCGTTTCGGAATTCCGTAAGGTTATCACACACATACGTTTTTTTCATTTGGAATCATTCCGGACGCACAGTCTGACATTCGGAATTTCGAAACGTAAAAATTTCGATCGGAAAATTTTTACATATCTACATTTGGATGGATTTACTGCGTTCGGAATCCCGATTCGATATTCCGAAACGGACTTCTGAAACGGAATTCCGACACGGAATTCCTTGGAATTCCGTATGTATGTGGCGGCCCTAAAACATTTTGAACTGTTTTTTTATTACATTTGAAACAAGAAAAGTATTTTTTTCAAGCCTGCCAGTGCTTAGGTACTCTGTTTTCTGAATTTTAATCGACGTTAAGATTGTAAGGTCACAATTTATGAAATGTCGCCACGCGGGTCGGCTGTTTATTTATTTATAGACCCCTTTTCCCTTTGCTCTGAGCTTACACCAACTTTTAATGATCGTCATTATTGAAACTTACTGAAATTTAAAGGTACGTTTCGTTTTAATTAACTGAGTGATTGAAGGTTACAAAGTTTGATTTCTGAATTTCGTATTTAAAATAGAAGCAATTTTTAACTGATTTCGAAAAAGGAGGAAGTAATTTTTTATATTGAGGATGATCGTTTTCTAAACATATCCTAAAATGATGCTTCCGCGATCAAAATGATAAGGAATGAGCACTTTGTCCTTTGATCTTATATGTTACTAAGACGATTCTTATTAATTAGCCTCTAACCATACGATAAGAAGAAGTTTACGTGTAGAACGATAAAATAGGTTATCTTCATTGCTTTAGTCAGAGTTGGGCAAAATTTCATTGCAATTAATTAATTACTAATTGCATGTGGTGTCACAATTAACAATTAATTGTGATTTGTTCGCGATTGACATACAAATCAAAATTAATTGTCAATTGTGACACCACATGCAATTAGTAATTAATTATAATAAAAAAAAAAAAATTAGCCCTTTTAACGTCCCACTGCTGGGCACGGGCCTGCCCTCAATGCGAGGGGGATTCAGGCCATAATCCACCACGCTGGCCCAGTGCGGGTTGGTGGATTTCACATGTCTAAGACATGCAGGTTTCCTCACGATGTTTTCCTTCACCGTAAGCAAGTGATAATCATATTAAAGTTATGATTCACACATAGATTTCGATAAATCCAGAGGTGTGAGCCAGGGTTTGAACCCATGACCTTAAGTCCGCAAAACGCGTGCTTAACCAATCGGCTACCACTGCTTCAGTAATTAATTAATTGCAATTACATTTTTCCCAACTCTGGCTTTAGTTACTTACCTTACTAGGTTTAAACAGGGCTTTGATTTTTGGTTTGTTTCGAATTTTCGGTTTAATTAGGGCAGTATTAACCTAACGCTTTTCGACGGATTATGAACCACTAATTTATGAAATGACCGCCCGAATATTGGAAAGCCCGGCAGTGACTGACTTGAAATCGATCATTACCCTCCGGGGTAGTACCACCCTTTCACAGAACATCGGCGTAAAGTGGTTATTACAGCTGCGTTTTGCATGATGAGTGAGAGAGCCGGAAGCCCTGCACCCCCCTCCTCCCTCCCTCCCTCTATCCCACTCTCCTTCAAGTCAGCAACGTGCGAGCAATGCCTTTGGTATTGCAAGCATCTACGGTAACTGTTTAACCAACCTCAGTCACATAAAAAAAATACGTATCGCTTCTCGTTGGCTGTGGTATAGTAGCACTTACAGCTGAGGACTTCCGTTCGTGCTTCTAATAGGGAGGCTTGACGGTTTCAATCCAGCGTTCCAACAGGCTGGCACCTTGCTTGTTGCCATCCATGTAGACAGCAGATGTAATCCAAACTAAACACTAATCCACGGATGGAAACAAGGAAGGTTCCCACCAAGGTCTCCTCTGTTGGGACGCTGGATTGCAACCGTCAAGCCAGCCCTTTAGGGCACGTTACACATGAATCCGTCGGTTTCGACTATATCAGTCGTTAAATCATGTCGGATGTCCGAGGCCTTCGGACGGCCTAACACTCCAATATCAAGTCTTTCAGTCGTCAGAGCCACCGAACAATTACAATTTCATAAAATACTCGTATCTTTTATTGTATCATATTGCTTTCGTTCAAATAAAAAGGCGAATCAAAGGAACGTAAGCTTGAAATTATTACAGCTAAAAGTTGAGCGAGAAAATATTATTTCCAGTTAAATTGAACGTAACCTGTTGAGAGGGAAATAATGTTATGTTTTACGTTATGTAAGGTAATTATGTTTATTTGTAGGTTTACAGTATTGATGTTGATTGATTATTTTAGCAGCTGTAGGTAGATAGATATAGTAACTTCTAACATCGAAATCCCTAAATATGCAGCGAAATTTGGTCGCACCGGTAAGGCGATTGCGGTGTATATAGGGATTTGATCGCCGTCGCGTTTGTATAGGGGTTTGATCGCTCTAGCGTCGCTGTTGCGTTGCCGTTGCGTCGCATCGCTGTTGCTTTATCAGTGTGGCCCTGCCCTAAATGCTGTGTGTGATGCAGCCGCCAAATGTTTATAGGGGTTTGATCGCTGTCGCGTCGCTGTAGCATCTCTGTAGCGTCGCTGTAGCATTGCGTTGCGGTTGCGTCGCCGTTGCATCGCTTTACCAGTGCGGCCGTGACCTAAATGGTAAGAGAAAATAAGTTTGGTTTTATCAAAGTCGTACTATAAACTGTAGCGGAATTACAAATAATACAATTTCTATTCAGTGCGCGTTTCGTTTGGCATCCAATATTACCTTTGTAACGGTTATACCAAGTTGATCCCCTAAAATTTTAGCTCCACGTCACTTGAGAGGCATTCAAAACAATTGTTTTGTATTGTTATCGCTAAGCATTTATAGGTCTAGCATATTTCTGTCTGTACAATTCAGTTGGAAAACCTTCACCGGTAGCTCTTATCTGCGCTAAAAGTATCCGGCGCACAGGATTGATAAGAGCATACCTAACATAATTCCACGTAATATGGGTTATGTGTTTTATCTGTTTCATGCTTTACTTTCATTACAAGCTTTGAGTATAATGTTTGTTTTAAACAGAAATAATATAAATTGTAAACAGGTCCGCCTACAAGTCCTGAGTAGCCGCGCCCGTGCAATCAGTTACCTATGACTTAGTATGGCATTATATTTACGAAGTCAGAATGATTTCAAAACTGATTGCTCGGATGCAACGCTTGAAACATGTGGACGCCGCTTATGGGTGCGTCTATAAGAGTCGAGCGGTTCGCCCGAGTACCTAATCATTTTATGATATTATGTCTACGTGGTCAGATGTCAAAACTGATTGCTCAGGCGCGTATCTGGGCTCTCAGAAGCAACCCAATAGCTGCATTTACATCACGCGCATGCCGCTCCCGAGCACTTAATTTTAACGTCGCAGCGTATAGACATAATGTCATAACATAAGTACTCGAGCGAGGCATGCGAGACATCTGGACGCACCAAGCCGTGCCCGAGCAATCAGATAAAACGTTATATCTACGTGAGCAGACATCAAAACGTACCTAACAAATCAGTTCCAAATGCGAGTAGCGGATATCGGTTATAGCCGGCGCGGCTGAAGACAGGTACTTGAACACGTCCCATCACTAGCATGACGTGGCTATTGGACACTTCTCCTAAAGACGAAGTTAGGCTCAAAGCGTTATAGTGTTCATTTCTACATCTTCTTGGCTGCTTACCAAATTAATTAAAGTGATATTAAAATGACGAAAACCTAATTTAGTTTGACTAGGCAGTAATTTGACACAAGATTTATACGAGCAAAAGTAAGTACCTAAGTATTTTAAAACTTAATTTGATGATTTCGTGATTTGTGTTCTTTTGTTTTATTTTTAACAAGCGATGCTTTTGTTAAAAAAATAAAATAAGAACTTTTTATTGTACTTAACAATGTTAATATTCAAACATTGTTAAAAAACAAAACTGGAATTCCAAATACCTACGACTTGATTGGCATAAGGTTTGACATATATTTTTAGTAAATCAAAAATGCGCAGTGTATAATAAATAGTAAATGAATAGGTACCCTATAAGATTACGCGTGGCATAAACTATTATTTAAAATAAATAAGAGTTCCTTTATAAAAATCTTATGCAACTAAAAATTATATTGCATGAAATACATAAATTTGCGGGCTCGATCGAATATGTACGAGCAACGTAGCGGAACTAACGACCGTTGTGAACATCGCAATCTCTTCGTATGTGAAAGTATGTAAAATAAATCGGAACTTTAAAACATTTTGCAATATTGTGTAAATTCTCTATTTTTATATGTAAGTTTCTTCTTCACGATTTAATTATTAAAGTCTTTATTGGCAGCGTCTACAAGCACCGAGCAGCAATGCTCTAGCAATCATGTATGATAATAAAAAACAATTTAAACATGTTTTGAACACGTGCCTAGACAAATTTCCCTTATTAAATATTATTTATTGGGCTCAGTTGCAGTCCAGCTTTCCTGAGGATGCCTCGTTTAGAGGCGAAACACGTGTCGAATTGGTTTAGGATTCGCTTTGTCTGCGGAGAATTGCTAATTGTTAGGGTCCATGACTCATGACAGACATACTCTCGACTGACAGGGAGTTAGGTCTTGTTGGCTTCTTCTATTATCGATCAATTCATTTGGTTTATAATATTGGAGGTTGACAATTCCGAGGGTGAGTGGTGGGTCCCTCTCTATAATTGTTTAACAATGGATTTCCGCAAAGTTACGCCTGATTCCATCAATTATTAAATTTGACTAGACACGCGTTCAAAAGGTGTTTAACTTATTTGTAATAGCCGTCAGTGTTTTTCCCATACCTACCTACCTCATCACACATTCTGCAGACATAAACCCTCACCTTAAAACTAACTGCCCAAAACTCTATCAATCAATGCACCATTACGTGTTTGCAGTGGGAGCATCAATCAAATCATTTGCAGCGGGCAGTGTGGCGGCCTTGTGACGTCACGTGACGTATGCTCATGCTGAAGCGCAAGATGCCGTGTTTGTGTAGATGTCGATTAGTATGAAGCATTATGTGGTACGCTCAGCAACATAAGTGGCTGAACATCGCTTGCACACTTTTGTATTGCACTAATTTGAAAATAATAGAATGTTCAGTGGCTTATGTGGCTGACTGTACCTTGTTTATCGTAGACTATAATTATTCGTGATCGTCTTTTGACTGCATCTTCTTCCAACTTCGTCTTTATGTCGTCAGGTTTCGTTGATTTTCAGTGTAATATTTTTATTTTTAAACCCCGACGAAAAACGAGGGGTGTTATAAGTTTGACGTGTGTATCTGTGTATTTGTGTATCTGTGTATCTGTGTATCTGTTTGTCTGTCTGTGGCATCATAGCGTCTGAACGGATGGACCGATTTGGATTTAGTTTTTTTTTTGTTTGAAAGGTGGGTTAATCGAGAGTGTTCTTAGCTATGTTTCAAGAAAATCTGCTCAGCCATTTGAAGACCATCAGCTCTTTCCTAGTTGATGAATAGATATAAACAACTTCCACAGGTCTGATCGATACGAAAATTGAAATCCTGTCACTTGTCAATGATATTACAAAGTATGACAACCTTGACCTGATGCGCAGGCATCATCAGAAGAAATCCTCAACGGTGTACGGCATCTACCTTGTGTTTGGGCTCATACGATGCGTTTTGACGAGCACATGCTAATAGAAGCTGGGCAGTTAGTACACCGGTAATATTTAATTTAAAAAGCATGAAATAAAAATTAAATTAAAAATTTAAAAAACCCCCGACAAAAAAACTCCTCTAAAAAGAAAAAAAAATATCTGAACCTCTGACCGCTAAGCACATTACATTTAGAGTAACCTGTAGATTATGACCATGACCGGCGTACTTAGCGGTCCCCCCACGCAAAGACGACGCTTGGGTGAAAATATTCAGATATTATTTTTTTCTTTTTAGAGGAGTTTTTTTTTGTCGGGGGTTTATAATTTTTTAATTACAAAGTTATATACTTACAGCATTATTATATAACACAATATCAACACCCCTTTATTTTAATGTTCAAGGGCTTGAAATTACTTTTGAAATAGCAAATTTCATCATGTGCTTACATTTGACGGGCCCGTTAGCGTGGTTGGCGCGGAGGCGCCTTTCACGCTGCGGGTCGTAGGTTCGATTCCTACCCGGGATATGCATTTGTGTGTATGAACACGTCTGTATGTCCGGAGTCTGGGTGTATTTATGTATATAAAGTATGTATTTACAAATAAAAAAGTAGTATATGTAGTAATATCAGTTATCTGGTTGCCATAGTACAAGCTCTGCTTAGTTTGGGATCAGGTAACCGTGTGTACAAAAATGTCCCAGGATATTATATTATTATTATTATTTTCCTAAGTTTGGGTTGACGTAGTTTGTTATTTTTTCTCCAATTAATCACACTTTTCTTCTCATACTCGCTCATACTCACGTCCACTCTTTTGCATCACTTTTATCTTATTCATATTTTCTTGGGTCTTCCTATCCCTCTATATCTATTCATACTCATCAATATTTGAGTATTTTGCTTTTCATCTCTTCGTATCACATCCCTAAGCTACTCCAACCTCCTTCCACTTTCTGTTAGAGGTCCCGTTTTAATACTATCTTAAGCCCAACCCCCCCTTCCCCTCCCTCCATTCCACTCCCCTTCAGGTCAGCAATGTGTGAGCAATGCCTTTGGTATTGCAAGCATCTATAAGCTACGGTAACTGCTTAACATCAAGCGGGCCGTACGATTTTTTGCCATTGCAGTCCTATAAAAAAAAGAGCCGGATAAATATTTGGTGGAACGGCAGCACCTTAGCCAAGTTGATTCCTAACAAGCGCTGCAACCTACCTTATCAACTGCCCCGGAAGGATCTATAGGCTACGGTAACTGCTTAACATCAAGCGGGCCGTACGCTTTGATGCCACCGCAGTCCTATAAAAAAAAACATTAAAACCTTCTACTTTCTGTTACTGGTCCCATTTTAAAACCACCTTGAAATAGAAAATGTACCAGTGAATATTCAAGACGTTTTCTATGCAATATGAATATAATAGATCCGTTTAAAGAGGACAAAGGGGCCGATCTCGACGACCCATTCACGCGACAGGTGAATTCATAACAGACGCCTTCTTTTGTGTTCAAGATTTCTTTCGCATTAAGAAACACATCCTTGCTTATACTTACTTGAAAAAGAACTTTTAATGGTAGGGAAAAAACATCTCACTCAAGTTTTCAGCAGTATATACAAGCCTTATCTAAAGATATACCTGATTATAATAGTACCAACACAACGAATAGGTAGGAAAAGTTGGTAAGAGCTATACAATAAAAGTGTAAAAGAAATATTCGGATTTATTTAAATGGATAACTTGATTTGATAAAAAAGTAAGTTTAAAAACTAAAACCCGACTACTGAAAAATCGCGCTCTAAAAAGTATGAAACAAGAAAATATTCTTATCTGGAGGATAGCCGTGGTCCGTGGTCATATGGCATTTTGCCCTAAAGGACCTACACGGACCACGGCTATCCTCCAGATAAGAATATTTTCTTGTTTCATACATATATTTTTGAAATGTGCTCATCAAGCTCTTTCATTTGATACCTCACACGGTTTTATTAAAAAAAGTTTTTTTTAGTTCATGACATTATGTCCTCTAGAGGGCGCCATATGCAATTTTATGTGACGTCACATAGCCTATAACCAGCGCGCCATTAAGCCGCTTCTAACGATACCTCATTTGTCAAATTACGACAAGTAGTTTGGAAGTTAGGTGGGAACAGATGCACATACATACATACATACCGGTCAAAATCATAACCCTCCGCCGTAGTCGGGTAAAAAGATATACTTATTAGCGGTAGGACCTCTCTCTTCTTCTTCCTCGTTCCCTCGATTCTGAGGATCGCGACTATTGCGGATGCCCTTCCAAATGTCCCGGTCATATGCGCTGTGTCTGCCTTGTAAAAACTGCCGTAGCAAATTGACTGCAGCTCACACATGGGCTGGCTCTAGCGGGGTAGTACCACCCTTACACAGAAGATCGGCGTAAGATAAGTAAAAGAGCCGGAAGGCCAACCACTACCCCAGCCCCTTCCTATTCCCCTCCCTCTGTCCCACTCCACTTCAGGTCGGCAACGTGCGAGCGATGCTTTTGGTATTGCAAGCATCTATAGGCTACGGTAACTGTTTAACATCACGCGGGCCGTATGTTTGTTTGCCACATTAGTCCACTGACAAAAATGATCCACTAAGGATGGCTAGATTGCGCGTAAATAAATGAATAATAAAAGTGGTTTCTATAGGTAAGTTCCAACCTAAAATCAAACGAATACATCGAAAAGGTTAAATGCAATCAAATATTGGCTTCTGAATTTTAATGCGTATGACAAAAACATGAACCGCAAACTACATTTGAATCGCCAAACAGGTATGAAATGGTCAGGCTTCCGCAAATAATGTTTGGACCACAAAACAATCAATGAAAATAGCAGTTATGGATGTTCAATACTTTGGGATGATTGGATATCGTGAAGGAGACTAGCACGTCGCGCCAGGCTCCATGATAATCATTCGCCGGGCTCTTGCCTCTGTGAACATGGCAGCCTCCTACGAGAAGACGGTAAGAGGGTATGACACGTGTTCCATGGAAGATGAGACGGCCACTTGTAAGGGAAGCAACTTAAGTTGATACTCAAGCACCGTCACATCTTCCAGGGACCTCCACTGAGGCTGATCTCTTTGAAAAGTGCCTCAAATGTCGCAAATATAGTTCCCTGAGCGCCTACATCTAATCCCGTGGGTATCGTAAGAGGAGACTAACGGATTCACCGGAGGATTGGCAGCAATGTCCTCCTAGTAAGGACGTATTCTACCTACTGCTATCGCCAACACGTCTGCCAAGGGTGACCATTATGTCAAAATCCCCCAAATGAAACGCACAAATCATTGTGGCGAACCTTGGAGTGGATGTCTTTCGTCTGAGATGATGATGATGAGACTACACATTTAACGTGTTTGGAGGTAAAACTGACTTTGCTAAGCGTTGCTTAAGCAAGGAGGTTGACCTCCGATAACCGATCAGTGATTGCAGCTGACTATCAGTGACTGTGGCCGCGTATGCGATAGCTTGCCACGATTACTTCTCCCAATATCTAGGTTTCTTGTGTTAGTAAATTAAAAGCGTGTTTTTCAATCAACAATGTAATGGCGACAATTAACATTTTACAAGAGTCATGAAATAGGTACATAGAAAACCGAAGTGTCAAACTTGAACCAATGAGAACGGTTTCCGCGCGATGAGAGCAGCTGTGATTGGTCGACGATATTGTTCTTCATTGCACTGGTAGTATTTATGGCTTGTTTATGCGCCAACGCAATGTTGCCATCTTCGGGCCCAAACAGTGACTATACCTATAGGTAATTTTTTTTAAAAAGCAGGCATTTTTAATAGACTCTCGGGTACAATACGCCCCATTTAAATAGGGGTTAAACACTCAAACGATGACATCCTAAAGAACTAAAAGGGTCGTAAAGGGTATGAGCAACACGGACCATTTGATTCCAATTTCATTCAGTGTAGCACTTAGCACTTATTGAATGAACATTACAGATAAAAAGCTAACATCTATGTAGGTATATCTACATTGAAATGAAAGAATGGTTAGCTTATAGTACCTCTTAAATATTATCTTCTTGAGGTACCTGAAAAAAATCTGACAACTCCGGTGGCTTGGGAGAACCCTCTGAGATCCATCAGTCGTGAAGGAAAGCAGCTATCGTTCTTTAAATAATATAATAAATATAATATTTAAAAAAATTACAATATGTTTCAAAAGTACGAAATATTACTTACGGGTTTTGATGAGTATTGGGAATATAATTAAAATCGTACCTGAGAAACACTCGGTATATTATTCTCTAACTATATTAGCGGCACGTTACGAAGGCCGGTTTGACATTTGGGGGGGGGAAGAAAATGAACCCTATTATAACAAAAGAAGACTGACCGTTTTAAAAAATAAGAATGTTTGAAAATTAATGCGAAAATGAATCTTATTCCGTTATAGTAAGGTTCATCCTTTTCCCCTCACACATGTCAAACCGGCCTTCATAACGTGCCGCTACTTTAGTACGTGGACTGCTCGGGCGTACCACTCGGCGTTTATGTACGCCGCCAACTAAACACATTTTTGGTAACTTGTGGTAAAATATTCCAATAATTTGTATAATTTTGTTCGAAATTCAAACGTACGTATTAATTAAATGCATCGTAACGTCATTAAACTTCGCTCAGACGAAATAATATATGTTGCTCAGTTCATCAGCTCAGCACGTGACAATCTTAAGCTCCCGGAAAGTCGCCGTGGCGTTGTACGTGTTACACAAAAGGAGTATTTGGTCTGAAATAAATGGCCTTACTCTACTGACGTGACAGGTGGACATACCACCATAGTTGACACTATAATGCAATGGTGCTTTCATTGTGTATAAGGTTCTTAATGGATCCGTACTAAGTTGATTTACTAGATTAGATAGTTGATTTTGGTAAAGCCAGGCTGCAGGTAAATGATTGCGGCTCATATGGACTAGCTCGACTGGGGTAGTACCACCCTCTCACAGAAGATCGGCGTAAAGTAGCTATTACAGCTGCGTTAAGCACGATGAGTGGGACAGCCGGAAGCCCATCCACCCCCCATTCCCCTCCCTCTGTCCCACTCCCCTTTAGTTTAGCAACGTGCGAGCGATGCCTTTGGTATTACAAGCATCTATAGGCTACGGGCTTAACATCAGGCGGGCCGTACGCTTTTTGGCCACCTCAGTCGTATACAAAAAAAATGTAGTTCCCTGTTAAAATGTTAGCAATCAGTTGACAAGTTCATATTAAATTCAAGCGCGCTTAACTTTCTGCTGCAGACAAATTTCCATCAGTTAGGAATGAACGCTTTTCCACTATTTCACCGCAGCGGATAACGAATTACCGCATTTAAATGTTAAACCTAGAGAACGGCAATTTATAAGTTTGAGAAACATAATAGCGACGACGGGAAAATTTGTGTGAAAATATTTTTTGATAATTATACAATATGTTAAGAAAACCCTGTCCGACCCGAAAACGTATTGTTGGGTATCGAGATTAATTCTATTTATGTAAAAAATTTCTTTTTTTTTTTTCTTTTTTAGCATAGTAAGTGTCCTACTGCTAGGCAAAGGCCTCCCCATTTTTTTTTTTGAAATAATTACCCCGTTTAGGTACATGTTTTTTTTTCATAAAATGACGTCATTACGTAGGTACTTTGTGGTCAGAGGTGCCGCCACACGATCTAACATAATTACTGCCGGTAACGGTGTTGTCATATATTTAATTTTTTTTTTTTTATTTGGTCATGTGATTGGGGAACCTAATTACCGGTTTCGGCTCGGACAGGGTTTTTTTAACATATTGTATAACCAAATGCAAAGGTGGGCAAATGGTGGGGTTGCATATTTATGATCACCAATTCGATTCCCGATGGTGGCAGCCGACAAAGAGGTCGATCAAGGAAGAGATGGCTAGATGATTTGACCACCTTTGCGGGAACATCGTGGCAGGAAGTAGCCCAAAACCGAGTTACGTGGAGAAGTAAAGGGGAGACCTTTGCCCAGGAGAGGGACGTATAACGGTTATTAAAAAAACATACCTATATTTTTTATTATTCGTAATTGTTTGTTATCATAACGTGTTGTGCACTCATGTAATCCGGAGGCACGGCAGCGCTGACGCCAAGTCGAGTCTGCTTATTACATGCATTTGCGTTATGTAACATAAAATTTTCTTAACATGACGATTTTTGTAATAATAATTCTTGTTTTCCTTATTTCACCATGTCCATTTAAAAAAATCACGCGTAACAAGCCCGCACAGTGGGATCTTTGTAGCATATCATGGTTTAACAAAAGAAAAAAATAAAAAGCCGCAATTTTCCAGTGTGGCAGGCGACACAACATCATCTGAGATGAAGAGATTGTTATGACATATGTGCGCCCCAGGAAATAGGCACGCTTCACTGCACAGAGGTACGGAGTAAACAGAGATTGATTACGGAAAAGCTTTTGTTTTATAATTTTGTTTCTTTTTAGGGTTCCGTACCCAAAGGGTGTCGACGGGACCCTATTACTAAGGCTACGCTGTCCGTCCGTCTGTCCGTCTGTTCCTCTGTCTGTCAGCGGGCTGTATCTCACGAACCGTAATACGTAGAGACTTGAAATTTTCACAGATTGTGTATTTCTGTTGCCGCTACAACAGCAAATACTAAAAATAAAATAAAACTTAAAAATAAAGGGGGTCCCATTACAAAAAAACATAATATTTTTAGCTAATTTGTCTTATGGCCGGCTTCCATACAAAAGCCTTCAACGTGTGACTCTAAATATCACCATTTTGGGGATGTTTGTTTATATTCTACGGTAGTACGGAACCCTTTAAGTACAAGTCCGACACGCACTTGGCCGGTTTTTATGGAGATACTTAACTAACACTAAAGCTATTAGCTATTATGTAACTGTTTCAACCGAGTTTCAAGAGTAAAGTCCAGACTTCTCCCAATTTTAATTGACAAAGCAACACAGCATGGAAAAAACCAATGGAAACATGCTCTAAAAAGGTACGTGATAGGCCTATGGTCAGGCCTACTGGGCTACGCTGTTGATAGTTCAGTGAATAAATTATGCAATCTTAAATTAAAACGAACAAAATAAAACCATCTGTGGTTATAAGAGAGTTAGTTTAGATTGCGAACCTTCCCGAAGCAAAATAAAACCTAACCCCAAATACAAAGAAAGTTATGAATGCCTAACATTGGCATTACAAATCATATTTTTTCCTAGAAATGCTTTGTAAACTGGTTAAATCACTAAAAATTTGACGGTAAGTATATGGTTTTTTTTGCAAGTATATGCATGCGAACTAAAAGGAATAACATTGTAAACTTTCCATCCATCAGTTTTTAAGTTCCGTTGCATACAAATTCGGTTGCACATTTCGTTTCAGAGTTGTTACTGTCACGGACGTGGATGTGTCCTCTGAATAATGGCCCTTTTAACTCAGAATTCTTTTAAATGCAAATTTTAATTTTTCATTGCTAGCGCTCGCTGGACACGCCCGGAAAGCAGTGTGAAGTTTTTTAAAGTTTATGCGCAAATAAAAAAGTTTTAGTTTTCGTGTTTATTGTTTAAACAGTTCTCTGTTTTCTTAAGTATCAAGTTGGGTGTTTTGTTTATTGTATTACCCAATATAGTGCCAGGAATCACCTACTTTCTCGTCTCTCATCCATGTTTTTAAGGCGAGAGATCGGGACTTCACGGCGGGGTATCAATTACAATAAAGTTTCGTACCAATTATAAAGATTAGCAATTCCTTATTCAAATGACAAAATACACCATAGATGCTTTTTGTCCTAACCACATGAATTTTTGCAATTGCGAACTTAAAAATTCATTACATTACTATTATTGAGTCTTTATTTTGTATGCCGGTCCAGATTAAAACTAGGTAGCAGTAAGTATGTAATTTATTCATGTAGATTAGTAATTATCTTCGAACTAAAAATAAGCCTTGGCGGATACACTGCCTTGTGTTCAGATATACCTATGGACTAGAATAAACCTCTTAAAAAATAAAGTTGAAATATCTGTGAGTACGTCAACTGAGTGTGAGTGAGTAAACTTCGTTACCGTTTCGTCATTAGCTACGTCCAGAAGTGTCACATGCCGCGCGAGGCTGCTCACCCACATGCCTCGCGAAGCACGACGTTTGCCTCAGTCGCATGCCGCGCGAGGCAAATGGCGAGGCAACTGACACTCTAGACAGGGAAAGGTATACCCGATCAATCAGTTTGACACGTTTGACATCGTTCTGTCTCACGACTGCCAAACTAGGCGACGCAAATGTGAGTGCGCAGGTGAGGCAGGGCGCGCATTTGCCTCACGTGAGGCAAGTCAAACACCGCGAGGAAAATTTTCCTCGCGCGGCATGTGACACTTCTGGACGTAGCTATTGACTCGTTTCACTGTCATTCTTTATGAACTGTGTCTTGATCCAGAAGGAACACGTACTTATGCGTGTTCCTACTTAAATACTTTTTAAATCGACTTCAAAAAGGAGGAGGTTTCTCAATTCGACCGTATATTTTTTTATTTTTTTTTATGTTTGTTCGCGGATAACTTCGTCGTTTATAAACCAATCTTAGTATACCAAGTTTACCTACTATAAAAGTAAGAAGATAGATTGGCACTGACCCCAAATACTCGATAACACACCATCAAGCCTGATTTTCACGAAGGGGTAGGCAGTGCTGGTAATAGTAATATTATTTCAGGCTTTTTAGTGCTCCAGGTTTTTTTGAAGTCGGTTTTTTTATAATACTTAATACCACAGTTCCTACTTCTAACAGCAGCGTCCGCATTCTTACTTCTCAGATTAACGTGATACTAACCCTGTGATTATTGCCTTCACATCCAATCGCTAAGGTCAATAGGTGTTATAAAACAGTCATTTATGTAGTAAGAACGAAGGAACAGTTAAACTTCGATTGTTAAGTCGGGGGTCAATCGCTTAGAATGGACTTAGATAAGTTTTGTAAGTGGTATTCTTGAATAGTTAGGGTAATCATTACGGAATGCGGTCGCTTTCAGTGCTATGAGATGTAGAGGTAATGACTTTTCTCCTTCATCTGATATTTTTCAGCCGCAATCATCGTAGGAAATAGAGATAGAATTCCCAAACGTAGAATATAGAATTGCTCTTTTTTTATGTGACTAACGGCCGAATACTCGTACGCAAATTAAATTTGAGAGCTGCTTAACTTTGACCCGCCATACAAAAAAATGACAGTTAACGACGTCTCAAACTGCTAAGTGGGACTTAAATATTTAAGTAGCCTTTGAGTATTCGGCCTTAAGGTGGGAAACATGCTTTAAGGCCTGTCTAATGTTAAGCAACAATTTATATTCCACGGTAACTCCCGTAGCCTATAGATGCTTGCAATACCAAAGGCATCGTTCGCACGTTGCTGACCTGAAGGGGAATAGGACAGAGGGAGGAGAAGGGAGATATATGGGGAATATTATCTAAAAAAGTGTTCCGCATTCAGAAACTCCTTATTTGACCCCGCTTAAAAATAACGCACGACTTAATTAATTTCCAAACTTAGGTCGTCTAATTTAAACCTCCGAGTGGTCATATAATATTCATACGAATTTTATATAAAAATCAAAGTTGACACGTTACCTTTATGTCGTTTGTCCGAAACGGAACAAAGGTAAAGCTCACGAAATAAATATTAATGTGGAATTTGGGACAAATCCTTTGTGCCCCGGTGTGATGTCAGGTGTGGAATATACTTAACGATGCTGACTGAATGTGTATTTTTGAAGAAGCACAAATGGACATGAGAAACAACGACGAAACGAGACGGCAGTAAATATTGCACATAGAGGAGCTTTCACGCTGCAGGTCGTAGGTTCGATTCCTACCCGGGACATGCATTTGTGTGCATGAACATGTCTGTATGTCCCGAGTCTGGGTGTATATGTATATTAAGTATGTATTTACAAATAAAAAAGTAGTATATGTAGTAATATCGGTTATCTGGTTTCCATAGTACAAGCTCTGCTTAGTTTGGGATCAGGTAGCCGTGTGTAAAAAATGTCCCAGGATATTATTATTATTATTATTATTATTATACCCAGCTGCAATCACTGATCGGTAAACGATCGGAGGTCAAGGTCAGTCAGAGATGGGTGACCATTTAGTGGCATTTGAACTGAGCGTCTGCGTACTTAAGAGGGCACGTAAAAAGTCGGTCCCGGTTGTTGTCATCTAGGCAGCAGTCCTTAAGCCTTGTCAGAGGCCTTCGGGTGGCTTGGACAACTCTAAGACCAGGTTGCCCACTAACTATAGTACGTTTTTTTATACTTGTCTTATTTGGTAAGCAAAGATGGCGGCAGCGGGGTGATTGCGTAACTTTTTTGTCAATGTTTCAATTGGTTTCGTTCATCCTGTGTCAATTATATAGGAAACCAATTAAAACATTGACAAAAAGTTACGCAATCGCCCCGCTGGACGCCATCTTTGCTTACCAAATAGGACAAGTATAAAAAAACGTACTATGTATGATAAGAAGAAGATAGATACAATCGGCCTCGTAGAGCATTATCTCTGTATCGTGTTCGTGGGTTTTGTAAAGCAATTAAGACGCCTGTTGTTACAAAGCAGTTATTTTGGCGCGTGATCGTATGAGCAGTAGAATTAGCGGAACAAAATGCTCGCTTCAGGGCATAGACACGACCCTGATTCTATTTAAGGGTTCCGCAGTCAATACGAGAAACCCTGATAAGATCATCCAGTTTGTCTGTCTGTCCGTCCGTCCCAGTCTTTCATAGTGCCCTAACTTCTACAGTTTTCGACGAAAGTTCATGGAATTTGGTACGCAAAATACTTTAATAGTAGATCTTATAAAATTATATTTAGGTAGGTACCTCCGTCCGTACATGGCAAGTGGGGATATTTTTTATTATCACTGGTAGTTCATCATTATTAAAAGCTGTCAAATGTTTGAATACCTATTTTGCCAATTACTTAACTTTCTAGTACTTATAAAATGTTATAAACAGTCTCAAGTTACAGTCTAGCTTGAAGTTCACAGACGTTTTTAATACTGTTAAAGTTTATTTCAAACAAATGTTATTCTTTTAATATAGGTATTCTTCTTTCAATTAGTTATACAGCAAAGTTGTTTGTCATTCAAATTATGCCGAGAAACTATCTCACAAATTTATAGATATTTTTAGCCACTTTACAATGATTTTACAAAGCATTTGTACGAACAAAAGTGATTTGTAATGCCAGTGTAAACCCATCATAACTTCCTTTTTTGGGGCTATATGTTTTCGTGGCTAAATTCCTTCGATAAAGCGTTTACCGTGGCGCACTTGCTCTCTAACTTGTGACTTCTATTTGTGGCCTATGGCCTCATAACTCATACTTGGGCTTTCCGCCAAATCACCTATGCGAATGCATGCTTACATTTTAGCATGAATTATGGACTCGCTATTACTGTTTGTCATTGTTAGAACATGACTATCTCGTACCTAATATCCTATTGGACCTTAGGGAAGGATTTCAAAAAAATAATTTTGACTAGGTACATTTTTTTTGGTGGTTGAGCCAAGATGTAGCTGTAGCTCATATACGGGCTATCTCAACCGGGGTAATACCACCCTCTCACAGAAGCTCGGCGTAAAGTAACTTTTACAGCTGCGTTTCGTACGATGAGTCCTCCTCTTTCCCCTTTTTTCCACTCCCCTTTTGGTCGGCAACGTGCTAGTGACCAAAGATATTGCGAGCTTCTATAGGTTGCGATAACTGCTTATTACCAGGCGCTTATTTGCCACCTTAGTCATATAAAAGAATCCTAACTTCCAATTCCAAAAAAGGCATTTAAAAAAAAATATGGTTTTATGTGCAAAATATATCTCAATTATTCAGGCTCATGAACTAGGTATAAACTCACTAATGGAATATTCCTCAGGGTTATATAATTTAAAGCGGATGGTATGCTCATAAAAACACTCTGCGGTGCTTCATCAATCAATGTCTGATCCGAATCAGAACCTTTCCGAGGATCCACGATTTAATCCTTGCTCTATACCGTAGCCACATGTCTGAGCTAACAGGGCATATAAGAGCTTTTAACCCCACTATAGTTGTTAGGTGGTACAACATTATTGTTGTGACTGTTTGCAATCCGCACAGAGTGGACATCGACGACCTAGTGAAGTTCGCGGGAAACCGCTGGATGCTAGCGGTACAGGACCGGTCGTTGTGGAAAACCTTGGGGGAGGCCTATGTCCAACAGTGGACGTCTTTTGGCTGATGATGATGAAGGCGGCAAACAGGCATACGGACCGCCCCGGCCTCGAGTCTTTTAACAATTGCCCATTGCGAAACCATAGGTCTCGAATATTATCTTTGTGAATTTTATTCATTGTAAATTTTACATTCTTGGCGGTGGACATATTGTCGGCCATTCTCCCACTAATTTCGTGCCGGCATCTTATGCCGTGTGTCCACTGGCAAGTAACTTCCGCAATTTCTTCCAGAAGTTACTTGCCGACGTGTGTCCACCGACTGCAATTTTATACAACCGTGTACATGTGGGACTTGCAGCAAGTTCGGCAAGTCGCAGAAGTCCACTTGCGTGAGTGTCTACACAATGGACGTCTCTTGCGCAAGTATACTTATGCAAGTTTTCATGCCAGTATACACGGCATTATGTATGAGTTGTGTCCCTACGCAAGTTTCTATGTGGGCGTGCGAGTGTGCGAGAGATCGAGTCTCTCTTGTGTGTGTATCTGTGTTTGTGTGTGTACATAGCCGTCGTTTCGTGTCGGTCAAATGAAGAATGTAGCTATCGGTGTCGTGTCGTTGAGTACTAACGGTGTCGGTGCCGGGCCGGGCCGGCTAATGAAGAAACGTCTATTGGTTACAAGTCAATTTGTTAGCGATCCGTGTAAACACAGACCCAGACTCGAACTCGCGCGCAAACTTGGACAATAGAAACTATTCCGCCCATTGTGCGGCACTCGCAGACTGTAACTGATTGGAATCCTGTAACCATGGATCAACCACGCTTTGGGCACCGCACTCAAGTACCAAAGTTTCCGACAGCAAATACGCTTAATAAGGTGTGAGTATAAAGTTGCCTCCGCTCCCGATCAATCACAATAGCGGGGTCCAGATGTCTCGCTTGCCGCGCGAGGCAACTTGTTTGACAGGGTGCGCAGGAGCAAAATACTCGCCCTGCCTCACCCGATGCGCTGTCATTTGCCTCGCCTAGTTTGGCTTAGTCATGAGAAAGATCGATAATATAACTATGCAACTGATTGCTCGGTTATACCCTTCTCTGTCTATAGTGTGGGTTAGGTTAGCTCGCCTTTGGCTCACCCGAGCATGTGTCTGGGGTTGATTCCGATTCGAACCAGGGCGAATTACGAAAAGGCCGTTTCTGTTATTGCCTCTGGCGGGCATTGAAACCGCAACCATCCGATGCAGTCAGCCGAACGGCCTACGTTCAAACCACTGCGCCAAGCAGTTGTCAATTGTTTTCATATTTTTAAAGGTAGGAGTTGGTTGCGAGCGGCAGACAGCAGACGGCAGGCGGCACACGTCAATCCCATAGAAATTGGTGCCGTCGTGACGTCACGGCACATGTCATCGTGACAATTTTGTATGAAACTAACAGCGACAACTGCCGTCGCAGCAAATGCCGCCCGCAACCAACTCCTACCTTTAAAGTAAGCTCTTCATTAGAGGCAACAAATATTTACTATATTTTACAAGTCTTTTGTACCAATGTCGTAGAAAATAAACTTCCAGTTTCTAGACGTCTCGATTTATTTGTTAGAAAAGGTCTTATTCGATTTCAAAATTGCAAACATTTTGTACTTTATTTCGCCGTGTTGTTGACAGAGATAGTAAACCATTGGAGCGATTCGTTTGACCTATATCTTGAAGACTTGGAATAAAGTTTTTTAATGACGACGAGACGCCAGTGTCGGTCTAAATTAGACAGACGTAATATCCTTGTCCTTGTTTTAAATTTTCTCTTTGAATTTATTTGGGTAACACGAAATCTAACTGTATTGTGTGTCAGTTTTAAAACAGCTTTATGTCAAAGGTCAGGGGTATAAAAAAATATAATCTTATCGGTACAACATTTATCTCTCTACAATAAAATTGGGGACCTACGTAACTTTTTTTAGCTTACATGATGTATATGATTTTTTATTTTAATATTACTTATCTTTTCCAAAACAAAAACAGCTTGTAAATAGTAGCTTGCGTCCACGTCTCTTCCGTCTGTCCCACTCCCCAGGTCGGCAACGTGCAAGTGATGCCTTTGGTAGTGCAAGCATCTATAGGCTACGGTACATCAGGCGGATCGCACGCTTGTTTGCCACCTTAGTAACATGAAAAAAAAGGAAAAAGTTACAGAATTGAATATTTAAAAACACGTCTATATCAGCTCACGTTTCAAAAGTCTTTTGTAATACAAAAAAAGGTAACACCAGTACTCAGGTTACAAAAACCAACTGTTCTCACAAAGCGGTCCTGTTATTAAGTAAACCGGGAAATGTTGTACCAGCTCTAAAATAGCTCCACGAGTTGAGCACCTCTGCAAACACGAACATTAACAAATATGAACCTTACTGCTCAGGATTAAGGGGGTGCATATTAAAATAATGATTTGGGAGCATGCGAAATTAAGTTTGTTAGCAACAAGCATGTTTTGCGATGTGTGGATGTTTTTAAAGTTGGAAAAAAAATGTCACCTCAGAGGAATGCAGCACTCCCAAAGAAAAATGGTCCTGGAGGGAAATTGCATGTCCGCGATTTAACTCGGGCTTCTAAGGAAAACTCCGGAGGATGTGGAAGTTTGCTTCAGGCAATTTATCAGACGTCGGCTTAACTTTTACTTGCGTTACACACCCGCGTGCTATCGTTACTGTGTTTTATTTTAATCGCTTTTCTTTTGCTTATTTTTGTCGTGAATATACTTGATTAGGGTCCTAAGTTAGTCAATGAACTGCCATTGCCATTGAGCTGCTATAGTGATCGACCCGCTGATTCGTCGGTTAATTTTGATCGACCAATAGTGGTCTAGAAGGGAACCGCCGTAAGGTTGCCTGCTTGTCAGTTTTTTACAGATTGTACTTCGGAGAGTGTGCACAAGAGCTTCATGAGCTCATCCCGCCTTCCCCCTTCTACCATCGGAACTCCAGACGCACTGCAGGATATCATCCCTATTTGGTTGATATTCCACATATTCGCACGCAGCGCTTCAAATCATCTTTCATAATGCGCACAGCCAAAGAGTGGAACTCCCTGCCTGTGTCTGTATTTCCGAGTGAATACAACCCAGATCTTTTCAAATGTAGGGTGAACAGGCATCTTCTGGGTGCGCTCGCTCCACCGTCGACCTCATCTTTGTACCTGCGGCAAGATTGAGGTCCAGAGCAAGCCCATCCTATCCTACTATAATATTATAAATGCGAAAGTAACTGTGTGTGTGTGTGTGAATGTTTGTTCCCACGTATCTCCATAACTACTGCACCGATTTTAATGAAATTTGAAACGTAGATAGTGTAAACTCTGGAAGGAGACATAGGCTAATCATACCTATAAATTTCAACCCCTAAGATGGTTAAATAGGGGATGAAAGTTTGTATGTAGGTTCGTCATTTTTGAAGTTAGAATTATGAAAATTTGAAATTAGGTGTCTTTTAAAAAATAATAATTAGTAATTTCAGCGTTTTTGAAAATTCAACCCCTAAGGGGGTAAAATAGGGGATGAAAGTTTTGAATGTTATTTTGCATGGATGTTTGTCAGTTTTGAAGTTAGAATTGGTGTTTAGGTTTCTTTTTATATATGTAAAAAAATAATTTCAGGGTTTTTGAAAATTCATCCCCTAAGGGGATTAAATAAGGGATGAAAGTTTGTATGCAAGTTCATCATTTTTCAAGTTAGAATTATGAAAATTTGTAATTAGGTGTCTTTAAAAAAATTTTAAATAGTAATTTCAGCGTTTTTGAAAATTCAACCTCTATGGGGGTAAAATACGGGATGAAAGTTTTTATGTTATTTTGCATGGATGTTTGTCAGTTTTGAAGTTAGAATTGTGAAAATTGGTGTTTAGGTTCCTTTTTATATATGTAAAAAAATAATTTCAGGGTTTTTGAAAATTCATCCCCTATGGGGGATATATAGGATAATAAGGGATGAAAGTTTGTATGCAAGTTCGTCATTTTTCAAGTTAGAAGTATGAAAATTGGTGATTATATGTCTTTTATAAAATGAAAAATGTTAAAATCAGGGTTTTTGAAAATTCAACCCCTAAGAGGTTTAAATGGGGGATGAAAGTAAGTCATTTTTGATACTTAATAGTTGTTTTGGTTTCTTTAAATAAAAATAATAATAATTACAGGGTGTATGAAAATTCAACCCCTAAGGTGGTAGAATAGGGGATTAAAGTTTGTATGGGAGTTTGTCATTTTTGAAGTTAGAATTAAGTACGAAAAATGGTGTTTAGATGTCTTCTTAAAAATACAAGTCGGTTTCAGGATACGTGATATACACCGTGTTTATGTTCATTTACTTTAACATCGACATAGTGCTTGGAACATTACCATAAATGGGATGAGGGATGCGGGATTCGGGATACGGGATCCGGCAAACGCGATCCGGGATCCGGGAAACGAGATCCAGGAAACGGAATCCAGGAAACGAGATCCAGGATACGGGATCTGAGATATGGGATCCGGCAAACCGGATCTGGGATCCAGCAAACCGGATCCGGGACCCGGGAAACGGGAAGGAGTCCGTTTTTTTTAAAATTTAAATTTTGTGCCGACGAATTCGCGGGCAAAAGCTAAATAAGTCTATGTGTCTGTATGTGTGAATGTTTGTTGCCACGTCGGTATCTCCATAACTACTAAACTGATTTTAATGTGAAACGCAGATAGTGTAGGCTCTGGAATAAGACAGACTAATCATAAACATCAATTTCCACGCGGGCGAAGCCGCGGGCACAGCTAGTTTTTAATAAAAATAAATAAAAAAACGAAGGTGAGAAGCAAACCAGAAGCCAGATAGTCTAATGACATAAAAAAGGCGGCTGGCACTTGCTGGACAAGAATAAAATGAAATGAAATGCTTTATTATACTTGAAACGTAGACATACAGGATAGCACAGGACCGGAAAGAATGACGTGAAAGAGGAGAGGGTTATACCCAGCAGTGGGTGGATATAGGCTGAGAGAAAGGCCAAATACTTTGGTACGCTAATGCCCAGATAGTTATTTGAGACTTCCTTATGTAATATTTTAAGTTTTTTTTTTTTTTGTTTTGTTTTAGTTATTAGGCTGCTTTAAAGTTCTTACGTTCTAGCACACGACAGGCTTTTAAATTTATTATAAGAACAGTTATTTATATATATAAAAATTAATCTCTATTTCCTTGGTCACGACGCGAGAACGGCTGGACCAATTTAGCAATTTTTTATATTCCTTACAGTTTGAGGATGGTTCTTATGAAGAGAAAAATCTGGAAAGGGGAAGATCGGGCGACGAACGGAGGAACGGGGGTTTCCTTCTTTTTCGGCTAATAAGTTAATAACTACAACATTTATTAATTCTGAGGAGGTACGAAGTTCGCCGGGACGGCTAGTCAGACATAAGTATGACTTCGCTATTTAATTTGTAATAGTTTGTACTTTCGAAATATGAAGGGTTATAACATAAAGCATTATCTCTTCAGGTAGATAAGCAGGTATAACCTTTTATTTATGAACGCGATTTAAATGTACAACCCAGAGTTTTACTGAAATGTATAAAATTTTCCCTCAATTTGGCAATAAAACATAATTTGGGTCGAGTTTCTGAACTGAAAATGAATGGCAATTTATTTTTGCACGTTATCACAGATTTGTTATTCCTTTGCTCGAAAATTTTAAACAAAATGTTCGTCTAAGTAGCGGCCCAAAAATTTTACTTCCCTCAATGTTGATTAAAATTTAACTCGCAAAATATTTAACCAACAAACAAATCATTTAATTAGTTACTCCTAAATAGACGCCATTAATTTTGTTTACTTTGAGGACGGAGTAGAGGCCATCTTATCAAATCAGAGCAGATACCTATATTTAGACTAGGTCGGGCTTTTGAGATGGTTTGTGTTTGTATATTAACAGGAACCCTCGTTTCCATTGAAGAAACATGTACATACATCTAATACATACGCCAGGCCTGTTGTTAGAAAGAGATGAATATACATTGTACCGTATTAGCACCGTATTATCTTAAGACTGTATAGGCACCTAACGAGGCATGTTTGGAGGCTATCTCCTCTTAGACGAGTGGGGTAAAAATTTCGAAAAAAATATCACCGTATTTACTGAACCCTCATCTCATCTTTAAAAAATAAGCAGGAAAAAAGTGCTACATTCTCTTTTACTATGTGAAAAAAAAAATCAAAGTGAAGCTGTTTTCGTCTTAAAATTTCTATCTTCTTCTAAACGGCTTGGAATTTTTAATTATTTTCTTCTTGGAGAAAGATAATACCTAAAAAAATTAAGTTCGATTTTGGTTATGCAATAGTTTTTCACGTCGATGATTTTCGATATTTTCGCAACAAAAGTGGGCGGGGTTTGTGCGCTCTCGACCAATCCAGACGGCCGGGAAGCGGGGCCATAAAATTACCGTATAAGCATTGGAACACGCGCGCGCGCGTGCAGCCGTGCAGCCGCGACGCTAGGTGGCGCGTGACTAAGTGGATGTCGCGTAGTTACCTTGCATTAATGTTGCAAATAAGTGCGGAAAGTCTCATCTAACGGTTTAATACCTTCGGCCCCCATTGATGACGCTGTCCTTATTTGGTGCAGACTAAAATGAGACACATCATAAATTGGTATAAATATTTTGCCATTGTAAACTCACGGTAACAAGACATTATCACGCAGATTTTGTCGCAAAATAACTTTTTAAATTGACATATTTTGTCTTGTTACCAACCGCCGTGAGAAGTGAATATTACAAGCCTTGTTGGTGAATCTTTTAACGATATCTGAAAATTATCTGAGCCTTCGGCTTTACGCCTCTCAAGCACTTTGGGAATCGCGACAAATACAACCGCTTCTTTATCTTGACTAGAAGTTACAATACACTTGAGTTTTACATCTATTGTTATCTTTATTATGGTGTGGATTTTTAGGTTGAAGAAATAATGTCACAGAAAGGTGCAAAAATGTTTTAAATCCACTTTTGAAAATAAAGGGGGGTTGGAAAGAGGGATGTGTTTGGGTTCCGACTCTCTCCCTCATCGTACGAAAAGTAGTTGTAAAAGACACTTTACGCCGATCTTCTGTGAGAGTGTAGTACTAGCTCATGACTGAGGTGACTGACTTGACAGCCAACTTATATATGAGCTGCAGTCAATTTTTTTTTTTATTTTTTTATTGGACTGCGGTGGCAAAAAAGCGTACGGCCCGCCTGATGTTAAGCAGATACCGTAGCCTATAGATGCTTACAATACCAAAGGCATTGCTGGCACATTGCCGACCTGAAGGGGAGTGGGATGGAGGCAATTGGCTACAATTTGAACTATCCAAGCTATGATAACTTAACAGAAAAAAAATATTGTAGGATACACTGGATATAAATAACTAATCTTCTTGCATATGGTCTTATGAAATTCTTGCATATGAAATTCTTTTCCGAAATGCAAGCGATATGACAGAAGCGGAATATTTGCATAACGTGCAGTAAGCCTGCCTCGGCTTTCCACAAAACTAATACACTTACAAGATTCGATGTGTACATCGCCGCTGACAGAGTCTACACAGAAAATGCAATACTTTGGTCCAGTGGAGAATTGTATGTGGTTCAACGTTTTCGCAAGAAAATTCAAAGCAAATTCTAAACCCTATTTCCATATGTATACGAATAAATAAAATTAAAACGTCTGTTTGTAATATCAAAACAACAGCTTCTTACTCAATGCATATAAAAGTATACATGGTATTTACTTAGGTATAACAAGATAATAATAATATTTTACTCAAAAAACTTTATAATGTAGTCATTATTTCACAAACCTTCTTCGAGCAAAATCGAATTTGTCGTACTGCAAGAGCTACTAGACATACAATGTATTATTACCCGGTATTATCGTCATTATATTTGTTATTTGACCGTTGCCATGGAAACGTAACAAACCGGTATGTTTATGGTTCGTAAAATAAACTGATTGAAGGTTAAAAACGAGTAGGTCGTGCCGTTGCCATGGAAACGTAAACAGAGAAAATACACAACTATATGTAGATATAGTTCGTAAAAATATAAATATAATTGTTTTAATTTTTATACCTACTAAGCTAGTTTTGTTTAAACTAACAGTCGCATTTTTGAGTAAAGCACTATACAAGCCTTGGTCTCTAATGAGTGTACTGCTGACCACGCTATAATGGCCTCAAGCTAAGCTTCGCTACGCTCTCGGCGTCCAAGCTTGGTCATCATTGCAACTCTTGCTGGCCGCGCTATAAAGGCCTCGACCTTTGGTCTCGGCCTTTATTTTAGCTTGTCCATCAAGAGTTGTAATGCTGACCGCGCTGTGGAGGCCTGGAGCTGCGCTGCGCCGCGCTTTCGGCCATCAACAACGCGGTCAACAACACACTCATTAGAGACCGCGGCAGTAATGTACTATTTTGTCTGTCTGCCGGTCTGTTTTATTCCGGCTTATCTCCGAAACGGCTGGACCGATTATGAAGGGACTTTCACTGGCAGATAGCTGATGTTGTTTCTAGAAATGCTTTGTAAAACCATTGTAAGCTGCTACAACTCTATAAATTTGGCGGTACATATTCGTCCAGCAGCCTATATCCAACAGCGGGGGTTTTTGGAAAGTTTGTATACAAATAAATTTTATAACACACTGAAAGTAATGTTTCTCGTTGTATACTTATCTATATGTCTATGAATTCTGCTTTTGTATGTGCTTTTCCTTTTTCTGTGAAGTGTTGATGTTTTTTTTTTTTCATTTCATGTTATTTAAATCAGGTAAGTATAGATTTTCAGAGTAACTCTGTCCTCAGTAAGTGAACATTACAAAATCTCAGTAAGCTACCGGATAAAAGAACCAATTTAAAATCATTTTATGAAACCGTATCGACCGAACGATATATCGGTGGGTCTCATGAAAATGTTATTTCATAGGTGAATGTTACCATAATTTGAGGCAATTTCCCGGAGCACATTATACACAGTTAATGGCTTAACCCTTAGGGCTCGGTCGGAAGGTTTCTGTATCAGACACGCGGGTAATGAGACGTCGGAATCAAATCACGTCACTTTGCATTTCGAAGACCGGTTTCACTGACTTTATTTTGAAGTTAGAGATGCAGTGTAGAGCTGTACATTCAGGTATCCTTTCTATTTGAGAATGTGACTTTTATTTGAATGTTTATCTCAGAAATTAAAAAAATGGTAATACTTATTTTTTAAGTAGATGGATTTTGAAACGTAAATAGGTGGGTATAGGCGACCACGGCGCCCAAACCATCAGTTTTGACGTCTGGCCACGTACATATAGTGTTATAAAATGATTTCTTAGGCGGACCCAATACAATACCCTGACAAATAAAATATTTTTCAAAATACGCATAAAATAATCGGCGATATAAAAGTTACTTATCTACTTTAAACCAGGTTCATACCTATTTTGAAAATATTGAAAGAAGACACATAGGACGTACATAGTACTTTATTTAAATTGGCCACAATTTTTAGCTGTTGTTGATGTTAACACAGTGTTAAGAAAATTATAAAACTATTTTTTTTTGTTCGGGGCTGATAGGATATTTAGTTCAAGCAATCAAAAACAAGTGCTGCTTCAAATTTACCTAACTCGTCTATGATTACTAAAAAAATGCGTAAACACTTGAAGAACAGAATTTCAAGGAAGTTCTTTTTATTTTTAAATTCATGACGGGAATGCGGAAAGTTTGAGATATGACGTCAGCACGATACAAATGTTTGGTCTACCAAGAATTTTGGAGTACCAAAGACTATAACTTCTTGAACAAAACAAACTTTCATAGATAAGTTGGAACAGTTATTGAAACTTCACTGTTTCTAGCGGAGTAAATATTGGTGCCGATTATGTTAATACACAACCTATTCTTGACTAAACTGGCTATCATCATCAATGTCAGCCAAAAGACGTCCACTGTTGGACATAGGCCTCCCTCAAGGTTTTCCACAACGACCGGTCCTGTGCTGCTTGCATCCAGCGATTTTCCGCGACCTTCACCAAGTCGTCGGTCCACCTTGGCCTACCCACACTACGTCTTTCGGTACATAGGAAAACGGAACAGACTATTATTGCCATTATTTTCATGATTTTATCGTAGCAAGATAGAAATGTTTTTAATGTTTCTGAAGCTTATTTTTTTAACGATAATATAATTGGTGTCATCGTATTATTTTATTACGTGCAACAATGCAAAGATGAAAATTTTATGAGAATTTAACTGCTTAAAATCTGATTTAAACCAAACAAACAAGACATTAATAGTGCAATATTTCTAGTTTACTGCAGTACTTATTTTGTTATTCTGGATAAATCACACAGGATTTGCATGTTAATGATCCTTTGTTGTGTGTATTGCAATAAGAACACGGTTAAAATTATTCAAATCTTAGAACACTCGTCGAAAAGTTCTCTATATTTCATTATTAGAGAACTATTACAGACTAATTAGAGAGCTTGGGAACTTCGCCAAATAACCGTTCTTTCAGACTTCATTAAGTCAATGAGAACTTATTGTTAAGGCTTTTTAAGCGAAGATTTTTCTGTTTTTAAAAAGCTGTTATTTTGACTTTATAAATATACTAGCTGTGCCCCGCGGCTTCACCCGCGTGGAAATTGATGTTTAAGATTACCCTATGTCTTATTCCCGAGCCTTTCAAATTTCAATAAAATCGGTTTAGTAGCTATGGAGATACGTGGTAACAAACATTTATAATATTAATAATTAATAATAATAGAACACTTTAATTTCGTTTACTCAAAACAGTTTATAATGTTGTCATTATTTCACAAACCTTCTTCGAGCAAAATCGGATTTATCGTACTGCAAGAGCTACTAGACATACAATGTATTATTACCCGGTATTATCGTCATTATATTTGTTATTTGACCGTTGCCATGGAAACGTAACAAACAGGTACGTTTATGGTTCGTAAAAAAAAACTGATTGAAGGTTAAAAACGAGTTGGTCGTGCCGTTGCCATGGAAACGTAAACAGGGAAAATACACAACTATAGATATAGTTCGTAAAAATATAAATATAATTGTATTAATTGTTATAACCACTTAGCTAGTTTTGTTTAAACTAATAGTCGCATTTTTGAGTAAAGCACTATACAAGCCTTGGTCTCTAATGAGTGTACTGCTGACCACGCTATACTGGCCTCAAGCTAAGCTTCGCTACGCCCACGGCCTCCAAGCTTGGTCATCATTAGCAAGCCTTGCTGACCGCGCTATAAAGGCCTCGACCTTTGGTCTCGGCCTTTATTTTAGCTTGTCCATCAAGTGTTGCAATGCTGACCGCGCTGTGGAGGCCTGGAGCTGCGCTGCGCCGCGCTTTCGGCTATCAACAACGCGGTCAACAACACACTCATTAGAGACCGCAGCAGTAATGTACTATTATTAGTATAGATGTATAGATAAGACTCGTTATCTAGAGTACTTTTCCATAAATATTTCGGCAGCTTTTATAAGAAACGTTTATGCGTATAAAGCAAAAATATTCGTACAATAGAAACCCATCAGTTATGAATACACCCGTCAACATGAATAGGCCGTCAAGGGCTGTCCTTTTGTAGTCGCCAAGCGGATTTATTGTACCGAATCGTACAATTCAATTTGATATCAAGTTTTTGTGATAAAATATTTTTAGCCTTCTACTTGCCTAGCAAGCGACGAGACTCGGGGATACGTTACGGATAGTCAGATATTTAATGCCTAGCCTGTGTAATACCAGTTTTACGCCGATTTTCTGTGAGAGGGTGGTACTACCCCGATCGAGCCAGCCCATATTATGAGCAGTCAATTGGCTCAGCTTTACCACCAGTAGAAAATGGGAAGTATTTCGTCTCGATTGACCACTGGTGGTACGAATTGGTGGTCGATGGTCCTAAGCGGTTTATTTTCGAGGTGCGAGTATGTTGCATACTATTTATTAGGTGTGTCCATATGGCGCGCATGCCTCACCCGAGCACTCATATTATGACATTACGTCTATGCGTTCCGACGTCAAAAGTGATTGCTCGCGCGAGGCATGCGCCTGATGAAGACGCCGCCATTAACAAGGTAAGCGATACAATACCAGGTATATGCTGAGATATGTAATGACATAGGTAACAGCTAATTGGCAAGCAAGCACAGCTGAATGCCAGCGAGGGGCAATCGGCCATATAGATATATCCCTGATTAACGACAATAGGATGTACACAGATTATAGAAGTAGACAGATGGAGTTTGTTTCCAAACAAACGATGTGAAGCCGGGTAGCATTTTATGTGTGCGTGACAACTCGGAACGGCACTAAGGAAACATACATTTGTGTGCGTGTAAAGTTGTGTAGCTATAGGGCAAGATTGTATTCGCTTTCATGTTTTGTATTTGCTTTGGTGGCTTCACTTTCGTGTTCTACGCACTCCATCTGTATTTTTCTGAAATCTGTGAGGTTGTAATTTCAATAAGCATACTAAGAGCCTGTTTAAAAATCGACAGATGTTATATCCACTTACTGAATTTCAAGTTTGGACACTTTTTCCATAGTATGCTATCTGTCAAAACACCATATTTCTTTGATGGATAAAAGTTATCTGACCAAGAAGTGTCCGTATTAATAAATCGATCTCAAGATCGAGATGGAACTTGGGATGCTGTTTTTGACAGATGTGCTATACGTTAAACGTCAAAACTGCATCTGAAGATCGATCTCAACTTTATGATTATTTCAGTGTGACAGACCGTGAGAACAAAAGGAGTATCGTAGTTCCAAAAAAAGCGGTAGTTTATTATCGCCGCTCCCGTCAGAAGGGCTAGCCAAGTGGCATGAACGCTAATCGAATAGAATAGAATAAACTTCACAATGTATGGAAATGTCAAACGTCGCTATGTAAATCAACAACAAGTCGCTATGAAGATCACGCTTGAGATCACGTGACTTATGCCATTTCCATAGATGAAGCGTAGCGATTTGAATGAACGCTTGTTGACGTCAGCCACTTGTTTAGACCTTCAGTTTCATATAGGTACATTGGTTGCTGTCAGATGTATCCACTGAAGTACGCCAACTTCGGCGTAGTATCATTTGCCGTATTTTTGCATGCTCCAATTGTAGCGCCTTTACGTACCTAAACCAAAATTAATCTATGCGACTAACTTTAAACATAAATGTTGTAGGTACTTTCGAAGACAACGGTTTACTACCGCAGTGCTTAGAAAGTCAAAAGGTTTTTGGGGCCAAGGCTAGATCTATTTAGGCTAAAACAAAATTCTGGTTTCGTCAGGCGCCAAATATTCTAGACATAGACTTATTTATGTTTCAGCGGTCTAGCAAGTTTAGGAGCTATTAAAACACTTTTCCTTTCGAAAGAGTTGATGAATTTTAACGAAGAAATGAGGTCTGTAAACTTTACATTGACTTTGAAATATTTCAAATTAAAAGTAAGTTCAATATCTATACAAATAAATAAAAAGTGTCCGTTTGTAATGACAAAATAACAGCTTTTTACTGAACGCATATGAAAGTATGTACCAGGTACTATAACGAAAACAAAAAATGTCCATCTGTCTGTTTGTCAGTCTGTCTTTCTGTTTGTTCCAGCTAATCTCCGAAACGGCTGGACCGATTTCAACGGGACTTTCACTGGCAGATAGGTGATGTTATAAATATTAACTTAGGCTACTTTTATTTCAGCAAACATTAAAAAAACGTTTTTTGTTAAATTCCACGCGTACGAAGTCGCGAGAGTAGTAATGAAATAAAATACCTACTGAGTACTACGTGTTTTGGGTACTCAATAAAAGAAAAAACAAATGAAAAATACAAGACAACAGATAGAGTTATAAAAATGACGAAACTAAAGAAAGCAAGTTGAGTCGTGACTTGAATGTCGTTGCGAGGTTTCGTCGTTTAAAATAATCCAAACAACTGAATTATATTACTGAAATGAACTCCGAGAAGCCGATTGAATTTTAGAGTCCATTTGGAACAAAGAGGACTAATTTTATTGAGACTAGACTAAAATGGATTAAGGATTTAAGAAAAAATACGTTTTTAGATTTCAGTTTCTTAAAGAGAAATAATAATAATTCGTTTAGACAATAGCAGATATTCTTGATAAGCATCACATTTAAATTAAAATCTTCCGCTCACGCTTCGCAGGGCAAGTTAAGCTGTCGGTGTCAGCTATCACAGTCGTTAAGCCGTGTCGGAGGCCTTTGAGCGGCCTCAATACTCCGACATCAGAATTTTACGGATACCAAAAACAAACATGAATATAAGATTTTGTTTGAAATAAATCACCTTCCATTCTATGTCCATTAACTATTCAAAAGCAACCCATTAAAGTAGCAATAGTCCTTTTTGTTAAATTAGACGTCAACATTATGAACCCCAAAAGTTATAATAGGGTAAGTCCTTGCGAGGCCCAGATACGTCAAAACGTCGGAAAGTAAATTGACTTAACACTAGGTAGTTTTCAAACTGGTCCCCAGGAGATGAGATATTTACTTTTGATACTACAGATATTACTCTGACTATGAATGATGTCATTAGAAATGGTCCATTTAAGTCACATAAAAAATGAAAATGTTTATTGATCAATCTTGAGGTCAGGTTGATCCTTGAGTCCAGCAAGGTCTCATTAAATTTATATAATTAAAGTAAAGTGTTATTGAATACAATACATAATTATTCAAATCATAAGTATTGATTTTAATATCAACATTTAGGGAAAAAAGCTGCTCACATTTTCCAGTTACGTTATTTCAGCGTAGCCGCTTAAAAAAACGTTCTATTTTGGTACTTTGTATGTTGGTAGCTATTAATTAGGGCTTATGTAAACGCTTCGCTATTCGTAAAAATTAATTACTTTTTTAATGGGAGCTGGTGGCTCTCTAATGCCAGGACAAAATTTGTACCTAAAGTTACCCAAACTACGGCCCGTATACATTCATGAAATTTTATGAAACTGACACAGAAGTTAAAATGACGATGGTGCCATTGCTGTTAACATAACGATGCTATTATAAGTAGTAGGAAGGGATGTTGATAAAACAATATGACAGTAGACAGTTTTACTATAAGGGCTCGATTTTTAATTAAATAGATGTTTCCATATGGCGCGCATGCCTCACCCGAGCACTCATATTATGACATTGTGTCTATACGTTCCAACGTCAAAACTGATTGCTCGGGCGAGGCATGCGCCTGATGAAGACGCCGCCATTAGGTATTTGTTTAATCTGGTCCTGGCGTACTTTTATTTAAAACTGTATAAATCTCAATAATAAACAGTGAGGCGCTTATAGCCAGCTGTAATCACTGATCGATAAACGATCATAGGTTAAGCAACGCTTGGAAAGGTCAGTCAGTCAGTGAACTGAGCGTCTCCGTGCTTTGGAGGGTACGTAAAAAGTCGGTCCCAGGTGTTGTCAGATCACAACACCCGGGACCTAGATAGGCAGCAGTCGTTAAGCCTTGTCGGAGGCCTTCATGCAGCTTGAACAACTCTGACACTAACCATGCCATAAGAATAATAATAAACAGAGCTCAGCTTATGCTGGATTTATTCCCTAGAGGCACAGACTGTAGAAAGCTAATAATATCCCTAGAGATTTAAATACATCCAAGAGCTGTTATTTCAACGTTGAAATTGTTCTATAAATAGCCTAAGACCACTTTCATTTACAGCAATTTATTGTTATGATACTCAACGAAATATACCCTCAAGGCGTTTGGCTTTTGTGTTTCAATCGTCATTGTATCAGTCGTCTATTATTGCTTCCCGCGGGCTTATTGACTGGTGTTCAGAATTTCCTTTGATTTCAAAGCTCAATGAATCTATACGTTTATAATCAAAAATGTCTTTGAAAGCAATAAGTTAAGAGGTGTATTATATGTGTTAGTATTGATGTATTATTTAGCAGATATGGTACCGCCTAACATTGTAATTACTAGACTTGTGCTCAGCTCACCACTACATGCAGCGAAATTCACACATCAGTTATCGCACTCGTAATTCTACAATCAACTTAATAGAGATTTGATGTGTATTATCCATCAGGGGCCATCCATAAAGTAAAGAGGGGGAGGGGGTCAACGATATGTGACATTTGGTCCTTTGGTCTTGTGACAGGGGGGGAGGGGTCCTAAGTTAAGTGACGTCACATTTAAAAATCTAATATATCCACGTATTATACCGAAATTTGAACTGTAACTGATTTTTTTTTTAAATTTTTGAAAAACGTCACACATGGAGGGGGGGAGTCTCGCAAATGTGACCAGCTGTGACAAGGGGGGGAGGGGTCTAAAAATCATTAAATTCGTGTAACGTAATTAATGGATGGCCCCTCAGAAGATGAGCCGTATTGGCAATACCAAAAAAATCTTAATCCTAGGTTGCCGATAGTCCAATGGCAATCGCTCCGAGTAAATATCGGTAATCAGCCAATATCAGGGTAGACTCAAAACTGACCCCTCATAATGGGATAAGGCAGGAAGAAGAGGACGGAAATTTACTGCATAATATAGTAGATATTTATCATAATAATATTATGTTAAAGAGAAATCGTATTTATCACTTCAAGCCAATTATGGTGTGGTATAGCCGTTATAAATAAAACGGGACAGCTATATATCTCAACAGCGATAAGCAACTATCGACGAAAGCAAAGACATTACCAAGAGAGAGGGAAGCATGTGACTGTCTTAAATACTAAGTCCTACTAAACTGAGTCCATGCACACAGTACTACCCAGTCGTTCGCGGAAAATAATGTTGAAAGCATGTCGGTATTGCCAATACAGCTCATCTTCTGGGGCGTAGTCATCAAAATACCATTAAGTTGATCGTCGAATTGCTAATGCTATAACTAATGTGTGAATTTAGCTGTATGTAGTAATGCGCTTAGCACAAGTCTCGCGATTTTAATGTTAAGAGGTATCATATCTGCTAGAATAATACATCAAGCACGAAGGCAATATTTCATTTGAGTCAAGAAGAATGGCGTATACAACAAAGATGTATGGCGCAAGGTGTTGTGTTCTGACGAGGTTACTCTTGTTATCTGTAAAGTTTTATGAGAAAAATATGGTTGGGAGATAATCACATAATATTTATGACTATAATATCCGATGGAAATGTCAGAGAATTTCAAACAGTCGAACAGATACACCACTTTTCCGCATAGTTATAACAATGATAACACCAACTGTAAGTGCGACATCGCACGAGGCAACCATGGTTGCGCCACCAGCGGGTGATTCGACAGCTGACACCAAATTGGTTGCACTACCAAGCGGACACCAGCCCCTCTAGACAAGTGGCTGACGTCTACAAGCGTTTCTTCAAATCGCTACGCTTCATGTATAGAAATGACATAAGTCACGTGATCTACATAGCGACTTGTAATGTCATTTCCATACATTGTGAAGTCTATTCTATTCGATTAGCGTTCATGCCACTTCCCTAGGGGGGCAGGTGCGATACCCTCCATACAGCTCTATACATTTTGTTGGTGGAGCAACTAGTTGCGCTACCACTGGTGTCCGCGTACGATATAGCACTAAGGTCTGAAATTACATGCTTGTTTTATTCCATTATATGGATTCGCTTTTCGTAATAGCCGGTAAATAAAAAAAATAAAAAAATTAGTCCTTTTAACGTCCCACTGCTGGGCACGGGCCTCCCCTCAATGCGAGGGGGATTCAGGCCATAATCCACCACGCTGGCCCAGTGCGGGTTGGTAGATTTCACATGTCTAAGATGTCTTAGACATGTAAAATCTACCAACCCGCACCGGCTATCACCTGCATGTGCAGGTAATAGCCGGTATCAACTAAAATATATATTTCAAGTTGTTGGCTACGTCAAGAACAAAAAGACATTTGGCTAGGGCCTAAACCCCCCCCCCCCCCCAACCCTATCCTTTGGCTAGGCCTAACATTCCCGCGTCTCCCCCCCGCAAACCCTATTAGCAAAGTGGCGGATCCTTTACTGACAAATTGCCGCAGACATTTTGGGGAAACTGAAAAATCATGTTCCACCACTGTTGTTCCAATTGCGGATTGCAATACATTTGGAGCGGGCAGGAATAATAATAATATCCTGGGACATTTTTTACACACGGCTACCTGATCCCAAACTAAGCAGACCTTGTACTATGGAAACCAGATAACTGATATTACTACATATACTACTTTTCTATTTGTAAATACATACTTAATATACATATACACCCAGACTCGGGACATACAGACATGTTCATGCACACAAATGCATGTCCCGGGTAGGAATCGAACCTGCGACCTGCAGCGTGGAAGTCGCCTCCGCGCCAACCACGCTAACGGGCCCGTCAATCCGAAATTCGTCGAATTGAATTCGTCGTCAGGAATAATCCATCCAAATCTGTAAGCTAAAGCTCCCTTCACAAACCAAATTTATTAATATTGAACGGGCCCGTTGGCGTGGTTTGCTAAGATTCGGCCTGTCACGCTGTCGTAGGTTCGATTCCTACCCGGGACATGCATTTGTGTGCAAGAACATATCTGCATGTCCCGAGTCTGGGTGTAATTATGTATATAAAGTATGTATTTACAAACAAAAAGCAGTATATGTAGTAATATCAGTTATCTGGTTTCCATAGTACAAGCTTTGCTTAGTTTGGGATCTGGTAGCCGTGTGTAAAATAATGTCCCAGGATATATTATATTATTTCACGGTGCAGCCTGTCACCAAAATGGCAATTTAATGTTTAGAGGCGTCTTTTCTTCAGGTTTTCCTTAAAATTTATTCCGTTAACTCAGCTTCTTTTGTGTGCAAAGTTAATGTAGTATAATCGCTGCGTTTACGTTACGAAGTTTGTATCAACTTTTGTTTTAAACAAAGATTACAGTCTTTGGAGATGTTATTAGGGAGTACATTAAACTTATAATTGCGTTAACTTATTGTTTAATTTTCGTGACCTAGATTCTTCTAATTACAGGTTATTCTAACCGTAATATTTATAGACATTCTAAGCCAGTTTACAAATCATAGGTATGTGAACAAAACTAATTTTAGTAATGCCAGTGTAAGTCGATCATAACTCCTTGTATTATAGCTAGCTACCTAACTCTTCGGGCTTAAAGACGTGATATAATTTTAAGACTTACTTATAATTTATTCTGCAGTAAATAAGTATTATCAGGAGTAACACATAGTATACATTTTATCCCGGAAAAATGTTAGCTTCTTGTATGATTATCAAAATACGAACCACATGCCGTATCCACTTGAAATTTGGTATAGATGTGGACCTAATTCTAAAGTTAACGCGCTCAAAGTCGCCGCCTCGCCGACAGAAGTCAGTTTACAATATTTTCCACTATCCAAGCAACATTTTCGGTTTACTAAATAAATAACTAGCGAGAATAATGTGAACACATTATCCGTCCATCCAGGATTGACCACATCCACATTATCCAGGTATCTTAATATTTTTCCCCAAACCTTAAAAAGTCCCTAACAATACTCCTTCGTTCCTCGGCTGAGAAGAATAGCGGGGATTATGCCATTGTCGTTGTTATACCACGTGGAAAATTGCAGTTACTCCGTTATTAAGAGAGTGCCCTTGCGTCCTTGCTCTATTTTAAATGAAGCGTAATTTTTGCATTGCGTAGAAATTACGCCATTGTGCAGAGGGAAGTTTCCTTCGGTAATTTTTCCCTCTATACGCGGGCAACGTCGTTTAATTATAAGTTATTGTACCTTATAATAATAATGTTAGCCCTTTTAACGTCCCACTCCTGGACACGGGTGAGGAAGATTCAGGCCATAATCCACCACATTGGCCCAGTGGGTTGGTGGATTTCACATGTCTTTCGTTTTTTTTTTAGATTTTCTAAGAAATGCAGAATAATTTTCCTTCACTGTAAGCAAGTGCTAATCGTATTAAAGTTATGATTCGCACATAGATTTCGAAAAATCCAGAGGTGCGAGCCGGGGTTTGAACCCTGGACCCTAAGCTCGCAAGACGCGTGCTTAACCAATCGGCTATCACTGCACTATTGGACCTTTATTGTACCTTAACATTGAATATTCTCTTTAAGGCCGATAAATTCGGTTCAGGGTGGTTACTTTGAAAAACGAAACGAAAGCTTCGGCTGACGGATCGGGCGATTTCCTACTCCGAAAGTGTTACGGATCCGAAGTAAGGATTTGATTTACAATCAAAACCATGTCAAACGCTGAAATCGTAAATGTCAAATAATTTTCAGAGTAGGATCCACGAAAGAAGAAACGTCAAATCACGATCATCGAATCCGTACTTCGGACGATCCGTCAGCCGAAGCTTTTGTATCGTTTTTCAAAGTAACCACCCAGGCTTGTTATTCATTCATTGATGGTTGAATCTTTCGATCGATATCATAAAAATACAGTTTTATATTTAGTTTTATTATTACACATTTCAACATTTCATTTTTTCATTTCATTTCACATTTCGGTTCAATTCCCGGCTCAAGAAGGGAAGATTTTAAATACACTTTTACTTATTTTTTCCTTTCAGTAAAATATACTATCATCAATATTTAGGGTACGTGGGTTCTTTTCATACTTGTTTATCAATAAATTCAAAGGTCATGCTTAGCATTACATAAACCCACTCAAATTATTCGGGCATGAGCACCCCAAGTTTACTTAGGTCCTCTATAAAATTTCCGTTACGATAACGGGCTCACTTTAAACTTAATACTTAATGAAAGTCAGTCAATAGAATCGTTACTGCCAGCTCATTTAACGTGAACGTGAACGTTAAAAACAAGCCGAGAAACACTTAATCTGAGATGCCGGGGAACATTAAGTGGACCACTTTTATTACTTTAAACTTAAAAGTCTAATACCGTATATCTTCGCGATCGAGTTAATATATTACAACGTGAACATATATATATCACATATACGTCACGACTTTTATCCCCATTCGGGGGTGGTCAGAGGCTTGAGTGGCCATACACCACCACATTGTGGAGGTATTAACCAACTCAAAGCCCACACTTCACCAGATAGTCAGAACTCAACGTGACAGGTGGTGAACCTTGTCGCCGTGTATACAGGAACTGACTTGCCCATAATCCCGAGGGATAGGTAGGTTTCCTCACGATGTTTTCCCTCACCGTAAGCGAAATTCATCCATTGGTGCATGCCCCACCGGGGATCGAACCTGGGACCTTCTGATTGCAAGCCCAACCTGTTCACCCCTAGGCTACAGTCGCTACAACGTGAACACCGCATTTATTGCATGAAGCAGGTGGTTTTAATCTACTAGCTGTGCCGCGACTTCGTACCTGGTTTATTTATAATATTTGCTAAGATAAAAGTAGCCTAAGTTACTCTTTATAAAATTAGCTATCTGCCAGTGAAAGCCCCGTTATAATCGGTACAGCCGTTTCGGAGATTAGCCGCAACAAACAGACAAACATTTCTAATAACGGACATTTGCAAATATTTCCAGGAACAGTGGGGCTACTCCGAAATACGAAACGAAACGTTTCGGCATTTTCCTATAGATGGGGAGCCGTAGAAGGATTTTCTGGATTTACTCGAGCGCGTCAGATTAAGATAAGGGAGATAGTTACATATTGATAAGAACCGGTACGCTCAGGGGAACCAAAAAAAAATAGACCATCTTAAAATACTCGAACTCGTCAGATTAAGATAAGGAGGATTCATTACTAGCTAAGCAGTGTCAAAAGTGTCAATTTTGCTAATTTGGTCGTCAGTCTAAGAAATGGGAGCATCTGGAAGTTTCACTTTTTCACCCCCTCAGATTTTGTTTCTTTTTTTATAGGACTGCGGTGGCAAAAAAGCGTACGGCCCGCGTGATTTTAAGCAGTTACCGTAGCCTATAGATGCTTACAAAATCTGGCGCGCTCGAGTATTTTTTTTTCAATTTTTTATTGAGGAGCATGATAAGTATCATTATCTGACACGTTTGGGTATTTCCATGTCATTGCTTTTTATAATAAAATAAATTGAAATTGTCATGTAGACGCTTCCCCCACCGCTGAAAGTGGAAACATCTAGAACAATGTATTCTTCCTATCATCTCATCTACCGAATCTACTAGGTTTGGACGACGCTCGAGTAAATCCACGAAGTGCACGCTGGGCTCCCCATCTACTACTCTGAAAGTGTTTCGGAAGTGTTCCGGATTCTTTCGGAGTAGGGTGCACTATAGGACTATCGAATCCAAACTTAGGATCCAAAACGCTTTAGGAGTGTAGGAAAACGTACCATTCGTCAACCGAAACGTTTCATTTCGTATATCCATGAACCTAATACTAAAAGTTCTGGTTCTAAGCAGCTCGGCCGCGTTGCTTAGACATCGCACAACTCGGCCTGTGACGTCATCACAGTAGGCGTGGCTTAAGTCAGTGTGCTGTTGGCGTTCGTCCTGTGCAGACATCTTGCCAACGTTCGCATCCCAAATATAATTATATTCGACACTAGATGGCGTCCCTTTGTACGTAATTTTTCATGATCATACAGTTAGTGACATCTAGTGCAAAAAGTTAAACTACGTACTAACATCGACATAAAACGAAGCGAGTAGTTCAGCTATTTACCGGTAGATAGATGCCACGCATTTCTTAAACCCCACCACCCGCGCCATCCCGCGCAAATTACCACGCGTTGTTTCAAAGAGATATCTTCTAAGAACGTCTCTTCTAATTAAAATCTCTATGTGTATGCCAATGTAAACGTTTTAAAGGTGGTAGAGCCAAGATGTAGCCAATTGACTGCAGCTCATATACGGGCTGGCTCGACCGGGGTAGTACCACCCTCTTACAGAACATCGGCGTAAAGAAGCTATTACAGCTGCGTTTCGTACGATGAGTGAGAGAGCCGAAAGCCCAACCCCCCTTCCCCTCCCTCCATCCCACTCCCCTTCAGGTCGGCAATGTGCAAGCAATGCCTTTACTATTGCAAGCATCTATAGGCTACGGTTACTGCTTAACATCTGGCGGGCCATACGCTTTTATGCAACCGCAGGCAAATAAAAAAAAAAACGTAATATGATAACGAAACTACACCCGCAAATCTTCTGACGTAACTCAAGAGCATACACTTTGGGAAGGAAAATTAACAATATCGCCCGCGTTCCCGTCGTCAGGGCTCCTTAAGATTAAGACACCTGTTGTTAAAGCTATTATTTTGGGACGTGGCAGGACTATTGTATGTATTTTGTGCAATAAAACTTTTAAAGCTGTAGTCGAGAGAAACGATAGCTGTATTACCCGTTAAGGTAGCTTTATTACCAATTCTGTTTTTTAAGAAAAACATGGGTTGTTTTAAAAACAGTGTGGTTACGGAATATAGACATTATAGACAATGTATAAAAACTTTTGAACATCGAATAAGGGCTGTTAATGACTGGTTCTTTACCATAGAAAAAATAAAAATAAACTAGCCTAGAAAGCTGTGCTCAAGTCTAAGACATGTCTTAGACCTGAGCACAGCTTTCTAGGCTAGTTTTTTTATTTTTTTATTATTATTTTAATACCAAATTCATTTTTTTTAATTCACAATTTGTAAATGCCTGCCTGCTCACATAGCGTTATTCTTTTTCTTATACATTATACAATATTATACAATTATTCTTTTTCTTCTGAAAAGAGTAACCATTGAGTTTCTTGCCGGCTCTTCTTAATAGAAGCAACATTACGAACCGGTGGTAACGCTAAAATATTTTACTAATTTGACGATTTATAAATGCTAATACTAATAGCATAAATGAATAAAAAAAAAATTGAGTTTGAGTTTGAGTCAAACCAGCAAAACTTCAGAGTCACTAAAAATATCTGAATATCAGGAACAAAATGTTGAATATTCTAACGACCACTTGGCACAGTGGTTCGAGCGTTGGCCGTTCGTCTCACTGCATCGGGTGGTTACATGTTCAATTCCCGCCAGAGGCAAATTGCGGCAACGGCCTTTTCGTAATTGGCCCTGGGGGCTTACCATGACCTTATCGCGATTCAAATATAGGAACGTTTTAACGTTTCAGCGACTTTTTGTGCAATGACGTACCTTATTGTCATGACAATTAAGAAACGTCATTGCACAAATGGCCGCTGAAACGTTAAAACAAAACTGCTATAAGAGGTGGTGGTAGCCCTGGTATGAATATTACTACGCCACCAAGCCAACTAGGAACCTGCCAGATGTGACGTCACCCGCACAAAAAGGCGATGGTGGTGTGCGGGAGGTGTGGCGGGCGGGAAGCGGCAGCCGGTGGCGGGTGTGCGGGCGGGGAAGCCGCATTCCACCCGAATTCCTAGTTAGCTTGGTGGTGTAGTACTGGGATCGCCCCCAGTTCGATCAGGATTGTGGTAGCAGTACACGCGTTCTTTAGTTTGGGACCATACAGTTGGTGTGTAAATCTGGCGATATTTATTTAAGGTTCAAGTCTATGAGACAATAATAATGAGGATCCTGTCCATGGCAGTACATATCTTCAGAAATGTAGGAGTCATCTGCCTAAAGGGCCATCCATATATTACGTCACACTAATTTCATGATTTTTAGACCCCTCCCCCCTTGTCACAGCTGGTCACATTTGCGAGACTCCCCCCTCCCTGTGAGACGTCACATTTTTTTACAATTATCAAAATTTTCGTTAACAATTAAAATTTTGGTTTTAATATTTAAGTATGTTAGATTTTTAAATGTGACGTCACAAAACTTAGGACCCCTCCCACCCCCTTGTCACACAATGTCACATTTCGTCGACCCCCTCCCACCCCCCGTTATTATGGATGGCCCCTAATTACGATTCTCAAAGTAGAAACTTAAATCCCTTTAAAATATTCAAAGTGTGGCGAGCGCGATAAATTATCCATTCAAAAACCTGAAGGTTTTTTATCATTCCGAGACGTTGGGCCTTGGCCTTGGAAGCGCCGGAAAAAATCGATTTTACCGAAACAAGATAACGATGATAAATGTACACCCGCCTAAAAAACGTCTCGATCAGCCACTTTCAGTGGAGGCTTATTTAATTTTTCACTGAAAACCTTTCCGGGTAGGTGGAAATTGAATAATTTATTATGAGATGGACTAAAGTGAAGTTTTATTGTGAAGCCTACCCTGACATTTCTGTATATAAAACTTGCAAGCAGCAACGTGCGAGTGACGCCTTCGATTTTCAAGCATCTATAGGCTACGGTAACTGTTTAACATCAGGCGGACCGTACGCTTGTTTGCCATTATAGTCACATAAAAAAATCTTACTACTGCTGAAGATTTCACTATAATAAACAATTTTTGTACCATAGTCGAGTAATATTTTTTTTTTATAGGATTGCGGTGGCAAAAAGCGTACGGCCCGCCTGACGTAAAGCAGTTACCATAGCCTATAGAGATTACTACGAGGTATCTGAATCCAGGAGTAGCGCCCTCTGTGAGCAAGGCTATAAACTTGTGCTCTATCGAAGAGGCCTGCCTGGAGGATTGCCTGAAGCATCAAGGTCTGAAAATATTCAATGAAATCCCAATAGATGGTGTTATCTTTCATTTTGTACGTGCGTGCGTTCATTATAGAGCGTGGTATTTTTTTTGGCATAATTTTAGAGGCCTTTTTAGTAATTAGAGTTTTATAAATTTAGTGGTTATTAATAAAATGTATTTTTTTTTCATGCGGTTAAAACGCCATCTGTTGAATATTTTTTTCTGCGATGTCTTTTGCGAAAACAATACAGGGTTAAGCTGGAAACCCACCACGGTGCACGGAGAGGCCACGCACACGCTACGCACGTGGGTCAAGCTTCGCTTTGCACGAAAATGTATATCACCGTGTCCACCGCGGCCACGCACGAAATGACGTCATCCATACATTTTTTTCAAAACGTAGCCGTGGCCGTGTGCGTGGCCTCTCCGTGCACCGCGGTGGGTTCTCCCCCTTACGCCGGACACCCACCGCGGCGCACGGAGAGGCCACGCTCACGGCCACGGCTACGCTTTGCAAGAAAATGTATGGATGACGTCATTTCGTGCGTAGCTTCTCCGTGCGCCGCGGTGGACACGGTGGCATACATTTTCGTGCAAAGCGAAGCGAAAACACTCAACCTTGCAGGACTGTATATCATAAACATTTCTTTTGTTCTATGACTTTTTACAAAACAATAATATGGACATTTAACAAAACATTAGACTCTAAAATGTATGAAACAAGAAAATACGCACATCTAGAAGATAACCGTGGTTTGTTTAGGTACTTTAGAGTAAAGTGGAATATAACCACAACCTTAAATATGGCCCTAAGGTGCCCGTGACATACGATCAGTATACCATAGATTTATAATAGCGCGCGCGCTTGCTCTCGCGGTGACCAATCATTAATATAAGCTATTAAGCTAATGTTTTTACATTAGTGGACTAAAATACAGTTTTCAGTGCCTACAGGAAACTCAATAATAAAACGTAGGTGTTCACAATATGTATTCACTGCATTATAAGGAAAACGATAGAGTAATTTAAGTTGTTGAACTATACTAATGTATTTATAGTGCTTACAAAATTAGTTGTAAAATGTATTCAGTAACGTTATTTTATATAAGTATTTTAACATTTTTAAATGTATACAGTGTTACAGGTAAGTGATTTTAGACCACGTAGGTGTATTTAGCCCATATTTGTAAAATAATTTAACTAAACTGAGCTGCGTCATACAAAACCCCGACAAGTGCAAGTAAGACTCGCACCCTGAGGGCTCCGTACAAACCTAGGGGTTGATTTTTTTAAACACTTAAAAGTACCTACATTTTTTATACTTTAGAAAAATTGGGTCCCCATACCAACTTTCACCCCCTACTTTTCCCCTTATTTGTGAAATTTCCCAAATCTTCCTTAGTACTCCACCAAGCTAACTAGACGCTCGGATGGAATGCGGCTTCCCCGCCCGCATACCGCCCGCACACCCGCCACCGCTTATTTGTGCGGGTGACGTCACATTTGACAGGCGTCTAGTTGGCTTTGTGGAGTAGTATGGCCGGCGCACATAGAGCACGGCATGGCATGGCATTTTATTTTTTATCAAGCGAATTTAATACTTATCCAATAGAAATAAGGTATATATTTCAATGCTCGGTGATCGACCTCGGAGCATCGCGGAGCATTTTCTCGGTGCACCCGCTGGAGCACCTTATTTCGATTGGATAAGTATTAAATTCGATTGATAAAAATTAATATGCCATGCCATGCCCTGCTCTATGAGTGCCGGCCAGTATAGAGGTACCTGCTGTCATAATTTCTTACACCAGAGGTTTGGGTTGTGATATTATTTAATAAATTTGTTTCAGCACACACTGCAAGCATAAATCCAAATTCGAAATTGGTAAGTTTTATTAATTCATGCAATAATTTGTTTGAACTTACGTCAGTAGTTGTTGAGATAGTTTGGTAGTCGGAAGAGTACAAACTGACAGACAGAGAGAGCGCTATATGGCTCTCTCTGTCTGTCTGAATAATTCGTTTCCGCTGGTTACAGTAACATTATTTTTAAAATAGTAAAACAATATTTAGACGTAAATACAACTTTCCAAAATAATATTTCGTCCCCTGAAATTGTGTGTATTTTTTCACAGACTGTACATGCCAAGAATGAGCAATGTGATTCGGAATACGGTAAGAAAATCTGTCAAGCCCAATAATTCATACTATACCACCAAGCCAACTTGGCGCACGGGTATAAATATAAAATGATAATAAGTCAATGATTCCGCGGTTCGTTCACCACGTAGTGGGAGCTACCGCCACAGGAGTGTCCAGGCATTGGCCCAGGCTCACTACGTTGTGCACGGACCGCGGGATCATTGACTTATTATCATTTGATATTTATACCCATGCGCCAAGTTGGCTTGGTGTAGTACCTATCCTGAAAATAAGTACCCATATAGATAAATCAGTGTTTAATACTACTACCACTCGGTGATACTCTATTTCACTGGTCATTTTACTTCTCAAAAAATAATCTCAAGCAATAATATTTTACAAAAAAAACACATCATGAAAAATTGACTTAAACTTAAATTGAAAAAAATAACGTATGTTTATCACGCGTTTAAATTTTTTTAGTACACTTTGTTTTTATCAATTCCAACTTTTTTCAGATACATGTTCATTGAAAATCGTGAGTATTCTAGTGGTTATTAGCATTCTTCTTTTAATATTTTATTAATTAGGTACAATAATTACTATTTGGCTGAGATTAGGCTTTTAATTGTTTAGACATTATAATTTCAGTGATATCTATCTAATCAATATCTATTTTTTCTAGGACGATTCTGTCATATTATGCCCGAAAGGTGACCAAGGAGATGCGGTAAGTGCCAACTATACAGGGTTATTGGTAAAACACGAACAACCTTGCAGGGGCGTATTACTGACATCAAAAACAACAATTTTTGTTCTATAACTTTTTACAAAACAAAAAAAAAATATTAACAAAAAAATCACTTTCTAAAATGTATGAACTTTTTTTTCTTTCATCTAGAGGAAAGCCATGGTACGTGGTTGTATTCCATTTTGCCCTAAAGTACCTAAACATACCACAGCTTTTCTCTAGATGAGCATATTTTCTTGTTTTATACATTTTAGAGTGTGATTTTTGTTATTTTTTTTTTTGTTTTTTAAAAGTCATAGAACAAAAGTTGTTGTTTTTAATGTCAGTAATACGCCTCTGCAAGGTTGTTAATGTTTTACCAATAACCCTGTATAGGTTGCTTCATAAGTCCGAAATGATACTTTAGGACATAGAGTAACTGCTGTGTAAAAACAAATTATACCTACCTATGTATCATATTTTTTGAGCTGATTTATTATAAATGTCGGAAAAAATATAAAAAGTGGTCAAATTTCATTAACACGTTTATACCATTTCATTCTAATGCTGATACTGATCGCAACCGCTAAGTATTAGTTCGCACTTTTGAAACACGCTGTATATTTTTTATATTTTCGGTCATCGCAACCACATTTCCCAAACAGTTGCGATTGACGAAATAGGTACCTATGAATTAATTAAATTATATATATTTTTTTTTATATATATATAAAATGTAATATTTTAACAGGGAATCCCCGGTACTCCCGGACAGAAAGGTGACACAGTGAGTTAATTTAATTCAATTACACATCAAAGCAATTTTCTTTTAAATTCCATTTAAGAATCTACCGGTAAGGCCGACAACACACGAATGGCGCTTTGCCGTCGCCATGTCGACAGCTACTGCCGAAGAACGTCGTCAGCAGCAGCCGTCGGCTCGTCGGCTGTGGCTCGGTCGACGGCAAAGCGCGGCTCGTGTGTTTACGGCCTAAGTATGGTATGGTGCTAAAATTATTATACTTTTAGAAAAAAACCTGTAGGTAATGGAATGACTTAATAATTAATGAATGACTGCGTTATTTAATTTTGACCGATACAAACGAAAAAAAAACGAAAATATGTTAATTTTTCTTACAGGGTGTACGAGGTGAACCCGGTGTTTCGGGACCTGTTGTGAGTTTATTAATAAAATAAAATAAGGTACTATTCTACCAAGCCAACTAGGAGCTCGGATGCAATGCGGCTTCCCCGCCCGCATACCCGCCACACCGCCTGCGGCTTCCCGCTCGGACGCCGCCCGCACACCGTCACCGCCTTTTCGTGCGGGTGACATCACATTTGACAGGCTCCTAGTTGGCTTGGTGGTTGGTAGTGTTTTTAGTAAGATGGGTCGACTCATAGACAGCAGAGACCACTACCCCTAAAAGCAACAAGCATGCCCAAAGGAAAAGTTAATTCTGCGCCGATTCTTGGCCGCCACACACCTTCAAGTATACTTGAGCCGTCTGTGGCCACATCGCGTGTTGTACAAGTCTAAACTTGCACAAGTATACTTGAAGGTCAGTGGCCACCATTAGAAAGTTGAGTTATGGCCATTGTTTTCTTGATATATCCCTACAAGAACGAGCTAAGGATGATTAAAAATAAAGTAGTGAAGTCAACTGCATGTACTAGAACCTGTAAAGGTAGGAGTTTGATGCAAGCGGCAGACGGCAGACGTCAGTCGGTCTCATAGAAATTGTAATGCCGTCTGCCGTCGCGGCACATGTCTCTCCACAATTTGTATGAGATCGACTGACGTCTGTCGTCTGCCGCTTGCATCGAACTCCTACCTTTTGAACTTTTTAAAGCTCTTAGAGTAGGTTGTTACGTAGCCTCACTTTTACTAAACCAAATATAACTCTGCTCTTGGACTGTCAAAACAAAATCCCCAAAATTGTCAGTGATGATTTGTTACATTAGCTATTATTGACACAAAATTCATCTTCCTAATATGGGGACCCAAGATTATATGGAATCATTGAGAACTAAGTTAACTGACTAATGATATTTTATCTGGACTTCCAGGGCCCCCAGGGTGAAAAAGGAGACATAGTAAGTTTATTTATTATTTCACATCTAGACTCCTATACCTACTGCTAACGGTATATTTCTCTGAGTTATATCTCTACATACGATGGTGATTAAAAAATCATTTCTTTAATAATTATTTTAATTTAGTTTTTGTTTAATTTAGTAAGCTATAAATGTACAATGTTATTTGAATTTCAGGGTCTGACTGGGATGAAAGGAGACAAAGGAGATGTATGTTATATCATTATTTATTTTAACAATAATTCTTGTCAGCTTTTTGAAGAGTATTCAATAAAGGTCTTAACAATACGAAAAATGATAAGTTTTACGTTAGCGAAATTTATTTATTAAAAGAATGATGGGTAGATTGTACAGCAATTATTATGATTTAATATGACCTAGGAGTGTAATATTCATGTAAGTTTATTTATAACGCTCAAGGGCCAAAACGCGTTGTCTGATAATGATAATTCTTAATAATAATAATAATAATATCCTGGGACATTTTTTACACACGGCTACCTGATCCCAAACTAAGCAGAGCTTGTACTATGGAAACCAGATAACTGATATTACTACATATACTACTTTTTTATTTGTAAATACATACTTAATATACATATACACCCAGACTCCGGACATACAGACATGTTCATGCACACAAATGCATGTCACGGGTAGGAATCGAACCTACGACCTGCAGCGTGAATGTCGCCTCCGCGCCAACCACAATAACGGGCCCGTCAAACCACCAATAGACTTATCTATTGAGACAAGCTGAGTGCAAAACTCGTTGCTGAGGTTTTTATTTGCTGATTGGTGAAGGAAAACATCGTGGGGAAACCTGCATCCACCAAGCGCTAGGTTAGCGTGGTGGACTTACCGATATAGTTTTGATGGGACACGAGTCGGACTAACTTGGTGAATCTAACCTATTTGTATAGATACCGATGGATTACCTATGGTCCGTAGCCCCCTCGCCTTGGGGGTAAATGTGGGTATGATGGCAATAAGCTCGCTCCTATTGCAATCAAAAAGCTACATTCACGATGTGGGTGCATCGGGGTGCATCGATATTTAATGGTGTATCGATGGTGTATCGATACCTACAAGTAAAGGTGGCATTTCTAGGGCATCTTTATTCTGCATATCCTTGGTCTGCTTATCCAATTAATGTTCCATATTTTAGGAATTACCAGGGCTCATGGGACCACCTGGATCGCCAGGGTTACCTGCGGTGTGCTCTTGTATATTTGACGTAAAGGAAGGTAAGTAACGTGTGTAACAAGTAGATGATGATATTGAAATGTGCTATCCTACCTATAATGTGAGTTCCTTTGTGGCTTACCGGTTTTAAGGCCCGCTCCACTCGCACATCTCCAACACACTAACGCATCTACAAAATAGGCACCAAAATAGACCACCTTATTATTATGGTTACTCTTTACAAATAAAAAATACAAATCGGCATCTTTGAAAATTCTACTCCTAATAAATTTGTACGGAACCCTCACAGTGCGAGTCTTACTCACACTTCTCCGGGTTTTTTCAAAACATCTTCAATGTACAGATAGGTCAGTTACAGTTCTATAAAAGTAAAGATAAGGTCGTTTATTATGTGTCTATTACATCTATGTATACTAATATTATGAATGCGAAAGTAACTCTGTCTGTCTGTCTGTTACGCTTTCACGACTAAACCGCTACACCAATTTTGATGAATTTTAGTATGGATATAGATGGGACTTTTATCTTGCGAAAATTAATCATAAAGGGGCGAAATAGGGGATGAAGATGAAGTTCGTAATTTTTTGTTATAATTATGAAAATCGGTCCCTTATATCTTTTGTAATATAAATTATGCGCGGCCGTAGTCGCGGCCAAAAGCTAGTGAGTTATAATTGTCTCATTACAGATTCTGAGGATAATATCGATTACGGATTGGACACAGAAAGAGCTGCAATATCTACGCCGGATAAAGGAACTAAAAGCAATCCTGCGAACACATGTTGTGCGATTCCGAATGTAGAGTCAAGTAAGAAACCAAGTTGCTAAAACTACTGTTAGCCAATTTGCTAAAATGTTCGCCTTATTAACAACGGTTGTAGGTTCTAATTCCGGCTTGCTAATTTCTTTTATTGCGATAAGCTCGACTCAGTAAAGAACACGACAATTTGGAGGATACCAACTGATACCAGGTCCTTGATAAAAAAGGTAGTGAGGTGAACAATAAATAAAATAAAATAAATATCCTGGGACATTCTTTTCCACATGGCTACCTGATCCCAAACTAGCAGAACTTGTACTATGGAAACCATATAACTGAGTGATATTATTACATATACTACTTTTTGTATGTATCTAAATACATACTTAATATACATAAAAAACCCAGAATCTGGACATGCAGACGTGTTCATGCACACAAATGCATGATCCGGTTAGGAATCGAACCTACGACTTGCAGCGTGATAGACGGAATCTCAACCAACCACGCCAACCGGCCCGTTGAATTTTAATTAGAATTTTAAAAAACTGCCTACACAGTAAATTTCTATTCTGAACAAAGATATTGCCACAAAAGGAGGCATGCCCAAAAAAGTATGTCCTACTTAACAGAGTACCTACATAGACACAGTACGACTCAGTAGTTCGCGGAAAATAATGTTGAAAATATGTCGGTATTGCCAATACAACATTTCGCTGCATATAGTAGCGAGCTGAGCACAAGTTTAGTGTAGTGATTGCAATGTTAGGAGGTAACATATCTGCTAAATAATACATAAATGATTCTGAACAATTTTCTCTGTGATCTGTCTTGCGGGGCTTAAGGTCCTGGGTTCAAACCCTGACTCACACCACTGGATTTTTGGAAATCTATGTGTGAATCATAAATTTAATATGATTATCACTTGCTTGCGGTGAAGGAAAACATCGTGAGGAAACCTGGATGTCTTTAGACATGTGAAATCCACCAACCCGCACTGGGCCAGCGTGGTGCATTATGGCCTGAATCCCCCTCGCATTGAGGGGAGGCCCATGACCAACAATGGGACGTTAAAAGGGCTAAATTATTATTTATTATGATTTCTAGCCGTAGTCGGGGACCATTTTATTCAGTCAACATGCTTTTGTAAGACACCAATTTTATAATATATATTTTTTAAGAGAGCAACTATTACGTGGGAACACAGGAGAGGTCCTTTGAAGTATATTGCAACACGACGAGTAAAGAAACATGCATTGTTTTTAATTCTGCAATTACACATTCATTCTACAAGCACAATGCCAATACACCTTTCTGGATAAGTGAATTAGGATTGGACGTGAAGCGTGGGAGTGTGCATGGCGTGAGTATTGGATACCTTGGTTTATTTTTGGGTATATTCAGATGAACTACATCCGAAATACCTTCTCTACTCCTGTGTCCGGACTGCAAACAAACTGCAAAATTGCAGTTCAACTGCAAAATTGCAGTTTTGATGCAGTTTTGGTCCGCAAAAACACGAGCGGCACTTTGCCGTCGACACTGGTTGACGCTAGCCGTCGGCTCGTCGGCGGTTGCTTCTGACGTTGTTCAGCAGTAGCTATCGACATGTCGACGGCTAGCGCCGACCAACCCGCTGCATCTGCAGCTGCCGGCAGGTCGGCAAAGTGCCGCTCGTGTGGTTGCGGCCTTAGTGCATTTGCTTAGGACGCAGTTAATCAGTTGATGCAGTTATATCAACCATATCCATAGAGTAAAACAATTTGTAAGGCATCGTAGATGAATGTGATAATTTTGTTTCCCACTTTACAACAGAAGTGGATCTTAGGTCCAAGTTGACCAACACATTAACGGACCGTTAGAGCAGCCGATTGTTTAATGTACTGATGACACTAAAGTAGCTTTTACAGCTGCGTTTCGTACGATGAGTGAGAGAGCCGGAAGCCCAATACCCCCCCTTCCCCTCCCTCTGTCCCACTGCTTTGCGGTCGTTTGGTATTGCAAGCATCTATAGGCTGCGTTAATTGCTTAACATCAGGCCGGCCGTACGCTTTTTTACCACCTCAGTCACATAATAAAATTACCCTGTTTGCTGTTGCAAAAGTCCGTTAGTGATATCCATATGTTACAGTATACCGAAGCGGATATTGTATGGCTACAAAAGATGGCCACAAATGCCAGACAGACATTGAAATATCATTACAAAAGTCGCGAGCCAAATTCAAGTAAACCCATAAGCTTGCTGACCTGGACTGATGCGGCGGTAGACCTGGATAACGAAGACGGTCCCTTCTTTCACTCGATGTCAATACAGCAGAAGGAATCTTCGGTATGTTGACCAATAAATAGTACGAGGCCATTTAATATTTGTTGCGATTAAATGTGGGAGTTGGAGTTGGAGTTGGAGTTGGAGTTGGAGTTGGAGTTGGAGTTGGAGTTGGAGTTGGAGTTGGAGTTGGAGTTGGAGTTGGAGTTGGAGTTGGAGTTTAAGGAGTTGGAAGTTTGCAGCAATGGGCCTACCATCTGTCTCATGTGTCCGTGACTTTATGTATATTTTGTTGGGCAATTTTTTGGACACGACATTTTCATTGAGTTGAACTACAGGCATCGATATCCTTATCGATGACTACAGGCCAATAAGCCTTGTCGCCGCATGGCCGGACATATCCGCTTGCCTTACATATGCATTACCGCTGTATATGCGTGACCGCAACTGACATTTTGGTCAGTCTGTTCAAGCGTTGAACGCACCAACCAAAACTCGCGATTCTCCGATACCCTGCCAACTTTATGTGATTGCCTTTTCATACAACAGTGGCGTCTTATCTTTTTGATCTGTGATCAAAAGAAGTATTTCTTTTCTCATCTTAACATTTTTATTTCAGAAACCGAACAATGAGAGAATAATAGATATAATTATAGACAGTTCTGTACCAAGACGATTGCCCATCACAGATATACGAATTAAGGATACGCGTAATGAGGACCAAGAGTTTTATGTGGAGTATACAGGACTCTGCTTTGGGTGCAAATAGCCGTGGGTCTTATCCTTCTTTCTTTTATTCCAAATCTATAGATCTCCACAGCAATTGTTTATGTCTTCGAACTAATTTGCTACTAGGTAGATGAAGAACGCTCTTTCTTAGTCTTAGCTAGAACGGAGATTGGTGAATATCTTATTGTAAGAAATTGTATTCTTTGCTTCTCTAAAATAAAGCTTTTAAAAAATACCGTTTTGTTTTCTTTATTTTCTTCATACATTAACGTAGGTAAGTGAAAAATAAGTAGCCTAATCTGATGGCGATCTCAACTCCTTTGGATAGGGATGAAGAAAGATGTGAACAACGATCACACCTTTGTTTATCGTTGGATGAGAAGAAGAAATAACCTCTATGCAAAGTCTTTAATGAAAGAGGGAAACATGTTACCGTTCAGAACAGTCGCTCACGGAAAATAATGATAGAACATGTCGGTATTGCCACTGCGGCTCATCTTCATGTCGAATGGCGAATGCAATAACAGATGTGTGAATTACACGAGTTAATTCCCCCATCTCCATTCTACCATCGGACGACTAGACGCACGGGTACAACACATCCGTACACTGTAGACATTCCTTCGGCTCGTACCAAGCGTTTTGCTTCTACCTTCATCATGCGAACTGCTAAGGAATGGAACTCCTTGCCGGCGTCTTTGTTCCCCGTTGACAACAATCTGGGTGTTTTCAAGTCGAGAGTGAACAGGTACTGTCTAGGCAAGTATGCTCCATCGTAGACCACATCGTCACTTACCATCAGCTTAATGCTTGCCTATTCCTGAATATAAAAAAAAACTTAATAAATGCGCTCAGAAATTTTGTGATTTTCATGTTCGAAGGTACTTTTTCTGTTAAAATTTATGCATCAATGATTCTATTACAACCAAGCCAACTAGGCGCTCGGATGGAATGCGGCTTCCCGCCCGCACACCTCCCGCACGCCGCCACCGCCTTTTCGTGCGGATGACGTCATATTTGACATGCTACTTGACTTGGTGGAGTATTTTAATGTACTGACGCAGAATGGATAAGCGAACAGGATAATTTTAATAGGGAAAATAATGTAGTAGGTAAATACACAAAGAAACCATCGCATGACACGATTTAATTAAATGTTCATAAATGTTATAGCAATGTATTCGTTAACACTTGTACCTGTATTATGTATTTTGGCGTGTGTTGGGGTTCAACATGTTGTGGGTGAGTGATCAACTTTTATATATCGAATATTCGCTGTTTACTTTACTTTTACATTGCCCGGTCTTACATTGATGATTATATTTACGTGTAGAGCCACGTAATAATGTAATTTAAAATTCATTACAATTTTATTGTACACATTATATTCATTGATTGCTACCTGTTTAATTTCAATCAATTCCTTTTATACTCATATAAGGTGTTAGTTTAATAGTTCATCATATTTTGCATAGCGCCTCAGTAAATACTAAAGATGATGATAATTTTGTCTACCTACTTACTAACTAGTAGGTAACAAAAAGGAAAGGTAAAGATGTTTTTAGTGGTAGACATCATCTTTAGCCGTTTAAGATTTCGGTAAGTATGAGTATCATATTCCAAACTTAGAAACTACTTTTTCTTTTATCTTGTTACAGATTGCACGGAAAAGGTAAAAATATTTATCTCGTCGACTGATTGATTTTTTCGACAATAGTTTAGTTTACCAGTTTTCGCTAGGGACGAAAACTCATAGGTACCACGAGTGTATCTGTATGCTTAGTGCGACCTTACATGGTCGACCCTGACCGCGAAATTCGTATATGTGACTCATATAACGCTCCTAGCGTTGAGTTAATACATCACAAACAACACCCACCACAACATCACTATACGTACTCGATAAACGTGCAAAAGTAGCACTTAAGCGGAAAAGGGAAGATCTTCAGTCCAGGCGGGTGGTATGCCTGCCTGGGCCGGCCGCATTACCCCAATGGATCTGGGGTCTTCGATATACAGGGTGGTGACGAAATAGTGACAATAAATTAAAACAAGACCCCTGCTAGTCAATCACAACACATTAAAATTATAAAACTAGGTTTACATCAAAGTCCAAAATTTCAAATTTCTAAAAAAATAAATGCGGAAATAGTCTAAACGAAACACAGCACCTTTTATAAACGTCTACCGACCTCATAGACTGACCTGTAAGCAACATCGATTCGATGTCGGTGTTTTTAGCGGTATCTTTGTATGCGTAAAGTTAAAATTGTCAAAATAAAAAAGCAATCCCGTGGCAATACCTTTGAATATAATTTAATAATATTTTATGTGCGAACTACTAATGCGATACCCAGTATGTGGTTTCAATTATTGTCATGATGTCTTCACCACCCTGTATAGCGATGTGCCTCGTGTTGATATTGCGATTCAGGATTTCTATACAGAATCGCATTTTGTAGTGGAGCGTGCACTTAGCGCCATCTCTTGGTGATGTCGTCAATGCGTAGTATGTAGCGAGATGTGTCGCTGCAATACTTATAGCTGCTCAAAAACTCTGAAAATGATTTTAAGTGTATTGTTTCAGACGATCACATGCACCAAACAATTAAGTAAGTAAACATCGCCATCACGACTGTATTCCCCAAAAGGGTACATACAATTACACTGCAGTGCACCTAGATTTCATTTATGACATTTTGGTCCTCATGTAATAAGGAAGTCGCCCTCAATCCGTCTCTCAATCCCTCAATTAACCTTTCTTTTATACTTTTAATACCTCATACTTACGTATTTTTTTATTCCTCCAAACACCAATAGGTAACCTAAAGTTATTTGCATGTAGTTTTGACTAACAAATGTTTGTAGTTCATGAAAATTTTAACTGTCTTATTCATAGAAATTTATTAAAACACATTTCAAACGCCTTTTAGCTAATACGCACAGGCTCTGCAACCTGTTTTAAAATTACGTCATTCATAGAACCAAGAAATGTCAATTTTAGTTAAAGTACGTTTGTCATGGCGTAAGTTTGGCAACGTCGCATTTTCTTACTATCCTACCAAATTACAACATGTGCTGTGTATGTAATGTGCACGGCTGCGGCTGGGTTGTTTTAATTTAGCCGGATATTATCTATGATTGACTTTGATTTAAAAAAAAAAGCGCGCGTAGACTATAATTTTGATTGTTTTCCGAGTGAGAAAATAAAATGTAAATGGAAATAATTAAAAATAGATCACACATTTTATGTGATGGATCACATTTTATGTGATCCTAACAGGCTAGATGATGAAAAGGTGAGTGAATATTTCGCTGGTTGGCTTCTCAGCGGGAACAGTTGTTGTCAACAAATTGGTGTTTCTGTTTAATTTTCGTTTAAATAAAATATTTCTGTCTTGTTTTCAAGTAGCTTGGCTATTATTGTGTATAAAACGTCAATGAGAATAATGTTCTTATATTTGCAGAGGCAATTGAATTTCGTGCATATGAAAACATATGAAATATATCGAAATAAAAACACAGATGGTTATCTTTATTTAAATAGAAAGAAGGAAACATGGCTAAAAATATGTGATAAACCAATTAATTGTATGGTATTGTAATAACTTGTACCTAACCTAACTTTTATTAAATTAAATACGTTTATTAAAGCAATAAAGTGTCGTTTATTGTCGCGAAGTAATTGTTTTAATTAGTTATCCCCAAGCTTCAGATTGAATCAGCCGTAGATAGAGAATGTTGCATTTAAAAACAACAAAGTACTAAATATGTACCTTATTCACGAACTTCTTTGTCTACGGCAGCTTACACAAGGTTTAAAGATGCCCCCAGGCTATTGTAAATGTGGGCTACTTGCAACCAAGCCACAGATAAGATAAAATGCATTTTAGGCTCTATGAATAACGATTTTACGCCTTCGTCCTACAAACGCTGTGTAAAGGAGATGTAACTGGATTCAAATTTGTATGAATAAGACGGTAAGACTTTATTTGACAATCAACGATAAAATTTATTTTATTTTTCAGGATATTGTAAACTGAAGGATATTGTAAGTATTATATGCTTGAACTAATATTTATCAACTCAACAAACCATAAGCAGTAGATTAGATTTTTTTAAAGCAATATTCTGCTTCTTAAGTCTTCTAATTTCAAATTTTGACACATTTTCGTTTGTTCTTTTTCTTTTTTGTTATTTTTTTAGAATCCTGACCTGTTTACCAAAGGTGCAAAGGGAGAACGAGGCGATGATGTAAGTTCCTACTGACTTACCAATTATTATTTTAAAGAAACTTCATACGAATTATAACTACCTAGTGCTAAGATGAAAGCGATTAATTATCAATACATATTCCTTTAGCGTTGATGTACAGAATAGTACGTCATTGAAACATAAAAAAATCTAACTTCTCCATCTCTATTCAAATTCGGAATAAGAACGGATTACAATAAAATTTGGTTCGTTCGTTCGCTCGTATGAGCAAGAGGCCTAAACCGGTGTCGAAGTTTTCAGGCATACAAGAGGCCTCTGACATGGCTTATAGTACTCCGCCAAGCGAACTAGGAACTCGGATGGAATGTGGCTTCCCCGCCCACATATCGTCCGCACACCCGCCACCGCCTGCGGCTTCCCGCCCGCCACACCTCCCGCACACCGCCACCGCCTTTTTGTGCGGGTGACGTCACATTTCACTGGTTCCAAGTTGGCTTGGTGGAGCAGTACTAAGTTAATTTTATAGGTAACCTTTCGGTAGGTATTCAAAAAAAGTTAATCATAATTACAGGGGGTTCCCGGGCTGAAAGGAGCGAACGGAAGCAGTGGGTTGAAGGGAGCACAGGTAAGCATTAAAAAGTATAGATATCACTAGGACAAATTATTGTATGTAAGTACAGTCAACATAATTGAATTGCCATCCATCATATGGCAAATTACCTACTGTTAGATTTTAAGTTAAAAGAACAAGTTGCGTAGCAATTCTAATTCGTTTTACAGGCTATAATATCAAAGTGTAATTCAGTTTTGTTTCGCACTTTTGAAACGTCCTGTATAAAGCGTTTAAGTATGGTCAATTATATCTTATTGACGGGCCCGTTCGCGTGGTTAGCGCGGAGGCGACTTTCACGCTGCAGGTCGTAGGTTCGATTCCTACCCGTGACATGCATTTGTGTGCATGAACATGTCTGTATGTCCGGAGTCTGGGTGTAATTATGTATATTAAGTATGTATTTACAAATAAAAAAGTAGTATATGTAGTAATATCAGTTATCTGGTTTCCATAGTACAAGCTCTGCTTAGTTTGGGATCAGGTAGCCGTGTGTAAAAATGTCCCAGGATATTATTATTATTATTTATTGGTTCACAGGGTGCGGCGGGCTTTCAAGGAATAAAGGTAAGTTAGTTTTACGTAATATTCTAATGAAAGTGCCCCCATTACATACTCAAGAAATCGGAAGATCCTATACCTTTACCTATTCCGTCGTGCCGTACCGGAAGACGCAGCGTGGGTAGGCCCCCCACAAGGTGGACCGATGACCTAGTGAAGGTCGCGGGAAGCCGCTGAATGCAAGTGGCACAGGACCGGTCGTTGTGGAAATCTTGGGAGAGGCCTATGTCCAACAGTCGACGTCTTTTGGCTGACATAATGACGATACCTTTGTGATTTCGCCCAGCAGTGGAATAGCTCTAGGGCAGCTACTGAACATTATCTCTTTTGTTTCAGGGAGAACGAGGTGACATGGTAATTCAATCAACTTTAAGCCGGAAACCCACCGCGGCGCACGGAGAGGCCACGCACACGGGCCACGCCTCGCTTTACAAGAAAATGGATGCATGACGTCATTTCGTGCGTAGACTCTCTGTGCGCCGCGGTGGACACGATTGCATACATTTTCTTGCAAAGCGAAGCTTGACCCACGTGCGTGGCCTCTCCGTGCGCCGTGGTGGGTTTCCGCCTTTAATTAAATTTCCCTCACTTGATTAGCAACACAAATGATAATTCTGCTTGCAATCTGGTTGGTCTATTAATTATAATAATCTGTATACTCTTACAGGGAAGGAAAGGTGAAAAAGGAGATGTAAGTGACTTTTTATTTTATTTCGTAGGACAATGACTTGAAACCAGAGTTGGGCAAAATTTAATTGCAATTAATTAATTGCAAATTGCATGTGGTGTCGCAGTTAACAATTAATTGTGATTTGTTCGCGATTGACAAACAAATCACAATTAATTGTTAATTGTGACACCACATGCAATTTGCAATTAATTAATTGCAATTAAATTTTGCCCAACTCTGCTTGAAACGTAATGCATTAAAAACTGAGATTAAATCCTCTTGTTGCATTCTTCAACCATTGGGGCATAGCGGCCAGCTCCGCTACGCCCGAATGTTTGATGTCGGGGTCTCGTATAATACTATACTGTTTTCCTTGTGAATTTTGATATCGTGATTCAGGAACTTGTGTTGTACTGGAGCGTCGCCAACGAGTGTCGTCAGCGCCATCTGTTGGTAGAAATGAGAGGAGGTCGCAACAACATCGGCTATACTCCAATTTGAAGTATTACTAATATTTACCTGCATATGCATATACGCTTCCGTGCATATGCACTGATAGAAATGAAGTGACAGATAACTTCACGTTGGCGACATTTGATGAGCTGATTTTTTTTCTTATGGTCTGTTACTCTGTGGTCAGGCAACTCGAAGCTCTATTGTGGGGCCGCCTGGACTAGCCGGTGTTAATGGTGTATATGATGGCAAATTCGATGATGGTACGTTTATAGCCGTGTAGTGACTGACTGAACAGCTTTGCCACTGCCTCGAGCAATCTCACCCGCGACAGCCGTTAGTTTGCTTTGAGCAACCAGTTTCATGCGAGGCATAAAACCTATGATAGCGCTTGCTGAGGCAGCCACTTGCCTAGCAAGGCTTCTCAGTCAGTTAGTTCATGTACAGTTATCCTACTTAATATTATAAATGCGAAAGTAAGTGTGTGCATAACTACTAAACAGATTTTAATGAAATTTGAAACGTAGATATTGTAGGCTCTGGAATAAGACATAGCCTAATCTATATAAATTTCCACGCGGGGGATCCGCAGGCCACAGCTAGTAAGAATATACAACATTCTTCGAAGGAAGCGGGAGAAATGCACAAAATTGAATTCTATTGTTGATTCGATGTGTATTATAGTCTACTTTTCTTTACAGTTTTTCCATGTATCAATAGTAATTCGGAAGGTGATAAAAGTAAGTATTGTATTCTATCTACAGGTCTAAAAATCTAGGTAGAAGTAAGGTGAACGATAATGCCCATTTGGTAGTCGTCAAATTACGACTATACTAGATTTGACAGCCCTTGAAATATTTTTATGTCTTGCTCATACGGTATCCACAACCACTGAGTAAAGACTAAAGAAAGAGGTGCCCTTATTGGATATATGTATGAAAAAAAATCGTGGTCATTGTTTTTTCATTTTTGTTGTTCTATCTACCGGTAAATAGTTGAACTACTCGCTTCGTTTTATGTCGATGTTAGTACTAGGCCGACCACTCGGCCAAGTTGCTTAGGGCCAGTCCCCTTAGTAATTGGTCCATGTCCACAACTATGAAAAAGATGTCAATAATACCTACCTGACCAAATAATGTTTACCCAAGCTTAATTTTTAGCTATTTTTTAAATTTAGATTTATCATTTTATAATTCGCGTAGACAATAAACGAACTGAATTTCAGAAACTATCAGAGTGGGTCCATCCGAAGAGGAATTTGAAGCTTACTGTGGCCCAAACCCTATGGAAATTTGCATTCCCAAGCAAGGAGTGACAGGAGCATTTTATAATTACATGGACAAAGTCAACCCCTTTTGGATATCTGAGGTCGGAATGGATCTACAGCAAATGTATGGTGTAAGTATCATTTACATATAAGTAGCAGAAGCGATAGTAGTTGGGACAAGAGGACATGGTGTAGGACTGGGTCGTCTTCAAGGTCAATCATTCACAAGGTGGACCGATGACAAAACACGCGTCGCAGGAACCAATGGATACGAGTCCTGGAAGGCAGAATGTTCGGAATTTATTGAGGCATATGCCCAGAGGTCGACGCCCTTAGACGCCCCAGCTCCAACTACAAAACTTGTAAAGAAAATTTACAATTGCAACAAACTACTAGAAAAGGCAACATTTTTTCATCAAAGAGCATCGTTATTGTGACAGCAAATGTGCACTTGGTTCTGAACTCTCTATCGAAAGCCCGTAAACACACGAACGGCACTGGTCGGCCGATACTGCCGAACAACGTCAGCAACAGCCGCCAACGAGCCGTCGGCAAGCGACGACGGATGCCGCTGACTGTGTCGAAGGCTGCAGTTGGCTCTATTGACGGCAAAGTGCCGCTCGTGTGTTTGCGATCAAAGTGCACATTTCACAAATTTAAGAACGGCGCTTCATGCTATATCCTCACCTCCTCCTCCAACATCAAAGATGGCTAATAGCTCATACAAACTGAACAAATGAAGTAGGTATGTCATTATGTTTCAGATCACAAATGCGCACTTAGAATCGTTAAAAGTGAACACAACTTATGTGAGACAAACTTTGCGATATCATTGCAAAAATTCGAAGCCATATTCCACACAAGACATCACAAAAGCGGTTCGTCTACTGAGCTGGAATGATAAGCTGGTGGGCCCATATCCATCAGATATCACTCCTTTATTTTACTCAGTGATCAATGATGGATGTTCGGTATGTGACACTTTCTACCTACTTGTTTAGCTATTAAGATTAGGAACCTCATAACAGCTAAGGTATGAAGATATCATCACGTCGTTTCTATATAGAAAGCTAAAGCAACCAGCACCGTTATCCACAAAATAAGCTGCTGCTGCTTTACAGCATGGCTGCTCGCTACATCTTCTCGAAAATTCATGATTAATGACATCAGGTGCATGCCGCGTCCGAGCTCTCAATGTAGACATGAATATGAGTGTTCAGGCGAGGCATGCAAGGTATCTATCTGGACGCACCAAATCAAAACTGTGGATACCATGCGCGGTATGTGCCCGAGCCAGTCTCACGAGGCTGCGTGATCTGTCAGTACGCAATTCTCGAACATTTTGGCTACTACAAGCACTATTAGATAACTATTAGGTAACTACTAGGTAACTACTAGGTAACTATTAGGTAACTATTAGGTAACTATTAGGTAACTATTAGGTAAATATTAGGTAACTATTAGGTAACTATTAGGTAACTATTAGGTAACTATTAGGTAACTATTAGGTAACTATTAGGTAACTATTAGGTAACTATTAGGTAACTATTAGGTAACTATTAGGTAACTATTAGGTAACTATTAGTTAACTATTAGGTAACTATTCGGTAACTATTCCATACCTATTATTTTTGTTACAGAAAGGTGGCATTGATTCGGAACATACAGACATTGTATTAGTAAGCTCAGTGGTGGACAGGTTACCCATCATAGATGTGAAGATTAATGATATTCGTCGTGAATCTCAATTGTTTTATATAGAACACGTAGAGCTATGTTTTGCCGTACACTCTTTATACTTTACAGATACTGTATAAAGTTTTTTTGTCAATTTACAATAGTTTTACAAAGGGTTTCTAGGAACAAAAATGATATGTAATGCCACTGTAAGTCATAGCTTTCTAATATTTTTTTTGTAAATAAACTACCTGCAGTGGGTACTTACCAAATATTGCACATCTTAGTAATAGCATCAACAAAATTCGAATGCCTGACTCATCGCGCTATTGGCTCGTATGTTTCAAGGCGAGCCAATAAGAGAAGAGCGTTTCGGCAATACTTGCTATTGGTTGGTCATTCAGAAATAGTCGGGTTTGTAAATATTATCGATGCTTCTTCAAAGATGTGCAGTTCTATTTAATTTCTAAACATTATACGTATCCTTTGTATAGGTTAACCTTTTTAGTAGCACGTTAATTATTAATTGTTAACCTTTGTTAAAATGTTTTACAAAAGAGTGGTATGAGAGTAGCGTGCGATATTCATCTGTTTTCATTAGCTAACTCGGGAAGGTACCACGAAACTCAAATTACTATCGAAAAATATTTTAATCGTGATCAGAATGAGTTTGAGAGTAAAGGGAACAAGACCAATCCAAATAAGGATATACCGTGTAAGATTACGATTTGAACTAAGAACAGAAAACAAAAGTTCTGCCCAAGTAAAATTATTATCTACATCTACACTAATATTATAAAGAGAAAAGATTTCTATTTTTGTATGTACTGAATAAACTCAAAAACTACTGGACCGATTTCAAAAAGTCTTTCACCATTAGAATGCTACATTATCCATGAGTAACATAGGCTATAAATATTACTAGAAAAAATTAGGGATCCCTACTAAAACTTCAATAATGTAACCCAAGGTGTAAAAAAATTGGCCATAAAATGACTTTCATCGCATGCGCTACGGAAACTATTGATGATAGAACAAAAAATGTTCTACAATATTAAAGAACATATCAATATCTCCAAAAAATTTCGCGATACCATATGTCCAACTATTGTAGTTACGTGACTATAACTACTTTTTTACATTTTAAAAGTTGATGGAAATGCCGACCAAAATCAGACCATGTTATCCATACCTTAGTATTAATCCTTATCCAAATAAATCATTTCTTATTTGAGACTATTTTAATACCTGTAGATTACTTTTTGAATTATTTAAATCGGACATTCCATTCAAAAGATATTACGAAGTTAAAAAAAAAGGGATGACATTTTAAATGGAAGTTCGTCATTTTTGAGGATGATGAAAATTCGTGTGGATGTTTCTTTTTATACAGGACACGGAATACGGGATCCGGGATATCCCGGATACGGGATCCGGGATACGAGATCCGGGATATCCAGGATACGGGATCCGGCAAACAGGATACGGGATAGGCGATCCGGAAAAACGGGAAACTGGATCCGAGATACAGTGTCCGGGATCCGGTATCAGAGATCCGATTTATTTAATTAAAATTTTACGCGGACGAAGTCGCGGAGAATAGCTAGTGACGTATAAAGGCAGGATACTAATTATATTTATGTCGTCGTCTATCAGTTGCAGAAACAATCTTTAATTCAAGTGCCGATATTAATCTTTATAAAATAGTCATTGACATTGTTTTATTGATTTCATTGTAAAATTCTATCATTTAACTTTAATTAAATCAAAGTCTGCAATATGTTTTGTGAGTTTCATACATTATCGAGGTGTCACTGAGAACTTTGTGAGAACTCGTAGTACCAATCAGCAGTTCTCTGCCAAGATTAATAGCGTATTATGACAGGATTAAACGAACTTACCTTAAGTGAAGTTCAATCCTTATTATATGAAGTACTCAATTCGATATACTCTGTAGTCTCGGCTTTATGCACTACGCGACCCTTTAGAGAAAAAAAAAAAAAAAACAAAATAAAGACAGCTCCTGTCAATCCTTTTACCAAATGTCATTATTTTAGAGCAACAACATTAATAATATGGGTAAATAAGGCATAATAAGTATGGCTTATAGAGGTGGGTGGGATGTACTTATATCGAATTGAGTACTTCATATAATAAGGATTGAACTTCACTTAAGGTAAGTTCGTTTAATCCTGTCATTATATTCGTACTCAATTCGATATACTCTGTAGATGTTCAGAGAAGAACAATAGTTAGTAATGCAAATTAACTTAAATCCGACAATGGAAATCAAAACATAGCAACTGCTGCTGTCAATCACATTTTCCAAAACATAACGAAACATACATTGTACCCCCTTTATAACCCTAATTAATAAGAATAAAAACTATACGTATATTATATCCTAAAAATCCCATATTACATAAGCACCTAGTAGTTTTGGCTAATTAAACCTGCTCTGGCAAGGAAAACTTAATTAGAATCATTATGTTATCGTTACAAAGTATTCTGCAAATGACCTAGACGTCTTGTCCCCCTATTACGCACATGAAGTACCAGCGTGATAGGTTGGATGTAGAGAGGAGCTAAATATCAATGCAAATTTTAGGCATTACTTGTCAACTTACGAAGAACTAACTGACGAAAAGGTGACGAAACTATCACCATCAGCTTTCGTGGTCACCCTACGTTGGTTATCAAATTCCCGGTCTTGTCCCGAAAAATTCATAGTCACCCTACTTGGTGACGGACACTGATAAGCTAATCTACCTACATAATTATTGACCGACATGTGACCGCAGTGGTCTGTTAAAAGTTACACACGGGAAGTCTAAAGAGCAATTATTACCTACTCTTAATTATTTAGTTCTCTCCATACACACCAAAAAAGTTTTCACAAGACAAACGATTAATGCAAAAATCCTAATAATAATACTGGCTGGGATCTATAACGTGCTGATGTCTAAAGAATATAAGTAAAAACTATTTCAACATTAGATGGTGTAAGTTTAATGTTAATCTTAATAAATTATTGGTCTGAACCTATGACCAGTAGCTAACACTAGAAGAATTACTGTCTTCCTGGTAAGAATTTCTTAATCATAATCACTTAAGGGATACCAACGTTTAAGATATATATATAAAAATACTATAGCCGGGCCCCAAACACTACCTCTAATATACTTCGGTGTCTTAAGATGAATCTTGTTAACTCTTTTAGACCATATTCTACTCTATCATCTGTACCTAAATGACTTTCCACAATAAAGGAAAAAGCTAAGCGATTTAATGTCTAATATAAAACACGCTTATGAAAGATAGAAGTAAAAAAGGCTTATTCTTAGAGATAGGGACACCAGTACCACATCTATTAACATTCTTAGTTCTTGCAAAATGTCCACTACTGCAGAAAGAAGCCATTAAGTATCTTGTGTTAAAGTGTCTTGTGATGATGAAGCAAACAAAATTTATATTGTGTAATCCGAAATCAATTTTCGCTTTAGTAGGTACCACCCGGATAATACACACGTTCCCAGGGTTAATCTTGCCCTCAGTAGTATATGTGGATCTCTGAAAAGTCAAAAAATTATCTGAAGGTTCAAACAATATTGTGATATCACCATAGGCTTCAGTACTGTAGTTAGGCAGGCCAAAAAGGGCAAACCACCATACCGGAGGTTTTCACTGAGTTATTCAGTCAGTCAGTCTTTTGAAGCACTCTGAACAGTAGGTAAGCAGAATTATGAGGGGTATAAAAAAGAAACTCGGACCATCCGACTGTAAATGCGTCAATATTCCCAGCTTCAGAGCATCACATTACCCATTCAAACGCGAAGCACATAGGTAGATCTTTATCTGGGTTACCTTGCAATGACGCTATCTTAATTAAGCCACAGGAAAGTTCCCATTTCGAAAATTTATTTAAAACGCAGGATTCAAAATTTACATCCTTATTAGGTACCCCTAGATAATATAATAAGAAGCAAACACCCATAATCCCTGAGTATCATACCACTACCAGATGATCTCGCAAATTTAAGCCTTATGAAGAACATTTTAATTAAAAGAAAACTGCTAACCAAATAACTACCTAGTTCTAAATAATTATAAACTATTACTTCATTTGACCAAAAGACTCCTAACTCCCCTAGATGCATAGGAAAATATCTCTCATTTAAGAGAATACTGTTATGTTTCTCCCACAACTCCTTACTAACAATAGGTACTGCCACCAAAAATACAGAATTAAATAATCATTATAATGTCTTCATAATTAGGTACCCTTCAATCCCTCAAGGGCCAAAAACTTCTCATTCTAAAATCCTTATGTACTTATACAAAAACATAAGCTTGTACAGATATACCGACATTGAATAACGAAATAACTTAGCAAATTTTCTAATAATAAATAATAATTTTCCATATAATGTTTTAACTTTATTTCGAGCTCAATTTGGACTCATAGTAATTTACGTAATAATCGTAAATGGTGATAATGGCTAATAGTAGGACTATCTCTTCCTAGAGACTGATATACCGAGTCAAGAAACTTTCCTCGTTTGTTTTAAATATTAATTTAACCTTGAGGAATTAAGACAAATCTTCTCTCTATTAACAATAACGCCTAAGCACTCAAAAAACCTTACTACAAACCGAGTATCACTATTGCACTATACATAACAGACTCACAAACATTATTGTATCATCTAATACAATATGTATTACTGCACTGTGTTTACTGTATTACAAAATACAAATACAAAATACAAATTGTTTATTGCATAATTGTACAAAAGGTAAGCAGTTACCCCTGAATTACTAACTATAGTTAGCATGAGCAGATAATAAAATTATGCATTCTTAAAATTCTATTGTAAACATATACTCAAAAAACCTTCTTGGATAGTAATTTACACAAGGTCTGAATACCATGGAATATGAAATCAGGTAATTTTAAAAACTTATCAGAACATATAAGATTCAGTATGAAGTGAACCAACAGGTATTATCACTCCTAGGCATTGTGAAAATACATGGCATAAATTGATCTGAAACTGGATTATAATTTGAAATTAGGCATGTGCATCAAATCTTTAAAAATTAATGATTTCTTTTTCTTGTCTTGAAATTGTAGAAATCTAATGTAAAGCGGTAAGCTAATATTATCCAAAATAAAATCATAGGAACTTGTGTTAATTGCTTTTCATAATTATAAACAGCACTTAGTCTCCCTGCAAATTGTACTACCTTTACGGGTACATGGCTCAACCTCGTGTTGCCAACGGCGACACCATAGTTGAGGCTGCCTCAGAAGTAGCCGCACTAAAATGCACTGCGGGTAATATGCTCCCTGAACGGGACGGGGCCTTTTATACATTGAGTTTGAAACTGTGGCCGGGGAGGCTGCCAGTCTTTTAACCCTCCTGGAAGCTAATGCTGAGCTATGATGTAGCTTCCTTCCTAATGGTGACATACAGTCTCATACAAATTGGAAAATAGCCATCTTGAGTATATCTTGAGTATGATTATCCATAGGATATAGATATAAGTGCTTGTCCAACTTGATAAGGTTCTTCCTTACAGCTGTATAAGAGTGGTATACACATTGTTCAATATTTTAATAACTCACTTATTTATTTATAATAATGATAATATATATCCTTATTATTTGATAGTTATTTGAGTATTATCCATCATAATCTTTCATAAGGACAGATTCAACAGCGAAAAATATTACCAATAACTAACCCCATTCCAACCTATATTTGATCTATGAGGCTATCTATAAGCCTACATTAAATTATTCATAAGTGCACATCCAAATGTAACCTTGGAGCCTCCAACATGATGGAGTTCTCCGGATCTGTATTACTTATAAAATATGTATTCACTTTCAACCTGCTATAATATAAACACTTTTTTTTAAAACACAGTAATATATTGAAAAGCAATGGCTCTAATACACATCACTTGTTGAACTCAAGGCTTCCAACCACTCTCCGGTCAAGCATGATATTTATATTTTCTTCCGAAACTCAGAATGCCTAAGAAGGTAAGTGATAAGGTACAAGTTAAAGGGAACACTATGTGCAAAGGGCTTGTACGATAGTGGGTAGCACTGACTTCCTCATCGAGAACCTCCCACACTTTAAGAGTCCATGCCTTGACCCACTCTGTCTTCCAATAATAATTGTAAGAGTTCACATATGGAAAACTCAGTCTATTTATTATCTATTTTATCTATACCCATACAATAGTATAAGTACTTGTAGTGATTATTCACGAGAAAATCAAGTTGTGACAAGAATATTTTCAGCCATGATGTCTTGTTACTTGTAATATAAAGATAAAAACTTCCCACCGGAAAGCTGCATTATCCACGATAATTGCAGTAAATAGGTGATTGTAAAATATAGGTACATAAAACATTCCCACGGAATGATGCATAGTCGTCACACGAAAATGCAGCAGGTAAATCACCAAATACATCCTTTTCAACGAAAAGGTACATAGATACTTGATCGCCATGCGATTTTCCCATTGCCATTAAGAATTCCATCCTACGGAGGAATTTAGTCGCCACGCGATACTACAGGTTAAGTTAAATAAGACTTTGTAGCCTTTCCAGCGGAATCGATAGGTACATTAGGTAAAATCATATTACTCTATGAGTATCAACAAATAACTTAACTGAGAAAATTTGCAAACTGCAACAAATGTGTTATAATTATTACTTACAGTCAGATTCACAATTTTCAGAAATTGATTCAGTAGGTACCTTTCTAAAACGTTTAAATACGTTTTACTTCCTTTAGATTCGTCCTTGCTACTTCCTGACTTACGTTTCGTCATGATTATAATCTAAATCACTATATAATCACTAAATTACCGATAAAAATTATCTAAACAAACATCGCGTGTTAACGCGCAAAAACCGAATGACATTTGGTAAAAGGATTGACAGGAGCTGTCTTTATTTTGTTTTTTTTTTTTTTTTCTCTAAAGGGTCGCGTAGTGCATAAAGCCGAGACTACAGAGTATATCGAATTGAGTACGAATATAATGCCTTTGTTTACTGGCAGTCATTATTCAATTAAATATCACGGGCGGCCATAAACCATTGTGCAGCGCAGGTACGGCGTATCATAACCGTTTTGTGTTTCACGAAAATGTATTGATAAATTCATGGTTCAATGTTCGTGATGTTTAGAATAATAAATGGATCAGAGGGGCTAGCCAAGTGGCATGAACGCTAATCGAATAGAAAAGAACAAACTTCACAATGTATGGAAATGTCAAACGTCGCTATGTAAATCAACAAGAAGTTGCTATGAAGATCACGCTTGAGATCACGTCACTTATGTCATTTCCATAGATGAAGCGTAGCGAATTTGTAGACGCCAGCCACTTGTCTAGCCCTTCAGTTCGGCATAATAGAAACCTTTCTAGATTATGGTACGTGACATTGACATGGACGTCTTACGTACTCCTACTACTCGTACGATGAGTAGGAGAGCTGGATGCCCAAACTCCCCTTGCGCTCCCTTAGTCCTACTCCCCTTCGGGTTGCCAACGTGCGAGCGATGCCTTTGATCTTGCAAGCATCTATAGGCTTGTTTACTACATTTACCGCATAAAAAAATGTTATAGCCAAATGGTCAAACGTACGCTTTGGAACGCAAGGTGAGCAAGTTCAAAACTTGAGATGGTTTTGATACACTCCCATCATATTAGACGACCAGTTGGCGCAGTGGTTGGAGCGTCGGCCGTTAGGCTTAGTGCATCGGGTGGTTGCAGGTTCAATTCCTCCAGAGGCAAAATTAACGGCCTTTTCGTAATTTTCCCTGGTCTGGGTTTCACTGGGATCGTACCCAGACCACTGTAGAGTACCCACAATACAAGCTATTTATTTATATTCAATCTATTTTCGTTCACGCCCCGCATTCTCGCAAAATATTGTATAAAATTGTGGACATTTTACTCGGAATATCTGGGACCATACAACCTGCAGTTAAACGGTCCCGCGGCACAAAGCATAACAAATTGTATAATTCATCGCCATAACTGCCCGTCCCTTCTCCAGCTGAAGAAATATTGCAATAATCTCTCACCGGTAGCTTTGGCGAACCTTTTGCTGTCATTACTTTTCCACCGCGACGAATTATGTTTTTTGAATTGCGGTGAACGTACGTGCAGTACCTAGTCACCAATTTTATTTACGTCTTTTTCTTTCGTTAATGATAACGAAAGAAAAAGAAGGTAGGTAGGTTCATAGGTCTTCATGAGAAGACCTTAAATTTCTCGAAGTTATCTAGAAAAAATATAATAAATTATTTATGATTTACTTAGCTGATGCTCGGCATGCGTTGCAATGCAACTATTTTTTTCTTCTGTATTCATTTCACCATTTTTCACATTGGTACATAGATAATGGTCTAAGATACACTGAAAAGCGACCTTCACCGATCGACTTACCGGATCAACCCTGGATTTTATCAAATAAAATGTGTCTGAACATATACCAATAGGGTTGCCATAAAGAATATGGTCAAGGATGAAAAAAAAAGGAAAAGCTAAAAGCATGCACGGCTTCGTCGCGCGCAGCTGTTGTACTGCATCCTCCTCTATCGCATGAAATAGTACTCGGATGCGCAATGCTTCTCTGTCAATCAATTTTTCAATTTCAAATTTTTTATTTCAATGTCCGGCTACCGTTATTCTTGACTAGATTTTCGCAAGCAACACTACACACTGTATTCACAATAAAATTGCCTTCATTTTGATATAATTTTCATTTGGCAAGCAAGTCGGTGAAAATTAAAAACAAAAATGGTTTTTATAATTTTAATTAATCATAGCCATGACTATATTTTTTACGGCAACCCTATTGGTATATGTTCAGAAACATATTTTATTTGATAAAACCTAGGGTTGCTCCGGTAAGTCGATGGGTGAAGGTCCCCCTTAAGCGTATCTCGTACATGTTAAGTAGTTAATTTGAAATTGTAGTTGAACCCAAATCAAAAGCAGTTGGAAAAAATATGACCCTCCTCCCGGGCAGGCCTCAGTCACTCTGTGGTTTCGGTCGAACTAGCTCCGATCGGTTCGCGTACAAAGTCTGTACGCAATTCAATATGGCCGCCGCGCTCCTGGCGTGAACACGCGCTATAACGTTTCGCGCGGTTTTGGTTGGTCGCTCGCGTTGGAATTATTATTTTAAAATTAAAAATGACGAGCAAGACGAACTGTGGCGTATATGGCTGTCTAAATAGTTATAGAAACTGCAAATTGACTTTTTTTTTCTTTGCCAGCTGATTGTGAAAGGTAATTGAAGCTAATTGAAGTTTTATTTTGTTATTTAGATATAAAAAGAAGCTCATAGTTCGGTGCAGTAGACGTTATTTACAAGAGGTAGGATCGAATAGTGGAATTGAGGCGAAAATATGTAATTTGGAACAGAATGAAATGACAGTTTTTTCCGGTTATACCACGTTATATCTACTAGCATCGATTACGGAATACCTACCTACCTTAATTCCTTTCATAGTTGACGAGATCCATCGTGTTTCAGTTTTTCTACTTACCTATATTCGTATTAGACACTTACCTAAGTCGATATAAGTAGATACTAGTTGCCGTAGCGTTTTATGAGCACCACCCACCGGCGGAAAAAGCGAGTGAGAGAACTATAAATTCAAGGTTAACGGTCATAACTCAATGAGCGACTTGCACTTGCTGTTGCTTGATATTCTACTATGCATCCATGCTATGCTATTGCGTATTGTTCCCATGGTATTGCGTGCTGTTATATGCGCTAATTAATTTACTAAAACATATTAATTTCACCACTCGATGTCCATGCTTCCCTTCAGACTACATTTTTAAATTATTTGTTAGATTTCGCATTTATGCTGCCATTAAATTTAATAACCGCTATTTTAAAGACAAAAAATATCGAAGGCATTACATTAAAGTGCAACAACTGTAATTTTTTAAAATGTATAGTTTTAATTAACATTTAAATACAAAAATGTTGGTACTATTTTATTTTTATTAATTGTGACAACCCTACCGATTGAAAGTTAAGTAGCGTGCAGCAGCGTGCGGCAGCGGGACGGCGAATTACATACGCTAACGCGTTGCGTCAAGGCACAATTTAGATTGCGCGCGGTCGGGAGCGGCAAGTTTAGGTAATAATAATAATTTAAAATGTCGGCTTTCTTCAAGATCAAAGGAGTGCAACTTCTGTACTCCTTATCTATTCTGTGTCCCGGGGCAGTCGCGTGATAAAGTAGGTTGCAAAGCTTGTTAGGAATCAACTTGGCTAAGGTGCTGCCGTTCCAACAAATATTTATCCGGCTCTTTTTTTATAGGACTGGCAAAAAAGCGAACGGCCCGCCTGATGTTAAGCAGTTACCGTAGCTTATAGATGCTTGCAATACCAAAGGCATTGCTCGCACATTGCCGACCTGAAGGGGAGTGGGCTTGAGGGAGGGGGGGTTGTCTTTCGAAACGCAGCTTTCACAGAAGATCGGCGTAAAGCAGTAATAGCTGCTAGAGAGAGTATGGTAGAGTATGGTACTACACCGGTTGAGCCAGCCCGTTTATGAGCTGCAGTCAATTGGCTACAGCTTGGCTCTACCGCCCATTGTACGAAACGCAGGTAAAAATTACAGATGAACCAGACCTATGAACTGTAGTCTATTTACAGGTTGGCTCAACCAGCATAAGGGTAATTTAAAAAACGGGGTATTCAAAACAACATGCAGTGTTGTACATAATTATATTGGACGACAAACGTTGGCCATTAGACGTGCCACCATCGCGGCAACATGTCGCTACCTGTCCAGCGTGATATATAGCGGCACCCGCCTAATTGCTTGTCTTTTTGCACAGAACATCGCACATTTTGCCATCATTAGGAACCCCAAGCGGAATAATTATGAAACTTTTTGTTGGAGTGATATGACAAACATGTTTCTACCTTAGGGCTATATTCACTGAAGCTGTGTGTGGAAGTGGAGCAAACAGTGCTTAATAAACTGGTTTTTCAACATCAGCCCTAGAGGTGAGTCCAATTTACTAGAACAGGTGTGAAGACTAGGTATTTTACGAGACTAGGTGGCACCTATTCCAATTTTGACAGTACTTCGTCCACCTAGTATCAGCGCTCAATACGTCCGCTGACGCACCAAGTACCAAGTACCGTACCGTACTGCGAGAGTGTGACGTATTATGGAATAAGTTTAATCTAAACACGTTTGTTTACATAATTACTATGGAGAATTACATATTGTAAGCAGTAGCTACATCTGAAGTGAGCAAAAGGCAGTTTTTGTCCCCATTTGATCTCATGTATCGAGTCCTATTATGGATCTAGCGACTAAGTACGCGAACCATAGCCCATAAGTACCTACTTGAGACTAGGTGGAATAGGTGGAATGGGTGTTTGGATCACGTATTTTTAAATACTAGGAATAGGTGCACCTAGTCCCAAATTTACCTAGTACAACCCATCTCTAATCAGCCCCTCTAGACAAGTGGCTTCGTTTCGAAGCGTTTCTACAAATCGCTACGCTTAAATGTATAGAAATGACATTACAAGTCGATAAGTAGATCACGTGATTTATGTCATTTCCATAGATGAAGCATAGCGGTTTAAAGAAACGCTGGTAGATGACAGCCACTTGTCTAGAAGTACAGAAACTGACATTCTCTTTTTAAAATCAAGGTTGGCGAGTGGCGCCCTCGAAAAATCAGTTTTGACGTCTGAGCACGTAGATATAAAGTCATAAAATGACTCGGGCGCGCCGCTCAGCTCATGAAATTGGCTGACACACTGTAGTGCCTATAATGTAGATTATTTATACCATTACAGGCACAAGCACTAACTAGAGAAACTTTGGCCATAGTGTACCTTGTCTTATAAAATACCTCAGTAGTAGGTATATAACTAGTAGTGTTTCTAAAATAACTTCAAGAGTTAGTATTCTGTCCGATTCAGAAGAACATTCTAGCAAAATGACGGAGCTTAGAATGTTCAAATTTTAAAATGCCTTAGTGGAAAAAGCGAAACTACCTTTTAGATTTAGTGCGTAAGTAATATGCCCAGGGACACCTTTTGCAGGTACCCAGTACCTAAGACTATGATAATATTGTGAAGAAGAAAACGTGTTAATTTTATCCATAAATGTTGCGTATACTACACAAGCACCCCATACTCAGAGGTCGCGTTGGTATGGAATTGAATCGGACCACACACGGTCGTTAGCGAAACAGTTTAATGACTCAAATGGTGCTGTCGTAATGACCTTTAGCACCGGATTGGACCTCTGAATTACAAGTGCTCATCATTTTATAATCACAAACCCACCGAGTATAAGTACCGAGTTTTTCCAAAGTCCGAAAATAATAATTAAACTGCATACCTACACGGCAGCTATATGTACCTAGATGCTTAAAGTTTCTGAGTTATGGGCCTTTGAATATTTGTGACAACTTTCGTGTTGATCAAATTATGTAGAAACCGGTGTAAACAGCATTTATTTTAGGAGTAACACCCAACAATATTAAAAAAGTAATTACATAGTTTTTGAGATTACAATTTTTCTAATAGTACGAGATACGCTGAAGGACGACCTTCACCCATCGACTTACCGGAGCAACCCTATATTTTATCAAAAAAAAAAATGTTTCTGAACATATACAAATAGGGTTGCCGTAAAAAATATGGTCATGGCTATGATTAATTAAAATTATAAAAACCATTTTTTTTAAAGAATTTTCTCCGACTTCCTTGCCAAATTAAAATGATATCATAATGAAGGGAATTTTATTGCGAATACAGTGTATAGTGTTGCTTGCGAAAATCTAGTCAAGAATAACGGTAGCCGGGCTTTGAAATTAAAAATAAGAAATTGAAAAATTGATTGACAGAGCCGCATTGCGCATCCGAGTTCTATTTCATGCGATAGAGGAGGATGCAGTACAACAGCTGCGCGCGACGTAGCCGTGCCTGTTTTTAGCTTTTTGCTTTTTTTTATCCTTGACCATATTCTTTATGGCAACCCTATTGGTATATGTTCAGACACATATTTTATTTGATAAAATCCAGGGTTGATCCGGTAAGTCGATCGGTGAAGGTCGCTCTTCAGTGTATCTTAGACCATAAATTGGAAGGCAAAAAAATATTTGAAAAAAGTGTTCGAATTTCAATATTTTTTAAACCATTTACTTCTATTCTATTACTCACCCAAACCCTCAAGTAGGTATTATTTCGTACTTTTGAAACATCCTGTACAAGCGATGTTACAGCAGTGATCAAAGAGGCTTATGAAATAAATGCGATATGAAAGGTTTTCTCCTTCACATATCTCCCAAAATCGTAGTTACGATAACTAGCAGTTTGGATTCCAGGATCAGGATATCACAACTGATTCTAATAACATTGAGTAAAATACTGTTCTTAAAGTGATAAGTACCTGCAGTCTCAGTCTCAAGTACAGTGGTGGTTAACCTTGTCGCCGTGTATACAGGAATTGACTATTACCTAATCCCGAGGGATAGGTAGGTTTCCTCACGATGTTTTCCCTCACCGTAAGCGAACTGTAAATTATGCACATAGATGAAAATTCATCCATTGGTGCATGCCCCACCGGGGATCGAACCTGGGACCTTCTGATTGCTAATCCAACGTGTTCGCCCCTAGGCTACAGTCGCTTCGTCGTATTCGTATAGGTAAGTAAAATCACTACACTTGGTAGTGACATAACGTGAAAGCATCTAATGATTGTAGATGTTGGTTACGCCAAATAATCAATTTTATAATCGATTACCTATCCTAATTCCCATCCTTAATCACCTCGCTCTTGATTGGCTGTCTCGATGGCGCGCGACGTCAGCGCCGCTTGCCGCGCGCGGGACGCCCAAGAAGAAGACGAAGAAAGCATCCACCAGTCGCAATTACGTCAACCGCGGATCACCAGCGAGCTCCCGCTGGCCCTTAATTAACCGCTAATTAAATGCACATTGCGTGCTAAATACCGCGATATAAACCGCAAAACATAACTCTTTAATTCCCCGCGCAACAATAAATCCATAATTAAAATAAAATACCTAATGTGCCACGCTGGCACGGGCATTGAGCCCTAGTAAAACTGAATGTTCGCGTGTGAGTGCGGAGCAGAGGATCCTCTAGTGCTATTCTCCACCATCGAAGGATTGAGAAGAAACGGTGCTAATCGGACAGGCTGCTGAGTACGAGGAGACGCAGGCCAGGAGCAGGTGAGTTCCTCTCTTTGTGTTCCGTTTCCCGATTCACAGCCCTTCCTAAAATTTTCTTACACCCGTTTCCTTGTGTCTCCGTGCTCGCGCGACCATTTTTGGTCCTTCGAGCCGGATAAAACCGCTATTTTCCATATTTATCCCCGCTATCCCCGCATATTTTATGACCATTGTGGTCTTCTTTCGCTATACCAACCGCCAACCGCCCTTAAAGCAATCCTATATAGGAAAGTAGCTACCTATCTAGGTAATTTTCGCAATTTAGTCACCTATTTTGGCCTATTTTCGGTCGTAACATTGAGTTACGCCTTCATAAATTGTAATAAAGACATCCATATATCCATTCCCGCGTAAAATTCACCTAAAAGTTGTATAAGTACCTATTTTTTCGCGCCTTTTCGTGCGCTTCGCGTCGCGTCGCGTTGGCTAGCCGTTGCGCGCGCCGTCACCGGTGCCCTAGGCGCCTGCGCGCTCCCAACATAGGTACTTCCACGCGCGTCGCGTCTCTTCGTTCGCGCGCTTTATTTCGCGCGTAATATTGTATAATATTATCACGCCCGCATTCCTCAGTGGGATAAGCAGTTGCAGTTTTGCATACGTTATTATATTATAATCTTATTTTTTCCGCTAATTGGCTACTTCGCCTACTTAATTATTTTTCGTTAGTATTACGAATCTAAAATGCCGCCAAAAAAGCAAACTGGAACTGCTCCCGCTAGTGAATGTTCCGATTATGAGGACACTCACGATCCTGACTTGCTCATGTTAACCGCTAAACGCGAAGCTCTTTTTGAAATCGTTCAAAAAATATATGATCTTTCTAAAGACGCTCAGACGAAGGATAGTGCGAAGGAAAGTTTCCTCGACGAGTGTTCCAACGTCGAAACATTACGCGATGAGTATAGGCAGACAATTGATGAATATAATTCCCGCTTACTAAAAATTAATCCTACCGCGAAACCTGAATATCAATGTCTCATTTCGTTCGAGGCTTTGTATAGCAGGATAAAAAGAATTAAATTACAATGTTCACCGCCGCAACCCACGACTTCGCAATATGTCGCCGTCCCGCATAAGGGCAAGTCTACACTGCCGTCAATTGAGTTGATACCTTTCTCAGGTGACATTCGCTCGTGGCCGTTGTTTTACGCTAGTTTTAAATCGACCGTTCATGATAATCCAGTACTCACCGATGGCGAACGTCTGTACTACCTGTTAGGCAAGCTGACAGGCAAAGCTTTGTCGGTGTGCGCAGGCATAACGCCCTGTGCTGAAAATTATAATTTGTTGTTGCAGACGCTTATCGACAAATACGAAGATAAGCGTATGCTCGCATCCGCGTATTTAAATCAGATGTTCGATTTTAAACCTATGCAATCCGCTTCAGTTACAAACTACGATTCGTTTCACGATACATTTGTAAGTGCAGTGCGCGCTTTACAACATCTTAAAATAGACGATCTAACTAATTTAATTCTTCTCCATGTCGCGCTTAAGAAATTAGACTCAGATGCTGTCCGCGTATTCGAGTTGAGCAAAAGTAGTACCACGATTCCCGCCTTCGACGACTTGGTTGAATTTATTAAAAAACGCTCCAAGGTACTTGAGCGTATGAATCCCAGTGCTGCATTGCCCAGTGCGGGTTCTGCGCCCATTAATCGCCCAAATAATACTCGTCGTACTACTAATAACGCAACCGCTGCTCAACCTCAAGCACAGGCGCCGGAATATCATACTTATTATGTCGGTGCGTCGACTGAATCCGAGTCTAAATGTCTTTGTTCTAATATAACGCATCAGCACTTATTCAAGTGTCCTGATTTTGAAAATATGACCCCGCAAGAACGCTTTAAATGCGTGAAGGATAAGAATGCGTGTGTAAACTGTCTTAGTTTGAGTCATAAAGTGTCACTGTGTAGGTCCAACCTTAACTGCCGCAAATGCAAACTCAAACACCACACATTCTTACACTTCGAGCGCGCAGTTGCAACCACTGAGCCATCGCTGCAACCCGCCGCCGCCGTCGCTGCGACCCCGCGCGCGGACGACGCTGCGAGTGAGCGCCCCGCGCCCTCGCACCCGCCCCGCGCTGGTCCGCCGCCGCGGTCGGACGTTACTCTGTGCGCTACCGCTACATATACACCTATACAGTCACCGCATAATAAGTTTCCGCGCTCTAATAATATGACAACAGTTTTATTGTCAACCGCTCAAGTCGTCGCGTTCGATAGTACTGGCCGACGACGTACTATTCGTGTCTTATTAGACTCCGCGTCACAAAGCCACTTCATTACGAAGAGATGCTGCGATCGATTGGGTCTTCAGCTTCTTAACACCGGACGTACTCTTGTTAAGGGATTCGGTGGAGAGCAGAAAATAATTAATACCTATTCCATCGATTTTAAATTTTATTCGCGTTTTGACGACAACATTACTTTTAATATTTCGCCGCTAGTTGTCGATCAAATTACCGATCTATTGCCCACCGCGATGGTAGACACGTCTGTCTTAACAACTTTATCGGGCTTACCGCTAGCAGACGAGATGTTTGGAGTGCCAAATGAAATAGACGTTTTGATAGGTGCTTCCCTCTTCCCGCATTTATTATTGCCAGACGTGGATCACAATCCGCGTGACCCGTCGGCACCCGTCACTTTACGCACAGTGTTGGGGTACGTAGTTATGGGTTCAGTACCCGCGATGCCCACACTTCAGATGCATGTGGCCTTGACGTGCTGTGTAGTCCAAGAGCCTACCGCCCTTGACGCTTTTGAAGTCAAGCGATTCTGTGAGCTCGAAGAGCTTCCCTCCGCTACGCCCGTTCAGCATCCCACCGACGTTGAATGTGATACCTTTTATAAATCAACTACCCGCGATCCCTTTAGTGGTAGATACATTGTTGCCCTACCGTTGAAGGATGATGTTTATTCTCTCGGAGATACCGCCCGCAGACGATTCATGTGTCTCGAAAGAAAGCTAGAAGCGTCACCCACTTTAAGATTAGCATACGATGACGTCCCTAAAGAATACCTATCAAAATGTTATATTTCACCCGCACCTTCGTACGATATCTGTGACTCCGCTCCAATTTATATTATACCGCATCGCGGTGTCGTGCGCAAGGACTGGACGTCAACCCGCTTGCGTGTTGTCTTGGATGCTAGCAGTACGACTAGCACCGGGCAGTCATTAAACGTCGTTATAAATTCCGCGCTGGACTATGCTCATAAGCATCCAGTTATTTTACCGCGCAATGACCATGTAATAAACATGATTATTAAATATTATTATCCCGCTAAATATTTACCCGCTGGGCTAGAACCGCTCTCGTCATTGTTACGACAGACGTTCTGGATCCTGTCCGCACGCCGCATAGTGAGACAAAGAGTCCCCATACGCAATATTTGTTTCCGCAATAGACCGCATTATACTTACCCGCTGATGGCAGACTTACTTGATAGTCGCGCTCGCCAAGTCGTCAATTTTCTTCACTTTAGAGTGTTAGTTAAACCGCATCCGTTCCGGGTTATCGGATCGCAGCTTCTCTCGTATGAAGAACTTTGTACTGTTCTCACGCAGATCGAATGTCTGCTTAACTCGCGTCCGCTGACAGTACTGAGTTCTAATCCCGCGGAGCCCTCGGCTCTAACTCCGAGTCACTTTTTACATACCGCGCCTTTATTATCTCTACCCGCGCCTGATGTCAATTCTGACCCTGTCAGCTTGCTTCATAGGCACGCGCTACTGGATAAATTAGTCCAGTCGTTTTGGGATCGTTGGAGGGTGGAATATCTACACGGTTTGCAGGTTAGGCAGAAATGGAATACTCCTTCCGCACCTATCACACCGGGGACGGTTGTAATCGTAATGAACGATAGTGCACCGCCTCTAGCCTGGCCTCTAGCGATTGTAGAGACTGTTCATCCTTCAAAGGACGACATAGTTCGCGTAGCGACTGTAAAAACCGCAAAGGGGACTTACCTTCGCCCTGTCGTTCATCTGTGTCCTCTCCCAAGACAGTAAATTCACTTCCGCATCGCAATTTAGTTATACTTTTCTCTTAATTTAGTTCGTATTGTAAAATAATTTGCATCTACTTATAGTTTACCGCTACGCTATCGCTAAGTCTACACTTTCGCGCTGTTAGCGCTCTCTTTAGTTAAACTCTTATTATGGATGTCTTTTTAAAGGTGACCCTTTAAGGGCGGGGGGAAATGGTTACGCCAAATAATCAATTTTATAATCGATTACCTATCCTAATTCCCATCCTTAATCACCTCGCTCTTGATTGGCTGTCTCGATGGCGCGCGACGTCAGCGCCGCTTGCCGCGCGCGGGACGCCCAAGAAGAAGACGAAGAAAGCATCCACCAGTCGCAATTACGTCAACCGCGGATCACCAGCGAGCTCCCGCTGGCCCTTAATTAACCGCTAATTAAATGCACATTGCGTGCTAAATACCGCGATATAAACCGCAAAACATAACTCTTTAATTCCCCGCGCAACAATAAATCCATAATTAAAATAAAATACCTAATGTGCCACGCTGGCACGGGCATTGAGCCCTAGTAAAACTGAATGTTCGCGTGTGAGTGCGGAGCAGAGGATCCTCTAGTGCTATTCTCCACCATCGAAGGATTGAGAAGAAACGGTGCTAATCGGACAGGCTGCTGAGTACGAGGAGACGCAGGCCAGGAGCAGGTGAGTTCCTCTCTTTGTGTTCCGTTTCCCGATTCACAGCCCTTCCTAAAATTTTCTTACACCCGTTTCCTTGTGTCTCCGTGCTCGCGCGACCAGATGTATAATGGTTGAAGTCGGCCAAGATGCTTTATCCACAGCCAACGTGATGCAAACTGAGAAGCTATTTGTAAAATTTCAAAAATAAACTTAAGGGTCTGATGATAAAATTAATCGGCACCCATGTTTATGGGAGTGGAAAATCGGCCGAAAACTTTCTGATATTACGCCCGATAAGTTTGAGTTTGATAAATAAGTTGCAGTGACTTTGTGATTGATAAGGGCGAAATTATTTTTACGTATCTTATATTATTACGTATTTTGAAGTATCTAAGGGCCTCCGCAGACTAGCTACTATTAGCATCGGCGACCGGCGATTTTGTGACGTATCGATGCTGCGTCGCGTTTCTTCGAGCGCGAACGAGCGAAACGCAGCATTAAAATTGCCGATCGCCGATGCTAAAAGTAGCAAGTCTGCGGAGGCCCTAAATGATCTCTTTTCTACGTTTCAAGCATTTTCGTGAATGTTTTTACGATGATTCATTTTACACTAGCTAGGTCACTAAAAAAAAGTCAAAATAAAGAGTTTATTAAATGAAGATAATAAACATATACTACTTAAACTACGTTTAAAATATTCTCGGTGTTCTTACAAAAAACTTTAACACGTGATGACCCTGTATCTAAAAAATGTAAAAGGTTTCTTATACATATTTTCGAGATCACGAGACATCTTCGAATTTCGAGACATCTTAGATTTTTTTGGAGGATTAGTCTGTGTCTAAGACTAAGAAATCTTAAAAATACTTGAGATAATTTAACTGTAGCCATTGAACACGATAAACAAAGGTATACCCTAGCTGGTAATCCCAGTCTAGCCCAAACATACCCAGACATTGATATCAGAATTGATGCTAAGACATCTGTTGCCATTCTAAGCCAATAATCCAGCTTCACCTAAATTGCGTCACATTTCGATTCACCAAAACTATTATCGGTGGCCCCTTACAAAGTCCAACCCAGATTAGTGGGCTTGTGGTCAAACTCAACATGTAAACATTTCGAAACTCGTTAAACTCAACATAATAATTTTACAGAACTGTGGTGAAATAAGTAATCTAGGATTATAATAGTACATTACTGCCGCGGTCTCTAATGAGTGTGTTGTTGACCGCGTTGTTGATGGCCGAAAGCGCGGCGCAGCGCAGCTCCAGGCCTTCACAGCGCGGTCAGCATTGCAACCCTTGATGGACAAGCTAAAATAAAGGCCGAGACCAAAGGTCGAGGCCTTTATAGCGCGGCCAGCAAGGGTAGCTATGATGACCAAGCTTGAAGGCCGTAAGCGTCGCGAAGCTTAGCTTGAGGCCATTATAGCGTGGTCAGCAATACACTCATTAGAGACCAAGGCTTGTATAGTGCTTTACTCAAAAATGCGACTATTATAGTTTAAACAAAACTAGCTAAGTGGGTATAAAAATTAATACAATTATATTTTACGAACTATATCTATAGTTGTGTATTTTCTCTGTTTACGTTTCCATGGCAACGCCACGACCAACTCGTTTTTAACCTTCAATCAGTTTTTTTACGAACCATAAACATACCTGTTTGTTACGTTTTCATGGCAACGGTCAAATAACAAATATAATGACGATAATACGGGGTAATAATACATTGTATGTCTAGTAGCTCTTGCAGTATGACAAATCCGATTTTGCTTGAAGAAGGTTTGTGAAATAATAACAACATTATAAACTTTTTTGAGTAAAGCATTTTTAGTGTCGTGAAATGGATTTCCATCATCAAGCATCAACATAGCAGTACCAATAGAGATGTACTTGCATGCATTAGAAAGAAAACTTTGAGTTCTATGAAAAAGTCGTTTGTAAAAAAAATATGCTGCGTATTGGTATGCTTATTGGTGCATCTACAAGATCCGAGTGGTGCACCGAAGTAATGAGTTTTGTCGTCTGAAATATTTGATTACTTGCGCGCGGGTGCTAGGGGCTTGTGGACGTGGCATAATTATTTTTCTTGGGTTGATCATATTGCTATGAAGAGCGTCTATAGTTATGTTAGGGTATCTAGCTTTTATAAACTTTGTTTATCTATACTGAAATCTCTAAATTTATCCCAAACCAACGTTGTTTTTGTGATATTAACCAATGGGACCCATTTGACGAGATAATGCTTGCCAGGGTGAACATTTCAGCGTGCTTTCATAATTTCGGGATAAAAGCTTTTGGGTTAGTAACATTTTCAGGTGAAAGTATATTATTTTTAGACGTGTTAGCAGGTACTTTATGATCACAAACTGTGATTATAAGTTTTTCATTGCAAAATGCCCTTGCAAGTAAAGATCACATCTCCGATTCCAAAAAAACTTGTGACCCGATATTTTGGATTGAATTTCTCTTATTCTAAAAATTTGTAGATGATCAATATGGATTGATCCTTTATTAATTATATGACTTCAGATTTCTTACTGCGGGTGTAAATGTAATCAACATTCTAAACACGGGCTTACAATAATCTCTGTCCACGTACATATTACGGCGCAACATAATACATTATTCTGTAAGTACCATACACAGGGGAATACTAAAGTTGAGTGCGACAGGACCGTCGGTAGTAGCCCGTGCGATGAATAATTTAGATGACCCGAGCAATGTACGCGAAATATTGTAAGGCGCGTATCTCATGAACGATGGCGCCCTCTTTTAGTTCAACTACGCAATATCATAGAGACGCAAGCGAGCAGAGCAAGCGGACGCTTTGCTCGCCCCAAATGTGCCAGAAGCTGCAAGTGCGAGCGAACGGTAGGTTTTTGGTAGGGTAGTTGTGGATTGCTAGCTTGCAATAGTTTGTTATAATACAAGGTACCTACATTTATTTGATTATGGTCAATATCAGTGTACATTTTAAGCGAAATTTGCTCTTTTATACTTTGATTTCTATATGAGCTTAAAGACATAAAGTATCCCTTTTCTAATCTTATCGGTTTTTTGTGTACGTAGCCTTAGCTTGGCCTTGCTTTATCCTTGGCATGGCCGTGGATTTTACTATGTGACATTTGGCCATTTTTTTCTAAAACTTTATCATCAGAATAGTCCTGCTTATATTCACGATTCATTGGAACAAAGTGTGGAGTTGAATCCAATGACTAGTGAAGACAAAGGACAGCGCTCAAAGGAGCTAGGTTCCAGGAAATTAAACTTCACATACGAATGGTTTTGAATGTTAACGGTACTAGAATTTATTATGACTACACGAGCGGACTGTGATAGCGAAATGTATTCAAAACTCACTTTGGACATTAGAAAATATTGAGTTACAAAAATATAATACTCACAGCACTTGTTCTAAGTAACTTGTACAAAATATAATGAAGATTATGCCAATCTTCTGTGTTTTACCACATTGAGTAATATTTTATTACCTACTATTTACAAAAAAATCACTAATGACTAAAATGTTTTCATAGAACTAAACACATTAAGAGCCATAACATACCGGGACGCCAGGCGACGTCGCCAGTCGGTCGCCAAGTGTGTTACGGCCACGTATCCAAACAATTTGTATTGACTGGCGACGCCAGGTGTGTTGCCTCCCATATATTTCAATACTGGCTACGGTGACTGGCGACGTCGCCATGGGTACCCGGTGTGTTACGAGTATGGTCCTTATAGTCTGACCGCTACCGCTGTGCCGCGCCTTAGGTACGCGAACGGTGAGATGGGGTGGGCGAATCCACTCCCCAACTCCCCGCGCATACCTAAGGCGCGGCACAGCGGTAGCGGTCAGACTATAATCGAATCTAGTCTGTTTAATTATGAAAAATATTCATTCTAGTGCTATCTAAATTTTCCCTTGACCACCTAGTAACAGTGTGATGAATCCCATTTTACTTGAAATAACTACATCAAAGGGATATAACTCGCGGTTGTAACGTGTAGCATTAGCGGGATTGGTTTAATTTCAAAATGTTGCAGGCGTCTCATTGCACTCGTTCCAAAATGCATAACTCATGTAATACGTTTCAGTATAATGTGAAGTTTTATTATTTAACTGGCTATGCCCGTGACTTTGTTTCCGTTATATTTCGCCTGAATACTCATGTTATGATATTACGTATATGCATTCCGACGTCAAAACTGAGTGCTGGGGCGCGGCATGCGCCTGGTGCAGACGCGTCTGTAAGGGCCACCGCAGACTTGCTACTTTTAGCATCGGCGATCGGCGATTTTGATGCTGCGTCTCGCTCGTTCGCGCTCGAAGAAACGCGACGCATCGTCGATACAGTCGCAAAATCGCCGGTCGCCGATGCTTAAAGTAGCAAATCTGCGGTGGCCCTAATAAACACGACATACATGAACATTATGCTCCAAAAACAGCACATTAAACTATACCTACATATCAATGAATACAAGCCATAGGTATACGCGAGACCTGATGTTAGAAAGAGATGAATATACATTGTAGCGTTATTAGCTACATAATTATTGCCGCGCGCGCGTGCACCCGTGCAGCCGCGACCCTAGGTGATGCGTGACTAAGTGGATGTCAGGCAGTTACCTTGCATTTATGTCGCCAAAATATGCGCGATTAATACATCTTTGGTTTGCGTTAACAAAGGGCCTCCGCAGACTAGCTACTTTTAGCATCGGTGATCGGCGATTTTGATGCTGCGTCTCGCTCCTTCGTGCTCGAAGAAACGCGACGCAGCATCGATACGTCACAAAATCGCCGGTCGCCGATGCTAATAGTAGCTAGTCTGCGGAGGCCCAAAATGATGAAATTATAAAAATGTATACTATCTACATTCGCTCGATTCGTGGCTCCAAATAGTATCAATCAATCTGTTGATATTGTATCACAATATTCTTGTACCCGTGCCCGTTGCCTTTTATTATTTTGTCGTCATCCACTAACGCGTATATTATTTATGACGCCAGATTTCGCGGTAGCTTCCCTATGAAAGTTTTTTGGTGAGCTTATATCCTTTTTCCGGGAGTTTACGCATTAGTTTTGGGGGACGGTGTTAACGTTATTCTTTTTTGATAGTTCAGAAAATTGCTGCACTATTTAAGCTTGCTTTATGACTTGCGGGCTTAAAGTCCAGGGTTCCAACCCCGGTTCGCACCTCTGAATTTTTCGAAATCTATGTGCGAATAATAATAATTTTAATATTATGAATAGTGATCGTGAGTAAGCCTGCAAGTCTTAGAAAATCTAACAAAAGACATGTGAAGTCCACCAACCCGCACTTAGCCAGCAGCGGCAGCGTGGCGGATTATGGCTTATATCCCCCTCGCATTGAGGGGAGGCCCGTGCCCAGGAGTGGGCCGTTAAAAACGACTAATATTATTAATATGTAATTATAAAAAATACTTGAGAAATATGGCGCAGATATAGTGCATAAGTTAATAAAACTGATAAACTGCGCTTCATTTGTTTTACGATAAACATAATTTATGATGCAGTAACACTCAGTAATTTATGGACGCACGTTAAACTCTATATGGCGAAATTTTATAATGATTAAAAGTTTGAGATTCAGGTGTTTCGATGGCATTTTATATCAATATTTGTCCGGTTTTAATAGTGTTATTAGTTTTCTTGCTATTTGGACGTTCAATGACATAGTCGCTAAACATTTTCAGTTTTTCAAATCGCTTGCGCACTTCTGTTTTGCATCAAATCCATTATCTTTCTTCATCATCTAAACACAATTTAGGGTCTCCGCAGACTAGCTACTTTTAGCATCGGCTTTCAGCGATTTTGATGCTGCGTCTCGCTCGTTCGCGCTCGAAGAATCGCGACGCATCATCGATACGTCTCAAAATCGCCGATCGCCGATGCTAAAAGTAGCTAGTCTGCGGAGGCCCTTAGACATGTCGCTAATATTTGGTTTTGACAATGTTCACCAACGTTTTTAAAATAAGGAGCATTATCGATATAAAAAATTGAGAATGTTCAACAATATTTGTCGCTGGCGGTACATACAGGTTTCTACGATTTGGTCCTATGGTTACTTTATAAGTAATCTTAATCAGGTGTATTCTACCCACAGAGTAAAGACTAAAGAAAGAGGTGCCCTTATTAGATATATGTATGAAAAAAACGTGGTCATTGTTTTTAATTTTCATTGTTCTATCTACCGGTAAATAGTTGAACTACTCGCTTCGTTTTATGTCGATGTTAGTACTAGGCCGACCACTCGGCCGAGTTGCTTAGGGCCAGTCCCCTTAGTAATTGGTCCATGATTCTACCTATATATTTTTGTTTGTAAGTTACGGTAAATTCCACTAGTAAATACAAGTAAGGGCCCCTCGCAGGGCCTACGGAACCCGAAAAACTAGTAATTGCATCTTTTATACATTTGAAAAAAAATCGGTGAATAAGTCAGTTTCTTTGTTGAAGTATATCTGTTTCCCGTTATAAGCACACAGTAATCCACTTTACAAAATGTATTATCTCAACTTTATAATCTATTCAAAGCAACAAAGAACAAGAATACTCAATTTCGCGATATTAAGAACAAAAGCTGCGAAGTGGGTGTGTGAGTAGATGTCCCGTATCCCGCCCGCATACCAAACTTTTTCACACGTATCGCGCACAAGGGATTGAATTCTCGGCAAAGTTAATAATGAAGAGCGAAGTCGGACGTGCGGTGTAGTATATTGATACTGATCTACTTAAACAACGTGTGCTTGAAAAACCTGAAACTCTACTATTTACAAATAGGGTCAAAAATTTAAAAAAATAAAATTAGTATAGTGTGTTAGTACTTCTATAACTTTTTGTCAAAATCTCATGTGAGGCGCCCACAGCCAGCTGCAATCACTGTTCGGTGAACGATCGGAGGTTAAGCAACGCTTGGCAAGGTCAGGCAGAGATGGGTGACCATTTAGTGGCATTTGAACTGATCGTCTCCGTGCTTCGGAGGGCACGTAAAAAGTCGGTCCTGGTTGTTGTTATCTAGACATCAGTCGTTAAGCCATGTTAGAGGCCTTCGGGCGGCTTGAACAACTCTGTCACTAGGTTGGCCACTAACCATGCGATAAGAAGGAGAAGAAGATTACTTTTTAACTCTGTGATTTTAATCGCATAGCAAGCGTAATTAGGAAGATCATAGCTACCATAGTGTTATTAATTAAATAGGTGTGTCCAGGTGCTTCGCGAAAGCACTCATGTTATGACCTTATGTCTATGCGTTCCTATGTCAAAACTGAGTGGTCGGGCGCAGCATGCGGCGTGTAGACGCACCCATTAATTCTTTGAGGAAAAAAAAAAGTGCAAGTATCCTTGCTGCACTTTTAGGTTTTATTTAGTGAAAATATGGTGTTACTATTAATATCGGGTGTTTGCTTTCCGATTACCGATTACCGATATACCGATTGACGTAAAATATTTTAGGCCATTCAGCTCACTGCATCGAGTTGGGTTCGATTTCCAGCAGAGGCAAACATCGCAAACGGCCTTTTCGTAATTTTCCCTGGTCTGGGTTTCACTGGGATTGCCCCGAGTCCATTGTACGGTAGCCACAGTAAAAAAAGTTGCTTAGTTTGGGACCATACAGTAGGTGTAGTAGTTTGGTCATACACTGAGAAAAAAAATTACGACAACAAAATGGTTTTTGTAGTTCCTAGTAGTGTTTTTAGTATGTTTTACCAAAAGTTTTGTATTTACAGCAAATGTTTTATAAATACGAGACATTACATAAAAGATTTGCTGTAAATACAAAACGTTAAGTAAAAAATATTGAAAACACTACTAGGAATTAGAAAAACCATTTTGTTGTCGTAAAATGTTTCTCTCTGTGTATTTATTTATTTATTTACTGCACTGATACTCGTACAATTGACTTTTTTACATGATATAGATTCAAGGCGTTATCAGCCCTTCTTACTCAAGTTCGCTAAGATATTACGGCCTAGTTTCAAACGCAGTAGTAAATCAAGGGCCACTTAAGTAGACAGTTTAAGTAAGACGCTCCAAATTGGCACTTTGCGAAGTGATACTACGAACTTACCTCATCCAAATGTCTTAGCAAAGGTGCTTAAGTTGAAATGGGGTTTGTCTATTAACGATTTAAGTGTTTTAATAAGGATTCATTATAAATAGAGAAGAGAGCTAAAGGACATGGAATTACAATGATTTTTTAAAGATTAATATGTAAAGGGTCTGGGACGTGACTAAAAGACGTTGACTGTGACTTATAGGGCTGTATTGCCGTCAAAATAATTACAATAGTAACTGCCTGGACAAACGGTGGTGTCGGAAAGCGGGTGCCAGTTGATTTTAGGGGTTTAGTTCGCCTCTCTGTCGCCTCTCGTACTGCGTCGATGACGGTCGTGCTGCACTGCTGTTGGTCGCCGATGATTATGCCGCCGCCGCGTCCGCTGCCGCGCTTCTCCTCCCGCGCGAAATGTTGGAGGATTCCGAACAAGTATTATTAGTTATTCTTAAATTGGGGCCATTTCTGCTGGTAAAGAACCAAAACTAAGGTCCGACCGAGACCAGTTTTTTCATCACGGCCGAGACCGAGACCGGGAACGAGAATAAAATAAATTCTCGGCCGAGACCGAGACCGAGACCGAGACCGAGACCGAGACCGAGAATATCAAATTTTATAAATGTCACTCTACCCGACCTTTTTTTTAGTTCTCTTAAGTCTTGGGTAGTGATGCCAACATAAAAAAAAGTTTTTGCTTTGTAGCGCCGTACGGCACTAGCGAGGCCGTAGAGGTTTTAAGCCGATCACAATCGAACACAAATTCAAATTCTCTAGTTATGCGCAGTCTCGGCTCGACCGAGATTCTCCCAAAATTTTCGCCGAGACCGAGACATCAATTTTAGCCGAGAATGGCCGAGACCAAGACCGAGATCTCGGTCGAACCTTAACCAAAACTATCGAGAATAAAAACTATTGCTATATTTCCGTAGTCGTAAAGGATGATGAAGACAGCATGTAGTTAGTAGTAAGTAGAAGCAGAATGTAGTTAATGCGTCTTTTGCGTCTTAGCGTAGTGGTTCAAGCGTAGGCCGCTACGCTCGGGTACCACCAACCGCACCACCTGCATCTATTGTAGGTACCACCTGCATCAGGTGGTTGCGGGTTCGGTTCCCGTCAGAGGCAAGTCCGAAAACGGCCTTTTTGTAAGATATCACTGAGATCTTTCCATGTCTATTATACGGTAGCTATAGTACAAGCGTTGCTTTGGTTGAGACCATATAGTAAATCTGCATTTACATTACAAAGATGACGACAATTTTCCGTATTCGGCACCCGTGTATCGTAAAATGTATGAGCAACGTGTTGTCATCTTCATAATGGGAAGTCTGCGATAGGTATTTACACAGAGTAAAGACTAAAGAAAGAGGTGCCCTTATTAGATATATGTATGAAAAAACATGGTCATTGTTTTTTCATTTTCATTGTTCTATTTACCGGTAAATAGTTGAACTACTCGCTTCGTTTTATGTCGATGTTAGTACTAGGCCGACCACTCGGCTGAATTGCTTAGGGCCAGTCCTCTTAGTAATTGGTCCATGGGTATTTATCATATTTCTTTATATTTGTCAACGCAGCAATTTTTCAGCGGTATCTTTCAGATACCGATTTCTAACATTGTAATGTGTTGTGTACTTGTTATTTATATTTATAAGTTACACATATGTTTTAAAGGTATATAGGAAAAAGACTTGACAGTCTTTCAAAGAACCTACCCTAGTAGAAAATAGGAATTGGTTTATATACGACCGTTGTATTTCATTTCGGAGTTCGTACGCCTCCACCTTTGTTTAATGAACCAAATAAAAAGAAGAGTTATTTTTTTCATGTTTACCTTTATCAGCCAATGTTCTTTCGATTGTATTTGATCTTAAGATTGTTTGATTTCGATTTTATGTTTACCTAGTAAATGTTCTAACTTTTATAGCTAATTGTTTTCCGATAGCATAATATGCTACACTAAGTATTATGTCCGGGACAGCTAGTCACGTGATTGGCCCAAGACTACGTCATCGGCTGTGGTGCGGTTAATAATGCTCTTTATTTGCAGCTACTGAAGATATCATTGCTGAGTCCAATAGATAGCTGATGTTATAAGGAGTAACTTCGGCTAATTTTATTTTAGCAAAATAATTATTGATCCGCGCAAAAAAAAACATTAAATTCCACGCGAAGTAATCGCGGGTAATCTTTTTCTAAAATTTACGTCTACAAAGTCGCGGGCATGGCTGGATATTTTATAATTTTATATCTATTTCAACATAAGCTGTATCGCCAGAGTACAGGGAATAGTAAGATTGTATCCCGTTGTATCGCCAACAGTACAAGCGCACGCGAACAATACTCGAGTACTGGGGCCCTACCACCACCTCTTATAGCAGTTTTGTTTTAACGTTTCAGCGGCCATTTCTGCAATGACGTTTCTTATTTTCATGGCAATAAGGTACGTCATTGCACAAAAAGTCGCTGAAACGTTAAAACGTTCCTATAATTGAATCGCGATAAGAGGTCATGGTAAGCCCCCTGTGCACACATGGAATACTGTAATCGATCGTGCCAAGTGGTGTGCAAAGCTGAGATTATCACGCGTATGTCAGTGAGCATTCTACATGGTGTTTCAGAAGTGTGAAATAATACTTTCAGATAATCGATTATCGGGTAACGAACTGCATGAGGAAAAATCGCTATATTTTTGATTTTTTATTTTGCTACAAATAATAAAAAATGTTAAATATATCTCGAGTACATTATATTGACCAACTATTATATGAGACATTAGTGACTGGTACATGCAGATTATACTTTTTTCAGGCCTTTGTATAGGTGCCATCTAATGTCGTAGCACAAAATCAGGCCTGTAACTAAGAAACTATGAGTTTAGGGCCTCCGCAGACTTGCTACTTTTAGCATCGGCGACCGGCGATTTTGTGATGTATCGATGCTGCGTCGCGTTTCTTCCAGCGCGAACGAGCGAGACGCAGCATCAAAATCGCCGATCGCCGATGATAAAAGTAGCAAGTCTGCGGGGGCCTTTACAGTTGGTCTGTCAATAGGCATCACCTTATCGGATAAAAATATAAAAAAATAAATAAATATAACGTCACGACTTTATCCCCATACGGGGGTAGTCAGAGGCTTCAGTGGCCATACACCACCACATTGTGGAGGTATTAAGCCAACTGAAAGCCCACCTTATCGGATATCGTATGTATTTACTTAAGTTTATTATTTCGCATTATTTAATCTGTATATTGATTTAGAACCAAGTAGGAGCATCAAGACTGAAGATTCGTCACTTGTCATTAGATGTATCCATATGGCGCGCATGCCTCACCCGAGCACTCATATTATGACATTACGTCTATGCGTTCCGACGCTAAAAGTGAGTGCTCGCGCGAGGCATGCGCCTGATGAAGACGCCGCCATTGCTCTAAACAAGAAACTATTCTTCAAACTATCTATGTTGAAACTATTCATCAAGATGCATTAAGGTTTACTTAAGGGTTAACTAAAACATCTGTAAGTGCACTCCGGGGGTGGTAACCGTTACTAACGACCTCGGTAATGCAGGTATGCTTTACGCCGAGACGATCCATTAGACACGTAGATGTGGGGCTGCCATCATTGCTGCCTTTAGTGGGATATTTTTATGACATATTTTACAAAATTCTTTTTGTATAAAAAAGTGCACTTATGATTAGAATTTCGTCTCTGCGATTCATAAGTAAATCATATACCTACAAAGATAAATTACATAGTTCTTGTCGATTTAATAACCATCACTAATAGTAAAATACGTCAATTTTACTTGGAAAACATAATTATTATAAGGGCGTGTTTCAGGATCGTCAGATAACTTTATACAGCAAAAAAAAAAAACAATTAATTGTTAGCAAAATTGGAATGAGTTATCAAAATTTTTAGTTTTCTATTATTATTTTAATTACACATTTTACTTTCTGCATAATATTTATTTCTACAAAGAAAAACCCTGACAAGGAATGTCCTAACATAAATTACATAATGGTCACCCTATTATAATGTGATGCTAGGTAATAAAGCCTTAGTTAAGTGTTTAAAAAGAAAAAAAAACACGACGCTGAGTAAACGCTTATTTTCACTATGTTAAGCTGTTAAAATTTTATATTCGTTTTCTTCCTCGTTGAGGTTGAAAACATAGCCACGTTCTACCACGGATGATACAATTATAACCCTTCCATATACTTCCACACTTCAACAAATTGTAATTAACTTGATGAAATGTGATGCGATAACGTAAAAGTTATTACCCTAATCGCCTCATAGGCGTCTTGTTCCTGGTATTCTTCCAGTTTCAGGGAGCTTAATATTCGCATAACGTCTCAAAATCCGAGGCTTATGGCTCATAACTTTATACGCTATAAATATTATAAAACACATGTGGTATTAGTGTTAGCAGATGGAATATTATTTTTTCAGCTAGAGTTTTCACAATATAAATATGCATCAACCGAGTCGATTTTTTATTATTAATTTGGACATTTGAAAACTGTTCTCGGGGCTCTGGTCGTAGTTTAGGTGCTATGCAGAGCATATTAGGGAATGGTTTACCTTAAATTTGCTCCAGACGGAATATCCACGTAACACTCAGAGCGTCATTGCGAACCCACTGGTCTGTAATATCTTTGTGAATTATTCATTATAAATGGTAAATTCTTGGTTGGAATGTTTTCCGCCAGAGGATTGCGAACAGATTGATTGAGAAGAAATAATTCACGAAGATAATATTAGAGACCAATGGTTTCCCATTGTTATTAGACTGACTATCAGACTATGGTCATCTATAACTACTTTATTTAGGAGCATACTATGGGTATGTTTCTGCGGCGATATTTAATTATACCTAATATTCGTACTTATAATAATAATCTCCTTGGAAAACATTATCAGTAATAATGGAAATATACATTATATTGGAATAGCAATAGCGGATAAAAACGAACGTGTTATAAAACGTCAACAACCGGAGACCTTATATAGATTTTGTTTTACGACGAAATGAAAAATAAACAGAGAAAAGAAAATTGCGAATGAAGCCGCAGACACAGGGATTCTCGTAAAAAGTAATGAAATTTACAAAATTAATCCATCTGAGAAATGTATTTCAGTTTATGGAAAGTATGTACTGAAGAGTAGGCGAGTATTTTTTAATTCGAAACAAAATTACATTATTTTGCGTCTTTTCATACCGGATCAACTAAGATTCTAAAACAATGTTATACTCTCTTCCGTATGCACAAAAAAGTTATAAGGGTTAGACGTACGTAAAAGGCTAAAGGGATAGTGCGTTGGTGATGACCAACTTACCTAAATTTTAATAAAAGTAATTGATGCTGTTCAAGTAAAATTCTCAGGATTACGTCACAAAGGTACACATTTTTTCACATTTCAGTGACGTACAATGGATGGAATACGCTCCACGATTCCTTGTAAGAAACTTGGTTCATTCTTACATGGAATTGTTTTGATATGGGATTGTATTGTACCGGTGCCGAGGTAGTCGCCCCAAACTTGCATAAGTATTTCATTTAATAGTAAATCATGTTGCCGTGTTCTTGTCCATCCCGATTTGCGGTCACTTACAGGAAGGCTCCGACCTAAACCGCACCAGTTTCCCCACATCACGGTAGTAAACAATTCAGGACGCGATCCTTCGGCCCTCTGGTGCGCTCCAGTGGACGGAGTCCGTCGCCTTCATAAATTATTATTGTGTGGTGCGATTGATTGGCGAAACGGTATCTAACTCAGAATACAAAATATGGGTCAGGGGTACTAGTAGTTGTCTGTATTATATATATTAAACATAAAACGCATTGTAAAATATTGTTGTCACTACATTACGCATACCATGGCGTTGAATAATAATAAAATAGAAAATGTTATGGCGTTAGGATTGGCGAGATTTTTACCGATTAAAAATACACCCTAGTATTGCCATCACTGTGTTTGGTGTTTTGAATAATTCAGCAATAAAAAAACTTCAAAACTTCAGACATGACGTCCAATACTGGATATATAGATCTCCCTAGAGACATTATCATAGTAGGTCTATGCTTACATCTTGTATTTACTCCTTTTTCCCAAAGCTTAACGCTATAAGGTTTTCACTTGATCGAAAGGGTTTTGTAAACGAATTTCATGGTCCAAACTCGATAACGGGGTAAAGGCGATTTTTTAAATTAAATTCTGTACCCCACCGTATTCATCATCATGGATATTAACAGTAAATTATTGCTGTATGTGTTAATTCCTTGCTGCAATATAAATAAAATTATTGTTTTGAATACATCGCATACTGATGCAAAAAGATGTGTGAAATAAGTTTAACTTGAATTAACTGAACACAAAATAATAATGATGCAATTAACCCTGAATAATCCGATACGGGTGTACCCACAATGGGTGTTTTGTCAGGGTTTAGTCGACTTGCGCTTGGGTTACGATACGTTTTTCAAAAAAGATAAGGTTTCAATAGTTTCTTATGCATTCAGCAAGTGATGATCATTATTGGAAATTAGATTTATACACGAAATTCTAAGATCACAACCAGTACTATCTTACCTTTAAAGTCTTATTTATGTCTCTGAATTATAACAAGACCCAACTTCCAACCTCCACGGACAACTGATAAAATATTTGGTCAACTTCACATTGCTTAGTTCAAACTTAATCTAGATGCCCAACCGTGCCATAACTTATAACTGAAGTCTCGGGTCGTTTGGGAGATTCATTTCCATAATAACTTACCAAAGCAAATTCTTTGCTAGCAGCCCTGGAGTTGGTGTGCATTAGATTTATTAAAATTTCCTTGTTCTCATTTAGCGGCGTGGGCATATTTAGTTGGTCACTAAAATGATGCTATTATGGAATGACTTAGATGACTTAAGTCTTGATACAGCAGGGCAATTATCATAGCTACCAAGACTGCCAAGTTCAAACCTAAAAAATGCTATAAATAACATATTTCGGGAGTAGTCAGCATCGGGTGGAAACATATAGGTGGATTTTCCGCCGGGAATAGTACGTCGATATATTATTTTCACAACGAAACAACGCACACAACGCAAAAAATATCCGCGCGATTTAATCTACTACCTTATTTCTCTCACACGTAATACTAACGTTCATATAAATTAAACCCTTTTCATTTTCTTATCTGACAGCAGCTGTATTAGATAGACTAGGTACTAGGGCTTGAAAACACTAATTTAGAAATTGGTCAAGATCAAAAATGTTTTTAAACTTGAATCTCTTGGTCTGTGCGTATTTTTTTGTTAACCCTATACAGCCCTTAGCATCTTGTTTGCTCTTGTAGTTTGCTCAAGCTTTTTACATTGGCCAAGCCTTTTTATAAAAAAAATACTTGCTGCCAATATCTGGTATTGACATAAGTGTAGGTACTTAAGCCAATTAAACGTTCCCAACTAGACCTTCAAGCGTCCCTTTATAAGGACCTCTTATTACAAAGGTAAACGATCTCTCTTAGTGTACTACTTTGTCCTAATTTTCATCATTATTTTGTTTCTCTCTCTTACTTAGATCCTCATTTCATCGATAAGGACTGCTTCAACGCTGCATCTAGAACTCTACTTCTAAGGCACATTTTGTTCATTATCGATTAATTCATTAGATAGTGCTTACAACTGATGATATTTGTAATCACAAAGTCGTATGATAATACAGTGAGTTTTTGTGGTAACAATTCTATTCTATAGAAACGTCAAGTGGTTCGAGACTGCTCCTAGCTTAGCCTAAGCTCCGTGCGACTTAGCTTCTAATATCCGTAGTGTCTACAGACTTCCCTCGCGAAATTAGAGCGGAGCTCGGATAACTGAGAAAAATGGCTTGCGTGAAAGTACTATGCTCAGACGAATGCTCGCTAGGCTATGATGCCCAAATGTGTGGACTGTGTCTGACTGTGTGCCTGGCTATGTGGAATACCCTGATGTCCATCCAAATTACCCATCGTAAAGCTATACTGGGTGAAAATTAAATCGTGGGCTATATTTTAAACGGTGATTCTACACACGATTGAGAATATTTAGGGAATATTAATCAATTGATTTTTTTATCAATAGTTTTTTTTATTTAGTTTCCCAAAATATTTTGAATCATGTGTAGAGTCATATTTTAAAATATTGCCCATGATTTCCATTTCACCCTGAAATAAAATTAAGTAAGTATAACAAAAAAATGCAGGAAGTTATTGATACAGAAACATTTACCCATAGATTATTATCATTATAACTTTCATAATGGTATGCAGAGTTTTTAAAGGATCCACATTTCCGACTCTTGGGTATATGCCTTCTCTTTTCTTGATGTATCTGTCTTGAACTACGTGTTGTGTGTAATTGATGTTTCATCTCACCATCTTCTTCCTATACCTTTTCCGTCATTTCATTAACATGGCTTAGCAGCTCCTTCTTAAGGTCTTGCGTTCTTTCTATTATTTGCCCCAAGGTGCACGTAAGTACTTAAATAAAATTCCTTTTTATAACATTTATAGTTTATTTATTAATTTATTTTTATAATAATTTCGATGTATTATCTCTTACTCCATAAAATTAAAAACAAACATGCTATCGTTATTGTTGAATTCGCATTTTCATGTGCTGAACCTGAAACAATATAAAATAAATCATTATTATTATGATCATAAAATCATTATTCAAGTTTTCAATTTTATCACGGCCGAGAAATTTTATTTGTTTAAACATTGGGTATAAATTATTTTGTTGAAAGTTACAGTTACATTTTGAGGCATGCTTAAAATAGAATAAAAATACAAATGACAATAGTTTGTTGGTCTATTTTAATTAAATATGTCAACTGAATAATAACATTTATCGATTAAATATTGTTTAACATGGACTTAAACCTAGCATGTTATAATTTTCTATGAGATTCAGGAAATTTATTGAAGATATGAGGCGCTTACCACTGTCTATAGAGTTAGGCATAGTCATACTATGCATCTCGGAGTCCCTTAGGAACAAATAGTCAGCTCTGAAGCCTGTGGCGTCTAGTCTATCGTTGGATCTGAATGTGACCCTCAAGAAGTTTTTATCCGAAGTGATTTGCATCTCCTTCAGTTGGCCACAGTACCTTTGACTTTGAGAGTCTATCATGTGACTGGAGAACTGAACGTAATCGCTGGCTGATACTGCTTCGCATCTGTAAGGAATTATTAACAAAATGTTATAGAAAATAAAGAATTTATTTATTCGTAGTTATTAGATGTGTCCATATGGCGCGCATGCCTCACCCGAGCACTCATATTATGACATTACGTCTATGCGTTCCGACGTCAAAAGTGAGTGCTCGCGCGAGGCATGCGCCTGATGAAGACGCCGCCATTAAGATTTTATGCGTTTTCAAAGGATGAGACCACAAAAGAAGAAATATCGATTTTCAATCTCGTGTGCATTTCAGTAAAGAATGAGAAACTTCTCGTGACGAAATCCGTGAGATATAGCAGAATCTAGTTTAAGTGCCTATGCCTTTATCTATGTACTTATGCATATTTATCTAAGTGTTTTGTATATGTATATTCATAAAATAAATTAGTCAAATAAGATAAAGTAGGTACCAAGAGTTCAAGTAGATGTCAAATGCTCAATTCAATGAAAACTTAGAATCCAATTCGAAAATCGGTCGCATTTTTTTTCAAAATCTCAAAAAGTAAATTTTAAACATGATATTATTTGTAATATTTTTGTAAATATTTAAAAGGGAGCGGTTTAAGCCTCACGTGTTTACATTTACACATCCAAGGCCCGAGTGATGTCGTTATCAGCAGGGATGCAGCATCCCACTCCGCATTAACATAAAAATGTTTAAAGGAAAAGAGAAAAAAAAACAAGGCGCTTTTACAACCCCTGAAATGAATTTTAAATTCTAATTGAGTATTTTTCTTTTAATTTAAGCGCGAAATGTTGGCTTTTGGTCGGCCATTAAGCCTATAGGTCCAATGTGAATGTTGGATGAAGATAAAAATTGTTTTAACTTTTTTGTAAGCGGTTGTATGTATGCGAAAGGAATTGCACAACGTATCGAGCAATCCATTCATGTTGTCCACAGAGAAAATACGAAGAAAGAGATGTTCTTATCAGATTTCCCTATGAAACGACGCGACGCTTGACAATTTGCGCGGGTAAAGGCATGGGTGAAGGGGTGAAGATAACGCCTACATTGACATTTCAATCTACCGGTCAATAGCAAAACTACTCGCTTCGTTCTATGTCGATGTTAGAACGTAGTTTAACTTTTTCACACTAGATGTCACTAAGTGTAGGGGATGCGAACGTTGGCAAGACGTCTACACAGGACGAACGCCAACATCATACTGACTTAAGCCACACCTGCTGCGATGACGTCAACGGCCTAGTTGAGCCACCACAGTGCCACTGCGGCCGAGTTGCTTAGACTCAGTCCCCTTAGTATTAGGTCCATGATATTGTCAACATAAAAGTTGACAATTTAAAACTTGCTATCGCTCTGTTACGTGTTTTCTGTCTGTTACCAATAGGTCTATTTCGACCGTGTTTCACTTGACCACGACTGATTGATTGATTGATTTCACCTGATTGACTTCACTCTTTCCGATTGCAATCAATTTCCAATCGTGTGATCGATGCGTTTGGCAAGCAAGCAATAAAGGCTACGGTAACTGCTTAACATCAGGCGGGACGTACGCTTGTTTGCCACTTTACACATAAATAAAGACTAGGAGAGCATAATATGCTAGTAGGTCATCAGCCTACGCACCATACGCTACCGGTAGGTAGAAATCTAGATGCCAGACCACAGACAATTAGAACCAGAGCATGACCAGGAGAGCATAAGGTGCGAGAAGGCAATGTGATGGCCACCTCGCATTCCATTAAAAAGGTATACTTACGGCACCACACCTTCGACGTCGAAATGAGTGAAATGCAAATGTACCCTCTCGTTCTCGGTGCCGTAGAAGAAGTAATTGCACTCGGTGTCCCTCGGGTAGAGGCCGGGGTGGTTCGGTGACGTCATCACCCCCCGCCCCCTCTCGCTGCTATTAAATACGAAGGCACATGGAAATTCTAAAAGTTGATTCCCCGTTGCGGTCCCGTAATCTGAAAGTCAAAACTCGTTTACTGTTCGGCTGTGACGGGAAAATTTGCTGTGTCCATGATGGCTCGCATGCCGCGTGAGGCAGATTTGCCTCGCTTAGTTTGACATGGCGAGCACGAACCAAATGCTCGCCCTGCCTCACCCGAGCTCTGTCATGTAAGAAAGTGGCGAAAAATAAAACTCGCTAATCTTCGTATCAATCTAACTTTCTAAACTACAAACATTAATATCTATTAAAGTAGGTTACCATGTAATCTCAACAAGATACTTAGCTTTTTCAAATTTCTGCAAAGTTACTGAAATAGATTTATGTTTCTCGATGAAAAACTTAATAAATTTACGAGGTTCGGAAAGCTTTTTAGAAACTTCTCTAATGTATTAAAGAGCAAATATATCTGATATCTATCGACTGATTTATGAGACAAGGTTCTACAATCGTAGGCAAAAATATTTTAATTTATTTCATGAAGGAGAATATTTTACACGAAATAAACTAGACCGTATTGCTATCCTTTTTATGGTCGTACTTTTTGAGTAAGAGGAGGTCATAGCGCCACGTTCAGCTCGGTCGGGTCTTGGATGGGTGACCGCATTATCTGTGCTTCGGAGGGCACGTTAAACTGGCAGTCCCGGATGTCATTCTAAGATCTTTGACAGTCGTTACAGGCAGTCAGAAGCCTGACAAATCTCACAAAAATGGTCTTACTTCTAAGTTGCCGACTAGTTGGGTCTCGGAGGGCAGATGGCAATCGCTTCGTGTAAATATCGGTAATCAGCCAAATCGGGGTAGACTGAAAACCGACCCTTCATTTTTTTATTTTTTTTTATAGGACTGCGGTGGCAAAAAAGCGTACGGCCCGCCTGATGTTAAGCAGTTACCGTAGCCTATAGATGCTTACAATACCAAAGGTATTGCTCGCACATTGCCGACCTGAAGGGGAGTGGGATGGAAGGAGGGGAGGAGGGGTGGGCTTACGGCTCTCTCACTCATCGTACGAAACGCAGCTGTAATAGCTGCTTTACGCCGATCTTCTGTGAGAGGGTGGTACTACCCCGGTCGAGCCAGCCCGTTTATGAGCTGCAGTCAATTGGCTACAGCTTGGCTCTACCACCTAATAATGGGATAAGGCTAGGAAGAAGACATATAAACAAGACAGAAATAATTTTTGGATGTTGCAAATTAATTCAGTCCTTAACGACAACAGAATTAGCATACATTTATTGAAAAGAAAAGATTTTCCTGGAATGAAAATTGGACGAACACTTCGAAATAGAACCAAGACCCAAAATAATATCTGGAAACGTCAACAAAATAGACTCACCTTCAACAAAAGAATATGATATCTTAAAGCCCCTACTATGTCTCGATGAGAACAATCCACGGAACTCGATAGATAACTTTGGTCCATTTGACATTATTGGTTTTGGTATATCGTGGCCGCAAAATGATGCCATCTTCTCAAGACGGCCGTCTACATACAAAAATACGTCTAGAGAATCCATACTCTCGCAACTGGAAGAAATGGGAGTTTGGTTAGGATACTATATTGTTTGGCTTATTTGTTCTAGTCTTGATGATATTGGAAGAGTAATTTCATGCTGTTTTGATACTAGATGGCCAAATACTGAAATGTCAATTCTGTATGTTGCAGCATAATTAAGCAGCTCGCAAAAAAAACCACCTGCATTTAGCACATTTTTTTAACACAAAGAATTGGTGCCTTCAGATTCCTCGTATGCCTCACCCGAGTACTCATTGTTATGACATTTTGAAGGTGGTAGAGCCAAGCTGTAGCCAATTGACTGCAGCTCATAAACGGGCTGGCTCGACCGGGGTAGTACCACCCTCTCACAGAAGATCGGCGTAAAGCAGCTATTACAGCTGCGTTTCGTACGATGAGTGAGAGAGCCGTAAGCCCACCCCCCCTCCCCCTCCCTCCATCCCACTCCCCTTCAGGTCGGCAATGTGCGAGCAATACCTTTGGTATTGTAAGCATCTATAGGCTACGGTAACTGCTTAACATCAGGCGGGCCGTACGCTTTTTTGCCACCGCAGTCCTATAAAAAAAAAAAAAAAAAAACATTATCGGCCGAATACTCGTCCGCAACTTAAATTTGAGAGCTGCTTAACTTGACGCGCCATACAAAAAAATACAGTTAACGAGCGACGTCTCAAACTGCTAAGTGGGACTTAAATATGTAGTTAAGTTGCCTTTGATTATTCGGCCGTATGTTTATGAAACAATCAGATTCTGATTGTTTAATATTCTGGTGGCAGACGCTTAGAGCTGTAACAGTCCGTTAATTTTTTGGTGATCTCGGCCCATCTGCGAACCTCGTGGGGAATATAGGAGGTTTTATGTGTTTACTTACTCAATAATATTGTCAGTTATTCGTTGTAGGCTGAAGTCCTCGAACACGAGCCTCACTCTCTCCCTCCCTCGGGCCAAGAAGTCGTAATGGCATTGGGATTTCTGAGGGTAGGGTGAAGGGTACAGCGGCGATGTCAACTTGCCGCTCTTGCTCTTATCACTGCTGAATACTTGATGGCATGATGACGCTGAAATATACCTTATGTATTCGAAAATTTATAGAGAGTTGAACTCTTGAATTTAGAATCAAATAAAAAAGTGAAGAATTAAGCGTAGCGTCTATGACGGCCACATGAGTAGCAATTCTGCAAACGTAACTCATTTTTCTGACTTTCTAGCCGAGTCCTTAGCAATCCCGCTAAATTTCTGTAAAAAAAGTCACACATTTTACGCCATTCGTGACCATTTCAAGGAAATTTTGCGGGATTGCTGTTAGGCAAAGTAGTAGGCAATGTAATTAAAAGGTTTGGCAATTATTTTTTTTGATTTACATCTAAGAATTCACAAGGATAATTGTTAGAGACCACTGGTATTGCAGTGGACAATTGTTAACAGACTTGAAGCCTCCATAAAAAAGAAAATAATCTAATTTCCATTAAACCATGTTGTAGAGACGCTTATCAAGATTCGATTCCTCCAATTCCCACTCTCTCTCAGCCTAATATATTGGGTGATTGTTCTGAAAAACGCCGCGGCGGTATTTTTAAAGACAAGCCCATTATTCTGGAGGTACTCACTGGCGGCACTGACTGCCGGTCCTAAGCCGGATATTGCCTCCGTAATGCTTGATTTTTTAATGTCGCCATCTGAAATAGGAGAGTTTAATTTAGGTAAAATTAAAGCATGCTTTAATAAAAAATAAAAATATAATATAACATCACGACTTTTATCCCCATTCGGGGGTAGTCAGAGGCTTGAGTGACCATACACCACCACATTGTGGAGGTATTAAGCCAACTCAAAGCCCACGTTTCACCAGATAGTCAGAACCCAACGTGACAGGTAGTGAACCTTGTCGCCGTGTATACAGGAATTGACTATTACCTAATCCCGAGGGATAGGTAGGTTTCCTCACGATGTTTTCCCTCACCGTAAGCGAACTGTAAATTATGCACATAGATGAAAATTCATGCTTTAATTTTGTTTGATAATAAACGTGTTACTATAAAATCATCTTCTTATCAATGATAAAAAAATCACTGGCTGTCTGACAGTGAGGAAAAAGAAGAAGCGCTTTTGGAAAGTTCGTCCCCTAACGGGGTTAAATAGGGGATGATAGTTTGTACGCGAGTTCGCCATTTCTTTAAGTAAAGAATATAGAAACTGGTATTCAGGCTTCTGTTTATAATAATAAAAGTCAGTTGTATCAGTTTAAATCGAATTTCATCCCCTAAATGGGTATGAGAATTGGTATGAGAATCCCATCGGGTACATACGGCTAGTATAATTAATAACAATAATTATTAAATAATAATAATAATAATTATTATTAATAATTATTATTATTTAATTATTTATTAATTACATTATAATCTATTTTCTTAAAACAAGCTGAAATAACCTGTATTAGAATCATCCTCCATTTGGAACTGGTAGCTGGCCTTAAAGCCTTGGCCTGGGGTGTTGGAGTTGGCCGTAAATTGGACAAACATGTCAGGCCCAGTCGACAGGATCTCATAACCTGCAAAACATGTTTGCTACAACATAACAAACATAATAGGCCGAGCCTGAGGCAATGTGAGTTCAAATGTGATAGATAATGATTTTCCTTGTTCGATGGCAGTGTATCCGCCATATGAACACATGACCTCTGATTTATTGCTTGTATCTATTATTTTCATTACAGTTTCAGCTGAACGTATTATTTGTATTAATAATAATTCGTATTTCGTATTACAAAAATCTAAATACAGTATCATTAAACATTAGTGCAGTGTAAATGTACCGAGCAGTCGCGCGCAAGCAATTGGGACCATAAGTCGCTTAGCCATTGTGGCGCCGCCACTGTGGCGTTTTGCTATAGCGATCGCCCCTGCTATTGGTCGGTTGATTCTAACCGACCTATCAGAGGCCGATCAGCCGGTCGGCCGACCAATCAGAGGTTCGAACACTATAGCAGGTCCATGGCAATGGCTAAGCGACTTAGGGCCCTGCAGGGTCAGCACGCGTGCCAAGGGAAGACTTTTGTCACGGATATTGGCGCACCGACTCGATAGAATAGAATAAGATAAAATCGATTTATCTCACGCTTTGTCTTTTCACAAGGGGTTGTTCTTAGTATACAGATATGACGTTGTCTCTATGTGGTTACCCGTCAAAATTGAATACTTGGGCGTGCTGTTCGGTACATGTGGAAGCGCCTGACAAGACAATTTCAACAATAGATCTTTTGTTTAATTTGTATTATCGAAAGTAATTTCTTACCAATGAGTTCGTTACAAAGCATCGCTAGAACGGGCGCCGTCGAAACGCGCCCATCAAACACTTTTATAATATCCGCTCGATTTAGACAACTGGAAAATGGAGAAAGGGAGAAATGGAAAATAATAAATAATACCAAAGGTCAATGTCAAGGGTGCAATAACGAAACAAAGTTATAAATACCTCTCGTCGCCCTTCTGAAGGAACGACTCTTCGAAAACTAACTTAATCCGCTCGTTTTGTCTGAAACAATCAAAGTTCGATGTTTCGATTCTATAGAATTGACAATAAATAATGAGATTCAGTTTCGGAGTGTATTTAATTTGGCTAGAAAAAAATATATTTTTCCGCAACTCATAATAAAACCCCAATCACTTATTTTTAGGTAGGTTATTTAATTAGTACCTACCTATCTTTAATTAGGTAGATTGAGAAAGTAAAGTGACTTAATGGTGATGTTTTTAGAACCTATAAAATATTTCCAATGTGACGAACACAGAGTAAAGTCTAAAGACAGAGGTGCCCTTATTAGATATATGTATGAAAAAAACGTGGTCTTTGTTTTTTCATTTTCATTGTTCTATCTAGCGGTAAATAGTTAGTTCAACTATTTACCGGTAGATAGAACAAGTAGTTCAATCGCTTCGTTTTATGTCGATGTTAGTACTAGGCCGACCACTCGGCCGAGTTGCTTAGGGCCAGTCCCCTTAGTAATTGGTCCATGGTGACGAACGACGACGACGAAATGCTTCGGCTGACGGATCGTACATTTTCCTAGTCCCGAAAGTGTTTTGGTTCCCAAATTCGTATTCTATGTTCTAGGTAGTACGTCTACGTAGTAGTAGGACCCTACTCTGAAAGATTCGTACAATCTGTCAGCCGAAGCATTTCGTTTCGTATTTTGGAGTAGGCGCCCTGGTTCTATCGACGCGTAAGCTTATGCTTACGCGCTTATTTTTATTTTTATGTGCAATTATAGCTCTAGATGGGTCAAGAGGATACTGCTATGAACTTTGCTTGGATCAGTGGTTCAATAAGAAGGCAGTTGCGGTAATTACCTGGCGTTGAAATGGTAAGTGCATCTCACATTACTGGGGTAGCTGGATGGGTACCGCGGGCTGTACAGACGGCCGTGTGCAGGTCTGTTGGGCTGCGAGTTGAACACGTAGTCACACCACGTGTCCGGCACTTTCACACCATCCGTTTCGAAGTTCCCTAGGAGAGAATTGAGATTAGAATTAGCAAAATCATTTAGCTTAGTTTGTGTGGCTAATGGAATACTTTTAATGTGAATACGTCACAGCATTAGTATAAATATTATAGCAGGTCTCCAGCTCCAATTCTTCAACTCCAACACCAAGTCTCCAACTCAAAATCTGTACCAACTGTTTGGAATTACTCTGACTTATTTAAAAAAGTTGGGCTTCCTGCTCTTTCACTCATCGTACGAAACGCAGCTGTAATAGCTACTTTACGCCGATCTTCTGTGAGAGGATGACACTAACCCGGTCGCGCCAGCCCATATATATGAGCAGCAGTCAATTGGCTACAGCTTCGCTCTTAGGGATTGCAATCCGGAAAACCGGATCCGGTAATCCGGCGGATCCGGCATCATTTTACGTTTACCGGATCCGGTACCAATATACCGGATCCGGTGACCGGATCCGGTGATAACAATTTTAGCAAGATAATAGCGCTGTTGCATGAGTAGGTACTTTAAATACTTTACGCGTGGTGTGAGGAGTTCGAGGAGAATACTTATCTGCTATTCATGATTATTTACTGTCAATAAAGCCGAAAAGTATAGAAGCTGAAAGGGCCTTTTCGGCCGCAGGCTACCTTTGTAGCTCCATGAGATAACACTACCTATGTATTTGTATTCTACAATCCTTTTTCAAAATCAAAATAAATTATTTTTTTAACATACCTTTAACATACCTACTAAAATAATGATTAAAATACTACTTAAAATAATTATTTATCACTCTATTAAATTCGCTTTATAAACTATTATGAAGAATTAAGAAAAAAATTACCATTAAAATATGAGGCTTGTTACCACTTACCATTCTCAAATACTTCAATGGGTATTGTGATCTCCTCTCAGTAAATTACGTGAGTTTAATTATATTAGATTTTATAAAGTTACTTAGTAGGTAAATTATTGATCTACTTATCTGTGAATGTGAAATCTAGGAAGACTGAGTCACTCGTTATGTCGTTAAAATTTTACTAGTTACTTACATTACACTGCTAGATTTTAATTGTTTGCTCGTTGTCTAAACCTTAACATTGAAAATAAAGTTGAATTTATATGTTATTTTTTAAAATAAACTACGTATAATAACTGAGTGCAATTTTACACTCGAATCTCAATTAACTAACTAACAGTTCATTTTGGATCGAAAAGTGAAAATCATTCCGGTTTGATCAATCCGGCCGTATCCGGACCGGATCCGGCCGGATTGATGGAAATCTGGCCGGATCCAGCCGGATTGAAAATGACGCCGGATTGCAATCCCTATTCGCTCTACCACCAGCAAAATAAAGCTTATTAAAAACGCATTGAATTTGAAATACACGATCAATCAAACGCGCTTCAAACAACCCGTTTCGTCGAGATAAACCAATCATTAAATCAACGACTTTCCAACACTTCTACCCAAAACGCAGCACTTATTTACTCCCCAATATGGCCCCAATTAATTTGCCGAAGGAACCAAATTAATTGATACATTTACGGTAAGTGAACTAGACATTGATTTGATCGGACAAAGACGGAGAGCGAAGGATCACAATGAGTGACTTTAATAAGAATTAATGATCGTACTAACGAATAAAACCTTTGGAAATAAAATGTAACAATGTTTATTAAATGTTTGCCCAAACGTTGGCTTTACTTTGGGAGCACTTAATTGAAGTTGGCAAGTCTAGATTGTGTTTGATTGATATTTGGAATGAAAGTGCCCTTTGAATTGTAGAAACGATTGCAATTTTGGAGCTTCAATGGATCTTATATTAATGGATCTAATATTACTTTATTTAAGTAAAAGATTTTCACAATAAATGTTATTGGGTTTTTAATAACTATAATACCTACCTAAATTTTTTGAGACTAGGCCCACCACTGTTACTCGACAATGGTGTCCAACGATGACGCCGAGATTTGACCCCCGACGAGTCCCAGAAAAAAATAGGTGGAGTTGGAAGATGGTTATCCACTTACCTCCGTTGCAAAGCAGGAGTTTTTATTATATGAATACAGTATTGCAAGTATATTTAATAATAATAATTACTTTTTGTGGTAGGTAGCTACTCAACTATAGAAACTAAAAACGATCAAAATTTTCCGAACAGCATACAATTGTACGTCAGCTAATCTTTGCAAGCATGAAGTTCCTATTAGTCATCCATCTCTTCATTTAACACAATACTAGATGCCAAATTTAAAGAGATTTTGAGCCAATTTACAATGGTTTTACAAAGCATTTCTAGGAACAAAAGTGATTTGCAATGCCAGTGTACGTCTATCATAACTTTCTATAAATTGGGGAGTAGAATAAAATAAATAAATATTTTGGGACATTCTTTTACACACGGCTACCTGATCCCAAACTAAGAAGAGCTTGTACTATGGGAACTAGATAGGTAATATTACTACATATACAACTTCCACTATAAGGATAAAATACTTACGTCTATCTATAAACCTGTAGTTCCCAACGAATCCAGTAGCATTTGACGCTTTAGTCCCGCTATGAAACTCTAGAACCAGTAGTGGTCCATGGGAGTACAAAGCCGGGTGGGCGTCAGCTCGGCTGCCGCACAGTACCCTCGACCAGGCGGAGTATTCGTTCACACCGGGCGGGCCAGGACCGTGGACACCACCTTCGGAGTACACCTTGAGGTAATCTCCTCTGGTGCAGCTAGAAGAGGAAAAGTTTTATTGTAGTACCCAGATTGAGACTGATGCTGAGGAATACGGAATGAATAGCATAGTATAGAAATCGTGAAGAAAGATTTGGAATGTTTACGATTTCTCCAAAATACTTTGCAAAATATTCTACGTTTAAAACACAAGCGAGCTCCTTTGAAATATGCAGTTTCTTTTTAGATTTTTTCCATATTCCTGACTCAGTCTTAGTTGACACATTTGTAGAAGTTACAATCTAATAATATCGAAGTAAAGACTAATGGATAAAATTATTATTTTAAATAACATTTTTATCTCCTATAACGTTAGTTCTTTAGAGCCAGCTGGCTTAATGACAAATTAAACTTGGTTAGGTTTCTTGATCATCCAATATTTTTCACAACTTTTTAACAAGGTGATAAAGTTTTTATAACATGACATAACAAGTGCGTACATTCGTGCCACCATTTCATTAAACGCTATCATTACTCTATCCAAGAAATAAAATCCCAAGCAACCTTCAGACATCCTTTATCTAAAGAAACTAATAAACACCCATTCAATCTAATGACATCATTGCAAAGCACCATTACACATTAACGGCCATCGTTTACCAGAAACGAAAGATCTCAAACGCTGGACACAAAGGGAATAATATATGAAACATTATAGCGCAGTAATAGAGGGAACCAAATTAATTAAAGCCCCGGGGCAGCGGTGCAGGTCGAGTGGAAAACTAAAGACAAATGATATACATTAGGAGAAATGCTCGCAGCTGTAACTGAAACTATACTGGAAGTTATAAGCGGAGCTAGTTTAGCCATGTCAAATGGAGAGGCTGTTTGTGGGGAAGCGAAGTGGATGAAACATTATATTCACACAGGTAAGTGTACGAGTAAAATTCTTCTATATGTATATTCGTTTTACGACTCACTCACCTAACACGCACTGACAACGTAATTCCTAAAATATACCTTGAAATATGTATGTGAGAGTATGTTTTTCAATGGATGGGTTTAAAAGTAAAATCGCAGGATAAATTTAGATGAAAATAAATCACAGCTAGTGCAAGACGATGAAGTTTTTGCGCGTCTAGATCACATTTATTTTCATAAGTCTAGACAAGGCACTTACGTCGCGGCGATACACGGACTGCTTGTAGCAGTTCATCTCGACCGCTAGAAGCGGTCGCTGCACGGCGAGTAGCAGTTTCAATACAAAATTTCCATTTACCATACACGAACTGCTTGTAGCGGTCCGCGCGCCTGCGCGTTGCATTCTATATAATACCGGTATGGCCAGCTGATGACCATGTGAATTTCCCACCAATTTTATTCGAACTCCCCCGAAAATTCACTTATAGAAAAAAAACCTCCTAAATAGTTTTTACTAAGTTTAAAGGAGTCAAATTTAGGGGGTAAATAAGTGGGAAGGGGTTTTATTAGGGGTGTTATATTTTTAGGGGTAACCCAATCTAAACAATCATATTTAGTTGCCCTAGCGTAGGGATTCCCAAAGTGGTCGATATTGGTTACATATCGACATAAACGAAAACTGATTTTGGGGGTCGACGACGTCTAAAAATCGACCCCTATTAATTAACACAAGTTCTTATTTGAAACTTTCAAGATACCGTATAAGTTGTAACTATTAAGTATACCAACTTGTTATAAGAATGACTGAATCACACAGTTTTTTTGTTTAGTTCATTTAGGAAAAGGGGCGTCTTGCCAAAATAGTTTGGGAATCTCTGCCCTAGCGACTTAGCGACATCTAGTACGGTTCCTCGTTACTAAGAATGCGGACTTGAAATAAATATGTAGTAGAACTTATATAAAAATTAAGAGAGTATTTTTGATTTTGTATTTCTCCTAAATGAGCAAAACCAATTATTTTTTTTTTTTCAAAAAACGAATCTTTGGAGGGATTTCGAAAAAAGTTGGGAACAATTCACATGGTCACCTGGCAACATTGGGGATTTGATCTGAAGCGACCACGGATGTATAATGAAGGATTGATGACTTGAGTTTTTGGTTAAGAAGAAATTAAGAAATTCAACTGTATTCTCCTGCCTTAAGGTCTATTATGACAATTCTTAGACAGATAAACGAATCGAGCGAGAGGCCCCAGTTGGGACCGTATCCCTCTCACTCCTAGTTGCCATGCCAAAATAATATTATCGTTGGGTAGTGATTGGTAGTTTTTAAATCAACCAAATAAATTAATTTATTATTTATCGTGTCGTGACTATTGTTTCGTCGCAACATGTTGGATTCATAATGATCATTTTTAATTTGTAGTCATATATTTTTTATAGCATGTAATATTGAATATTATTTATATTTTGTAAAAGATCGGATTTTTTTTATCTTTAGATGGTAACATTGGTAATAATGCTCAGCTAGGGTGGCCATAAAACCACATGACTTTGTCATCAGTTTGCCGCAGTGGTTTGACCGTAGGCCGCTGGGCTCATTGCACCGATTGGTTGAGGGTTCGATTCCCGTCGGGGAAAATTTTGGAAATAGCCTTTTCGTAATTTGCTCTGGTCTGGGATAGCTTCCAGTCCATTGGACGGTATTTATAGTAGGTACAAGCGTTGCTTAGTTTGGGACCTAATAGTTGATGTATTGTCTGGAGATATTTATTTATTTATCCATTGTTTGAAATGTTTATTTTACTTGTAGAGTGGCTACCAACGCGAAGATGAAACATAGTAATAAGGTACTTTCTTTTATATATTCGACAGGCATAGAGAAACCTCCGTTAGAGTTATAAAATATCAATCATGTGCGTTACTCATGTACCTATATAATACAATAAGTACGTTAAAATTTTATTATTGCGTGGACACCCTAGTAGAGGGACACTGTACCACTATGGGCCCCTCTCACTCGGCTCGTTTTTTGTGCTGCAGTAAGCTGTCCAGTATTCATTTACGTTCGTGGAAACGACCTGTCAGAGAGCGGCGTATTTACAAATTATAATGTCAGCGCTCCATAAAGTTATGATCGGTTACAGGTTGGAGTAAGCCAACAAGTCAACACAGAATAAGTAGGTACATTCACTTGTCAGCCATATTACTCCATCACAAGGTCGACGGAGCCCCGTGCATTTAGGGTCACCAGTAACCTAACACGTAACCCACGTCGTAACCTTCGAACCTAACCCTAACCTAACGGGATCTAGGATCAGGTATACGGCAGTCAGGATACGGGATGCGGGAAATGGATTCGGGATTAGCCATACGGGATGCGGGAAACGGAATCCGAGATACGGGTTCCGGGATCCGGGATAAGGTATACGAGATCTGAGATCAGAGATACGGGGTCCGGGATACGGGAGTCGGGATACGGGATCCAGGAGCCTGAAAACGAGTTACGGTATCCGGGAACCATGATACGGGATTTCCGGAATACGGGATCAGGAAGACGGGATCCGGGAAATGGGGTCCGGGATCCGGGATCCATTCTTTTAAATTGAAATTCTACGCGGACGAAGTCGCGGGCAAAAGCCATAAGTTATATTTTGGAAATACGCATCGACCGCTCGCCGACTGCTTGAGCAGTCCGTGTATGGTAAGCGCCGCAATAAACGGACTGCTTGTAGCAGTTCATCTCGACCGCTAGAAGCGGTCGCTGCACGGCGAGTAGCAGTTTCAATACAAAATTTCCATTTACCATACACGAACTGCTTGTAGCGGTCCGCGCGCCTGCGCGTTGCATTCTATATAATACCGGTGTGGCCAGCTGATGACCATGTGAATTTCCCACCAATTTTATTCGAACTCCCCCGAAAATTCACTTTTAGAAAAAAAACCTCCTAAATAGTTTTTACTAATTTTAAAGGAGTCAAATTTAGGGGGTAAATAAGTGGGATGGGATTTTTTTAGGGGCGTTATGTTTTTAGGGGTAACCCAATCTAAACAATCATATTTAGTTGCCCTAGCGTAGGGATTCCCAAAGTGGTCGATATTGGTTACATATCGACATAAACGAAAACTGATTTTGGGGGTCGACGACGTCTAAAAATCGACCCCTATTAATTAACACAAGTTCTTATTTGAAACTTTCAAGATACCGTATAAGTTGTAACTATTACGTATACCAACTTGTTATAAGAATGACTGAATCACACAGTTTTTTTGTTGAGTTCATTTAGGAAAAGGGTCGTCTTGCCAAAATAGTTTGGGAATCTCTGCCCTAGCGGCTTAGCGACATCTAGTACGGTTCCTCGTTACTAAGAATGCGGACTTGAATAAAAGCAAATCACCAAAACCAAATAGCCTACGTTTCAACAGATAATCACAACCCAACGTGACAGGTGGTGAACCTTGTCGCCGTGTATACAGGAACTGACTATTACCTAATCCCGAAGGATAGGTAGGTTTCCTCACGGTGTTTTCCCTCACCGTAAGCGAACTGTAAATTATGCATATAGATGAAAATCTCTGCACGTCTTGACATACACACAGACAGACAGACGGACAACAAAGTGATCCTATAAGGGATCCGTTTTTTCCTTTTGAGGTACGGACCCCTAAAAACTAAATCTTAATCGCTCCACCCGTTCAATTTTGTTCCTACATCGAAAATGTGATAAATGTTTAACACTGAAAACATGACATGTAACAAATTATATGCTAAATGAAACAGGTAAAATAAAATGGAATATAAAAATATTTGTTTATAAATATGTAGTTGAACTTATATAAAATTAAGAGAGTATTTTTGATTTTGTATTTCTCCTAAATGAGCAAAACCAATTTTTTTTTTATTTTTCCAAAAACGAATCTTTGGAGGGATTTCGAAAAAAGTTGGGAACAATTCACATGGTCACCTGGCAACATTGGGGATTTGATCTGAAGCGACCACGGATGTATAATGAAGGATTGATGACTTGAGTTTTTGGTTAAGAAGAAATTAAGAAATTCAACTTTATTCTCCTGCCTTAAGGTCTATTATGACAATTCTTAGACAGATAAACGAACCGAGCGATAGCCCCCAGTTGGGACCGTGTCCCTCTCACTCCTAGTTGCCATGCCAAAATAATATTATCGTTGGGTAGTGATTGGTAGTTTTTAAATCAACCAAATAAATTAATTTATTATTTATCGTGTCGTGACTATTGTTTCGTCGAAACATGTTGGATTCATAATGATCATTTTTAATTTGTAGTCATATATTTTTTATAGCAAGTAATATTGAATATTATTTATATTTTGTAAAAGATCGGATTTTTTTTTTCTTTAGATGGTAACATTGGTAATAATGCTCAGCTAGGGTGGCCATAAAACCACATGACTTTGTCATCCGTTTGCCGCAGTGGTTTGACCGTAGGCCGCTGGGCTCATTGCACCGATTGGTTGAGGGTTCGATTCCCGTCGGGGAAAATTTTGGAAATAGCCTTTTCGTAATTTGCTCTGGTCTGGGATAGCTTCCAGTCCATTGGACGGTATTTATAGTAGGTACAAGCGTTGCTTAGTTTGGGACTTAATAGTTAATGTATTGTCTGGAGATATTTATTTATTTATCCATTGTTTGAAATGTTTATTTTACTTGTAGAGTGGCTACCAACGCGAAGATGAAACATAGTAATAAGGTACTTTCTTTTATATCTTCGACAGGCATAGAGAAACCTCCGTTAGAGTTATAAAATATCAATGATGTGCGTTACTCATGTACCTATATAATACAATAAGTACGTTAAAATTTTATTATTGCGTGGACACCCTAGTAGAGGGACACTGTACCACGATGGGCCCCTCTCACTCGGCTCGTTTTTTGTGCTGCAGTAAGCTGTCCAGTATTCATTTACGTTCGTGGAAACGACCTGTCAGAGAGCGGCGTATTTACAAATTATAATGTCAGCGCTCCATAAAGTTATGATCGGTTACAGGTTGGAGTAAGCCAACAAGTCAACACAGAATAAGTAGGTACATTCACTTATCAGCCATATTACTCCATCACAAGGTCGACGGAGCCCCGTGCATTTAGGGTCACCAGTAACCTAACACGTAACCCACGTCGTAACCTTCGAACCTAACCCTAACCTAACGGGATCTAGGATATACGGCAGTCAGGATACGGGATGCGAGAAATGGATTCGGGATTAGCCATACGGGATGCGGGAAACGGAATCCGAGATACGGGTTCCGAGATCCGGGATAAGGTATACGAGATCTGAGATCAGAGATACGGGGTCCGGGATACGGGAGTCGGGATACGGGATCCAGGAGCCTGAAAAACGAGTTACGGTATCCGGGAACCATGATACGGGATTTCCGGAATACGGGATCAGGAAGACGGGATCCGGGAAATGGGGTCCGGGATCCGGGATCCATTCTTTTAAATTGAAATTCTACGCGGACGAAGTCGCGGGCAAAAGCCATAAGTTATATTTTGGAAATACGCATCGACCGCTCGCCGACTGCTTGAGCAGTCCGTGTATGGTAAATGGCAATTTTGTACTGAAACTGCTGTTCGCCGTGCAGCGTCTGCTTCTAGCGGTCGAGATGGGCAGCTACAAGCAGTCGCGTGTATCGCAGCACTAAATGGCAATTTTGTACTGAAACTGCTGTTCGCCGTGCAGCGTCTGCTTCAAGCAGTCGAGATGGGCAGCTACAAGCAGTCGCGTGTATCGACAGGCTTAGTTTCCTTACTTTAGAACTATCAACAGGTTATTAACTTTGCGCTTGTGTATATTTAATAAATCTTATTTTTTCTTAAAGTATTCCTTTAGCATATCAGTGATTTCTTTGGTTAGAGAATTATCAGAATGACTGCGTCTTTGTTACCTACATGATCACATTCTAATGAGCACAATTTTTTTATATACCTACTAGCTGTGCCCGCGGCTTCGCCCGCGTGGAAATTGATGTTTATGATTAGTCTGTCTTATTCCAGAGCCTACACTATCTGCGTTACACATTATAATCAGTTTAGTAGTTATGGAGATACCGACGTGGCAACAAACATTCACACATACAGACACATACACTTATTTAGCTTTTGCCCGCGACTTCGTCGGCGCAAAATTTAAATTGCAAAAAAACGGACTCGATTCCATATCCCAGATCCCGTTTCCTGGATCTCGTTTCCCGGATCCCGTATCTCTGATCCCGGATCCCGGATATCGTATCTAGGATCTCGTTTCCCGGATCCCGGATTGCGTTTGCCGGATCCCGTATCCCGAATCCCGCATCCCTCATCCCATTTATGGTAATGTTCCAAGCACTATGTCGAAGTTAAAGCAAATGAACATAAACACGGTGTATATCACGTATCCCAAAACCGACTTGTATTTTTAAGAAGACATCTAAACACTAATTTTCATACTTAATTCTAACTTCAAAAATGACGAACTCCGATACAAACTTTCATCCCCTATTCTATCACCTTTGGGGTTGAATTTTCATACACCCTGTAATTATTATTATTTTTATTTAAAGAAACCAAAACAATTATTAACTATCAAAAATGACTTACTTTCATCCCCCATTTAAACCCCTTAGGGGTTGAATTTTCAAAAACCCTGATCTTAACATTTTTAATTTTTTTAAAGACACCTAATTACAAATTTTCATAATTCTAACTTGAAAAATGACGAACTTGCATACAAACTTTCATCCCTTATTTAACCCCCTTAGGGGATGAATTTTCAAAAACCCTGAAATTATTTTTTTACATATATAAAAAGAAACCTAAACACCAATTTTCACAATTCTAACTTCAAAACTGACAAACATCCATGCAAAATAACATTCAAAACTTTCATCCCCTATTTTACCCCCTTAGGGGTTGAATTTTCAAAAACGCTGAAATTACTAATTTTTATTTTTTAAAAGACATCTAATCACAAATTTTCATAATTCTAACTTCAAAAATGACGAACTTGCATACAAACTTTCATCCCTTATTTAACCCCCTTAGGGGATGAATTTTCAAAAACCCTGAAATTATTTTTTTACATATATAAAAAGAAACCTAAACACCAATTTTCACAATTCTAACTTCAAAACTGACAAACATCCATGCAAAATAACATTCAAAACTTTCATCCCCTATTCTACCCCCTTAGGGGTTGAATTTTCAAAAACGCTGAAATTACTAATTTTTATTTTTTAAAAGACACCTAATCACAAATTTTCATAATTCTAACTTCAAAAATGACGAACCTACATACAAACTTTCATCCCCTATTTAACCATCTTAGGGGTTGAAATTTATAGGTATGATTAGCCTATGTCTCCTTCCAGAGTTTACACTATCTACGTTTTAAATTTCATTAAAATCAGTGCCGTAATTATGGAGATACGTGGGAACAAACATTCACACACACACACAGTTACTTTCGCATTTATAATATTAGTAGGATATTAGCGGCACGTTACGAAGGTTGTTTTGACATGTGGGGGGAGGAAGAAAATGAACCTTATTATAACGGAATAAGAATGTCAGTTTTAAAGTTTAGGTATGTCAAAAAATGAATGCTCAAATGAATCTTATTCCGTTGCAATAAGGTTCATCCTCTTACCCCCTCTACATGTCAAAACGGCCATCAAAACTTGCCGCTACTTTAGCGTTCCATTTCGACGTGTTTCGTCCGACTCAAGTAAAATAATTCATGATAAGATTGACAATGACGGCACGACTTCTCGATGTGTATACGATTAGTAAATTGTGCTCGAGGGTATATCATAAAAATTATTGGGAGTGTACACATGTCCCGAGTCTAGCAATCTATTATGAATTATGACATTATGTCCAAGCGTTCGGACGTCAAAACTGAGTGCTCGGGCGCGCCGCTCGCCTTTTCTAGACGCAGCCATTAGTGATAAACTATAAGAGAGGCCGGGTCACGTAGCTAGTGAAGCAATAAATTTAAATCACTGTTGGGACAGACGCAAAATAATATTCGATATTAAAATGTCGTGAAGGTTTAGAAGTTGGAAACATTTTGCTGTGGGGAAATAGTTTTAATGAATTCCTCTGCCGATCCCTAATTAATATCCAAGTTTGAATGATGTTTTAATAACACGTTTTGATTACTTCTGTTAAGCTGTACGCTGCTGTTTTAAAGCTCTCGATTGAGATGCTGATAAAAAGAGGAACCCGATATTTAGCATAATTCATTTCGGACGGAAAACACTCGCTTTTTTAAACGACTTCAAAAAAGGAAGAGGTTCTCAATTCGGACCTTTTATTTTGTTTTTTCTAAGTAAAACATTAGGGACTTTCACGATTTAACACATTATAAATATAATAGACCCTGATACTTAGTCAATATGTCCTATGTACGTTGAGCAAAATAAGTAGCTAAACATTCTCAGTTTTAAAAGTGCTTTTTTGTTTTTTGCATGAAATCCATATTTTTTCTTCATCTAAACATCATAATTTAGATATTGCTAATGTTTGGTTTTGAAAATGTTTACCAACGTTTGTAAATATACTATTTACTATTACCGATTAGAAACAAATAAACTGTTCAGCGACTGATAAGATAAAAATGTAGTAATCATGGATTTATAAAAGATTCGCGCGCGCGCTTTAACAAGATACCGCGAATGAATCTATGGTAGTATTTCTATACATCACTCCAATGGACACTCGAACGCAATTAGAAGCTTTCATGGAACCAGTTTTCAGTGGAACGAATTTACAAAACAAAGTAACACTCCCGAAACTGAAAATTCAATTTTGCGGTTTGGTTCGCTTTCATTTACAACACGCTTTTTGGGATCATATAAATCAACATACGGGATGTGTTGAAATTGATCAATGTTGATCAATATGCATAGCACAATCGCGTGCATGTCTATTGTAACATTACCAATATAAGCTGGACCCTTAATTACTGGTATTGAATAATAAAGAGAGGTCAGCCGCATATGTTGGAAACTTTATGTTAGGTCAGGCGATCTTACAAAATTTGTAGATCCGCCTGACTTAGATGAAACTCATTATAAACTTTGCTGAAGTAGGATTAAGGTGGTAGAGCCAAGCTGTAGCCAATTGACTGCAGCTCATAAACGGGCTAGCTCGACCGGGGTAGTACCACCCTCTCACAGAAGATCGGCGTAAAGCAGCTATTACAGCTGTATTTCGTACGATGAGTAAGAGAGCCGAAAGACCACCCCCCTCCCCCTCCCTCCATCCCACTCCCCTTCAGGTCGGCAATGTGCGAGTAATACCTTTGGTATTGTAAGCATCTATAGGCTACGGTAACTGCTTAACATCAGGCGGGCTGTACGCTTTTTTGCCAGCGCAGTCCTATAAAAAAAGGATTTTTATTTAATTTTCTTAGATTTCGCAATATTTGACCATATACAACATTAAAATGTTGTGAAGTTGTCAAAATGTACTGCTCGGGCGCACCGCTTGGCACGTGTGGCCGCGTCTAAAAACCCATGAATTGCCACTGCAAATTTACAACATTTCTAAAAAAATATGACCCAATTTGATCCTCAAACGACTGCAAAGTGGGTACTAACCACGTTGACTATGAAATCAGAGCGTGGACCATTGATGTATTATTTTAGCAGATATGGTACCTCATAACATTGCAATCACCAGACTTGTGCTCAGCTCACCACTACATGCAGTGAAATTCACACATCTATTACCACACTCAAAATTCGTCAACTAACGTCAGACAAGCCCGCTGAGTTTCTTGCCGGATCTTCTTAGTCGAGGTTGCATTTTCGATTGGTAGTTCGAAAAATTACAATTTGTAAGTGCAACTTTAGGCCTAAACAAAATAAGCTGATAGATTGAACTTAAAGGCATTTTGATGCGAATTATTCACGACTTTCTCAACATTTTTTTCCGCGAACTTCTTTGTAGTTCCGTGTCCAATGACTCCATTTATTAGGACATAGTACTATTTTGAATAGTTACATGTCATATCCCCCTCTTTCTTGCTAATATCTTTGGTGTGAACTTTTATATGGCCACCTCAACTCTGTGAACATAAAGCTGAGTGTGATAAAGTCGTACCGAACAAATCATTATACTTTATCGCCCGAAGTTCCGTGGAGACGCGTTAGACGGTGTGTAATCAAAAGGCAATTGTCGACTTATTATTCGTAAATGTGAGTTATGAATTCGTTTTTAGAGCTGTTCATTTGGGATAAGTACCAAATATTTTGTTATATAATTATTGGGATCTTTTTTTTTATATATTACATAACTGCGAAGATATTCGTAAATAAAGTTTGCTTAAAGTAACGGATTATGACGCCACTAGATTTTTTAGAAATTTAAAACGCCCATATTTTAGTTTAAAGTTATTTTGAAAATGATTCCACTGTTAGTATCGTAAGACCTACTTACTTTATATTTGAAAAATGGCCAACAGCCGAACTTTAAGTATCCTGTATAGTGTCCCATTAAAATATCTATGTGAAAGCCCTTAAAAAATAAAAGGAAACATTATAGAGCATCACTTTCAAATACCTATTTCGCGTATCGTGATCAATGTCAGAGCAATACTGATAATATCGAAAAATCATTTCTGAATAACCGTTCCTGGATTACTTACCTATGTAATTTGATATTTTTATTTTTAAACATTCAAATATACCCCAAATTTATAAAGATTTTTGCTAATTTAAAATCGTTTTAAAAAGCATTTCTAGTAACAAAAGTGATTTATAATGCCAGTGTAAGTCCATGATAAATTTCTATAAATTTGGGGGTTAGGCTTTAAGCCGATGCCAACAGCTGATGTCAGCTGGCAAGTCCCTCGATTCAATGGCATTCAGTCAGTTTCCTGGCATATAACTAGCCGCATAAGCTAATAATTCATGCGACTATTGTGACTGTGCTATTCAGTGTGTTATTGCTGTTATTAAGTATCATACGATACAATAGCAATAACTGCATTGTTCGTGTTCAATGCTGTGGAAAATTTGTTTAAACACTGTACGTAATTGTGAAGTAATCATCCACTTAGTGTTAGGCACGGACCTGCTTGCTAAATGGCTTATTATACTTATTAAAAATACCTATAAAAAGTCACAAGATCTATTATCATAGTTATATTTAGAAGTGACGGTATGGTATCGTACCGACACCACACAAAGGTGGACCGACGACCTAGTGAAGATCGCGGGAAACCGCTGGATGCAAGCAGCACAGGACAGGTCGTTGTGGACAACAATGAACGTCTTTTAGCTCAGAAGTGTGTAATGAAATGGAGAAATTTCAACTTTCAGGAACCAAGAACATTGCATGTTTAGCAATGAGCTGATTATCAAACTTTATTCGGAAAATTTCAAAATTCCTCTTTTTATAAGATTCGACGTTCCTTAGTAAAACAATGTGAAATATATAACGCAGAAAACATACAAGCAGATCCCGTAGCACACACTAGGGTTAAACTAATTGAAATTACCTCACCTAGACAATTAATTAATATCAAGTCGTGTCCAATTACTATACGCATTAAGGCATTTGCACAGTTAATATTGTTCCAATTAATTAGTTTCAATATCATACCTATGTACGTAGGATGGTAGAGAGAAGGAGAGGAGAACATAATATGCCAGCAGGTCAACACCCTACATCTTCGCACCATATGCGCTACTGCTACGTTAGAAAGGTAGGTTGATGCACCAGATACAATAAGAACCAGATCATAAGACCAGGAGAGCACAAGGTATGAGGAAGTAGTGTGATGACCCTCGCACATTATGGTCCTGGACCTAGTATTATGGACCTGGTAACGGTGATAGAGCCAGGCTCTAGTCAATTGACTGCAGCTCATTGGGCTGGCTCGACCGGGGTAGTACCACACTCTCACAGTAGATCGACTATTTTAGATGTGTTTTGTATAATTAGAGTGAAAGCCGGAAGCCAAATCCCCACTCCTTTCCCTCTCTATGTCCTACTCCTCTTCAGGTCGGCGACATGCGAGCAGTGACTTTGGTATTGCAAGCATCTATAAGCTACGATCACAGAAAGATAATGCTTATTTGCCACCTTAGTTATACAGGGTGGTGACGACATCATGACAATAATTGAAACCATATACTGGGTATCACATTAGTAGTTCGCACATAAAATATTATTAAATTATATTCAAAGGTATTGCTTTTTTATTTTGACTATTTTAACTTTACGCCTACAAAGGTACCGGTAAAAACACCGACACCGAAGCGATGTTGCCCTGCTAGTACTTACAGGTCAGTCTATGCGGTCGGTAGACGATTATAAAGGATGTTCTTTTCGTTTAGACTATTTCCGCATTTAAAATTGAAATTGTGGACTTTGATGTAAGTAAACCTAATTTTATAATTTGAATGTGTTGTGATTGACTAGCAGGGATCGTGTTTTAATTTATTGTCGTTATGTCGTCACCACCCTGTATAAAAAACCTGGTGTACCATCCTACGTACCAGAGGACCTACTCTGTTTCAAACGAAAACGAAATTTTCGTTCGTAAGAAATGTCGGAATCAATGAGAAACGTAGTAGGAAATACGCGAATTTCGTCCGAAATTTCGTTTTCGTTTGAAACAGAGTAGGCCTTCAGGAATGCATAACTAAGCGAAGCGTATCAGAATACTCACTTTACGAATACAGTTGAACTATATCATGTTTAGCTGCTGTCTCCCGTGCCAATTTACGGTATCGTATGTCATATGGATAGTCTCGATACCGGGTTCCAATACCTTGCTCCAAATATCGAGACCGTTTTGCGCACAAGGGGAGAGAAATAGGGGAGTGTGGTGACTGATTTTATTTAGAAATTTACTAATGTTATTTATCACAATAACTATTTTTATGAAAAAATAGTCAAAACGACAAATTTATTTGGTGAATAAAAGTTAACTGACGATTCTAAAATACGCCCTAAGTATCATAACTCATTTTGAAAGTTTCTAAAACGTATGGAATTCATTAATGGTCGCATCTTGCCTCTCGCTTCCGCTCACCTCTTATAGATGCAGCCATTTTAAATTCATCGATTACATTCATTGGATCGACGGCGATCCATCGAAAGTGTTATTTATCGAAAGCTTAAATGACTTCAAAAACTCAATCAAAGATTATCAAATACCAAACGAAAAAGAAAATAATTATTCAGCTCAGCTCTTGATGATAATGAAGTTAAACAGCATAAGACGAATCCGATCAGAAGTTACTTTTGCAGACAGAAGAAAGGCAAATAGTTTCTGTAGTCGGTTCGGGAAACTATTCGGAAACTTTTCTAATAAAGCCGCCAATAATATTGATTTCTCGCGCGATAATGGGTGTTTTTGTAAGAGAACGCTCTGATTGCGGAAATAAGAGGATGGGCCGATATTATTTTCTCGTTTAAAAGCCGTTTACTCCCTTTGTTATATTATCATGAAGTTACTGCCTTCTTTACGCATTTTAAATTGTATCTTTTTTCTCTTTTCATGGATTCTAAAGAATTTTATATTGGACGGTAAAATTATTTACCTTTTTTAACCGACTTCAAAAAAGGAGGAGGTTTCTCAATTCGACCGTATATTTTTTTTTTGTTATTATAATGTGAATAGGGTGTTAAATTAATCAGCTTTTAGGAAGGAAAAGTAAAATTTACCTATTTAGGTACTTAAAGATTTTTTTAAAATAAGTATTATCATACTTTATCGTAGTAGCTTAAAGGTGTTTAATAGGGTTAGTGTTGTACATTGAGTGATACTCAAACTAAAATGGGTACCCTCTAAGTGTAGCTTCATCGCATATTCAGTTGGTTTAATTATTGCGGCTACGGTATTCTGTCAAGTTGCTAATTAGACGGAAGACTGATTACACGCTCCTAATATAGCCACCGATGTTATTATAGCTATATTATTCCACAGAACTGATATTAGTCTAACCAAATGCAGGCCATTAATAAGTTTATTATTTGTAGGGAAACTAAAGCCTTCATACAAATTGAATAATCAGAATCTAAGAAAGTTCTTGCAAGCGGTCGAGGTAATTCGACTGGTTTTAAGTTTTTTATTTATTTTATCATGCGTCCTACAGAAAACCAGCATAATGACCCTTTTAGGGACGGCTCACCAACACACTAAATGGACCGTTAAAGCAGTAAACGATTGTTACCAGTAGGTATAATCAAATAATTGTTTACCGCTCTAAGGCCGGAGATACATTATCAGAAACTTTCGGTCTGAAAAATGCCGAATGGCGCGGCGCCCCGCGCAGACATCGTACTTGGACGCCGCAAACTATCAGAAATGCCTTATATGGCCTGCATAATTTCATACAAAATTTCTGACGACAAGTTTCTGATAACATGCGGCCGATAATGGTCCGTTAGTGTGTTCTTGTAATCGACCTTTAGGGCAGCAATCTAATACGACATACATACGAAAAATAATAATTTTAAAAATTTAAAACACGACTGCCCTGCCAAAAAACGAACTAAAAAGTATAAAACAAGTGCAGTGACATTGCAGTCGGGGGCCCTCTTAGATTAGCAGCCAAAAATAAAATGTTTATTTTGCACACCGTACCACACCGTACCTATGTTAAATGATGCCTATAAGTTCTACAGTTTTGGAATGTGCTCATCGAGGCCTTCAATCTGATACCCATATTGGAATAATTGAAGAAAAAAATGTTTTTTTCACATTTGAAAACAGAGTCGTAATGCCGCCATTTTGATTTTTTTCAAAAATAATATACCCAGTGTTACCCGGCATGACGTAAGGATTCTAACGATACCCCATACATCCAAATCTGTTTAGGGATTTAAAAGTTATGGTGGAATAAAGAATCTCACATACATCCATACATACATGAACCCTAAACACATATACACTCCTTTTTTTAGGCAGTCGTGTAATAAACCCACATCGTGCTGAACTAGAAGTTGTATTGTTAGAAGCCGCGTCCAGTGTACAATTAAGCTTTCAGAAAATTCCCAAAGAGGTTTCGGAGATAAAAACTTGCTCGCTGTGTACCTCAATTATCAGATCCTGAAACGTATTGTTGACCCAGTAACATAAGGGCCCTCAGAAAGCCTAATATGAAAGTTTCCCGGAAACGCCTTTGGGCGGGAGCAATGTTTTCATTCCATCTTTGTATTATGAAGGTTTTCAATTAATAATTGGAGGTTTCAAATTAATTGTTGTTTTGGGGTCGGAACATACCTGTCTATATTATAATGTTATGATAACTGAATTAGTTAATATCTAAGTTGATAGCACTCGCCTTGGGAAAAAAAGATGCAGGTTATCATCATATACCTTTCAATTATCTAGATGGGTTACCTTTACTAAATAGCGTTAAAAATGCGGTCGCTTAGACATTTTTCAAACGCGCTGTTAACGCTTTCGTCGGCGACGCCAGACTGAGATCGGGTTTGCCAATGAGCCAACTTTTAACGTACCAAATAGTTTCAATTAAGACTGTCACCTCCACGTCTTTCGCAAAGACGCGTTAAGTTCACTAACTTACACTTAGCCAGCGTGGTGGATTAAGGCTCGAACCTCCTTACATTGAGGTCTCATATTTGCCCTTTCATTACACGATAGCACTCTGGAGCTATTAAACAAAATTTCAACCATCAACGTATAAATAAAATACAAGCCCGATTAGTTCCTTGCCGGATCTTCTCAGTCGAGATTACGTTTTCGATCCGGAGGTAGAATAAGTAAGAAATGTAAAAAATATAAATTGTAGGCCTAAACGAATTAAACTATTTGAATTTGAATTAGCCTCACATTGAGCGGGGGGGGGGGGGTGCCCGCTATAATAGGCTCATGCCCCCTATTACATTAGAACTAAAATCATTGTGTGCTACACTTTCAGGGAATATACGGGTTTTAGTTATCTAATGTTTATAAGCCCAATTTTTTTTTGTTTTGCCTACCAAGAACAATGAAGTGTAACTTCTTTGAACAAAAACCTTACATAATATTTCGTCTTAATTAAACTTTCCACTTCATTGTTAAGTCTGCCCACTTAAGCCGGCCTACACAAAGAAGTGGCTTAAGCATTTTAAAGAAATTAACAAACAACAAAAAAGGAATCTATGCAAATTCAAGTAAAATTAATTGAAGCCATTCCAAGCCTTTTTAGGACGCCAGAATGTAGGAGGAATTTAATCCGAGTATAACACTTAATTAAGTGAGAGATAAAGAGGGTTTTTAAATAATACTGTTACACACGTTGAGAACCATGGAGGTATTAACAATAGAATTTGGAACCATTGAGTTAATATGTACTGCGTACTAAAGGCGCTACGTCAAACAAAAATAGAAATAGAACTTTGGGTTTTCGGCTCTCTCACTCATCGTACGAAACACAGCTGTAATAGCTACTTTACGCCGATCTTCTATCTTCTTCTTCTTCTACTAACTCGAGCCAGTTTATACAGGGTTATTGGTAAAACACTAACAACCTTGCAGGGGCGAATTACTGACATCAAAAACAACAACTTTTGTTCTATGACTTTATACAAAACAAAAAAAAACATATTAAAAAATCACACTCTAAAATGTATGAAACAAGAAAATATGCTCATCTAGAGAATAGCCGTGGTACGTTTAGGTACTTTAAGGCAAAGTGGAATATAACTACGTACCATGTCTTTCCTCTAGATGAGAAAAAAATATCATACATTTTAGAAAGTGATATTTTGTTTTTTTTTGTTTTGTAAAAGTCATAGAACAAACAAAATAAAAACTGACTTCAAAAAAACCTGGAGCACTAAAAAGCCTGGAATAATATTTCTATTACCACCACTGCCTACCCCTTCGGGAAAATCAGGCGTGATTATGTGTTATCGAGTATTTGGAGTCGGTGCCAATCTATCTTCTTACTTTCATAGTAGGTAGACTCTGCATACCACGATTGGTACCGACTCCAAATACTCGATAACACATAATCACGCCTGATTTTCCCGAAGGGGTAGGCAGTGGTGGTAATAGAAATATTATTTCAGGCTTTTTAGTGCTCCAGGTTTTTTTGAAGTCGGTTATTATATATTTATAAAAATAATTTTATTTCATGATTTTTAGTGGCGCCATGCAAACTTTATCACCCCAAATGACCCCTTTGGGGGATGACTTTTCCAAGATTCCAAAACAAAAGTTTCTTAATTTATTATATGGAGTATCCATACTAAGTTTCAAGTCAATCGGACACAAATATATTTTTCTACCGTACTTCTACCCCTAGTTTCCCCCTTTGGGGGTAGATTTCCGAAATGATTTTTTTACGGGACCAAAATGACTTAGTCACCTACCAAATAACAGTTTAAAAAGAAAAATTGGTTCATAAACGTTAGAGATAAACGGTAACCCTCCATACAAACTTCAACACCTCGTTTTACCCCTTTGGGGGGTGATTTTTCCAAAATCCTGAAATATGAGTTTCATTATTTCTTATGCAAAATATACATATTAAGTTTCAAGTCAATCGGATAAAAAAAAAATTTTTAGACGACTTTCACCCCCCTAAATTACCCCCTTAGGTGTTAATTCTAGGAAATATTTTTTTATGAGACCAACTTGGAGCTACGATCTACCGAACAGCAAAAGAATTTTTCAAATCGGTTCATAAATGCCGGAGAAATCGGTGAACATACATTAAAAAAAAAAAAAAAAACATACATACAGCGGAACATAGAACCGCCTCCTTTTTTGAAGTCGGTTAAAAAGTTGTTGTTTTTGATGTCAGTAATACGCCCCTGCAAGGTTGTTAGTGTTTTACCAATAACCCTGTATATGAGTTGCAGTCAATTGGCTACAGCTTGGCTCTGCCACCGAAACGTGTCTATAGCATCCTAGTTCCATGGTTTTTGAAAAGGTGTAACTACCTTTAAAAGTAGTGGAATCCCGCGAACAAACGGCCGCAGCTTCCCATTCCTTGTCCGACAATAATTTCGTGAAACGAGCTTGTTGCGACACGTTGAACACCTATTCGGGTATCTCGGAAGTGGCTATTTAGAAATACTATGACGTCATATAACGTTATGGGAATCAAATGCAGGCAACATGATAATCACTGGATATTATACTGCAGGATTTTACGCTAAGTGAAGCGAACACAAAAATTCGTAATTTGGATATTGGTGACTGTTAGCTACAAAATTAAATTACGACTGCGAGGACTAAAAATAAAAAAATAATCTTGATTTTATAAACATGAGAATAATGGCCGGCGGACAGTGAGGATGGCAGGGCATGGCATTTCAATTTTTATCAATCGAATTTAATACTTATCCAATCGAAATAAGGTGCTCCAGCGGGTGCACCGAGAAAATACTCCGCGATACTCCGAGGTCGATCGCCGAGCATTGAAATATATACCTTATTTCGATTGGATAAGTATTAAATTCGATTGATAAAAATTGAATCGTTGGCCACTTGGCTCACTGCATCGAATGGTTGCGGGTTCCTTTCTCGCCAGAGGCATATTTTGGAAACTGCCTTTTCGTTATTTCCCCGGTCTGGGTGAATCTGGGATATATTTATTTATTATTTTCACAAAATTAATAGTACATTACTGCTGCGGTCTCTAATGAGTGTGTTGTTGACCGCGGTGTTGATGGGCGAAAGCGCGGCGCAGCGCAGCTCCAGGCCTCCACAGCGCGGTCAGCATTGCAACCCTTGATGGAAAAGCTAAAATAAAGGCCGAGACCAAAGGTCGAGGCCTTTATAGCGCCGCCAGCAAAGGTAGCTATGATGACCAAGCTTGGAGGCCGTGAGCGTAGCGAAGCTTAGCTTGAGGCCAGTATAGCGTGGTCAGCAGTACACTCATAAGAGGTCAAGGCTTGTATAGTGCTTTACTCAAAAATGCGACTATTAGTTTAAACAAAAGTAGCTAAGTGGGTATAAAAATTAATACAATTATATTCATATTTTTACGAACTATATGTATAGTTGTGTATTTTCTCTGTTTACGTTTCCATGGAAACGGCACGACCTACTCGTTTTAACCATCAATCAGATTTTTAATAACGAACCATAAACATACCTGTTTGTTACGTTTCCATGGCAACGGTCAAATAACAGCAATATAATGACGATAATTCGGGGTAATAATACATTGTATGTCATGTAGCTCTTGCAGTACGACAAATCCGATTTTGCTCGAAGAAGGTTTGTGAAATAATGACAACATTATAAACTTTTTTGAGTAAAAGTATATTTTACATCATATTAACATTTCTCAACTTAATGCAAAAATATATGAACTTCAATTTTCACACGGCTGAAAATTTTGGTACAAATATTACACCGTACGAACATTACAATTTGTCATGTAAATTGCTTCATGTTTTTAAAGTTTCCGCGTTCAAACAATTAATACACAAATCAGTGTTGACATTAACTTCATCTCGTTTATAATCAAACGAGCCGTTTACATAACCACTCTCATATTTTTATGAGTTTTTGGTAATAACATAGGTACTTACTAACTTTACGTTGTTATAAATTATCTGTATTGTGTTATCTCAAGATAACGTTTGAGGATAATCATGGAAAAAAAACTAGTGGCCAAAACAACATTCAAAAAAAATTACAAAGTAAATACTACGTAAGAACCTCTAACACTGACATTACCAAGAAAGAGGCATATGTGACTATCCAAAATAGTTTATCCTACTAAACGGAGCCCATGAACCCAGTAAAACTCAGTAACTCGTGGAAAATAATATTGAAAACATGTCAGTATTGCCAATACTGCTCAACTTCTCAATTGTCGAATTGCGAGTGCGATAACAGATGTGTAAATTTCGCTGAATGTAGTGGTGCGTTAAGCACGATTTTAGTGATTACGATGTTAAAAGGTAACATATCTGCTAAAATAATACATTGCTCTAAAGACTCTAAACCATGGACCAATTACCTACTAAGGGGACTGGCCCTAAGCAACTCGGCCGAGTGGTCGGCTTAGTACTAACATCGTCATAAAACGAAGCGAGTAGTTCAATTATTTACCGGTAGATAGAACAATGAAAATGAAAAAACAATGACCACGTTTTTTTTTCATACATATATCTAATAAGGGCACCTCTTTCTTTAGTCTTTACTCTGTGCTCTAAACTAATTTCATCATCATTCTCTCGTGAACATTTCGACTTAGTCTCAAGCTCAGTGGCTTAGAAACTATCTTCAATTACGCTTCAAGAGAACATCCTACACAGCATTTCTAAGGACCTGAATGATAATTAATGTCGTTCCCCTAAAACAATTAGGCATCAAAACACGGCAGGTCTCCACACTCTAGTGGAATAACAGGCGCAGGTGTATTCTGCACGTGACGATGATTGATGGCATACATGTGTCGGATAACGACGGCGGTACGCCAAATTATTCATACAGAAGCCCTCTCGTGGACAACTACGAAAAACCGGCCAAGTGCGTGTCAGACTCGTATATCGAAGGTTCCGTACCACTGTAGAATAAAAACCTCAAAAATATCAAGTGTATTTTATGGTGAACCCCTTTATTTTTAAACTTTATTTTATTTTTAGTATTTGTTGTTATAGCGGAAACAGTAATACACATTCTGCGAAAATTTTAACTCTCTACCTATTACGGTTCGTGAGATACAGCCCGCTGACAGACGTACGGACGGACGGACCGACGGACAGCGGAGGCTTAGTAATAGGGTTCTGTTGGCACGCTTTGGGTACGGAACCCTAAAAACGTGACGGTAGTGTTATTGATTGCTTGACACAATGGATGAAAAGTGAATAAAGTTATGAAGTGTTCGCTGTCAGATTTAGTATTATAGCATTTTTGGAGAAGAAAAGATTGTAATAAACAATAATATTTTAAAATATAATTTTAAAGCAAGACTGATAACTTGTGTTGACTTTATTATATTGATGGAAAAGTACCAAGAATTTGAAACTGTCAATTCGATAAAATTTCGTAATGGCCAAAAAATATTTTTTAATTTTATAATGCTAGCAAGACAGCAACAATTAAAAAACATTAAGTATATCCACAAAAATATGCAATTTTATATCATTTTCATGTTCATTACAGCAAAGTGCGCAATTAAAAGGAACCAAGCAATAAAGAAACCGCGGGTTTACGGTTCGTAAATCGTTTTAAAACTACCAAATTAATGTACGGAATAGGGACGTCGACCGGGCTTTTGTTAGCTGCCCGCTGCCCACAACGGGCTGCCTTTTATTTTCTTTACAGACTAGATAAAAGCCGTTCCGACCGTGTTATAGTATTAGGTAAAGCTTCCTTTAAATTCCAAATTGGCGTTGAAATATTTCCATTTGCTGTATTTTTAGGGATGTTTTCCGATGTCAATAATTTGGACTAAGTTATTTGGAAATTAAGCTCTAAATCTTTTCGTGTTTTATTTAACTAACATCTAGATAATCGACAATTCTAAAGTGGCCCCAGCAAACATGCTTCTTTTAGCATCGGCGACGATTTGCGTTTTGGAAGCTAAATGCAACGACCAGTCGCAAAATCGTGCGGTTTTGATTTTGCGATCGAACGCAGAGAGTCGCCAAACGCGATGTAGTCGCGAAATCGCCGATCGCCGATGCAAAAAGTCGCATGTATGCGGTGGCCCTAAAATGGCTTTATATTATACTTATTGCACAGCTGAATAGTGCCAGTTCATTCAAATTTTATGCGTCGAAGCTTTAATGCAAAGTCGGTATCGAGCTAAACCCCAAGGTTCATGAAATTGGAAATGAAGTAGAACATAAAATTTAAAAGCGTTCTTTAAAAGATATAGATTGTTACGATAATGTTGGTATATTGAGGGTATAAAATGTTTAATGCAGCAGTCTGAGGTTGCATTACCATCAGAATTCACACTGATTCATTTATCAAACAGTTTATGTATAAATATCATAATTTTATATGGTTGAATAACTGTGCCTGGGACTACGTACGCGTAAATTTGAGAAAACGAATACGCCTGCGTGGAATTTAATGTGTTTTATTTTATTTGTGCGGAACCCTAATTCTATTTCTACAACAAAAGTAGCTTAAATACTCCTTATAACATCAGCTAGCAGTGAAAGTCCCGTCAAAATCAGTCCAGCCGTTTCGGAGATTAGCCGTAACAAATATCTAGACACACAGACAGATAGACAGACAAAAATGTTTATATTTTTTATTTTTTCAAAGCTTTTGCTGTTATTTTGACATTACAAACATACACTTTAATTTTATTTATTTGTATGATAGAATGTATGATTGAAAGATTGAATTTTCCTCTTGAAAACGACAATATATCAATCAAGTAATTGTCAAATGTGTCCAAATATTCTGTTCAACGAAACTAACGTAAAACTAGTTCATAGACATTTATTACCACAACTTAGAGTAACCTGATTCTGTATTACGGTTACTATCGTTCCGTGAAAGCCTAAGTAAAGACATCAAACCGTAGACTCATCAATCACGCTCATTTGTTTGGCAATTTGTTTAGTAATAATTCTCTTACCGATGTTGATTCACGCTGGCCGCGTTTGTTATCAAATCAAGTTGGGTATTTATTTAAGGCTTAAGTTTTCTTTGTCATTTAGCGGGTGCATTCCCTGTAATATAACGTTACAAATTCGATAAGGTAGTATTTAAACGCAAACCAAAAAATTACTGATTGCACAGCAAAATATTTCTGGCGCTTCGCCGGCCGCTGCCGTGGCACGCTCGCTTCGCTCGCTCGGCTCGCGCAATGTGTGGTCCATGTTCTAACCTAACCTAACCTAGTCTTTAGGGCCATACATAACATCTTCAATTTTGTTTCTGGGGAACTATGCACGTTCTGGTTACTTTGCTGTGCATTCTGTATTATTTGATGTGCAATTAATAATATTCCAATTCGATTTTGAGCATTGCGTTACAAAACTGCCACCCTGTCTGATAAGCATTCGCTTGTAATGTAACATTTGCGCGCATTGATGTTACAAATTGTAATAAAATATCACAGAAATTGCGCATTGTAATTGTCGGTTCTCCGCCATCAGTGGTGTAATGCTCGAATTGTATCATTACATGTTGCGCACTGTAATGTTCGGTTTGCCTCAATCACTGATGAATACTCGACTCGGTAACGCTGCATTACAGGCGAATGCTGCCGGATGCCCGACTCTGTAACGTTACATTACAGGCGAATGCTATCGGTGGTGTAAGCATGAATTATCACAGGCTTTTGTCGTCCCTTGTCTAATCTAACACCCTTTATAAAATGTTTGTTATTTCTTTACACGATCTAACATGCAAAGATAATTCGATAAGAACATTATAAGAACTACAATGCCTAGAGTTGAAGGGCCAGCAATATTACTCCAGCGAAAAAGCCACTCTGTCTTAATAAATAACACAGACACAATATTTCATAGCCAGTGAGCGTGGTATAGCGTACAATAGCGTCACACGCCCTCTATTCAACACTGCGCCGTTGGTTAGTTACACGCGATTAGTCGGTGCGCCTTTGACAGACACGTCACCTCTATAGCAATAACCAAGCGTTCATCACCAAAGAAATTGGAATAGATAGAGTCATCACAGAATATCCAAATTCTTAACTGATTTTATGGGACTGAGGGGTCAAACCAGCGTACGGCTAGGTATAGTAGATGGTTGCAATACTAAAATTATCTCTCCCATGTTGCCGACCTGAAGGGGAGTGGAACGAAGAGAGGGGAGGGAGGTTGGGCTTCCGGCTCTCTCACTCATCGCACGAAACGTAGCTGTAATAGCTACTTAACGCCGATCTTCTGTGAGAGATTAGTACAACCCCGGTTGAGCCAGCCGGTATATGAGCTGCATTCAATTGGCCCTATCACCAATAAAATGTCCACATAACATCAATCCATCCATGTAAACCTTAAGTTCAATTGGAGCTTAAACCACAGGAGACATTCTATACCTACAGAATCGATAAACTACCATTGATCTTAAGTCCTATAGGTGTCTTCTATAAACGATAATGGCATATAAATATACATAGATTCATTAAGTTTACGCGAGTTCATTTTGGTTTCCGTATGGAGGTTTTCGTTTTGGTTTCCGTTCCAACTAAATGGAGCCTGCTACTAGTAAAATAGGGCAATTGATACTCCCACTAGTTAAATGCATCAGCTGATACTACGCCGAATACGGCTTACTTCAGTACATCTGACAGCAAGCAATGCGTGCAACTGATGCCGTGACAATGATAAGTTGCCGCATTTTTTGAATGATTTTTCTTAGTATACGGTATCAAGTAAAACAACTCGCGAACCTTTCATAAATCTATGTGTACAATCAAATTAGCAGTTTCTGACAATTCAGAAAGACCCGATTGGGGCAAGTGAATTACTTCTGATCCTATCCCTGTAGCCCTTTAACTTGCCCTTGTTAACTTGATAGACCCTAATACACGTGACTTGTAGCTGATGCCCCTTTTACGAGGCCTGCACGGCGCTCTGATAATTTTGTCACCGGATTGAGCACGTATTAGGTGTCCTTAGTAATTAGGGAAGGGGAAAATGCATGGGGAAACTTGATGGCTGCCATGGCTGAAATGAGGAGCTATGGATAATGTTGAAAATAATACTTTGAAAGATTTTTGATGTAATTAAAAATCAATGTTATGGCAATGCATTCTTTTATTGATATTCTAAAATATGTTATGTGTGTGACGTCATAATATTGAAGAAGCTATAGACGTCAGGAAAAGGAAGAGATGATGATGAGCATAAAATAAAAGTATGTTTCAAAGTTATAACGGAATGTTGGTGTAACTTCAATATTCTCTCTCACAGCAAAGGAATAAAACAAAACAATAGTAAATCTCCCATCTGATGACAAGACAAGTTGTGGGAATAGTTTTTGCTCCAATAAGTACGTGAGACAGCAGCGTCGATAGATTATTAAAGTAAAAAGTTTCCGATGAACAGAATATATCAATCTGCAAATACTATTGTTGTTGAATCTATTGCGGCGATAAACAATTCTATATTATGCCTCAAGGCATAGACTTATAGAATAAAAGACAAAGAAAAGCCAACACGTGAGGATACTAGATAAACAAATATAAATATCGACAGACATACACACCAACTGATTGGTCCTAAACTAAGCAACGCTTGTACTTATGGCTACCATAGGTACAATGGACGAACGCAACTACCCGACGGCGACAGATATAGAAAAGTCTCGTTCGTGTAAACAAACATCTGCTTACAGTCAATAAATTACCAGAATGACTTCTCCAAGGGTATCCAAATCTGTTAAAAAATAAGAAATGTCAACTGAAAAATATCTTCCTGTCTCACACACTGAACAATTTCCACTTACTTTCACGTGAACACGTTATATTTATGGAGCACAATAGTGCTGTGACATAGACAAACGACGGCCAAACAAAAGATAGTTTGTAAGTACTGAATTGAACTTTACTACTGGCACTCGTTTTGTCTCTATAGTCCGATTTTTAATTAAACGAAGTAAACTGACAGCTGAAAATGTCATTGTTCTATGAATTTGAACCTTATTTGTTCTATTTATATCGAAACGTGACATTTGCACCTGTCAGTTTACTTCGTCTAATTAAAAATCAGACTATAGAGCATTATTTCATGGACTCAATTCCAGAGAACTGCCTTGATTTATAAATTTGAGATGAAGGGTGGTTTATTTAGAAAGGGTAATGCTCTAGATATAGGTAATAATATAAGTCCTATATGATCCGTAGGGAATCCATTCATTCATTTTTTTTTGTGGTAGAGCCAAGCTGTAGCCAATTGACTGCAGCTCATAAACGGGCTGGCTCGACCGGGGTAGTACCACCCTCTCACAGAAGATCGGCGTAAAGCAGCTATTACAGCTGCGTTTCGTACGATGAGTGAGAGAGCCGTAAGCCCACCCCCCCTCCCCTCCCTCCATCCCACTCCCCTTCAGGTCGGCAATGTGCGAGCAATACCTTTGGTATTGTAAGCATCTACAGGCTACGGTAACTGCTTAACATCAGGCGGGCCGTACGCTTTTTTGCCACCGCAGTCCTATAAAAAAAAAAAAAAAAAAAAATTGAAAATTTAATGACACGATTATAATAAGACATCCAGATTTTATATCCTTCCTTAAAACTAGATTCATGTTCATTTTTCCGACTGCGTACAATCCAAATCTTTTTAAAAGTAGGGTGAACAGGCATCTTCTGGGTGCGCTCGCTCCACCGTCAACCTCATCTTTGCCCCTGCGGCAAGATTGAGGTCAAGAGCAAGGTTATTTTCATTTTAAAAATCATGTGGTGAAATGAAGACTCAAAAACAAAAAATATGTGAGTTTAAAATGAGAACCAATGGTACCACTCCACCTAACACTATATGTGTAGGGAACATTAATTTCGTCGTAATTGGTTCGGGATACGAAGTGAATGGAGCAATATCGAAATGAGATTTTTTACTCCCGATATATCCATTGTAAGGCGGGATTAAAATAACACGGACTGTCTGGCCTCCGCTACCGTTGGTTTTTTCTTCAATCTAGGTGCGCAATTACATTGATTACTTTACTTATTGGTTCATTATCGGAATTAAGAATTAGATTCGGAGCTCATTTACTTCGCGTTTGGTTTGCGTTCGGAAGTGAATTAGTTGATCTTCTTTTATTCAAGGAGGTTTATGTGTTTCAAGTAAAAGATTGCTTGTTCTTTTGTGAATTCATTTTTGTTTTATGTCCTTTTGGTTAGTTAAAGTAATTAATTGGAAAGGAGAGTTGGATCCAGAATTTCGGGTAGCTCACGTTGTAAAAGTATTTTTCCGTATTTTCTTAGTTACGTGTTAGCGTGAATTATCACGGGCTCGATCTCCTCTAACCAACATTCTATATAAAGAAAAACATTTCACTGACTCCATGTATTTTATTAGAAAATAAATTCTACAAGCCTCATATAAAACAATTCAAGAGCATTTTCGCGTAATTTCGATATTCACAAAATTTTACTGTAATACATACATACAATGCTTGACTGCCGTAACAAAGGCATATTGAGCCGTATCATCTGGTACATAGGGCGACGTAAAAACACGAATAATAAACTCGGTCGTATAATTTGAAAGTCGCGTATTCAGGGATTCCTTACACTTAAATGAGCATTATTGCGCTCACGAACGGCCGTCTTCAAACGTTAACATAGCCAACTTTATTGCTACAAATGTGACGAAAATGTAAATGGGTTCTTACATTCATTTCTTAGGACTCTTAGGCAGGTTATTGCCGGGTTAAGGACGGTAATAATCATGCTTGTTCATCCTGTATGTTAAATTAAGCATACCATACATTTAGTTAGAGTAAAGCAGAGTTAATTGTACGGAGAACATGGCATATATAGCAAATCTTGTAACAATATTTGATTATCGGGTTATTCCAGTTTATTGTTGGAATTACGCCTCTCAAATATTTTTTCTGTGGGATAATCGCCCTCTTTCCTTTGTTCTATAGCATGGAATTCTCCAAAGGTCCCTAAAAGGTCAGTATGATGTCTGCTTCCCTTAAGTTGCAAATGGCCTTGGCGGTGGTTTCCACTTACCATCAGGTGGACAGTCTGTCATAAAAAAATATGCCTCTAAGCTCGGTCTTCAGCCAGAGTTGGGAAAAATTGAATTGCGATTAATTAATTGCAAATTGCAGGTTATCTCACAATTAACAATTAATTGTGATTTGTTTGCGATTGACAAACAAATCAAAATTAATTGTTAATTTTGACACCACATGCAATTAGTAATTAATTAATTGCAATTAAATTTTGTCCAACTCTGTCTTCAGCATACAGTTTTTCAGGGAGCCCTATATATACGTCTTAACAATCTCAATCATCATATTGATTTTTTATCAATTCTTTATGGTTCCAAATCCATTGCAAAATATTGTTAATACGAATTGGACAATATCTATTGACGATGAAATCCGTCATAATTTAACATAGCAAATATCGCAGATATTTCAGAGTCATTAGGGCTCCCCGAAATGGCGTTTCAATTTATGTTGGTCGCGCGATGCCTAACCACAAATTGAGGTCACTGGCCTATCCTGATGGGTGATGTCACTGGTAGCTATAGATTAACAAGATATTTAGGAGTTCAGTATACCTATTGCATTTAGAGTGCCTACTGATTTAGATTTTCATAAGCCTCTTCAAAATGAAACGAATACAGAATATTGAAAAACATTGCAAATTTAATAAAACAGTAAGTAGTCAACGACTTAGTTTAGAGGCAAGCCCTATGGTTCTTCTCATATACTTACTTATCAATCTCCTCATGCATCGATGGAAACCGGTGGATGCAAATCGTGAAAAACAATAATGTGTGAAGTCATTGAGGAAGGCCTGTGGTAATCAACTACCAATAGATGGATGGATGAATGGTGCAAAATTATTCAAGTATACTCACTCGAGGTGTTCCTTGTAGATGTCGAAGTCGGTGAAGACGAGCTCGACGATCTCGTGCGCGGCGGCCAGGAAGGTGTAGAGGATGCAGTCGACGCGCGGCGGGTACGCGCGCGGGTAGTCCGGGCTGCTGAACGTGCCGCGCTCCGAGCCGTACGTCGACGTGAACCGGATACACGTGCAACCTGCACAACCACATACAAATTAACGTTGCTTTGGGTACTCACTGACTAGTCATCATCATCATCTCAGCCGAAAGACGTCCGCTGCTGGACATAGGCCCCCAAGGTTCGCCGCAATGACCGGTCTGGCGCTGCCCGCATCCAGCGGATTCCACTGACTGGTATTACAATATAAAATTGTTGGTGACAAACAAGCAGTTACCGTAAGCCTATAGATGTTCGCAATACCAAAGGCATCGCTCGCTCGATGCCGATCTGAAGGGGAGTGGGACAGAGGAAGGGGGGGTGTTGGGCTTCCAGCTCTCTCACTCATCGTACGAAACCCAGCTGTAGTAGCCTTACGTGCAGTCTTCTGAGAGAGGGAGATACTATCCCGGTTGAGACAGCCTATACGGATGAATTTTTCAAGTGTGCGTGGATGGCCAAATCCGAAACTATGAGGAATAGCGAAAAGTACTCAAAGGAGACTTGGGGCCGATTTTGATGAAAACTAAAACTGCATCATTGGATTTTTTTTTAAATATTATTCCTAGCCAGGAATCGTACGTTGATTTTGAAAAAAAACCACAGTCTATATTATTACACCATTCATTGTGTCACTGATAAGGAACAAATTCTGGGAAGTAATGACATACGGCAAACTTAAGGAAAGTGTTGGATTTTAATAAACTGCTCCATATTTTCAAGTTATGTCTTTAATAATCATACGTACATTACCAGTATCTTGTTCGAAATATTGCTATTTTTTTTATATACACTCGCATCGCAGTCATCTTCGCAACATTATGTTCTAATTACAAATTTTCAAACATTTTAAACATTAATCAGTTTAGCTTTACCTAATATTATAGGTAAGTAACTTAAGAATAATAAAATATTATTTTGTTTAAAATTAGCTCTTTCCTTAAGTTTGCCGTATGTTATTACTTCCCAGAATTCGTTCCTTGTCAGCGACACTATCGAATGGTGTAATATACAGTGTGTGGTTTGTTTTTCAAAATCAACTAGTTCGATTCCTGCCTACAAATATTATTTTTTCAAAAATCCAATGATGCAGTTTTAGTTTTCATCAAAATCGGCCCCGAGACTCCTTTGAGTACTTTTCGCTATTGCTCATAGTTTCGGATTTGGCCATCCCGCACACTTGAAAAATTCATCCTGTATTTGAGCTGCAGTCAATTGGCTACAGCTTGGCGCTACCACCGATAGCAATGAATTTAAGACTTTTGACAAAAGAAAAGCTACCTGCCTTTTGCAAACGGTAGAGGACCCCGAAATACAAATGGAATGAAAGAAGATGATGATCTGACTAATGAGGCTATTTATTCTTAGACCATTCGAGTATTTCTTAGAAAACCGTGTAACAAACATACAAAAAAAACATTCAGTCGAATTGAGAACCTCCTCCTTTATGAAGTCGGTTAAAAATAGTTTGTATCAAAGAAACCTTTTGAAGACTACTCATTACAGATCTTCTGTGAAATCTAAAACCTATCTACACTTCAAAGATATCATTACGCAAACCTTACCAACGAAAGTAGATACGAAATTAAAAGTAAACTTGTTTTTTAATTCAAAAGACGTCTCTGCCACTAAATCTTGGAATAAACTCGAGGAGAAAAAACAAATTGTAGGTTTATTAAATGGAAATGAAGTATGACAGACGATAAAGTAGTCTTAAATTAAGTGTACGCTGTGGCCTTATTCCACCTGCGAAAAAACTTATTTGCCGTCTGGTCGGCTTTTACGAGGTAATCTATTTTCTTGATCATTTCAATAACTTTGCCCATCAAAGTATGAAAATAAAGTAGCTAGATTGGTTGGAGATATTAAGGAATGATTGAATTTTAAAGATGATTATTCCTAGATCCAATCCAAGGTAGACTTAAGTAAATAATGTATAATTACAATTTGTGCCCCACCCCAGTTCTCCTCCCTCTGTCCCACTTCCCTTGAGGTCGGCAATGTGTAACTATAGGCTACGGTAATTGCTTAACATTAGGCGGGCCGTGGGCTTGTTTGCCACATTCAAAAAGCAACGTCACGCCAAATTAACGTCATACAGCACGAACAGAAACAAAATCGAATACAAATATAACCCAAAATGTTTTGTTGGTTGATTTCCATTGTACCTCGAATACGCGTGACATTTGGCACCGCGAATAAAATAACAAAAAATACAAAAGGTCCTCATTGTGTGCGGTAATTACCTTTCCACGGTATAATAAAAGCTATAACGACAGCCTAATGAAACACGCGGAATGAAATAAAGTGTCAGAAAGAGGTGAGGAGCAAAGCACGCGATTCGGGGCTTTAGTGCTTTAACGATGATGAATATTTTATGTAAAAATCCTGTACAGACTACGAGTTCACGGTAATCTTCAGCTATGTCAAATGAGATATTCAAGACGTTATTTTGTACGAAATTGAAGATAAACTTGCGTAACATAAATTTTATTTGCGGAATAATCTCGTGGAACATTTTCACTGATATTTTGATGCTTCACCAACAGTATTATCGCGAAACGAATGAGAATTCAGAAATATTAAAACACTGAGTATAAGATCGGATAAGATATTTAGTACTGCTCTTTATCTTGCTTTGTTTTCATCATAAAAATCTGTGCTTTATAAATCTATTTTAGGATTTATAGGTAGCCAAGGATATAAATCAGGATGAATAGGCAGATCAAGGACTTGACTAATAACTTAACCTTTCCTGGCAATGTTACTGTTATTTGCTAGTACTGTGGTAAGTAATAAATGGTGTATATTTCTTTGTGCTATAATATCTGCATCAGGCTATTAAGGTAATTGAATAACAGTGGATTCGAAATCGTCGCAATTAATTATTATGAATGGATGTTCAATAAAAACTGATTAGGTTTGCTTCCATAAAATTTGATTGTGCATTTCTAAAATAATTGGACAAAATACACAAACGACATTAATTTCGGCTATGCATTTATATATTCACATTATTATCTGATGTGGTTCGCTTAATATGTTATTGTATATCGTTAATACTGTATTGTATATTTATAAGTTTCAAAATTGAAGTTTTAGATAGGTCGAACATTTTCTATAATTACAAAACCATACTGTGCAACAACTTGTAGACGTTATTAAAATTAGAAAATTAATTTTGATCGTAGCATGTTTACGTAATTTTTATTATATTATGTATTGTTTTCATTTGCATGGAAAACGGTATTTTTAAAAAGCTTGGGTTACTCTAGAAATAATTTGGTGAACATTTATGATAATGTTATGTGTAATGAATATAAAATAATAGATAATGATAATCCACCAAATATTAACATTAAAGCAAAATATGATCTAGCTACAGTATTCGTTCCAGACAACATTGATGTTGAAGGTCTGGCAAGATTGAGCGTTATAACATTCAAAGAAGCGAAATTCCCGTTTATTATGCTACAAAAGTTACAAATTACGGTCGCGGTAAACAAAATGATAATAAGCCAACAAAGTAGGAGTACTTTTATACTTACTTGGATTTATGGCGTGCCCTTCGTCAACTGTATGAAGAGATAAGTGGAGGAGCAGGATAAGCGCTGTTGACGTCTGCGAAATAAAATATTAGTCGGTTATTTTATGGAAGCGAGAACTAATTTTGTGATTTTTGCTGTAATTTTATATCGTAGGAGGGTATGTCTTTGGAGGTCGATGGTGCCTTTACATGGGTACACATGCTTTATTGTAGATGTATTGTATGTATGGATTGTAAATTTAAAGTTAATAAATGTGGCATTGTTGTGCAAGTTGGAAATATCTTACTTCAATTACGATGTGTACACGCTCATTTCTTTAATTGCCTTACCTTTTGTCATTATCTTCAGTCTATTTTCTATTCGTTACTGTTTCCTACCACACCTCAAAATCTTCTACATCTAATACACTTGATTCATCTCTTCCTAGTTTATAGTCATCATAAGTATCACTTAGGTACAAACTTATCAACTTTATGTACTAAATCTCGTTTATATTCATACCCCGCTAATCGAACCACTCTGATCTCAGAGGTTTAAAGGGCCCTCAACTATGTAATTCCCAAAACCGCGTCTGTCCTATATTAATTAACTCATTTAATTAACTATTGTTACGGTAATATATTGTTACTCGCAGGTGGTTCATTCTAGAAATAGATAGTGTGTGTAGGTATGTATCTGATATATCTCAATATTGATGTTGTTTTAAGTGTTTTATAATGTAAATGTAATAATCCTACCTTCGTTATTATTATACTTATACGTATATCATTGAAATAATTTGCTTTACCTTTACGAAAAAACTTACACCATCACGATATTATAATACGTCTATGTTTCATCAGATAGGTATCGAGAATTAAAAAAAGAAAAGAAGAATCTCGCAGAACGCGTAGAACCAGGCTATGGACCTTTGTTTTGAGAATACCACGTATTGTATTCCACTTCAAGCCCCTAATTTCCTCTATATTACCTACATCATGTGAGCCAGTTAACTCCTAAATACCCACAACACCCTTTTCACAACGCTACGTCCCCTAAACAATAATCCCATTAAATGATTACTGAACTAACAAACTAAGGTACTCACAAATACCTATCTAGAGCATGTATTTCAAAGGCTTCGTCGGGCGAAGTAATGCATTAGTCGTGTACTACCGCTTCTTGATGTTATCGGACTATTGGTATAGCGGGTATAGGCCCAGGCCAGACTAGCGGAATTTACACTACACCGCGCCACGTAAAATAAGTCGTGTCATAAATTTTCATAATATATTTGAACAAATTTTGCGCCTTTAATCACTCGCAACATTATTTTAATAGCTCAAATTTCTATACACTCAGCGGAAAACATCCCTGCTCGACATAAGCATCCACGATACGCGTCTGACTTTAAAAATAATTGGTCCTAAAAGCTTATATTTTGCGTCAGTGTGGTGCATTTAACCAGTGCGCAAATTTTATATCAATAATAGAACACATTTACCAACTTTTTAATATTGTATTACTATATCCGAGTAATAAATAAGGGAATCATGAAAAAACCGGTACTGTAAGTTCGCATCTAAACAAAATTAATAAAATTAGCGATCAGTGAACACGCCGCGTCGCTACCAGCGCAAAAACAGCTGTTAACGGCGTGTGACCCAAAGTCTGTTTCAAGTTAAACATCTGTCGTTAACATTAACTGTGACATTTTTAGTAGAACCTAGAAATAAATAATACGCCTCTTAAATTTCGTTTATGTATACCATACCAATCTTTGTGCACCGGTTAATTTTTTTCTGGTATAAATGACATTGAACGTAAAGTATAAATTACGCGACTGAATTTGAGTGGTGTAAATTACGCTCGTAGGGCCTCACCCTAAGCCGTTTCTGCAGTATACAAGAAGTTGGCTTGATAGATTGTAATAGGTTTACTCCTGTATAGGAAACAGCATGTTTCGTAGAGTTCACTGTATAGCTAAGATTGAGAGTGGCAATCAGTGAAACAACGATGGTAATCTTAGAGGCCACTAAAGTAACAGTGTAGTTAAGAGTTAATTTTATACATTAGCAAAGTTACACGCATAATTTCGCAAAGCCAAATTACTATCATTACATTTTAAAAAATATATCACCGGTTCTAAAGCAGAACTTGTATGGCTACCAGTCAATGGACTGGGGACGATCCCAGTGACACCCAAATCAGGGCAAAATACCTTTCCGAAATTTGCCTCTACCGGGAATCGAACCCGCAAACACCCTATGCCGAGCCGAGACACAGAATTGGAAATACTAGCGACCTACACTCGAACCCCTTGCGCCAAGCGGTCAACAAGAATGGGAACATTGTTTTATGTGGCATAGGTCAACGCATTTTTTTATTAATCCCGAAGTCTAAGCGAAGATTAAACACTAACAAATATGAACTCAGAATAGGGCGATAACCTAAAGGAGAATGAGCAAAGTGGTCTACCTACTCAACACTAATGAAACGTATGTCAATGAATAGCTTATTTTTAGTACTTTATTTTATTCTACGGAAGCAATACTGTAGGTCATGCGGTTCAAAAGATTTTCGAGAAAAACATAATGCATCACCCCTATACCTTTCAATAATTTTTTTTTTTGGTTTTCATTTTTTTATTTTTGCTGGACCTTTCCTGCATTCAGCCGATCAAAACAAAAAAGAATCATGCAAATCGGTCCAGCCGTTCTCGAGTTTTAGCGAGACTAACGCCCAGTAATTCATTTTTATATATAGAGATTGTTGAAATTTTTTGTAAAGCTCCCACTATTTTGGCATAAACGTTATAAGTAATTTGAATAAGTATATATTAGCTTCTTATTTCCATAGAGGGCGTCGGTGTTGATTAGGTAGACCAACGTTCATACATTACTACCTCGTTTCAATCAGAAAAAAAAACTTTGTAAACAAAGAAACGTCAAAGTCTTTAAATAGTTTTAGTGATGTGCCTATTGTATACTATAACAAATATGAACGAATGAGTGAATGGATTGTTTTCATTCGATGGAATAAACTTGATTAGAAGGTATCGGTTTCTTTACATTGACTTATCACAATATAATTATGGAATGAAATCAATTTTGTGTTTTTATGTGTTTGATTACTGTCTACGACTATTAGGCTCATATTTTCATGGTCTTTGAAGTGCTTTGTGATTTTCTCTGGAACGACGGTTTGGCAAATATTGGTATAGACCCAACATACAGTCAAAAAGATATAAGGAAAATAAAATTCAGATAAAAATATAGTGTAAAGTGCAAATTGCACTCGTTGGACATAGAAATAGAAACAAATCGGTAAGAATTAAAATTTAAATGATTATTGTTAATTTATATTTCTAAAACTACATGAAAATGCAGTTGGCATAATGGCATGAAATTCCTTTGCCTTTTCACTTTTTTGAATCTGTGTTTCATTCATTCAATGTCGCACATCATCAGCACGTCACTAAAAGCATTCGGAAAAAAAACAACTAACTAATTAAAATTTTATAAATTCGACGATTTTTACATGTTTTAGTTGAAATTACAATCTAAAACGAGTGTAATATGAAGGCGACAGTGTTTCCGAAGATTCCCACATCAGAATTTAGTGTAGTTAAAACGAAATAAGTGTGAAATCGACGATTTTATGTTGAGTGATGGTTTGTTTACAAAGTTTTTTTTCCTGATTGAAACGAGGTTAGACCAACGTTCATACATTTTTGCCCATTCTCTTTTGTTTGTAAATTTATACCGTCTACATAAAATTTTAAAAATCGTTTGTTTTTCGAGATTTCAGAAAGATTTTTATGTGGCTAAAGAGTGGATGCATTTTGTAACAAAACAACTGGTCAGAAATGGCCAATGACAGAGAAAAGTGGAGAGTTGTGGGAGACCTTTGCCCAGCAGTGGTACGAAATGGGTTAGAAAAAAAAGAATGGACCAATCATTTGACTCCCAAGATTGCGCAGAAGACTGTTTTATATGTCCCTGGTAGAGTATGTCCAGCAGTGCTCATCTTAATTCTGAAGTTTCAAAATTCTCCACGTCTCCTGTCCTTTCAAAGACTGGCCTCAAATGTCAAATACCTCTCAATCAACTGCCCCATTTCTCATTCTTATTAGATAAGGGACACAACTGGCCACAACTGTAACAACTGGCCAGAAATGGCCAATGACAGAGAAAAGTGGAGAGTTGTGGGAGACCTTTGCCCAGCAGTGGTACGAAATGGGTTAGAAAAAAAAGAATGGACCAATCATTTGACTCCCAAGATTGCGCAGAAGACTGTTTTATATGTCCCTGGTAGAGTATGTCCAGCAGTGCTCATCTTAATTCTGAAGTTTCAAAATTCTCCACGTCTCCTGCCCTTTCAAACACTGGCCTCAAATGTCAAATACCTCTCAATCAACTGCCCCATTTCTCATTCTTATTAGATAAGGGACACTTGGTAACCGCGTCTTATATCCGAATCCCTTTTAGGGCGAAGGGTCTAACTAACACATTGTTGGTTCATGGCTCTATAGGCGGGTTGAATACGAAGCTGACCCTTGCGTGTGTGGATTTCTTAATGTCTGTTTGTCTGTCCCAGAATCTGAACAAAGTTTAAGTTTTAAGTTTGTTTAGGGTACCTTGCACAATTTGAATTTGAACCTTTAGTGAAAGAATAATAGATTTCGTTGGATGTGGCGTAAGGTATGGGATGTGATTCTTTCATTTTTAGGGTTCCGTACCCAAAAGGTGCCAACGGGACCCTATTACTAAGTCTACGCTGTCCGTCCGTCTGTCAGCGGGCTGTATCTCACGAACCGTAATAGGTAGAGAGTTGAAATTTAAAACTAAAACCAAATAAATTGTAAAAATAAAGGGGGTCCCATACAAGAAACTTGATATTTTTGACGTTTTAATTCTACGGTGGTACGGAACCCTTTCTATGCGAGTCCGACACGCACTTGGCCGGTTTTTATACTTCGCCCTTGATAACAACTAATCATATTTTATTGAATAATGCCTTCTTCTTATGTATTCAACAAGTTAATTATCGAATTACGAGTGCGATAACAGATGTGTAAATTGTTCTGCATGTAGTGATGCGCTGAGCACAAGTTTAGTGATTGCGATGTAAGACGGTACCATATCTGCTAAAATAATACATCAATGGCCAAAGGGTTTAATTTGGATCGCGTAAACATAATTGGCAATTCGTAAGATCAAGCGGGCCATTACTAACCGTGGCCCGAATTAGATCTACTATGTTGACAATTAGCTGTATAATTGGCAAATTGTAAGGTAAATTTCCTTTTCTCCGGTAAAATAATAGCCTCTTTTACGCTTTTGAGTGTCGTCCTTTACCGCGATGACGGGTCAGGGATCACAGGGAATTTTGATAGTACGTAACTCAATTAGTGCGGTTTAAGTTATCATAAAATAATAAGAGTGTTGGAATTTTTAAAAATGTTTTTTGAATAAAAATTAAATTACATAAGTACCTAGCAGATCTTTGCCTAGCAGTACATTCTTAGAGATAGGAAAAGTAATTTACGTATAGGTGTAGCATAGATTTTTATATTTTTCTAACAATCTATAACATCATCAGCTCATTTTCGCGGTAGTCACAGTTTGTGCTGCCAAAATTACTTTAAAACCATATATGTAGGTATTATTTTAGTCCAGGGGGGCTAAGCGGCATAGCTATGCAATCATTCATCATCAATCAATCATCATAGCCAATGCAAATCATTTTTCTGATTTTCTGAGTAATAGCCGATTGGTTAGGCACGCGTCTTGCGGGCTTAAGGTCCTGGGTTCAAACCCTGGCACACACCTCTGGATTTATCGAAATCTATGTGTGCATCATAACTTTAATATGATTATCACTTGCTTACGGTAAAGGAAAACATCGTGAGGAAATCTGCATGTCTTTAGACATGTGAAATCCACCAACCCGCAATGGGCCAGCGTGGTGGATTATGGCCTGACTCCCCCTCGCGTTGAGGGGAAGCCCGTGCCCAGCAGTGGGACGTTAAAAAGGCTAAATTATTATTATTATTATTCTGAGTAATCCTTAGCAATTCCGCTAAATTTCTGTAAAAATAGTAACACATTGTACTCCATTTCACACTGCCTCTTATATACACATTTTTCACCGTATCCATTCGCGTCACTCCACACATCCACCTCAACATTCGCATCTCGGCAGAGTGGAGACGTTTCTCTTCGCGCAATTTAGCTGCCCAGAAGGGCTAGCCAAGTGGCATGAACGCTAATCGAATAGAATAGAATAAACTTCACAATGTATGGACATGTCAAACGTCGCTATGTAAATCAACAACAAGTCGTTATGAAGATCACGCTTGAGATCACGTGACTTATGTCATTTCCATAGATAAAGCGTAGCGATTTGAATGAACGCTTGTAGACGTCAGTCACTTGTCTAGCCCTTCTGTATTCCAATCCGTACATTGTACATGTCAAAAGGTACCAGTACCAAAGTATCTGCTAAAATCACATCGTACAATTTCACAAAAATAAATATAATCATCTTAACTTAATAAATTGACTTCGTTGAAATTCTTAACAACATTTATAGTGTCAGCTATGTCCACACTAGCAATTTCTTTGATGTACCTACTGAAATTACTACTGTAATAATTGTACATTTTACTTCGTTATGAGAAGACACTCAATTATCTTTACAAAATAAAATATACATTTTGAGGCGACCCCGCCTGAAAAGGCTCCCACGGCCTAAATCCTAACTTAAATCCGGGATAATGCAGACTCAAGCTACACTTGTTTATGTCTGAAATATACAGTATACAGTGTACTCTAGGGGTACTTATATAAAAAGGTTTCCAACATCTCATATTAAGTTAAAAGGATTACGGTCTGGTGTCGAGTTGCGTCAACGTAACGCTTTGATTCGGGATCCTGTTTTTTTTCAGCATTTCCTTTTTATTAACACTGACATGCCTCAACGGGGACTTTGTGAAGTTCTGATTAGGTGCGTCCAAAAGAAGCGAGCGGCGCGACCGAGCAAACATTTTATGACACTATGTCTACGTGATAAGACGTCAAAACCTGCCCAAAGCTGCTTAGCCATTGCCATTGAGCAGCTATAGTCATCGACCCTCTGATTGGTCAGCCGACCGACTGATCGGCCTCTGATTGGTCGGTCAGAATCAACCGACCAATCAGAAGGGCTAGACAAGTGGCATGAACGCTAATCGAATAAATTTCACAATTTATGGAAATGTCAAACGTCGCTATGTAGATCAACAACAAGTTGCTATGTAGATCACGTGACTTATGTCATTTCCATACATGAAGCGTAGCGATTTGAACGAACGCTTGTAGACGTCAGCCAATTGTCTAGCCCTTCTGAGGATTGATCACTATAGCAAACCGCCACAGTGCCACATTGGCTAAGCGAATTAGGGTCCTGATTGCTCGGGCGCGCCGCTTCCCTGTTTTAAACGCACCTATTTAGATCTTGAGAAAAATACTGATATTTGTTCAGAGACCTTTTAGTATTTTAGTAGTTCTTAAAAATATATAGAAATTCTGTGTCTTCAGCCACTAGTGAACATGTTTCTACTTTGTCTGTGAGCAAAAATGCTATCAAGAAAAGTCAGACTAATTTTTATTGTCAGTCCGATAGTTCGATAATACCGGCCTTATATTGTTAATCTAAAATTATAGATTATTTTCATATCCCCTTACAACTACTGCAAAAAAATCATCAGAATCTTTATAAAACAGAAGTATATTCAAAAGATTATCCCCAATATAAAAACCGTAGTACACGAGTACCCCTAAATATAAAAGTTTACAACTCCACCGCGGAACGCGTTGTGACAACAAACGTAGGTGAACTAACGTCCAAAGACATTACCAAGAAAGTGGGACATATTTCACTGTCCAAAATAATATGTTGTACTAAATGGAGTACATGGACACAGTACGACTAAATCGTTCGCGGAAAATAATGTTGAAAAATTTTGGCATTATCAATACGGCTCATCTTCTCGTGAATAACACGCATCACCATCATCATTGCCTTTAAGTCGGTTATCGAATAGCAAGTACGATAACAGATGTGTGAATTTCACGCACAGGTCTAGTGATTGCAATGGTTGGAGGTACCATACCTGCTAAAATAATACATCAATGTATACGTCAAGTATTCTTAGCACCCGAGGTTGTACTGAATATTTTATCCTTGCGGTTCAAATAGGATTATATACCTACTGTAGCGGTTGTAGTTGTTATGGCGACCACACACCAGTAGTAGGAGAATAGCGACTGTAGCCTAGGGGTGAACAGGTTGGGCTAGCAATCAGAAGGTGCCAGGTTCGATCCCCGGTGGGGCATGCACCAATGGATGAATTTTCATCTATGTGCATAATTTACAGTTCGCTGACGGTGAGGGAAAACATCGTGAGGAAACCTACCTATCCCTCGGGATTAGGTAATAGTCAGTTCCTGTATACACGGCGACAAGGTTCACCACCTGTCACGTTGGGTTCTGACTATCTGGTGAAACGTGGGCTTTGGGTTGATTAATACCTCCACAATGTGGTGGTGTATGGCCAACTCAAGCCTCTGACTACCCCCGAATGGGGATAAAAGTCGTGACGTTACATTACACACCAGTAGTGACCGAATGTTGAAACTATTATTTTATTGAATACAGAGTCTAGTAGTTTAAGCGTAGGCTACTCGGCTCACTGCACTGTATTATTGTCCCTTCGGGGTAAAGTTCGTGAATAGGTACATCCATAAACCCCGAGCTGCTGCGCCCGAGTAATCAGTTCTGACGTAATCTCTAAGTGCTCAGAACCCCTTAGCCAAGTGGCTTAGTCAACAAGCGTTTCTACAAATCGCTACGCTTAAACGTATGGAAATGACATTACAAGTCACGTGACTTATGTCATTTCCATACATGAAGAGTAGCGGTCTAATGTTCAAGCGCACCGCTCGGCACATGTGGACGAGGCCGTTGGTATTTTGCAATTTGTTGTATGGTATCCGTAATACAAGCCATACCTTAATTTGTATTTTTGAGAGGTTTCGCGCTAATAAATAGAACTTGTATACCTACTCAAAATTCCAGTGATTTGTGTTTATTTCAAAATAACACTCCCATTCAATTGACTCATACTTCAACAGCATCCCTCCCAATCCAATAAAATCCGACCAAGAGAGAACGTTCTAAAAAATACGCAAATACAGTACAAGAAATCGAGCGAGAGAAACAAATTGGTAACATTTTAGGGGTTTTCAGGCACTTTGATCACACGAAATTTTCTATTTCACGTTGATATATTGAGAGGTTCTATCGGGATGTTAGCGAATCAAAGAAACGAGACCGTATATTTGAATGCTAACACGAAAGTTTTATCAACAAAAACAATATGATATCAGAAAAACAAATGACGAAATGGGGTAAGGTTTACTGAAAACGTATATTTGTAATGGTAGGTAAATTGGATGAGAAATAAAATATTAATAAAAATACATCATGATGTTTTATTATTAAAGATTTGGATAGATTAGATTGGGTTAGACTTGTTTTGAAGTAGGACCTACAAACCAAAGCTATAAAGTCGAGATTCGATTGTAATTAGCTTTGTGTTCACATTGAAATTATTTTCTGCTCCGACTATTGTATTTTCCTTCACTGGATTTTACTGGAGCATAGAGCAATGAAAAACACGATAGAATGTGTTCGGACTCCATGCAAGACCAATTCCATTCGATGTTAATACCTACTATAGGTTAAGGAACTTCATACATTTGTAATTGTATTAAAATAAGTAAATGGCGATTTAAAAAACCAAACAATATAAAAAAAGACAAGCCCGCTGAGTTTCTTTCCGGATCTTCTCAGTCGAGGTCGCGTTTCCTATCCGGCGGTAGAATTTAAGGAAAAAATGTAAAATGACTATTTGTAAGTGCCCCCGTAGGCCTAAACAAAATTAATGCTGTGACTTTGACTTTATTTCTGTAGAATTACATTTTTGGGTACAGATGAAGATAATGTTCATATCAACCGTAGATTTTCGTAAATACTGCGAAAAATACAGTTTTTTTTTTTCTACTGGCACTATTAAAGTTAGTAAGTAAAATAAATTCGATCATCCTCAAATGTGGTCATGATTCTAATTTGATAACTGCACCTAGCCTAGGCCAAAAATATACTGCGATTTTACACGCAAAATTGTATAATACCTACATTGATACATTATTTTAGCAGCTATATGGTATCTCCCAACATTGCAGTGACGTTCACACATCTGGGGCCCTACCACCACCTCTTATAGCAGTATTGTTTTACGTTTCAGCGACTTTTTGTGCAATGACGTTTCTTATTGTCATGACAATAAGGTACGTAGTTGCACAAAAAGTCGCTGAAACGTTAAAACGTTCCTATAATTGAATCGCGATAAGAGGTCGTGGTAAGCCCCCTGTTATCGCACTCACAATTCGACAATCAACTTAAAGTCGTGAATTTCATGTAGTGGTGCGCTGAGAACAAGTCTAGTGATTGCAATGTTAGGAGCTACCATATCTCCAAAAATAACACATCAATGCTCATCACCAATTCTATCGTTGAGGTTTTGAATGCATCACAATTTGTCATATCCCGAGGTCAGATATTAGCATAACAAGAGATCTGGGAGCTACGTTTCCCCACCATTTAGTTCCGTCGTTTCGTCCGATGGCCATTTGTCAGACTCACTGGCTAAACTTGCTCCAACTACCTTTGTTACACGAAGCGAAGTACTTTAAAAGTTGGAACTAAAGTTCGAGCGAATAAATACCCCAACTTCGGTTCCTCGAAGATACTAAAGACGTTAGTAAGTACATTGCTAGACATTAGTGGTCGGTTACAGAGAACGGCTTAAGATATTTTGTATGTATGTTTGAGTAGACAGCAAAGGAATGGTGGCAAAGTTCTTAATACGTATAAGCGTATTGGTAATGAGAAATTGCGGTCGTCTCAAACATACTGACCCTCCCTCTCACAGAATATCGGCGTAAACTAGCTAGTGCAGCTGCGTTTCTTGCAATGTGTGAGAGAGCCGGAAGCGCAACACCCCCACCCTGTCCCACTTCCCTTCAGGTCAGCAACATGCGAGCAATGCCTTTGATATTGCAAGCGTCTATATGCCACGGTAACTGCTTAACATCAGGCGGGCCGTAAGCTTGTTTGCAGAGTAGTCACATAAAAAAATTACAATATTATTCAAAATAGTCTCGTTTTGACATACGATTTGATATTTTATAGTTTTATACGTTAATCATAATTACACTGAATTTCAAAGTAAATAGCATCTGTCATTATTATACTGTTGGTTCCATTAATTAAAGTTTCGTCAAATTAACAATTGAAAGCGAAATTAGATTTGCGTCAAAATTTCACTAAAGAAAGTGCCTAAGTAAATAAATAACAAAATGATTAGGCTACTTTGTTAAACTTCATTTGAATAATAATGAAATCTGTAATAATTTTTACCAAAAAAATCTCGTAGCACTAATTTGACATTAATTAAAGTGCCAAGATTAGTTTATTTCATATGTAATTTAACTAAAGTACTTAGCTGAATTAATATTGAAGAATATAATCGAGGCAATTTATCACTTAAAGCACAAAAGCGCTCAAGATAAAACTGCTGAATTGAATACGCCAGACCCGCAAAAGTTCATAAAATAAGCTCACTTTTTTCGTTATTTTTTACAAATTACAACTTATGAGGCCGAAGTTGCGGAGAATGGAAACAATGTGAAATGTAAAGGAAGCACAAAAAGGCCTGTTGACATTTTTTCCTGGTTTTGTAGGGCGGTTTAAATAATACATTGTACTTTAGGAGTCGTTTCCGCAAGTCTTAAATATATGCCTACGCCGCTTTGAGAGTAACTCTCGCATAACTACTTTGTTCACATATATTGTAGTATTATAGTTGGGCTGCCAGATCTCTCACTCATCGTACGAAACGCAGCTGTAACAGCTACTTTACGCTGATATTCTGTGAGAGGGTGGTACACCCTGGTCGAGCCAGTCCATTTATGAGCTGCAGTTACAGCTGGGCACTACCACCAAAACAAAAAACAGAAACAGAGAACGTTTAAGAAAAAAAACAGAGGTTGCATTTATACTACGCATGCGACCGAACTATATTATATACAGGGTGGTGACGACATAGTGACAATAAATAAAACACGATCCCTGCTAGTTAATCACAACACATTAAAATTATAAAAGTAGGTTTACATTAAAGTCCAAAATTTCAAATTTTCAAACAAATGCGGAAATAGTCTAAACGAAACACAACACTCTTTATAAACGTCTACCGACCTCATAGACTGACCTGTAAGTACAAGCGTGGCAAGATCGGTGTCGGCGTTTTTAGCGGTATCTTTGTAGGCGTAAAGTTAAAATAGTCAAAATAAAAAAGCAATCCCGTGGCAATACCTTTGAATATAATTTAATAATATTGTACGTGCGAACTACTAATGTGATACTGTGATACCACATACTGGGTAGTATGTAGTTTCAATTATTGTCATGATGTCGTCACCATCCTGTATATGATCTGTTCATATATTAGGTAGTACGCGTTAAAAGTAGTATATAAGGATAATGGACCGCTGACCTAGATTTAAAGGGTTCTGCAATTCCTGTGTTAATTAATATGTGCGTCGAATTAAGCTGTAAATAATTACTACACATATTCTGTCCTTATTTCACATATCACAATTGGAAACACAATATTGATATGAACCAATTATAGTTTGACCTCTAAACATAATGAAATAATAACCACCAGTTCCAATTCAAAGTTTCGAATATCTAGTATCAAACTTTACATTTTGATACTCGGTCATAATGGACGGTCGGCCCTTGATATCATAATATCCTTGGAACAACACACTTAGGCCATTCGTCCACGGCGTTACTAAAAAGAAAAGGAACTGGTTAGTAATTAAAATTACTGACTAATTAGTAACGCTAGTTGCGCGTGATTCATCCGCGAGGCTACTCAAAAGGAACGCAACCGTTTATACCTGCGGCACGTTATGATGGCCGGTTTGACATGTTGGAGGGGGAAAAGATGAACCTTATTATAACGGAATAAAATACATTATCGCATTCATTTTTTGACATTCTTATTTTTTATAACGGCCAGTCTTATTCCGTTATAATAAGGTTAATTTTCTTCCCCCCCCCACATGTCAAACCGGCCATCGTAAAATGCCGCTACTGTAGTAACTGGCCAAGTTCTATATAAAAAAAAACACAATCGCTGAAGTACGCGGTGCAGAAAAGTTTCTCAAAAATAGTCGCGCGCGACCAGCATGGCAAGTCACGTGTTACTAATTACTATTTAGTTACTTACCGGTTTTTTTTAATAGCGTTGTCTACGAACCGCCATAGCAATACTAGTGCTATTACATTCTAGTAACACTTTAGTATTCTAGTAATAATGTAAGTTAGTAACTAGTTTCGTTTGTGTAGCGCCGTGGATAGATGTGTCCATATGGCGCGCATGCCTCACCCGAGCACTCATATTATGACATTACGTCTATGCGTTCCGACGTCAAAAGTGAGTGCTCGCGCGAGGCATGCGCCTGATGAAGACGCCGCCGATGAATAGCCTTACGAGGCAAATTTTGATGAGAATTCAAAGTAAACACTTGATGGAGATGGGCCTCATTTATCGGACTGTTGGAGCGAGCTCCTAACTTTGTTTGGTGTTCGTACAGAACAATGATTTTGTATTACGTCAATGCCTGGAAATTCCCAAACTTGGCGGATGACGATGCTTGCAAAAACAATGGGGTGTTTGCTTTTTGATAAGATACGTCTGCTTTTGTGTCTGGAGGTAATTGAAATCTGGTTTGATTAATTTGTAACGCTTTTGATTTTCTTGTTAATAACGATGAGTTTCAGATTTAGGTAATGTAGGCATTGAATGCGCTGATAATGTGAGGCAAAGATATTACCAAGAAAGAGGGAGACTGGAAATGTGACTGTTCAAAATAGTTTTTCCAACTAAAGGATGTCAATGGGCATAGTACGACTCAGTCACTCGCGGAAAATGATGTTGAAAACATGCCGGTTTTGCCAATATGGCTCATTATCTGGTGACCAATATGCATCAAAATGACTTCTTATGTTGTGACGTAATAAGGTAATTTTCGAACGGATTTGTGAAATTCGCTGCATGTTTAGTGACTGAGCAGATGTTTAGTCAATACGATGTTAGTAGGTATCATATCTGCTAAAATAATAAATTTAAAGAAGATAGATTAAATTATTTGAAGACTTCATTGTTTTGATTTTAACTACAATTCTGAAAACATTAATTTACTTTATAATTCACGAATTGATAAAAAACCTATTCTGTGTTCTTTTTCAATTTCAAAGCGTTCGACAATATTCATTTGCTGAATATTTTGTTTTACATTATTCGGTAAAAAATACGTATTTTTTTGCATATCACTTGCTCATGTAAGTATAATGAACGATACATCAGTTAGCACGCTGTCAATAACAGGGAACGTTAAATATGCATAACTCTTGTTCAGGATATTCTAATCGAAAATTGATTCCATTTTAAAAATAATTTGGTTATATTCCCATCTGTTATGAAAATGCGATCGAGTGATGTACAACAATCCTATTTCCATTAAAATGTGAATAACGTTTTAATATTCTCATGTTACCTACCTGCTAGGCTATTCTGTAACGACAAACTCCCTTCCCACGCGTGAATTTGCAGGTGATGTCAAATTTTGTATTTTAAATTTGACATCACTTGCTAAATTTGACATTTCACTAAAAAATACACGCGTGCGAAGTGAGTTTGACGTTACAGAATAGCCTAGCAGATAGGTATTTTCTATTACAAATTACATTTTCTTTTTTAATTTATATTTCATTCTTTATGTAAGAACTTATCAGATTCGATTAAATTATGAGCACCTCTCTTAAATAATGACTAAAATTTTGGCAGTCTCGACCTTCCATATTAAAGTTTCAGATTAATTATTACTACCTAATTACTAGCGCATTTTTCATAATTCTTATTAGTTTTTTAGTAGCCTGGTCAACAACATTAATTTTGTTTATAACAACTAATAAAAATGTATACCTAAAGAGTTTAAAATATCATGTTAACCTAATTGTGTCATTAAATCATAATTTAAACTTTAATTCATCCACCATAATAGGTATCCACTAAATCTAGACCCAACCTATCGCATTCCTGTCACTAAATAAATTTAATAAACCCATTTTTTACGTTCGCAAAAGGGTTGTATGTAAACTTAAATGACTCTTGTCATTTAAGTTTACATTGGGGTTGGTCACCTGCGCTAAACATGCTGAATCCCACTATCCCACTAATATTATAAATGTGAAAGTTTAGATGGATGGATGGATGTTTGTTACTCAATCACGCCAGAACGGCTGAACGGATCTGGATGAAATTTGGCACAGAGATAGATTATAGTCTGGAATAGCACATAGGCTATTTTTTTTTAATTATGCGCGGACGAAGTCGCGGGCAAAAGCTAGTAAATTAATAATTTCTACTATACCTATAGGTACCTTAGCTTAGAGCACAAATAGCAAAACAGTTGGCTACCCGTTCACATAAGACCACGGATTTTTGACACAATGTCAATCGTATTTCCCCATTAGTCGGTATTTGGCTCCCTGATATAATGTAATGCTTACCTTCGCCATCATAAAAATATATATTTTATTGTCGTGAACATAATTCATGCTTAATTAACATGCTAATTAAAGGTATTTTTTACTTTTCAGATCTGGCTCGTAATTAGCGTAATAATGTTTCAGAGATGTGTTACCTTTGATAAACGTGATTTACGCTACAACGCTTTAAACACTTTGCCGTGTAAAGTCGTATTTAAATTAGGCGTAGGCTTTTAAATTTACCTATTAATTTAAAAATATATATTATATGAATTTTATTTTAGCATGTTTAATTGCGTCCTTCGCCGTTTCGCACCACGAGCGTTTCGCCCATGGACCAGTTACTAAGGGGACTGGCCCTAAGCAAGTCGGCCGAGTGGTCGGCCTAGTACTAACATCGACATAAAACGAAGCGAGTAGTTCAACTATTTACCGGTAAATAGTAAAATGAAAATGAAAAAACAATGACCACGTTTTGTTTCATACAAATATCTAATAAGGGCACCTCTTTCTTTAGTCTTTACTCTGTGGTTTCGCCCCACGGTGCGAATCACCGAAGTGTTTCATTTGAGTGGACTGTTTCGGACCATAGTGCGAATCAGCCAAATTGTTCGAAAATCCAGGAATTCAAATTGGCTTACCTTCATAGTTTTGTATTCTAGTGATTGCTGCATATCAATTCTGAAACAATTAAAAAAATATAAATTCTTTAGAAATTATGAGAATGCAATCGACAAAAAGGGGGGTATCGCGAATTTTGATCAAGGCCACCTTAAATGAACCACACATCAACGATAAATGCATGTTTCCATGAGCGACGGGTGTCTACGGCTTTTTTGGTCTGTGTACAGTAAACAGCTATTAAACTTCGTGTACACAAAAGGGCTGAGTACCTTAATTTAAGAGCTACATCTCAATAGACCCTCAGAGAATAAAGCTGAGGATACAAAGGATACTTTTTACAGGAAAGATTTATCAAGTCGCGCAGGATTTAAGTGTGGCCCCGCCATAACGGTCCAAGCCTTCCCATTAATTGAGGACCTTTGACCAACATAGCGTTAGATGAAGGTCGGACACTATCTAATAGTCTTGAATTAATCTCCAAGTTAATAGCTGTTTCAAATTGCTATTCTTCTATTTTAAAAGGGACGTTTTAAAATGGAAATTTGAATTTTAAAACGAATAATATAAGTATTTTTTATGTTACTCAGGTGTTTAACAAGCTTACGGCCTGACTGAAATTATACAGTTACCGTAGCCTATAGATACTTGCAATACCAAAGACATCGCTCGCACGTTGCTAACCTGAAGAGGAGTGGGACAAAGGGAGAGAAGGGGTTAAGCTTCCGGCTCTATCACACATCGTACGAAACGCAGCTGTAATAGCTACTTTACATCGATCTTCTGTGGGAGGGTGGTACTACCCCGGTCGAGACAGCCCATCGGTATATGAATGGGAGGGTGTACTACCCCGGTAGAGCCTGTCCATATATGAAATCAAAAGACATTCTCCAAATAATCATACATTTAAATAAAAATTATTTGCAACCGAATAGCAGGTAATAAATACATAGGTACCTACATACGCGAATTAAAATTAATAGAAACATAAATAAAAGATTTCGTTTTCAAAATAATCCATACAAATTTCAATAACATTGTCCTAGACAAAGTATGCGCATTGATATTTATATTTTCCATTTCGGCTTCGTACTCTCTACGAAATTGAATCCGGAGACTGATAGTCTGAGCTCATAAAGTATAATCATTTTACAGAAATTGGTACCTACGAGATTACTCGAGAGAAATATGTAGTGTTTATTTTCTTTTCAGTACCTACGCAATACTGAAATAATGGAACATGTTCGTACACAACTGAGAATCCAATTACCTATCCAATTCTGAATTCAGAAGTTCATATGAAATTAACTATACTGCAGAGTTTTTCGAATAGATTGGTCTAAATAGTATTATTTTTGTAATTATTTTTGTAATACATTTACAAAACAATAGGTAAAGGTATGTAGTTATGACGCTAACATTGTGATCAAAGTAATTTGAGATCGAGTCTTATTAACCTAGTCATTGCGAATAAGCATTGTCTAAAATGTTTCATATTGAGAAACTAATTCGAATACATTTTGTATTTTAACGCTTATTTTTTTTGTATTTAAATTTGAAATCATGAAACTGATAGCGACTTCATCCTTATCGAAGAAGAAAGTTTAGACACAAATTCCTTTGCTTACTAAAAACGAAAAAATACTAGAGTATTTTCCAATTTTAACTAGATAAACATGAATAATAATAATAATATCCTGGGACATATACTACTTTTTTATTTGTAAATACATACTTAATATACATATACACCCAGACTCCGGACATACAGACATGTTCATGCTCACAAATGCATGTCCCGGGTAGGAATCGAACCTACGACCTGCAGCGTGAAAGGCGCCTCCGCGCCAACCACGCTAACGGGCCCGTCAACTAACAATAGCAACTCTATTCCTCGAAATTGACTTTTTATCAACCAATCCCCATTGTAGACGTATGGATTTCTAGTCAAATCAAGATACATAACACAATGTATTCTTACTGACAACACAGACATAATATCGAAATATAGACCAAAAAAGATATTTCTCAATTACTTGTAAGCTTGTAACGCATCAACCGTGAGTGTAAAGAAAATATTGGAATATTCGCATAGTAAAGAGATGTCGAGTTCAAAAATGGAGGGTAGGTTATTAAATTCAGAGGCAGAATGGAGGCAATATCGGAAACTCATTAATAACGCTACAGGGTGCGCCTAATTTCGCCGTGACTTGGCCGTATTTCCTAAATGGATCAATTTTTGTGGATACTGCCGTCCGGCCGAAAAATAATTCTATTATGAATCCGATTTCCATACTGACCTATGAGGAAAAGGGATGGGCAATCAGCCGTCTTTTTCCGAGAGGGTTTATGCACATAATACACATTTATTCTGTGGTTTATTGAACTGTCTAGGAGTGGTCTATATCGTACCCAAAGTGGTCTATATGGACCCCCAGAGGTCGACGACGACCTACAAGGGGTCCATGTGAGCGAGAAAAAGAATAAGGGGTCTGTGGGATGTAAACGGGGGTCCACGATAGTCGATCTCATTTAAGAAGGTCGCGATTTTAATTTTGACTTTCCATTTTTTAATTAAATAATTATGCATTTTTGTTTTAAATGATTAATGTAATATATTTAAATTAAATAATTCGCATCCCTGATTGTAGAATTTGCAATTTTATAATATTAGTAGCGAATTTATTAGTACATATCATCTCATAATATTGTGTAGTGGCAAAACTTTGAAATTGTAGAAACTTGCACATGTAGGTATGTGCTACCTACGTGCGTACGTGAATGAAGTTGATGAATTTTCAAAAATGCAATATTAGCTAAGCAGTGGGTCTACCCAAAACCGAAAGACATGACAAGGGGTCTATGAGAGAAAACAGTTTGGGAACCCCTGGTCTAGGAACTAATTTTTATAGTTCTTTATTAAGTGCGATGGCAAACCAATACAAGTTCAAAATTAGGACTACGTTTTTGTATTAGAAAAAATGAATAATATTTGCGTATAATGTTGTCTGCCAATTATACTATAAAAATATGAAAATCAACATAAACATAAATTTAGATAAAATAATGCAATAAAACAAATATGTTGCTGATATTTAATTAAACATATAGAAGACAGACATTACGTATGTATAGTATGGTTAATCAACCGTCATATTATGTAGTTTAACTGAGCTCATCAAACGGAACTATAATTAGAAACATGACTCAATTATTAACCAATAGGTGTGTCCATATGGCGCGCATGCCTCACCCGAGCACTCATATTATGACATTACGTCTGTGCGTTCCGACGTCAAAAGTGAGTGCTCGCGCGAGGCATGCGCGCCATATGGACACATCTAATAACACCGATCATTCATTATACACCACATCATGTATGCCATTGAGTGATTGCTTAATTATGGAAACCCGATAATTGGAGCTCAGATTAATATAACATTAAATATTTTGAGCATTAGTTAAACAACTTTTTTTGCAATATGTAGGTGGTTTGATTTTGTGGTTTAAATTCAAAAATAAAATAAAATGATGCATTAAACATCCAAAACAAAATGAAAAAAATAATTAACTTTCCCATTACCTAAATCTTTAAACTTTCCACTACTGAAGTAAACGAAACTTCACATAGTAAAAACTTTTACGAAATCACAAAATATACTAAAACACAACACAAACTAGTCACAAACTGTTCAGTATTTTCAGTGTTCAGGTTGTTTTATTTAATTTTCTACCACGTATACGTAGCGCGATCTACGGTGCTACGCCGCTACGCCGTAGACGTCCGCTCCCGTACGCGTTATCGCTACACTGGCTAAACCAGCTACGACCAGCCGTTTTGACCAAAGCGGCTACACTAAGCGCAAATTTTACATTTTGTTACTTAGGTACGCACACTTTTTATTCGCGTTTATGTGAAGTGAAAAAAATATAAGTATGGAGTTATATTATTTTTTATTGGGGCTGAATATGAAACGCTCTTTATGTTATCGTATGTATGTAAAAACGGGAAGTTTATTATGCATACGGTCTTGCATCATTACGAGAAACCTTAGTATAAATTGTGGAAAAAATGAAATTAAGTAATATGAGTAATATGTCAAATTGGTTTTTCTTTCATTATTTATTCAATGTTTGTTGTTTTACGGATATTTTTTTTAGTTCACCAACGTATTATTTGTCAATACCACAACGTAGGCCATTACTATAAGATTAATTTACAAACTATCCAACTTGACCGCTGTTAAGAGTCGAAGTTCTTATATGGTCTTCCTCATGCCCAACACTCATAGTTCTTTCACTCAACTTTGCCATCCTGAACTTCAAAAGTAGGTCATCAATATAGAAAATGTGAGGGGTTCATGTTACATGTGACATGCAGTTGGCATAAAGGTGGCGACTGACATAAATGAATATTCACTCAGTGTGAGCTGTGAGCACGTTACAAGTCGAATAGTCGGCATGTCAGAAGAGCTAGACAAGTAGCTGACTTCTACAAGCGTTCCTTCAAATCGCTACGCTTCATGTATGGAAATGACATATGTCACGTGATCTACATAGCCACTTGTTGCTGATCGACATAGCGACGTTTGACATTTCCATACATTGTGAAGTCTATTCTATTCGATTAGCGTTCATGCCACTTGCCTAGGGGGGCAGTACAGCGAGCCTAGCAGCTCGATGACGAGCACTGAGCACACGAGCGCACTCCACCCGGCTGTCAGTTTTTCGGCGAATCCCTTTGAATGTTATATTACAAGTCATTCGCTAGTATGAGCACTGCCGGGAACGCTATTACTTACTGCTGGGGATGGAGCACAGTCAAGCCTATATTCGTCGCGAAAATTCAGGTGTCATGAGCATTTGCTCACAACGAACAAATTCTCGATGCGAATATTCACATTAGAAGTGTGTCGTTACATTATTTTCACGAAACGTAACGTAACCGGCTACGTTGAGGGCGTCACCGGTTATTTAATAGGTGATTTTTGTGACTGGTTATTTTTGCAACCCTATGGTTTTCGTCACTACTAGCTTCTTGTATACAAAAATACAAACATTGTTATTTGTTACTTTAGATTCTATGGCGGCGTCTTCATCAGGCGCATGCCTCGCGCGAGCACTCAGTTTTGACGTCGGAACGCATAGACGTAATGTCATAATATGAGTGCTCGGGTGAGGCATGCGCGCCATATGGACACATCTTATGGGTGACCGGTGACATAATACCTACAGCTAAATAACCTGTTACAAAAATCACCAGTTACTCGTTCGTCGCGTAAACAGTGATTCGGTGAATTAGCTTGTAACCAGTTAATGTAACCGGTGACGTGAAATAACGCTTACGCCTAATTCACATCGAGCAAATGCTTATGTCTGTTGCCACCTTTAGAGTTTAGTGATGGGATTAAATGAGTATTACACCCGAGGATACTTAAGGACTCTTTACTACTCTAGGGTAATGTCTATGGACTAAATTAGCATAGTTAAAGTGTTTTGAAAGCCGTCTAACGACAGACAGTAGTCAAGTTAAGTTAAGTGGGAACTAAGTAGAAAATTAGGCTAGTACATTACTCGTACTGAAACTGTCTGAGTAACGACAGGGCGCGTCACTAAGTATTTTTACATGGTATTTAAACAATCCAATCCACTGGGAACATGTTTTGAACACAAGAGATAAATTCACAGCTTAGAGTAGTATTTTAGGGTTCCATACCTCAAAAGGAAAAACGGAACCCTTATAGGACCACTTTGTTATCCGTCTGTCTGTCTGTCTGTCCGTCTGTCTGTCCGTCTGTCTGTCTGTCTGTCTGTCTGTCCGTCTGTCAAGACGTGCACAGCCCAAACCGCTGGTGTTACAAACATGAAATTTGAACTGTATGTAGATTTTATAGCGTATAAAAAGAGCATAGGAAGAATTTTGGAAAATTCCACCCCTAAGGGGGTAAAATAAGGGGTGGAAGTTTGTATGAAAGTCCCTCATTTCTGAAGTTAGAAACATGAAAATTTGTATTTAAGCTATTAATTACAAATAAGACAAAGTAGTTTCAGCGTTTTTGAATATGTAACCCCTAAAGGGGTAAAATATGGGTTGGAAGTTTGTATGAGGGTCTCAATTTTACTGAAACTAGAGACATGAAAATTTGTATTTAAGCTACTCATTACAAATAAAAAAACCGGACAAGTGCGAGTAGGACCCGCGCCCTGAGGGTTCCGTAAAAATCTTTGCCTGTTTTCGGAACAATACAAACTTAGGCGTTGTAATTATATTAGTATTAAGTATATTAGTCCTACTCGCACTTGTCCGGTTTTTTGTTTTTCGGCGATTTTCAAATGTAGACATAGTGTGTTTGACATAGTTTGTATCCGATTATCAAGTAGGTATTAATAGTAGGTAGAATACTACCCAGTTTTTTTTTGTAGCTGCTGATGTTCTGACAAAGGAACAATAAAAGTGTCAAAACAGTGATTGGGGTAAGGGTCCTTTCACCACAGCTTGACAACCTCACCGATTAGAAAACCAAACAGATTTACAATGGAAGAGGGTGAGTGAGCTTCTTACCCGATTATTTTAACAATGGATTTCCGTTATTGAAATTAATAGCATCAACGTTTACTTTGAAGATATTAATTTATCATTATTTAGAGCGGATTATTAATTTGTGAGAAATCACCTATTAGCATGATGTGGTTACATTAAATTGATGTAGATTTATAGAATAACAAAAGCCGACTCCGAAAACCCTACAGCAAGGAAAGGCTAGAAATAATAAAATTATATCAAGTAGGTAGGTAGTACCAACTCAACAAAAAATTTACAAGAATATCTTCCTTTTTTAACTCGTTAAAAAGCGTTGTAAAGCAATGATTAACATTTCTATACAGGGAGTAAATCTTGATGTTGAAACCCTTTCTCGTATAAGTAAGCTAACATTTCCTCAATAACAACCATAGAGAAATAGGGAAAATATATCTTCTTAGAGTCAATCTAGCTGACCGCTAGATGATAAAATCGCTGAACAAATAAGGGTATGAATAGTGTGGTCCGACAATAATAAGAACGGAGACGTTTTATAGCACGATGCCCCGCTTACTATGCGTCAAGTATTTTTGTTAGAAGTAAAGAAACAGAATTAATTCGTCGGTCTGCATGTTATTTGTCCGAATGTATGCTTCGACAAATACTGTGTGTGGAGTTATTCGATTTAGAAAAAAATATAAATATGAATGAACGGTTTGGAGACGATCTGCGGTAAGTACTAAAAATCAACTTTTTCTAAATCGAATAACTCCAGACACAGCGAATTCTGGCATGCGCCTCCCTGATACTGAACAAGTAATTTTTATTTTAAGGCGTAGGCTAGACGTGAAGTATATATACTTACTGTGGTCCGTCAGTATGGTACATAATGATGGATGCAATTCCATCGACGCAGGCTACACGTTCAGTATTTATTCCGTCAGTATTGTGACGTAGTTCGTACAGTGCAGACGTCAAATGAAACAAGAAAGTTTGGTATGTATATTACCTTAGCGCTTGGTTTAATCCGCAATCTCAGAAGACATGTCCACTCTATTCCTTTCGCGACGCGGAATGCCAAACTGTCATTCTGGAATTGAAATTCGTGGTAAATAGGTACTGTCATCCATCAGTATACTAGCCTACACGATCAGTTTGGACCACGATTTTGGGTAAATAATGACGGACCACAGTATTTACTTTACGTCTAAACTTCGCCTAAGTGGGCTCGCGCTTCATATATTTTTGCCCTTCATTCTTTAATTGAAATTATTTGAGTAATTTCGTCGTAATAAGAGATAGATGAGTCGGATTCATAATACAATTTCGTAGGTATACCAAGTACGAAATACTAGAACGAGAGCACTACAAAATAATTATATCTCTTCGCAATAGAACGAAAATGGCACGTTAAATATTAGAGCCTGATATTGCCCATTTATCTCACGTTCGATCCTACTCTTAGCAGTAAAAAGGATACGTGTGAAGTGATCTTCTAATTGCATTTAGTAGACAGTCAGATATTTATAGCGATGAGCTAGTAATACTTCGTCTTTTTCCGTTAAAGTTATAGCTAGTTTCGAGTAATAGTACATTACTGCCACGGTCTATAATGAGTATGTGATGTGTGCTGCGGTGTTGATGGCCGAGAGCGCAGCGCAGCATTGCAGCCCTTGATGGACAAGCTGAAATAAAGAAGCAAAGTTTTTGCTGGCCGCTAAAGCACGACAATTATGAAAGCGCCTTTTTAGCAGCGCAGCAACATCGACTTTGCTCGAAGAAGGTTTTCAAAATAATGACAGCATTATAAACATTTTTGTGTAAACAAATATTATACGAGTATTTCAAGTATTTTATGTATCAAGTACAAGGCGCCGGCTAGGCCTAATACCAGGGACCCGAAACATTATGTTTCATCACTTTAGTTCCAATTGCTCATGGTCAATATTCTACACAGCATCGTTGCGTAAGAAGTCGCGGGTACAGCTAGTATATATATAGGTCATTTCAATCTGCTCTGCACTCATTCATGGTAGCCAATGACATCCATGCATAGATTAATTTTAGTTTCCGCGAGAGCGCTCGCGGGAACTTTTACAAATCTATGCATCCGTGCCTCAAACGATTATTAGAACGACTATAATACCTATTTTCGTGTACATTACCATAGCAACAGCATTCGCACGTACAAACAACGCTATTCCATTGCTATTAACTCCTTTTCGCAACCTCTTCCTTATTTTTATGTTTTCCCATCGAATTTATCCGAGTTCTAGATGCGACAAGCAAATGAAAACGTATCGCTCTGCCGGGGAATCCGCTGCCGGCTTTATCAATTGATTTCCTCTCTCCACCGGGATCCGTCGAGACGCGAGCAGTTTTATTTCACTATAAATATTTATTATCCCACCTGAGCACGAATAACGTGTGGAATTTTAATGGTTTTTAACCGGTGACCCGTTGTATATACACCAGGGTGTACATTGAACAATAGATTATTAGGTGTTTGATATACCTACTACACTCAAAGGCTGCGTCTATATTTCAGTGGCGGCACGCTATGATGGCCGGTTTGACATGTGGTAGGAGGAAAGGATGAACCTTATTATAACGGAATAAAATTAATTTTGGCTTTCTTATTTTTTAAAACGGCCTGTCTTATTCCGTTATGATAAGGTTCATTTTATCTCCTCCCCTCCCACATGTCAAACCGGCCATGGTAGAATGCCGCTACTATAGGAGTAAGCCGCCGAACATTCAGTTTTGACGTCGAAACGAACAAACATAATGTCATAACTTGAGTGCCCGGGCGAGGCATGCGAGTCATTTGAACGCACCAAACGAGGGTAGATTTCAGGGATTGCTTCTAGATAAGTTCTATGATAGGTACTATGATAATCATAATTAGCCCTGTTTATGACCCACTCCTGGGCATGGGCCTCCCCTAAATGCAAGGGGATTCGGGTCATAATCGACCATAATAGCCAAGCGCGCTTACTAGCCATAACTTTTTTCAGTAAACCTCATATTTGGCAGGCTAGGCTTGAGTGAGACCACTATACCAGGCCAAGAGACTAAAGCCCGTATTAATAAATCGATCTCAAGATTGAGATCGAACTTAAGATGCTGTTTTTGAGAGATGTTCCATACATTTAACGTCAAGAGTCAAAGAGTCAAGACGGGACATAGATATTACAGGAGAGGAATAAAAAAGGTTCACCACCTGTCACGTTGGGTTCTGACTATCCAGTGAAACGTGGGCTTTGAGTTGGTTAATACCTCCACAATGTGGTGGTGTATGGCCACTCAAGCCTCTGACTACCCTCGAATGGGGGTAAAAGTCGTGACGTTACGTTTCATTTTCGTTACATTTCAGGAATAAAACAATAATACAACTCGGGAGAAGAAAAACCTGTAGGCATATTATAATGTAGATACGTTACACTTTGGAATACCAAAAAACTTGTGGATGGTAACAAGACAAATTGATTTTAATAACATCTTTGCGCCTTCAATCATGGATATTGCAGACGGAAGCAATTTAACTCAAAAACTGCCGTTCCCGTATCTTTACCACATGGCGGTTGTAAAAAGGCCATAAAATATGAAAAATAACTCCAAGCGGACTTAATTGGTAGCTGCACGATACTAACTGGATTTTCTTGTGTACGTGCAAGCATCTAACCTATTGCTTATACAAACAAGATGGTCCAAGTATCTGGGAGTAGGAAATCGCAACTTTATAGCGGTATTGTCTTGAATGACAAGCATTATTTAATTATTTAAGTGTGTAAAAAGGGAGTAGGCATGGCATGCACAGCTTTCTAGGCTATATTTTGTTTCAATACCTAATTTCTGTATTTTGCTATTCACAATGTTGTAATGCCTGCCTGCTCACGTAGCGTTGCTGTTTGAAAATGTATACAATTATTTTGAAAAGAGTAACCATTGAGTTTCTTGCCGGCTCTTCTCAATGGAAGCAACATTACAAACCGGTGGTAACGCTAAAATATTGTTTATATTTAACGATTTATAAAATGCTTTACCGAGCTTACATGAATAAAAAACTTTTGCTTTGATTTGATTAGATTTGAATGTAATTCTTGTATATAATGACATCCAAAGAGCGTACTCAAGTATGGTCTCACATTTGAGATCGATTTATTAAGGCTTAAAACCTACTAAGTCCACGTTTTTTTAGCTATTTATGAAACCTGTCGCGTCTTAGGCGAAGGCTAGACGTAAAGTATATACTGTGGTCCGTCAGTATGGTACATAATGATGGATGTCATTCCATCGACGCAGGCTACACGTTCAGTGTTTATTCCGTCAGTATTGTGACGTAGTTCGTACAGTCCAGACGTCAAATTAAACACGAAAGCTTGGTATGGATATTACCTTAGCGCTTGGTTTAATCCGCAATCTCAGAAGACATGTCCACTCTATGGCTTTCGCGACGTGGAATGCCAAGCTGTCATTTTGGAATTGAAATTCCAGGCAAATACTGTCATCCATCATTACACTAGCCTACACGATCAGTTTGGACCAAGGTATTTCAAAAATAATGACGGACCACAGTAAATACTTTACGTCTAGTCTTCGCCTTAGCGGGGCGCGTGAAAAGGTCGTATCAACTTCGACCCACGTCGATCGATATCATCGATCGGCGATCGATCTATTGGTTATTAGACGTTTTGAGGAACGGTATCAGTCGATCATTCAAAGCTACCACATCGATCGATTAACTTCGATCAATCAATCGATTAAGATCGATTTCGATCGATCGATTGGTATTGTAACACCCTAATTGGGGTTTTCGAGAAAATAGCATAGTACTGAACCCTCATTGCGCTACCCTATAGCTCTAACCCAGTTTTCCAATATGTAGGCTATGCAAGCTTTGTTTTTGATCTAGCAAACGTATCGTATCGCTTCAAACTAAACAACGTTTGTCCTACTTGGACCATGCACAATGGGTTTTAATCGGACATAACACAAAACTACGTGTTCCTATCATAAAACTGAATTGTCCATAAACCTGTCCAATAGAATCGCTGCATTCCACGTCATGTTCGAAATAAAAACTTTTTCAGAAGAAGGTTTACGGTACGATACGGGCTGGCTTGACCGGGCCACCTCTCACAGAAGATCGGCGTTTCGTACCATGTGTGAAAGAACCAGAAACCTAACACCCCCCTCTCTTCCCCTCCCTCTGTCCGATTTCCCTTCAGGTCGACGCCTTTGGTATTGCAAGCAGCAGACGGGCAGTACGATTTATTGTCACCATTATTACATTTAAATAAAAAATGTTGTCTTAGGTCTCAATGGTTTTTTTTTTTTGTATAAATTACATTAAAAATACGCGGTTGTCTTTTGTACCGGCTAAATTAAGGTAAACCGATATGTACTAAACCAACAATTCGCCATAATTTCTATCAGATATTTAATATTTTTTTATCCGCGACAGCATGATCCGCTTTCCGTTGTTCGGTAGGCCCGTTAATTATTTTGTTGTGAAGTAAAATATGATACTGTTGTCGTCTGAAATAAGAAAAACAGTTTTTTTTGGTTCAGATTTATTTTAATTAATTCGTTGAAAAACTTTGCTAGTATTGTTAATTTTATTAAGACGCGTGAATGATAATTAAGAAGACATAATTCTAGTTCTAGTACATTAATAAATCTGTGGTTGACTTGTGTTTTATCACGACTGCCCAAAAAAAAGGAGTGTGTATGTGTTTAGGGTTCATGTATGTATGTATGTTTGTATGTGAGATTCTTTATTCCACCATAACTTATAAATGCCTGAACGGATTTCGATGTATGGTGTATCGTTAGAATCCTTACATCATTCCGGGTAACACTGGGTATATTATTTTTGAAAAAAATCAATATGGCGGCATTATGGCTCAACTTTAATATGTGAAAAAAAAAAATTTTTCTTCCATTATTACATTATGGGTATCAAATTGAAGGCCTTGATGAGCACAGTCCAAAACTGTAGAATTTATAGGCATAATTTAACATAGGTAGGGTGTACATGCAAAACAAATATATCATTTTTGGCTGCTGTCACTCAAATGCATAAAATAAAAATAAATAATTTAAAAAATTAAAAACACGACTGCCCTGCCAAAAAACGAACTAAAAAGTATAAAACAAGTGCAGTGTCATTGCAGTCGGGGGACCGTTCTGTGGAACATATTTAATCTAAGAGGGCCCCTGACTGCAATGACACTGCACTTGTTTTATACTTTTTAGTGCGTTTTTTGGCAGGGCAGTCGTGTTTTTAATTTTTTAAATTATTTATTTTTATTTTATGCATTTTATTATTATACTACAGGCGGCAAAAATGCTTGGCCCCCTTGACATTAACAGTTACTGTAGCCTATAGACGCTTGTAATACCACAGGCATCGCTCGCACGTTGCTAACCTGAAGAGGAGGGGAAGGGAGGGAGGTAGAGCTTCATGCTCTCTTACTCATCATCGCACAAAACGGAGCTATAATAGTTATTTACGTCGATCTTCTCTCAGAGGGTGGTATTTTCCTGGTCTAGCCACCATATGGACTGCAGTGAATTAACTACAGCTCTAACAGTATTATTATACAGTAGTAGTACCTGGAGTTATAAAATACTGCTGAAAACAAATTTTCAAACATTTCATAACTAAAATACTCGGTGCGCCTCCGCGAAAACACTTATCATGCAGCTCAAAGATATTACAATAAAATAGTTTATTTATTCGCATAAAACCATACCGAGAAGTGTGTCATAAATCCTGATTGTAGCTCAGATACTGAATAATAAATGATGCTCGTAAATCTTGTATGAAAACCCTATAAATCTAAATGGGTAGTGTACAGGTTAACCGCGGCCGGACGGACGGACGGACGGAATTTGACCAACATTAACCCTAATTACGTTTTCATTGGTCTATTTTTGTGGTTGCTCGGTAACTTAGTTCCATGGACACGTATCCTACTAATATTATTAATGCGAAAGTGTGTGTGTGTGAATGTTAGTTACACGTATCTCCATAGGCTCAATTGGCTGTAGCCAATTGACTGCAGCTCATAAACGGGCTGGCTCGACCGGGGTAGTACCACCCTCTCACAGAAGATCGGCGTAAAGCTGCTATTACAGCTGCGTGTCGTACGATGAGTTAGAGAGCCGTAAGCCCACCCCCCCCTCCCCCTCCCTCCATCCCACACCCCTTCAGTTCGGCAATGTGCGAGCAATACCTTTGGTATTGTAAGCATCTATAGGCTACGGTAACTGCTTAACATCAGGCGGACCGTACGCTTTTTTGCCACCTCAGTCCTATAAAAAAAAAAGGTAACTCTCTCCCCCTCTTCCTGACTATGTATCCCACCTACCTACCTACCTACCTACCTACCTGTAGCCTACCTAGTCTTTCCTTTCCACTTCGCTCTATCCTCGACATCGTCTTCGGATACCGACTCTTTCACGTCCTTTAGCACTACAGCTTTCTATCTTGTTTTGGGTCTACCTCTGGGTCTTGGATAGGGAATGGAAAGTTGTAGCTCTAGGTTCCCTACGTATTCAGGCGGCCTCCTTTTCACGTGACCATACCATCGCAGCCTACTCTCTTGCATCTTGTCGGCGATATCGCGAACGCCCAGGCTTCTTCGCACGTACTCGTACACGTATCTCCATCTCTACTTAACCGATTTTAATGAAATTTGAAACGTAGATAGGTTAGGCTCTAGAATAAGATATCGCACCTTCGGTAAGACAAGGGCATAATTGTAAAATTTTGTAAAGTGCAAAATTGTGACTTTGTCATACCGAGACTTAGGAATAAATAAAATAAAAAAAAGTGAAATTCTCTTAGCGAAGGTGCGATATAGGCTAATCTTAAACATCAATTTCTACACGGGCGAAGCCGCGGGGCACAGCTAGTTATTTAATAAACTCAAGTATAAATTTTGTGACATGGTTTGAATGAAACCTTCTTATAGTGGAGTGATTGGTAATTACAGGATACTCTGGGTCAATTAAACCGAAATACCTATAATATTTTTTGGTTCTCGGTGACCTGTGTCTCTACCAAGATGCTAACGCCCCTAATCGCTAGCGTCTAGGGGCCGTAAGATCAAGAGCGATCGTGGAGAGTTTAAACTTTCGATTTCATATGACAGGATACTCAAATCTCCCGTAGTTTAAACAATAAACATTTTTTCGTTTGATCCTGATTCTTTTGATCCAATGGTTGCCTGGATCACTATTAGTGATAAGGCCGCCCATTTTCCATTATGTAATTTTTATAAAATGAAAAAAAAAAAAAATGCAACGTCACGACTTTTATCCCCATTCGGGGGTAGTCAGAGGCTTGAGCGGTCATACACCACCACATTGTGGAGGTATTAACCAACTCAAAGCCCACGTTTCCCCAGATAGTCAGAACCCAACGTGACAGGAGGTGAAGGAGGTGATGTAATTTTTATAAGTGTTTTTTTGTTTCTAGTGGTGGTATAATAAAGAGTTAAGTTATCTATCTATCTAATGGCAAATTGAACAATCGGTGTAAGATGTAACGCAGACCGGGCCACCACAAGGTGGACCAACGATAAGCCGGTGGATGCGAGTGGCGGAGGACTATGATGGTGGAAGTCATTTGGGGAGGCCTATGTCTAGCAGTGGACGTTTATCGGCTGATGGACGGAACGAACAATTTGTCGTACAAATAATTTACGTAGAGTTTATAGGAACTAGGTAGCGACTCTAGCAACGTATCAGCTCATGATAGAGTTCCTGGGACCCGGGACATTTTTTACACACGGCTACCTGATCCCAAACTAAGCAGAGCTTGTACTATGGAAACCAGATAATTGATATTACTACATATACCTACTACTTTTTTTATTTGTAAATACATACTTAATATACATATACACCCAGACTCCCGACATACAGACATGTTCATGCACACAAATGCATGTCCCGGGTAGGAATCGAACCTGCAGCGTGAAAGGCGCCTCCGCGCCAACCACGCTAACGGGCCCGTACCAAAGAACTTTATCCAACGATATATTCTTATTTGAATAAAAATAAATGGGTAACAATACGAAATACCTAGAGTTACGCAGTAGGTACCGTAAGTTATGAAGTACTTATTTGATACGTAAAACTTGTTTTAGAACACACAAGCAGTTTTCAATTCTATGCACGTACAAATATCAATTTTGAGATACCTCCGTTGGAAGCGATAAAATTGTTCGGGAAAAGTTTTCGAGTTCACTCGTGCTTAGAAAACGAATATAAGTAAGTACATTATACCCTCATAAATAAATAAAGCTAGAAAAAATATGAATTTCAGTGTTTCCACTAATGATTAAATAAAAATTACTTCGTTTAAGAACTCTCGTAATAAAATAACTTGTCATTTAACAGCCCCTAAACGTTGTTTATTTTTATACTAAATTAGGTACCCTTAGTTCTAAAGGACCTTGTTTATTCTTTACTTGGTAAATTTCTTGTTCTAAAATCCATTACGAGCCGCTAAAACAACGTTTCTTTTCAGTGAATCTCGGCCGGTGTTTCTCATACCAAAAATAACACTCCCTTTGTGTTTTAATCTTATTTTCATTATATTACTGAAACTGTAATTAATTATTTCATTGCGAATACCTCACAAATCCAGCGTTTGAAAGCAACTTTGGTAAGAAAAATAAACTTGTTCAAATAAAAGCTCCTTTATACCTGTCTACATAAAAGCTGAAATCCTCTAGAAATAATATATAGCTCTATAGCTTATAGGAATGGGTGCAATTGACAGCGTGTAGCACAAACGCTTTATCTCTCTTAGCTGGGCCGCGTTCAGAGGCTACGCACCTAGTACAACTATTTACTCTGACCCCGTTCCGTACCTCAAAGTTACTGTTCAGTTGAGGCGACAAAGTTGCACTCGGGAGTGTAGCCTCTGAACGCGGCCCAGTATAAAACATTTTTTTTTAGTTCACTCCGCATCATAGCGCATGTCAAGTTGAGTTTCACACCTAAGTTTGACACATATTTTTTTGACTGCCAAATTACACGGCAAAGAATTTATGTTGGCGGTGTATTATGAACTAATTATATTGTAGTATTTACATAAAAATTATCTTAAATATGTATGTAATAGATATTCGAGTTGTTTGGATACGTTCCGCTAATACTGAGACCCATCCCAACCAAAATAATTCGAGCATTTTGAAACATTGAAATTCCTTCAAAATTAAAAGTAATGCTCTATAGAATGCTGAATCTCTAGAATCGCCTATTAGTCTGAGTGAAAAGTATACTTTTCAATTCCACTGACAATATTCAGAAGTTGTTCAGGCACTTTATTAAAATTAGCTTTTACTGAGCGATGTTACTTTTTTCTTCGTTAATTGGATTATCGGATGCTCATCGCGAGTTTTCTTCTCAAAGTTCGTGATGAGATTAAAATAACATTGTAATATCCATTCGAATGAAACTCGGCTCATCCTAACATAATGCTTTTCTATTATTTTTATACTCCTTGCTGCGAGTTATTTTCTGTTTTAAACAAGATTAAACATGCCGCCGTCGGATTTTCAGTTGGAAAATATTCCTGAGATAAAATTTCTTAGCATTTTTAAAATACCTGAGTATTTTGCGTAGTAACTTGTATTGGCATGAAAATATAATGTTCATTTTTGTATTATTTCTTACATCGCAATCATAAAACTACAATTAGGCAGCGGACCACTACATGCAGAGAAATTCACACATCTGCTATCGCACTCGCAATTCGATGATTCACTTATTATATACTTAAGGCATTATTTACCAGAAGATGAGCCGTATTGGCAATACCGACATGTTTTCAACGTTATTTTCCGCGAGCAACTGAGTAGTAGGTACCTACTGAGTCCTTGGGTTTTGGACAGTCACGCATCTCCCTTTTTGTAATGTCTTTCAATGATAACCTAAGTCCTCACCCCGATTTGGTACCCACCTAACTGACGTTTATAGACCTTTACAACTTCCGTGCGTTCAAGCGCTTTTGCCATACCTGTTATTGGAATCAAGTATAACTAGCTCACGAGTTTAGGTCCAAATAGTCAAATTACTGTACGTGGTGCGTTACAACTGGTCTTCCACTAGTTGTAACAGTCTTATTTCTGTGGCTGCCTATACTGTTATTATTGTCTCCCGCTTTGTTATGGAGGGAAGTGGATAATCTTCTTCCAACTCCTCCTATCCATTCTTCTGATTAAATTCGTGCGGGTTCCAAGACAACTTAGCTTTTCCCCGGGACTCGTCGAGGGTCAAACCTTGGCGTCATCGTTGGACACCATTGTCGATCCTGGCTTACAGGATTAACAGTGGTGGGAAAGTGTGGCGGGCGTAGTCCCAAAAAAAAAAGACCTTTTCAAGACTTATAACTGCCCAAACAATACGCAGTCCGTTCAGTCAGCGTCCAAAAACAAAAATCTTCATTACAAATGGGTTTCGTTAAAAATACACCACTGTGTAAAGTGGCCTCGCGCCTCGGAGTGGACAAAGTGGGATAAATAAATATTGTGAGAACACGTGAGAGTGTTTGAACTGGACAAATGGACTTTTAGGGTTATGTAACAGAATATATAAATATGGCCAGACTGGTTTGGTGGTATTGGTTGGAGAACCAAGCTGTACCCAATTTACTACAGGTAGTACCACCCTCCCACAGAAGATCCGCGTAAAGTAGCTATTACAGCTGCGTTTCGTAAGCTGAGTGAGAAAGCCGGAAGCCCAACCCCCTTCCCCTCCCTCCGTCCCACTCCCCTTGAGGTCGGGAAAGTACAAGCAATGCCTGCAAGCATCTATAGGCTACGGTAACTGCTTAACAACTGACTGGCCATACGCTTGTTTGTCACCTGTCCTATAAAAAAAACTTACACGGCAACTGTATGGTCCCAATCTAAGCAGCGCTTGTATGGATACCGAACAATGGACTGGGGGCGATCCCAGTAACACCCAGACCAGGGCAAATTATGAAAAGACCATTTCTGAAATTTGCCTCTAGCGGGATTCGAACCAGAAACCACCCGGTGCAGTGAGCCGAACGGCCTACGCTCGAACCACAAACTAGTGAAATGTCTGTTGTTTAGCACATTAAAAAAATAGAACTAACTTTCTTTTATACAGGGTTATTGGTTAAACACTAACAACCTTGTAGGGGGTAATTTTTTTATTTGTTTTGTAAAAAGTCATAGAACAAAAGTTGTTGTTTTTGATGTCAGTAATACGCCCCTGCAAGGTTGTTAGTGTTTTACCAATAACCCTGTATAAGGTGTGCAATATTTTATACGGGATTTCAATGACCTAATAAAACTTTTACCACCCTGTTTTTATAGCTTCTAATTTCAGGGGTGGAACAAACGCAGGCCACCCTGGGGAAAACTAAAGGCTTAATTATGGCTATCATGATTCAAACGTTATTACTGTAGGGAGTACTGACCTAATCAATTCCTGGAACTAATATTCAGCAGTTACCGTAGCCTATAGATGCTTGCAATACCAAAGGCGCTGGCACGTTGTCGACTGTAGGGAGAGTAGAATAGAGAGAGGAGAAATGAGGAGGGTTTGGCTACGGGCACTCTTACTCATCGTACGAAACGCAGCTAAAATAGCTACTTTACGCCGATCTAATGTGAGAGATTGTATTGTCACCCGTGATTGCGAGTATACCCGTGGATATAATAATAATAATAATAATAATTCATTTATTTTCAGGCACATAAGCCCATAGATATATACCTTAGGGCCTCCGCAGACTAGCTACTTTTAGCATCGGCGATCGGCGATTTTGATGCTGCGTCTCGCTCGTTCGCGCTCGAAGAAACGCGATGCAGCATCAAAACAATTGCAAAATCGACGGTCGCCGATGCTAAAAGTAGCTAGTCTGCGGAGGCCTTTACAGACTAGCATACATATAACTTAAAGTAATTTAATGGTGTTGGTGACGGCAGCCTCCCTGAAAACGCTTGAATACCCACCTTTCGACCAGCACTGTTCCTGCATGAAAGAAGACAGCTTTTCAGTGGGGACCAAGACCACAAACGCCTTGAAACTGGCGTTGTACTCATGAGTATGATCGTGAGTATACTCGTGAGTGTACCCGTGAGTATCAGTATACCCGTCTGTGTAGACGTGAAGGCGTATTAGAAGCATATACTTAAGTATTTACTATTCATAAAGCGAAATTTGTTTTACTTTTCACTTTCATATGACTTTTACATACGAGAGTATACCTACATTACTGTATATTATTTAGTCGCTTTTAGCATCGGAGCAGTCGCTACGTCCAACCGCAGAGAGCCAAAAGGCGAAGCAGTCGCAAAATCGCCGATCGCCGATGCAAAAAGTAGCAAGTCTGCGGTGGCCCTTAGATGTTTTATACCAGCTTTCAACCCCTAAGGAAATTGACCGAAGTTTGTCAGTTGCATTCAACTATGACGCGCTGTACTTTGCTTTAACTTTGTTATTGCAATTTATGTGTTAACATAGCGAAAGAAGGTCCTATTTACACCGTCATATTTAGTTGTATATTAGCCCATATTTAGAGGAAGTAAGGACAGTTAAAAGTAAAATATGAACACGATAAAATTCTTAATAGTACAAAATAGGTTTCGGTAGGTTTTCGAGGTGGTAGAGCCAAGCTGTAGCCAATTGACTGCAGCTCATAAACGGGCTGGCTCGACCGGGGTAGTACCACCCTCTCACAGAAGATCGGCGTAAAGCAGCTATTACAGCTGCGTTTCGTACGATGAGTGAGAGAGCCGTAAGCCCACCCCCCCTCCCCCACCCTCCATCCCACTCCCCTTCAGGTCGGCAATGTGCGAGCAATGCCTTTGGTATTGTAAACATCTATAGGCTACGGTTACTGCTTAACATCAGGCGGGCCGTACGCTTTTTTTCCACCGCAGTCCTATAAAAAAAAAGTATAATGTACCACCGATGCGCCGGAGCAATCAAATATGACGTTATCCTACGTTGTCAGCTGTCAAAACCGCTTGGGCGTGATTCTTAATATACATGGACGAACCTATGTACTAAGAAACGTCCATTATTTACCTACGCATACCTATAAGTAAATAATAGTATCCCCAGACTTACATACCAACTGTATGGTCCCAAACTAAGCAACGCTTGTACTATGGCTACCATACAATGGACTGAGGGCGATCTAAGTGACACCCAGACCAGGGTAAATTACGAAAAATATATTTCCGAAGTTTGCCTCTGGCGGGAATCGAACCCGCAACCACCCGATGCAGTGAGCCGAACGGCCAACAATCTAACCACTGCACCAAGCGGTCGTCAATACCAAGTACTCATTAATTAGGTTACAAAGAGGGGTCCAAACGACGAAATACGGTATATTGTTCAACTTGTTTCAATTCAAACCACTCAATCTTACTTCATTTAAATTCATACTTCAGAAAGTTTACAGTTGAATTGAGAAGTGTATCTTCTTCAGTACCTATTAGCAAGTTTATCCGGTTCTAATTAATAATTTTGTGTGGAATATCGTTTTGATCAAAACAAAAAGTTTTGCTGCGGAGTCGGTAAAGATAGAGTTACAATTTAGAATATTTAAAGTAAATACGTGCGTCCACAAGCCGCGTGCCGCCGCGCCCGAGCTACGTCAAAACTGATTGCTCGAGCGCGCCGCTTGCTCATGCAGACGCACCTTTTACATCAAGCGCATGCCGGGACCGAGCACTCGGCTTTGACATCGGAACGAATAGACATAATTTAATAACATGATTAGATATAATTTAACAACAAATATTTTAATATTGCACAGCATAAAATATTTAACCAAACCAAAGAAGCCCTTTTAAAAATAATAATTGGTTTACAAATAATACAGGAGTTTTTTTCATAAACACAAATATACGAAATTCAAACAATTCCATCAAATTGTTTACGCAACTCTTTAATTATGGAAATCTCGACCTCTGTAAACATAAATTATTTGCAAGACCCGGATTTTTCTAAGGTCCATTCCCTATCCAAATTTATTCCTGACAGGGTTAGTGAGGGGATAAAAAAGTAGGTTTTATTAAAAAAGTTCCCGAGTCCCTACAAAACGGTCATTACAAATGGTCGTCTTAATCACAAGAGTTCAACGGATTTGAGTTGGCGCCCTTAATTTTGTTCCTGTTAATTTCGGGGTCGATAAACTTTATTTGTCACAAACGCCACCTGCGGGGCTAAAAAGGCCACACAGCAATTCCGCAAAAGCAATACATATTTCTGATTTTCTAGCTGAATCCCTAAGGATTCAGCAATAGCAATTCTACCATCAGTCAGTAAAATTAACTTATTTAAATACGAAACAATGTGTGTAGGAATAAAACTCATAACAATCTAAATAGACGTGGCGGGTGTACAGGGGGGCTAAGGCCGTCACAAAAATGAATTGCGGCAATTCTGCTAAAGCAATTCATTTTTCCAGCCCTCCTGCAGAATCCCCTAAATTTCCGTGAAACTGTCACGAATGGCGTAAAATGTGTCACTATTTTACAGAAATTTTGCGGAATTGCTACGGATTCCTCAGAAAATCTGAAAAATGAATTGCAGTGCAATTTATTAGCAATATTGCACAGCGACCGCCTTAGGTCCGCTGTTCAAAATTCAACCGTCAATTCATTGTATCCTTGGGAAAGATACTCGTATCAAAGGAATTCTTCTGATGCAATTCGCAATGTGAAGTGACGCGATACGATTTTAACGAACGCTCTTACCGATCTGTGTCGACCTTGGTCGACACCTTTGGTCGACACAGATCGGTAAGAGCGTTCGTTAAAAATACTCAACGCATATTCTAAAGTTTTTACTTGGTGATGTGATTTATGCATTAATACGTACGACGTACGAACAACGCTCGCTTGGCGTAGCAGTTCGATCGTTGGCTGCTCGGCTCACTGCATCGGGTGGTTGCGGGTTCGATTCCCGCTAAAGGCAAATTTCGGAAACGGCCTTTTCGTAATTTGCTCTCGTCTGAGTGTCATTGAGATCGCCCCTAGTCAATTGTACGGTAGCCATAGTACAAGCGTTGCTTAGTTAGGGAACATACAGTTGGTATATTAGTCTGGCGATATTTATTAATATGTATACTTTTAAATTTTACATTAGGTACACTCGATCTATTTTAACGTACGTCAAGTGAAATAGAAACGTGAGTGATAGGTAAGAAATATATAAATATATTCTTCTTTGCTTTCTTTCTAAAGTATCATTTGAGGAGACCGTCAAAGATTGTACAGTAAGTTTCATATAAGATTGGGTACGTACACCCCTCAGATGGAAGACAGAAGCATTAGGGACTGACTATTCGTAACCAAATCTCCAAAAAGTGCCGCCTTGGAAAAACCTCAGTAGCGTCATTTAGGATAAAACAAACCGCACGTTAAGGTAATACATATGCTAAACTGGGTGGGTCTAAGTAAATGGTTTGATGAATCGGCTGGCTTATGTGCAATATAAAGTATACAACATTAAACCTCATATGGTCGGGAATAAAACGGCTTAACCGATTTATTTTAAATGTTACCAAATTTTGTAGAAATCGATTTCAAAATATGAAATTGTCAACCTAAATCGTTAATGTTATCCATAGCAACTGAAAAAATTTACGTGAAACCTATACCAAAAAAATTGTCAAGACTTATTTAAGAATCCGTGCATCAAAGATTTAAAATTAGTCATTTTATTTAAAAAATAATCAATAATAAGCTTAAATTTGCTGGAAACGTCACAGGTCATCATGGCTTGGACAGCTATTTGTTCCCGGTCAGTGCCGCGATGACGGCGTCAAAGGCTGGACGTGCGCACAATTTTTTGCGTGAAATTCGTAAAAATGTTACGTCTTCTTAGCTTTTTATGAATTAAATCACGTTTTAAATAGTTTAAATATAATATTGAACACAATTTTTTGAATATTATATGCTTACATATATTTTTAAATTAATGTTTATGCTAGTTATGAATTTTGAGGTCGTCATAGATTATGAAAATAAAAATGCTATATAATGGTAAAGTGTGATGTTCCTCTGAATACTATTGGTACCAAGTAGGTTGAATAATAATTATTATAATTAGGTAAGTTCATTTGGTAACTAGTTATTGCATTGTAATTATTTTAATGACTGATTTGGTTAAAAGGATTTTAATTTAAGTACAAATTTGATAATATTTTTGGAATTCAAGATGGTGGCCACATGCTATGTAAAATTTGGATGATGGGTGTCATGTAAGGGTTTTTTGGCGGATACTAAATATAGACTTGTTTTTTTTTTATATTTAAGATATTATTATGTAACGTCACTACTTGTATCCCCATTCGGGGGTAGTAAGAGGCTTGAGTGGCCATACACCACCACATTGTGGAGGTATTAACCAACTCAAAGCCCACGTGGTGAACCTTGTTGTGTATACAGGAACTGACTATTACCTAATCCCGAGGGATAGGTAGGTTTCCTCACGATGTTTTGAATTTAAGATCTTTATTGGAATCCTGCGGGCTTACCACCACCTCTTATAGCAGTTTTTTTTAACGTTTCAGCGACTTTTTGTGCAATGACGTTTCTTATTGTGATGACAATAAGGTACGTCATTGCCTAAAAAGTCGCTGAAACGTTAAAACGTTCCTGTAATTGAATCGCAATAAAAGTTCGTGGTAAGCCCCCTGGCCTTCTTTTGTTTTTCATTAGTTTCCTAGTCTTTTCTTGTGTTTTCTTTTTAATTGACTTCAAAAAGGAAGAAGTCTCTCAATTCGACCGTATATCTACGCATCTCTGCCTGACTTTGATTGCAGCTGGCTATGAGCGCCTCAGTTAATCGATTACCAGTTGCAACGAGACCCGTTTCGGACTCGTGTTAATTCTTGTAGATTTTTGTCGATTCTTATCGATTCCTGCCTTTTCTTGATTTGTTGAAGAAATGACAAAAACTGACAAGAAATTATAAGAAAAGACAGGCAATGACACAAAAACACAAGAAATGTCAAAAAACAACACGAAGTGACAATAAATTATGAAAAAAGGCAAAACAATCCAAAAAAACACAAGTTATGACAAGAAACGACAAGAGTTACGAAGAAAAAATGAGTAAAAATTAGAAAGACAATTAATTACAAGAAAATGGAAAAATGACAAGAATATACAGGGTGAATTTTTCAAGCGTGCGTGGATGGCCAAATCCGAAACTATGAGGAATAGCGAAAAATACTCAAAGGAGTCTTGGGGCCGATTTTGATGAAAACTAAAACTGCATCATTGGATTTTTCAAAAAATAAAATTCTTAGCCAGGAATCGTACTACATAGTTAATTTTGAAAAAAAAAAACCACACACTGTATTATTACACCATTCGATAGTGCCGCTGATAAGAAACCAATTCTGGGAAGTAATGACATACGGCAAACTTGAAGAAAGTGTTGGATTTTAATAAACTGCTCCATATTTTCAAGTTGTCTTTAATAAATCATACGTACATTACCTTGAGCTTGTTCGAAATTATGCTCCATATTTTTTTTATTTATCCTCGCAACGCAGTCATCTTTACAACATTATGTTCTTATTACAAATTTTCAATCATTTTTGAACAATTAATCAGTTTAGGTTTAATAGGATATCTACCTACTTCAGAGAAATAAAATAGTATTTTTGTTTAAAATGGGCTCTTTCCTTATGTTTGCCGTATGTCATTACTTCCCAGAATTCGTTCCTTATCAGCGACACTACCGAATGGTGTAATAATACAGTATGTGTTTTTTTTATCAAAATTAACTAGTTCGATTCCTAGCTACGATTTTATTTTTTGAAAAATCCAATGATGTAGTTTTAGTTTTCATCAAAATCGGCCCGAGACTCCTTTGAGTACTTTCCGCTATTTCTCATAGTTTCGGATTTGGCCATCCACGCACGCTTGAAAAATTCACCCTGTATATTCTTGTCATTTTTCCATTTTCTTGTAATTAATTGTCTTTCTAATTTTTACTCATTTTTTCTTGGTAACTCTTGTCGTTTCTTGTCATAACTTGTGTTTTCTTGGATTGTTTTGCCATTTTTCATAATTTATTGCCACTTCGTGTTGTTTTTTGACATTTCTTGTGTTTTTGTGTCACTTCCTGTCTTTTCTTATAATTTCTTGTCAGTTTTTGTCATTTCTCGAACAAATCAAGAAAAGGCAGGAATCGATAAGAATCGACAAAAATCGACAAGAATTAACACGAGTCCGAATCGGGTCTCGTTGCAACTGGTAATCGATTTACTGAGGCGCTCATAGCCAGCTGCAATCAAAGTCAGGCAGAGATGCGTAGGTGGCATTTGAAGTGAGCGTATCCGTGCATCGGAGGCCATGTAAAAAGTCGATCCCAGTTGTTGTCATATAAGCAGCAGTCGTTAAACCTTGTCAGAGGTGTTCGGGCGGCTTGAAAAACTTTGACACCAGGTTGTTTACTAACAATTCGATAAGAAAAAGAGCTGTATATCGTTGGTGATAAGGTACAATATGACTACGAGAACCTTATTTTAAATGAAAAACACTTCACCCTTTTTTATTACGTCATAGTCGAGTAATCAACCGTTTAAAACGGATTGTTCGAGGTTCATGTTAGTTCTGTTTTTTTTTTTCAAAATTAAAAAATAAATTGCAATAGGTTTAATCGAAACTCATAAATTAATGTCCTGTAATCTAAATAAATTAATTGCAGAGTACCATCAAAAGATTATATGCAATTTAAATTTTAATCAATTCATTATACCTAGGAGTTCTAGAATAATCTCGATGGAAGACCGGGACTGACATGCAATGGACCATCACGTCAGGCCAGGTGAAAGACCCCGTTTCACCTAACAAAATGAAAGCCCGGCCTTGACTTCGCGCGATGGCAACGGACGACGCGTTTTTTGCTAAAATGTTGCAAACGAAAAAAACGCTGTCGCCCGTCGCGCGAAGTCGTGGCCGAGCCCTGAGCCTTAAACTCGGGGCACCCACCCATCTAGGAATTTAATTGGCAAACCCGAAGATGATCCATGATCAAATCAAGCTAAAGATTGAGATGGTCGCCCACCTTCCGTCCGGAGTGCATGTCTTTTAGTTGCGCTCCGCGAAATAATTGCTAAATATTAAGAGACTCGGTGCGATCATCTTTCAAAAACGGCATCTCAAGTTCGATCTAAATCTTGAGATCGATTTATTAATACGGACCTAAATAAAAGTAGGCAAGATACGAATTTAGTAGGTACATGTCACTTCTGTTTTTGATTTATCATGTCGTCTTTTTTATGTGTCGTGGCGTCTCGAAAATTCTAAATTCAAAAAATTCACTTCGCGGTGTTCGAGCAAAAAGCGGTCAACCTCGAGCTGTCAGTCGCAATGGTTCCAGCCTTAAATTAAACATTCTCTTTTATGTCAAAATTATTTCCAACGCCTCCTCATTGTGGGAACTGAGAAAAGAAAGTGAAGTAACGACCCATCCTAATAACGTCGTTACTAAAAGTCCTTGATCCAAATGTTGCCATTTTATAATAATGGTCACACCTCGCGAAGGAAATTTACATTTTGGGGACAGTTTTTATTACGAGCGTCCATTGCTGGTAGAGCTAAGCTGTAGCTAATTGACTGCAGCTCATATATGCGCAGGCTCGGGTAGCACCACCCTCTCACAGAAGATCAGTGTAACGCAGCTTTTATATGAGTGAGAGAGCTGGGAGCCCAACTCCCCCTCTTTCCCCTCTATCTGTCCCACTCCCCTTCAGTTCGGCAATTTGTAAGTGATTCCTTTGGTATTGCAATCATCTATAGGCTACGGCAACTGCTTAAGATCAGGCAGATCGTAAGCTTGTTTGGCACGTTATTCACATATAAAAATACAGTTCATAATGTCATACAGTCAGTACAGTCAAATGAACGAAATAAAGCATAGAGTCTAATGGAATTCTGGAGAATCAAAACAGGTCAGGTATAAAACAATACAGTGGCTAACAGAAGAAGTGCAAGATAGCATCGTTAGAAAGGATGTCATTATGTAACCGCGGCTACAGACTCTCTAGGAGGCATGAGGAGGCGACGCGAGCACGAGAGTGTAGATTGCGCGCTCGCCTCCTCTTGTATGTCTCGCCTCGCCTCCGGCGTGCTCCGCTCCGTGTCGGTTTTTTTGACCGGAGTCAAAGGACGCGTGGCGGGAGGCGGGCGAACCAAGTGTAGGAAAAATTAAATTTCAGAACAATTAAAAATTTACAATTAATAATTGTTAATTTTTGGAAGTCACAATTAGTTAATTGTAATTGTGACTTCAAGAATTTCCAATTTCCAATTAATTAATTGTAATTATGACTTCCAGAATTCCCAATTAACAATTAATTAATTGTATTTTTACAATTAACAATTAACTAATTGCATTTTTTACAATTAATAATTAATTAATAGTATTTTTTACAATTAAAATTTTATTAATTAAATTTTTACAATTAAAAATTAATTAATTGTATTTTTTACAATTAACAATTAATTAATTGTAATTCTCCCAATTAACAATTAATTAATTGTAATTCTCCCAATTAACAGTTTTTATTTACGTGGAGGGGGGGAATAGGAATGGGGTTGAGGGGGTAGAGGAAGAGTAGGGGGGATTTGGGATTCTGGCTCTATATACCTACCTACCTAAACACGCATTCACCGAAGTAGTATCTAATTCTATATGCCTATTTATCTATACATGCATCCACCTAAATAGGTATCTGTGTACATGTACCTATTGTACGAGGCTAATAATTGTTAGTTGTAATAGATTTTTTCACAGTAAAAAAAAAAATTGCAATTGATTTTAATTGAACCTCACAATTAATGTACTTTAATCTAAATAAATTAATTGCAGAGTGCAACAATTACGATTAAAAGTTTAATTGATTGAAAATTTAATCAATAATTAGTGCCCAACTCTGTCACTGAATAAAACGAGAGTGTGGATGGTTAGCACTCCTGTAGCCTCCGAGTGGCGCGTCTCGCGCGAGGCCCTCCACAAGGCGTACTCGCGAGAGTGTATTTGCCCCATAAGATCAGTCAAGCATTCTTTCTCCAGGAACCTCAAAAGAGATAGATGCTCAAATTCTTATCGACCTTACTATTCACTCAATATCAAATATTTACTTGATAATGTTAACCGATCTATCTATGATGAAGACATACTACTGAGTACGGCGCATTACACGAAATTTTGTGAAATGTCGTATAATTTTGCAAAATGACGCATAAAATTTGCACAGTAAAGTCACATTTCCTATATGGTTATGCGCATTTTGTCGTATGTAAATTACGACTTGTATATGTTTTACATAAATTATAAGGCGCGGATAACGATGGTTGTAACATGTTGCTTACATCATGCAAACTCGAGTAATACCCTTTACCTTAGATACGCACCTACTTGGTTTTCTATGAAGCGTAATACCAGTACAGGATTACACTTATTACCTGTGTGAGTACCTACTATGAATTTTAAAAAATAACGAAATAAAATAACGAAAGAAAATAACATAAAAAATGAAGGCAAGGTATTAAAAGTTTTTCAGAACATCGGCAACGTGCGATTACTGCCCCTGGCCCCCAAGTCGTGTAGCCATTGGACTGCCACTGTAGCGTTTTACTATTGTGACTGACCCTCTGATTGGTCGGTCAGAATCATCCGACCAATCACAGGGTTAGTACGAGATACGCTTAAGGACGACCTTCACCCATCGACTTACCGGAGCAACCCTATGTTTTATCAAATAAAATATGTTTCTGAACGTATACCAATAGGGTTGTCGTAAAAAATATGGTCATGGCTATGATTAATTAAAATTATAAAAACCATTTTTTTCTTAACAATTTTCACCGACTTGCTTGCCAAATGAAAATTATATCAAAATGACGGCAATTTTATTGCGAATAAAGTGTATAGTGTTGCTTGCAAAAATCTAGTCAAGAATAACGGTAGCCGGGCTTTGAAATCAAAAATTTACAGAGAAGCATTGCGCATCCGAGTACTATTTCATGCGATAGAGGAGCATGCAGTACAACAGCTGCGCGCGACGAAGCCGTGCATGCTTTTAGATTTTTGCTTTTTTTCTTAGGATAAAATCCTTGACCATATTCTTTATATTATTGGTATATGTTCAGACACATATTATATTTGATAAAATCCAGGGTTGATCCGGTAAGTCGATCGGTGATAGTCGCTCTTCAGTGTATCTTAGACGGTCGATTACTATAGCAGCTCAATGGCAATGACAGTTCAATGGTTAAGCGACTCGCCGCCTGGCATTGGCAGCGTCCTTAGTCTACGGTAACCGCTTAACATAAGGGCGTACACTTGTTTGCCGCCTTAGAAAAAAAAATAAGTAAGGCAATATTTTTCACATGCATGAAAAACTTTCGTGGAAATCAAAATAGAAAAATAATAGAACTTTCGTGACGTAAATCTGAAAATAATTGCTTTTGTCAACAACTAATCTGAAACAGGAAATAGATTCAATACACTTATGGTTTTCTATTTCCGTCCGCACAAACAACTCTGAAGGGTCGCTCTAAGAGATGGCAAAAACTATCGATAGTTACCAGAAAACTGACATCTATTGACCCTAAGTCACGTAGCCATTGAACTGACATTGCCATTGAGCTGCTGTAGTAATCGACCCCCTGATTGGTCGGATGATTCTGACTATAGCAGCTCAATGGCAATAATAGCTAAGGGACTTAGGGCCTTGGCGATTACTTAAAAAAATATTACTTAGAGTCATATAGCACTGTTAGAAGACCAAAATATTCTTCATTATATAAATTAATTAGCTAAAGCAATTTAATTATATTACCTATCACAAGAATTTCATTGTTTATTAACGCTTTGATTAAAATGCTCGGTATTCTTTTGGGAATTTTCATATCTTGTTAATTACTTGCAACATTTTTTATTAAATCTTTCACTTCTTTTATGTTTACCATAACAATCTGTTAGTACGTAAAATTAGTTGATTTTATTTACATTCGAATAAAGTTGCTACTGCGATTAAAATAAGATTAGGATGGGCTCTCGGCTAACTTCACTCATATAAGTACGGTACCAAGTACTGTACTTATGAGTGACGTTAGCCGAGAGCCGTACCAAGTTCCAGTTGTGACGTCAGAACATGGCGCTAGGGCGGTCCTATTCTTATTTAAATCGCATAGTACTACTCCACCAAGCTAATTAGACACTTGGGTATAAATAATCCTTCTACCACTTAGTAGAAGCTACTGCCACAAGAGTGCCCAGGCTCACTACGTTGCGGACGGACCGCAGAATCATTGACTTATTATCATTTGATATTTATACCCAAGTGTCTAGTTGGCTTGGTGTTGTAGTACCTATGTTTATCGACGCATTTACAACATTAGATTTAATAGCCTCCCCACATTATGTGCTTCAACAAACACTCAATCACGGCGTAGACAATAAACGTTGCATTTCACACAAGGTTAGGGAAAACCCTTCGGATAGAATGTTATTGCCGAACCTTATTGGCTAACAAATGACTTTATTGGGGCTTACTTTGGTCAGCAAGTTTAACAACAGATTTGTTTTATTTCTCAATAGCATTTACCCGTGGCTTCGTCCGCGTGGATTTAACAAGATAAAAAGTAGAACATATAGGTATCTACCATTGATGTATTAATAATAATAATATAACGTCACGACTTTTATCCCCATTCGGGGGTAGTCAGAAGCTTGAGTGGCCATACACCGCCACATTATGGAGGTATTAAGTCCACTCAAAGCCCACGTTTCACCAGATAGCCAGAACTCAACGTGACAGGTGGTGAACGTTGTCGCCGTGTATACAGGAACTGACTATTACCTAATCCCGAGGGATAGGTAGGTTTCCTCACGATGTTTTCCCTCACCGTCAGCGAACTGTAAATTATGCACATAGATGAAAATTCATCCATTGGTGCATGCCCAACCGGGGATCGAACCTGGGACCTTCTGATTGCCAGCCCAACGTGTTCGCCCATAGGCTACAGTCGCTATTATTTTAGCCGATATAGTACCTTCTTACATCGGCAGCGCAATGACTAAACTTAAACTGAGCGCAGCAAATACACCCATCTATTATCGTACTGGCAATTTTTCAATTCACTTAAGATGACATTATTTACCAGAAGATTAGCCGTATTGGCAATACTGACATGTTTTGAAAATAAATTGTCGTGAACGACTGCGTCGTACTGTGTCCATGGACTCATTGTAGTAGGACCAACTATTTTGGACAGTTCCGTGTCTCTTCTATGTGATGTAAATAAATAAAAAATAATATCCTGGGACATTCTTTTACACACGGCTACTTGATCCCAAACTAAGCAAAGCTTGTACTATGGAAACCAGATAACTGTTATTACTACATATACCTACTACTTTTTTATTTGTAAATACATACTTAATATACATATACACCCAGAGTCGGGACATGCAGACATGTTCATGCACACAAATGCATGTCCCGGGTAGGAATCGAACCTACGACCTGCAGCGTGAAAGGCCGAATCTTAGCCAACCACGCCAACGGGCCCGTCAATGTAATTGTATTGTTGCGATATTTTAGGTTACTTTAAAAAATGTATTATTATATTCAGAATAGATTCTCTGAAGTCAAGATCCAGCCATGTAGTACCTATTTAATTTACATATTGGAATAATAACATGATATTTAAACCTTATTAGGTACAACATAATATTAACATCAATGTAACGCACCTATTTGATTACCCTTGTAAGTACATCCGCTGGCTTCTCAGCTTTTAACATACACTCGAGAGGATTTAGGTAGGTACATTCAGCAACGAAAGTCGCGGAACATTCAGATTTTTTCAAATCGGTTATACTCTTTATTCTACAAACGTTGGTAAACCTTTATAAAACCAAACATTAGCAACATGTCTACATTTTGTTGCGATAAAGAAAAATTAAGGATTTGATGCAAAACAAAAGTGTGTAAGCTATTTGAAAAACTGAGAATGTTCAGCGACTTTCGTTGCTGACCGTACCTACTCTAGTGGTAGGTACATTGAATTGTTTATTAAGTTTTGAATAAATAATGAAGACGAATAAGGAGCAAAATTTACCCAGAATTAAGCGACTCCATCTTTACTCAGCGAAGTGTTCATCAGCTTCCAAATGTTATTAAATTCGGAATAATTACGTTTTAACATTGTGTAGTGATGTCGAAAACATTAGGTATCAGTAAAGTTGTGTTTCTATATTTTGAAGCGAATACGAATAGGTTCTTACTTAATAATAACATTGTCTTACATAAATACAGCCCAATAATTTCTGAGAAGTTATTTGTCTAGCTTATTGTGACGCTTAGGTAATAGTCAGTTCCTGTATACACGGCGACACGGTTCACCACCTGTCACGTTGGGTTCTGACTATCTAGTGAAACGTGGGCTTTGAGTTGGTTAATACCTTTACAATGTGGTGGTGGTGTATGGCCACTCAAGCCTCTGACTACCCCCGAACGGGGATAAAAGTCGTGATGTCACATTACATTACATTGTGACGCGACGGTGATTTATATGCCAATTTTAGCTTATTTGATGCACTGTAATATATTTATAGGGGTTCAATCGCTGTTACGTTGCTGTCGCATCGCGATCGCCTTACCATTGTGGCCCTGGATTTGCAATGGGGTTTAACCTAACCCCCAAATTTTATAAAACGTTATGATTAACTTGCACTGCCATTACAAATCACTTTTGTTCCTAGAAATGATTTGTAAAACCTTTATAAACTGGCTAAAATCTCTATAAATTTGGGTAGTGATGTACTTATTTCTAACATTTTACCATCTATGTATTTTCCATAATAATAAAATCAAGTCTAACTTGATTTACCTTATAATTGTATGTTTCCCCTCAACTTGGAGTAGGCTAAATAAATAAATCATAAGTTATGTGCATTGAACTACTATTTATAACGTACTAGAGAAGCTTATTCAAACAAATGTCATGGGATATACGCAGGCGACAGTGAGAGAGCAAGTAGAATGACAGAGTAAAGTGCGCCAATAGCACCGTAGAGCGTTCACTCTAGTACATATTACATAGTAGCTCAATGGTTTTATGCAACCAACAATATAGAGTTTACTTAGTGTAAATAGTACAAGCTTAGACAAAGTTACTCAGTCGTACACAACTCTGGTATAGAGCTAACGATATTAGACACATTTCAGTGTCATATACTTACTAAAAGGCACAAAGGCCGCCCCTTGCTCTCCGTCAAAAACTGTTACAAAACAGTTTTAAACTACATAATGCCGGCTAACTTGTTAATTTGTTTTAAACTCGCGCTTCTACATTTTCTCCTTTAGTTAGTAGTTAATCTACGTTAACTGCGGCTTTAGTTCTGAACCGTGCAAATGAATAATTAACTTTCTTCTGTATTCATGATATTTACAGTGAAGCTTGTAGTATAATAACTAAAGACATTGATAACAGTTTTATTTTTACATTATTTTTAGACATTATAATTTAAAAAAAGACAAGTTTCAGAAATACAAACAAAAATCACTTTTCCACTTTCCGCCAAAAAGCCATAATGGGAAGAGTCTTAGTGCCGTGTCCACCAATACACTAACGGACCGTTAGAGTAGTACCCGACTGTATAATGTACTTGTAACTTGTGTTGTATGTAGTTTACTATTAGTGTTGTTTGTGAAGTCCGCCCTCATACAATTTTCTAAAAAAACTTTCTAATTAGTTAGGTACATACAATTTCTAGACAGAAAATTCAAATAGCTTCTTTTATAGCACCGTGTAAGGTCTACGACCTTAATATAACCGCTACAATAATGACGTCAGCAGAAATAATTTCCATATCCACTCACATTACAATTTTCATTACTTACTTACCAGCTATACCCACAGGTTGTTTCAAGATTCCGAAATAAGAATTAGAGGTAAATCTCTAAAAGAGGTAAAGAGGAGTATTGGGAATAGGATTAAATGGTACCTACCTATAATTTCTTTATCGAAATTCGAACACTTCAAATATTTTTCCCCAACAATTTCTAATATTTTAAAAACTATGCAATTTTTTTTACAAACCATTTCTTGAATAGGTAATAGAATTTATTTGCGACTCGAAGCTGCGACTCTTAAATGCAGTTAATACTATCACCCTCCTTCCCACTCCCCTGCAGGTCGGCAAAGTGCGAGCAATGCCTTTGGTATTGAAAGCATCTATAGGCTACGGTAATTGCTTAACATGAGGCGGGCAGTACGGTTGTTTTCCACCTCAGTCCTATAAAAAGATATATTTAAAAAACGAAGGCCCAATAACTCGTCAAACTATGATAGTTACGTATAGTTCGTCTTCACTAGGCATCTATAACATATCAGCTACCATATACGATCTAAATTATTATTTCGTACTTTTAAAACACTCTGTATAAATAGGGCAGGCCCATTTGCCTACATTATAGGAAGGGCTCTACACCAACAAGATGTTAGAACGCGGTACGTGATTTGAGCACAAACACCCTTATAAGACCCTTATAACACTGTATAACCTTAATTGAAGTAATTGAAATAACGAATAAAATTCGGCCAAATTGAACAGTTTGTAACATAGGATAATTAAGACAATTATTTGGATGGAAAGGGATGGGAGAAATAGGGATGTAATTAGGGGTGCCATGAATTTGAACATTACGGTTTCAATTGTGACTCTTTACTAAGTTATATGGCCGGCGCACATAGAGCACGGCATGGCATGGCATATTAATTTTTATCAATCGAATTTAATACTTATGCAATCGAAATAAGGTGCTCCAGCGGGTGCACCGAGAAAATGCTCCGCGATGCTCCGAGGTCGATCACCGAGCATTGAAATATATACCTTATTTCCATTGGATAAGTATTAAATTCCAATGATAAAAAATAAAATGCCATGCCATGCCGTGCTCTATGTGCGCCGGCCAATATACTAGCTGTGCCCCGCGGCTTCGCCCGCGTGGAAATTGATGTATAAGATTAACCTATGTCTTATTCCAGAGCCTACACTATCTACGTTTCAAATTTTATTAAACTTGGTTTGGTAGTTATGGAGATACATGGTAACAAACATTCACACACACACTTACTTTCGCATTTATAATTTTAGAAGGATAGGATATGAAAATGTTTTTTTTTTTTTTTGGACTGCGGTGGTAAAAAAGCGTACGGCCCGCCTGATGTTAAGCAGATACCGTAGCCTATAGATGCTTACAATACCAAAGGCATTGCTCGCACATTGCCGACCTGAAGGGGAGTGGGATGGAGGGAGGGGGAGGGGGAGGTGGGCTTACGGCTCTCTCACTCATCGTACGAAACGCAGCTGTAATAGCTGCTTTACGCCGATCTTCTGTGAGAGGGTGGTACTACCCCGTTCGAGCCAGCCCGTTTATGAGCTGCAGTCAATTGGCTACAGCTTGGCTCTACCACCTTGACTGCTGGTAAAGCTAAGTTGTAGCCAATTGTCTGCAGCTCATATATGGGCTGGCTCGACCGGGGTAGTATCACCCTCTCACAGACGCTTGGATATAAGTAGCTATTACAGCTGCGTTTCGTGTGGTGAGTGAGGGAGCCGGAGGCCCAAAATCAAACAGTTCTTCAGAGAATTAACTATCTTAGGCCCGTATTAATAAATGCATCTCAAAGTTGAGATCGATCTTAAGATGTAGTTTTGACGTTTAATGTATGGAACATCTTTCAAAAACAGCATCTCAAGTTCGATCTTAATCTTGAGATCGATTTATTAATACGGCCTTAGTATCTTTGTTTCTATCGAACCAGGGGGGTTACTCCGAAATACGTCGCTGACAGATCGTCCCAAGTACGGATTCGATTTACGATCAAAACAATGTCAAATCGTAGAGAAAAACGAAAGAAGAAATGTCAAATCACGACAATCCGTCAGCCGAAACGTTAGGTTCGTATTTCGGAGTAGGCCAGCAGATTACACCTTCTGAGTTTTGTAAGTACCTAACATATGTAAAAACCTATCTTTTGTACCTCTATACTCTCCAATATGATTAATCTAAACAAATACATTTCTAACGATCGTCGGATTTCTAGAAAAGATATAAAAAGAAAGTAACAGATCATTGAGTCCGTACGTTACGTTTGATATTGAACGAATTGATTCGGGGTCAAGAATTTATGGGGTCATAAAGGTAGCGCAGTCCATCACGCAGTTAAGCCTATTCGAAATGTATAAAACCTGTTTTCAATCATTGATGTATTATATGGTACCTTTACTACATATATATAATATAGATAGAGGAGATGTTCTAATTAGATTTTCCTATGAAACAACGCTTGATATTTTGCGCGGGTGACGGGGTGTTAGATAACGCCTACTTTTCAATTTTCTATCTACCGGTCAATAGCAAAACTACTCGCTCGTATGTAGATTAACTTTTTCACACTAGATGTCACTAAGTGTAGGATGGTAAAAGAGACGTACAATGGGTCGCCATCTAGTGTCGAGTAGAATTATATTTGGGATACGAACGTTGGCAAGACGTGTGCACAGGACGAACGCCGACAGCATACTGACTTAAGCCATGCCGACTGTGATGACGTCAGGGGCCTAGTGGAGTCATGGGGCCCGGGCGCTTAGACCCAAGTCCTCTTAGTATTTTGTTCATGACTGTACCTTACCTATTTCTTTGGCAATAAGCCTTTACTTTGAGTGACCTTAAGCATTCTTATGAAGCCCACAGCCAGTGATCACGTTTCAGTGCCATAAGCACATAAGCCCGTAGAACTGATGGCCGATGTGGCAGAAAGGTTCTTGATTGGCGACCACGTACTGGAAGACGCAGCGTGGGTAGGCCCCCCACGCTAGACAAGGTGGAGTGACGACATAGTATACTGCGCGGAAGACGTCGCGGGCAAAGGCTATCAATAAATACAGCAGGGTTTACGCAATGATAGCTAATTATTTTAAAAACAAGATAAACGTCGGTCATAGTTCAGCCAGTGATATACGCGCTCGAAAAACGCTTTTATTTTTTTACGCTTTTTCCTTAAAAACTGTGAGTAAAGTAGGTGTTTACTGCACTAGACTTCCACAGAGGGCAGAAATGAGTTTTGAAAATAAATAGGGCCCTTTGTGTACAGCACGGAATTTTCATCTGAAAAATTCAGATGTACGCTTGTATAGTTGTCTATACTAATATATGAAGAGGGAAATCCTTACTGACGGACTCATCAATGCCGAGTCGAAACTACTGAAATTAGAGACATGAAATGTGGACAGTAGCTATATTTTATGACGTCCCTGACCCCGCCTCTCATTTTCGGTATAAAAAAAAAACACGACTGCCCTGCCAAAATAGAACAAAAAGTAAAAAAAAAGTTGAATTTATTCGTTTTATGTTTCTTAAATTATTTATCCGTTTAGTCAGCGAGTAAATGAGTGCCCCTTCGCTTTGTTTATACAGATTAACTAATACAACTTGATATATTTTTTTAATTATAGCTTGATATTAGTTCGTAATCGAAAAAAAATATAAGCCGTCAAATCTTGAACTAGACTTAAGGTACAACAATAAAATATTATGAAGTAACGAATAATTTTACTTTACCTGCTGTAATGGTGCGTTCTCATTCTGGATGTTCGTTTTTACTTGCCTTGACCCGTTGCATTTAAAAAGCAAAAACATTTTCCAATTAAAAATGTCTAGGTGTAACAAAAAAATCCAGACACATAAAATGAAGTATAGTAGGTATATAGTATAGTATCATAGACCAATTACTAAGGGGACTGGCCCTAAGCAACTCGGCCGAGTGGTCGGCCTAGTATTAACATCGACATAAAACGAAGCGAGTAGTTCAACTATTCACCGGTAGATAGAACAATGAAAATGAAAAAACAATGACCACGTTTTTTTTCATACATATATCTAATAAGGGCACCTCTTTCTTTAGTCTTTACTCTGTGTATAGTATAGTCTTGAAGAAAAAAGTTCAATTGTGTCCAAAACAATTTAAACAATAAATTGTCTGCAGTTGGACGAAACTCGCGCCAATACTCACTTGTTATAAAAGACACCTTTTGAAAACAACTGTGCTTTCAAAACCAGTCCTAGTAAATATTTAAAAATAAACGGTTTCCATTGCTGCTTCCGTTTAATAGTTTCTATCATACGATCTTATTTAACACGCAATGGATGTATCATGTCGCGAGAAAGTTGGTACAATTTTCAATGAATTCAATAGTGGAAGGGTGGGCCGCCATCTTTATTACCCGGTCGTTATAAGTTTCTCCTTTAGCGCTGAAAGGTTTTCTTCTAAAATTAGTGCCGTAATATTTGAATAGGTACGTGAGAAGTACCTACCCATTAAACGTACGCGGGTCGAAAAATATTAGCGTAGGTACCTTCCAATTTTTATAACCTTTATTTAGACGTTTTTTTTTCTATTGATTTTTACCCGACTACGGCGGAGGGTTATGATTTTTACCCGCCAACGGCGGAGGGTTATGATTTTGACCGGTATGTATGTATGTATGTATGTATTTATATATGTATGTATGTATGTATGTATGTGCATCTGATCCCACCTAACTTCCAAACGACTTGTCGTAATTTAACAAATGAGGTATCGTTAGAAGCGGCTTAATGGCGCGCTGGTTATAGGCTATGTGACGTGACATAAAATTGCATATGGCGCCCTCTAGAGGACATAATGTCATGATCAAAGAAAAAAACATTTTTTAATGAAACCGTGTGGGTTATCTAATGAAAGAGCTTGATGAGCACATTTCAAAAATATATCTATTGTTACCTATAACTCCAAAACAATTAAATAAAAAGTAAGTTTAAAAACTAAAACCCGACTAATGAAAAATCGCGCTCTAAAAAGTATGAAACAAGGAAATATTCGCATCTAGAGGATAGCCGTGGTCCGTGTTCATATGCCATCTTGCCCTAAAGGACCTACACGGACCACGGCTATCCTCTAGATGCGAATATTTACTTATTTCATACTTTTTAGAGCGCGATTTTTCAGTAGTCGAGTTTTAGTTTTTAAACTTACTTTTTTTATACCACTTGTTCATATTCCGACCAGACGTGGTTGGTTTCATTTAAATTTAGAATGCATGCTCTTTTATTTTTAGTTTTAAATTTAAAAAGAGAACATAATATTTTTTTATTCGTCTTGCCTAACAATGAAAACCTTTATTCAAAATAAAATCCAATTTTATAAAAAATAACTATTTAGCTTGCGATTGCAAATATGTTTGTGTTGCAATATTTTTAAACCGAAGCACGATTAAAAATCTACAAGTAACTATTATTAATAGCATACTTAATTTGGCTTCGTGTAAAAATAATATAAATTAGAGACGTCAGCCTAAACATTGTTTTTTTGTTAATATACGTCCAGTGTTTTTAATATCCTCGAATAGTGCTGTATAGTTCTTGCAATTCACGAAGACGACCGGCCCTTGGTTGTGTAAAGACGTATCTGTATATTTGTTAATGTGTGCGTTGACGGCTCCGCCACGCACGCACACTGTCACAATTGTGTATGTACATATCGAACACAACTAAGGGCCGGTCGCCATCGTGAATTGCAAGAACTATACATCCAGACGTCTTCGCGTTGATGTTGACACAAACAAATGCATAACGTACTGTGACGTCACTGCCAAAACGCGACAGCGCTCATATTCCTCAACAAACATCCTATACAACTTGCCAACAGATGTGTATGAGGAAACAAATTACATTTATTCTAACTTCGGCCTTATGTTCAATCTCATCAATCATATTATTGGGTGACATCACAAAGAATCAAGTAATTGGCGAATTCTTCTTCTGCTTATCGTATGGTTAGTGGCCAACCTGGTGTCAGAGTTGTTCAAGCCGCCCGAAGGCCTCTGACAAGGCTTAACGACTGCTGCCTAGATGACAACAAACGGGACCGACTTTTTACGTGTCCTCCGAAGCACGGTGACGCTCAGTTCAAATGCCCTTAAATGGTCACCCATCTCTGTCTGACCTTGCCAAGCGTTGCTTAACCTCCGATCGTTTACAAATCAGCAATTGCAGCTGGCTATGAGCGCCTCATTGGCGAATTGAAGTACCTACTTACGAAACTAAATGAGTAAAATAAAACATTAACGTTAACGAGGTACTAACGACCTTACATGGATGTTTTGATATCAAAATGTGCCTAATCGCGCTTATTTTGGCAACATGAATGTAAGGTAACCACCCGACATCCACTTAGTAACGCGCCACCCAGCATCGTGGCTGCACGGCTGTGCGCGCGCGCGCCATTGATTATGTAGGTAATAACGTTACAATGTATATTCATCTCTTTCTAACAACAGTTCTGGCGTATATAGCTTGTATTCATTGATATGTACCTACGTATAGTTTAATGTGAGCGCTAACGTTTGTGCATGACGCATCTATAATATAAAACGTCATTGGTGATACCTATGTAATCGCCATTAGAATTTTAAAGGAATAAAAATAACTTTGACCAATCGCGTGCAAAGATACAATTCGAACCTAACCCGCAATAATTTTGGCTCAAACCGTAAGTTCAGTATATCATAACAAAGCATGAATTATGACGTAATGAACCACTAAGCGCCCCATAACTTGTACTTGCTGCAAACCCGAATAATGCAGCTATTGTGCCTTAATTTTCAACTTTGCTTATGCAAATTACGGAACTCCATTTACGCGTTGGCAGCGTCGAGCGAATCTGAATGTAGGCTGAATGAGGCTGAATAGGACGCTTTCTGCCTTTGAATGTTCGCGGGAAATTATGTGTCTGACAGCTGTCAAAAAGAACATTGAAGTGACGTCATTGAGTGACGTCAATTCAGAGCAATAGAAAAGGGCTTACAAAGGAGAAATTAATAAAAAAGTTGAAGTTCAATGTGAAGTTTATGACATTTTGTCTATGTTGAATAGATTTTTATGAAAAACGGCCTAATAATATGATAGGGGAGCATGGTAGACTATGGCCTGAATCCTCTGCGTATTAAAGAGCTTATTACACTTGGCTAAATTTAGAAGCCTAAATTCAGAAGCTTCTAAATATTTAAACCATTCTAGCTTCTGAATAGCTTGCTGAATGCGATTACACTTGCCTAAATTCAGTAACGACTAAATTAAGTAGCCTAAATTTAGTTAAGTGTAATAACCCCTTAACTTTGCTAAACTATGAATCGTTGGTAATCTACTGCAGGCCTAGTACAGCCGACTGTGACAAGGCAAACCGGGAGGTAAATAGTTTTTGTCATATTCTCCCCTATGCATTAAGTAAGAGAAAGAGCGACTCGGTGCGACATAATCCGTGACCAAAGTATTATCTTGGCATGCGTGCTAGCCTTGCTTGTCAATAATAATATTATTTTCGTGAATTCTTCGTTATAGATTCTTGGCGGTCAAAAAATCAATTCCTCATTATAAATTATTTTCCGGTTGACATGTCGGCCTGAGGACTGCTAATGCTCGGGATACACGGCGACACTCGACACAACACTCAGTGTATCAGTGTCGCGACACCGTCATTACAACTGTCACATGGTGTCAGCGAAGTGAGCGCGCCGTACAGCTCCGGTACCATTCTGGAGAAATGGTAGTCGGCTTCTCTGGCGTCCCCAGCGGGGATTGAACCGTTAGCATTCTATGGAGTGCGGGTGGTGAGCGACTCACGGCTCCGGTACCATTCTGGATAAATGGTAGTGAGCGATCACGGTGCAACTCACACGTTGAGTACCAGAGTGGATGCTCTGGCGGCAGGACCTACCGTAGATGGTCCCTGACGCCTCGTAAGGGGTTGCCAGGTATAGTGTGCCTCTTTTTGTACCTAACGGTGGGTAAGGGGGCCACTATAATAAATCTCTTTCCTAAAGGTATGGGTGTTGTCACAAGGTGTCAGCGAAGTGAGCGCGAAGTGAGCGCGAAGTGAGCGCGCCGTACAGCTCCGGTACCATTCTGGAGAAATGGTAGTCGGCTTCTCTGGCGTCCCCAGCGGGGATTGAACCGTTAGCATTCTATGGAGTGCGGGTGGTGAGCGACTCACGGCTCCGGTACCATTCTGGATAAATGGTAGTGAGCGATCACGGTGCAACTCACACGTTGAGTACTAGAGTGGATGCTCTGGCGGCAGGACCTACCGCAGATGGTCCCTGACGCCTCGTAAGGGGTTGCCAGGTATAGTGTGTCTCTTTTAATACCTCACGGTGGGCAAGGGGGGCCACTATAATAAATCTCTTTTATAAAAGGTATGGGTGTTGTCACAAGGTGTCGCGATACACACGCACGCACACACAGACACTCGATGTACACTGTGTGTAATTGTGTCAAGTGTCGTCGTGTATCGTCGTGTATTAGACGGGCGAAAATATGTCGATCGTCAAGAATTCACGATTTACAAGAAAAAAACACGCAGATAATATCAGTGAACAGTGGATTACCAATATGTAATAGCTCGCCGACTTGAGGTATTTTTTTGATTCTGTAAACAAGCAACAAATAAAATTCCAACACGAAAATGTACTAAGTTTCAGTCTCTATTCATGAAGCAATTTCAAATATCTCGGCCATTACAACTGACTGTTTATGAATATTTCGAAATATTTAACCGGCGCACTCACAAATGTACCTAAAAATTCGCGTTGGTCTGCGAATTCCAACGCGGGAATACCACGCGGTTTTGGAAAAGTTGTTTTTGCTGTTCCGAAAAAAACAACAAAACATGGAAGTGGTTGAATATAATAAACAAGTTTGTTTATTGTTTCAGTGTGGCCGTGTCTGTACCTATATTCATGAAAAAAAAAACAAAAAGGTGACCAAACATTTCAGTTTTTCCGGTTTTTTTTTATAAAAAACACGGCCTGTGCTGCTCGGTTTTGGTTGATAAATTAAACAAACTATAGTGCCATCCTATTTGCTTGCACTAACAAAAAAATATATGGAGGTATCTACTGGGTGAAATCGAAATCGTCGGCAATATTTTAACCAGTGATTCTACACATGATTCAAAATATTTTAGGAAAACAAATAAAAAATTCTATTGATAAAAAAATATTGCTCGGGTAAGCAAATAAGCAAACCATTTAACTGTTACACCTTACCTGGGTAATAAATTTTTATCAATTGATTTGTTGATTAATATTCCCTAAATAATCTGAATCACGTGTAGAATCACCGGTTAAAATATTGCCGACGATTTCGATTTCACCCAGTATAGTATATGTTGCGATTTTTTTTCAAACTAGAGAATGCTTAATTAATTGTTAACTAAAGACTAAATGCGACTAAAAAGTCGGTCCCGGTTGTTGTCAGGCCTTTGGGTGACTCTGACACCAGTTTGGCTACTAACTATACGATAAGAATTAAACTATAACGTTAACTAAACTATAATTAATTATATTCCGAGTGAGTTCTGGTGAGGGAAAACATCGTGAGGAAACCTACCTATCCCTCGGGATTAGGTAATAGTCAGTTCCTGTATACACGGCGACAAGGTTCACCACCTGTCACGTTGGGTTCTGACTATCTGGTGAAACGTGGGCTTTGAGTTGGTTAATACCTCCACAATGTGGTGGTGTATGGCCACTCAAGCCTCTGACTACCCTCGAATGGGGATAATAGTCGTGACGTATGTGTGTGTGTGTGTGTATTCCGAGTGCGTAATTATAAACACAGCGTATCAAACTACAGCAGAAGCATTCTCTTCCACATTATGATTTTATTTTTGTAAACAATTATTTTGATATAAATAAATAATAATAAAACAGGGATTTAGTTTCTGATTTATATAAATTTCACCTTTACTTGATATCTAAAATATTTTTGTCCGATGATCCTGCAACAAAAATGCTCCATTTTCACACATCACTTGCATTGAGTTTACTCATACTAATCACCTAGGTGATAATTTGTTTTGTCGAACATTAAACACAAATGAAGAAATAATTAAAAACAGTTCGCCGACCGCTTAGCGCAGTGATTTGAGCGTTGGCCGCTCGGCTCACTGCATCGGGTGGTTGCGGGTTCGATTCCCGCCAGAGGCAAATTTCGGAAACGACCTCTTCGAAATTTGCCCTGGTCTGAGTGTCACTGGGATCGCCCCCGGTCCATTGTAAAGTAGCCATAGAAGAAGCGTCGCTTAATTTGGGACCATACAGTTGGTGTGTAAGTTAGGCAAAATTTTATAGTTCTTACAACATTGATGTTTAGGAACACATTTCCCTGCGTCATTCCTTAGATTTCCATTGTCACATAAACAAGCCGGTTTGTAACAGTCGACTGCCAACATTGGACATGGTATCGGCTTCTTGAGTTGCGCACACGTCTTGAAACACACTTCCGCTGAGCATACGTAGTATTTCTCACCCGGTGGACATTCTGTTACAAATATTGTGTATTTTAGTAAAGAATCCAAGTAAAAAAATCTTTTTTTTTTGTTGCTTTCGTGTGCCCTTTGGCTGATCTAATGTCAGAATTGTTTAAGCCGTCCGAAGGCCTCTGACATGGCCGGTTGGCCCCTCTAAGTGCGCCAAATTTTTTAGCCAGGCCGATCACTCATTCCCACCACTATAATCCTGTAAACCAGGATCGATAGTAATGTCCAACGACAACGCCAATGTTTGTTAGGTTATCGAAGAGTCCCGGGGAAAAGCGAAATGCTAGGAGTGGGATCCTCGGAACCTCTTGGTTAAGCTTGATGGATGAATCCGTTAAATAAATAAATACCTAACATTTATCTGGCAAAAAACTTCAGTTTTTCTGCAGCAGTGCGTTGGACATTCTTGCTTTTTTATGAGCCTAGTGCAAAACCTATTGTGTCCCACTGCTGGGCAAAGGTCTCCCCCATCTTCATCATTCATCAAAAGTGAATAAATTGTATTTACTTCGGCAAAGAGACCATTGCGGACAGTTCACACGATATTTCCGTAGCACATGGTTGGAGCCTAAATAATAGAAGCGGTTGTCAGGACGTTCAAGGTAAAATGTCCAACATAAACTGAGCTCCCTTTATTATTGTTTAATTAAGAGCGACTGTACCTAGGTACCTCAGGAAGGACCACCGCCAGTTAACAACGACATCTGTCAAAACCTTGTACTTACCAAGTGGGGTTTCATCTGCTGTTATTATCCATGCAGTTGATAATACTAATATGAAACACATATGCACGGATACCATCACAATTATCTTCTCAAACCTTCAACAATTTTGTTGCATGTATAAGAAATCATGTCAATTATGTATGTATTTAATATTTATGGAGGGTATAAGAAAACTGACGCCACGTATAGAACGGAATAAAATACACTGCAAGGTTCGTATCTACATTTTCACTGAGTGGAAATAATAGTTGTATGTACACAGATGGTTCAGTAGCAATGTATTTACAAGTTTTCCTTGAGAATGTTTCAATCTATCGGTTCTCACGCCCGGAAACAACATCCTTCATCAATATGTTTTGATTAAAACGACTGTTGAGCGATTGGTGAAAGGTAGGTATGGATGGGTCTATATGAGCCGAGCTGCCGCGCCCGAGCCATCAGTTACGCGTTCCCACATTAAAACCGACTGGGGTCTATTACTACTATTACGGGTCGTGAGATACAGCTGACACGCTGTATCTCGCTGATACGCTGACAGACGGACGGACGAACGGGCAGACGGACAGCGTAGGCTAAGTAATAGGGTCCCGTTGGCACCCTTTGGGTAAGAAACCCTAAAAATGAATTGAAGCTTTTTATTTTTAATAAATGTAAAATAATTAAAATGTGATTGAAGATATTATTGAAGATTTTCTAACCGACCCTTTTTCCTTGCGGTCCAGTGTACTATGCTCCCACAACAAAGTAAAAAAACATTCTATAACCCGCGCCTTATGGTAGTAACACCAACGCATTCTACTCCTTCCAAACCGGCAGCCAATGAGAGCATCTTGCATGGCGCGAGCCATGCAAACGCTGTCATTGGCCATCGGTCCATTTTTCCCGGCTTCGCTCGGGTTTTTGTCTATAACAGATGTCGCTGTCCTTGTGACTTTTCCATCGGCTAAAACGAAAACTGTGTGAAATTGTTGTTGAGTGTTGTTGTAACTTATACCGTTACCCAATAAATACTACCCTGAGTGTTAAAATTATTAAATGTTTTATAACATGTTTAACATTGCCTAGCCAGTATTAATTCGGATTTGACTTCGTTATCGTTATTTAGAATTTTGTTATCGTGTTGCAATTGGTTATTATAACATTTCTTGTTAAATTATGTTATATAATGCTTATATTGTTAATGTTTTATATTCTATAAAGCTGCCAAACTGATGTTATAACATGTTTTATAGAGTTATATAACGCAATCTGGAAGCACATTACATACGTAGCATTAAACTAATCTGTTTTGCAAAGTCCATAATGGTTTTTTTACATATACTATCACTTTTTCACTAAATTAAAGGAAAAATATAAACTTTAATACAATTTCAAAATAAATTTATTGCTTGAAACAGCGATAAAAAATACTATAAAATAAATACTACACTATACAATTTTACCTCACATTGAATTTACTTTAAAACCAAACATAATGTATCTGATAGTATTATGCTAAGACATTTTTTTCATCAATTATTCTGAAACAATAAAAAAAATTGTCAGTCATAAAATCTACCTTCAAAAAAATTTATATATCTACAGGATGTAACCTACGACATGAGTCAGTATGAGGATCTCCTAACATTTTACAGATAAAAATCTATGCTCTAAGGAATAATGTCGTCAAATTTGGCGATAAGAGAAAGACTGCAATAACGACTCGGGACTCGAACCCGATCATAAAAAACTCGTTATTTTCATAGTAGAAAGATGGATAGTAGGTCATCTTCATAGAAACGCACTGCGCGTGGCTTGTATGTGTGCGCCATGCGTATCTATGCGTCGCGCATCACATGCATTGTTTCGCACTGATAACCGGGTCTATATTTTGTTTGAGTGTGCGTGCGCGACGCATAGATACGGATGGCGCACGCATACAAGCCGCGCGCGCTGCGTTTCTATGAAGATAACCTACTACCCATCTTTCTACTATGTTATTTATTTTCGACTTCATTATAAAACCTCGTGTGAAAAATTTAAAGAAAATGTTTTTTTACCCATCACGGTCTCGGGCTTGCTTGAAGTAGACCAGAATCACATAAACAATTGAAAATCTATGAATTAAATTTTTCTTTTTACTTACAGCATTGTTTATAAGGCACACAAACTCCTTCAGAGTTCCTGACGTAGTCGTCAACGCACTCGCAGCCAGGTTTGTAGCAGTCTGCAGAAATACTGGGGCATGGCGGTGGCCTCTTCAGATCCTCGCACGTTTTGTAACACACCGCCAGATTACAATTGTAAAATATCTCATTTTCTGGACAATCTGTAAAGTTTCAATCTTTGAGATTCTGGTTCCATTAAGAGATACCGTGCAATACGCAACTCAAATTTGAGAACGACATAAAAATTTCAGATAACGACGTCTCAAAGTGCTAACTGGCACTTAAATATTTGAATAGCCTTTGAGTATTCGGCCGTTAAACGAACCAGGAACCTATGAGTTACGAGTGCACCCCTTCTAACTATTAGGCAACTGACGTTATTCTTTTATTTTTATTACATCTAAATTAATATATTTTGGTTGTTTTATACTACGAAGATAGTCTCTTCAGATACTCTGCAGTCTCATATTATATTTATTAACATTAAATAATATTAAAATCATCAAAATGTAAGAAAAATCATAAATACTACTTAATCCTGTATTATTAAAAAGAATGCGCTTTCGAGATTTCATTCAGAATCTGATTCTAGGTTTAAATAATTTTAATAATTTGACAAGACAAAACAGCAAGAGCACAAAAAAAAATTACAATAAGTGTTTTTTTTTTAAATTGGTTTTAAGTACATTCAATTAACTCACCAACTTCATCTGACGACACTGAAACAAATGCAGCTGATAAAACAAAGAAGCAAAGAGTAATCACACGCGAGTCCATGTTTACTTGTTGACCTTCGTAGTTTTAATGATCACGGAACTGTAATATCCGACTTATATACCAGTTACACGACTTTTGCCTAGAAGATGTTCATTCAGTTTTAGATTAATATGTATTATTCCATAACAAGGTTATTGGCAGCGTCCACAAGCCCCGAGCAGCGCGCCCGTGCAGTCAGTTTTGACGACTGACCACGTAGATATGACATCATAAACAGAGGTGACGTCATAAGGAGAGGTGATGAAAAATTATTAGATCTCGGTCTTAAAGATTGCTCAGTTGCAACGAAAAAGCAATGGAAAACTACCTACTTGTCTCTAATATTACCTGTGTGAGATCTTTATTATAAATTGTTTATTCTTGCGATCGACATGTTATCGGCCATCTGTTAGCAGTCCTCTGGACAGCATGCCAACCGTTAAGAATTTACGATTTATAATAAAAAATCACAGGAATTTGCAATAGTTAATTATTATTATTATTGTTGACAGGCTCGACACTCAGGACTTATGGACGCACCTATTTACGCAGCGGTTCCTAAGTTATCGGATGTCGCTTAATTAGAATTGGGTGACGTTATCTCTTACGTCACTTCTGTTATTGATATTATAAATATTGTTTATACCTCGCTATAGTTTTATAGCGAGGTCGAAGAGATAGAGAGCAAGACTAATAGAATCATAGATAGTGAAAAAAAAATCTGTGGTCAGAGCTAGTGTTATGCCGACCCACGCTTACGTAACCCCGTTAGCGAACATACAATAAATTTAGATATAGGTACTAAATAAAAACAATTGTACGGGTTATGTCATCAAATTTAGAGATGAAAAACTGCATTCACAGATTTTCAAACAAAACTCGTATATACACGGATCGGGAAACGAACCCAATCTCTTGAAGAAATCTCTGATTATTTTCTATCGCGAATATAATTATTTACGCTTAACCTTGAGCAAAAAAATGTTTTTTTTTTCAGATCAATTCCGGAGTTTTTGTTTGTCCAGTTAAATTATTAAAAAAACTGTTGTGCTCTACGGCTGAGCAAAAGTCTCCCCCCATCTTCCACCGACCATGGTCTTGGACTTTCTCGTACTACCCGTCTAGATGAGTGTCAAGGTCAAGTAGACCCAAAATCATATAAATTGAAAATCTATGTATGATTTTTTTCTTTTTACTTACAGCATTGGTCATTAGGCACACAAACTCCTTCAGAGTTCCTAAGGTAGCCTTCAACGCACTCGCAGCCAGGTTTGTAGCAGTCTGCAGATACAATCGGGCACGGTGGTGGGCTCTTCAGATGCTCGCAAGTCTTGTAACACACCTCCAGAGTACAATTGTAAAATTTCTCATTTTCTGGACAATCTGTTAAATATCAATCTTTGAGATTCTGGTTCTATTGAAATACCGCCAAATACTCCAGATTTTGATGCAGTGAACCGAGCGGCCAACGCTCAAACCACAGCGCCAAGCGGTCGTCAAAAATAAACAGGAATAAAAATAATAGTCAATAGGATAAACACGTAATCTACCTACTTATGACAGGACACTACCTACCTTCTTGGGTATCTTATATCTACGTAGTACTTTGGGTAGGTATTACACTTAAGATACACCGAACCCTCCCATGCTTAACCTAGTGGTAAAATAATGGGTTTGTTTGTATAAGTAGTATATATAACAGAAAATGTAAGTGAAAAGGTAAGTGTACCTTATCAGTTTCCAACCACGTATCTCGGCGCTGGTGTATTTTATTTAAATTATTGTATAAATAGTCGAAAACCATGAACGTATCCACTTTTGGAAGGTTATCTGTTTTAGCTTGCTCAAAACCGTCTTATAATTTATTACCCATTTTGCGTTTAGAGGTTTAAAACACGCTGCGCGCTAACAAAATAACCGAACCGTACCGCGAGCCGAGCGCGTATCAGCCCCGTGACGTCACAGCAAGCGCGGCGGCCGGCGCGGCCCGGTTAGGAAACTTCGTTAGGAATTTAGTCGTATCTTCGTATATTTTTGTCAGAGAACAAAATTTTTTGAGCTGTATGTTATGGATTCCTTAGCTCTATAAATCGGCAGTCTCAACTAAATTCGTTACGGAAATTCAACCTAAGTCCGCTCTTGAGATTACATTCAGTATCTGAGTATTCTGATTATCGGTTTAAATATTTTATAACAATTTGACGAGAAGAAACAGCAAGACTGAAAATAAAATTTACAATACGAGTTTATTTATTGGTAGGTATTAAGAAAATTCAATAATCTTACCAACTTCAGCTGACGACACTGAAACAAATGCAGGTCATAAAACAAAGACGCAAAGAGTTATAACACACGAGATCAAACTGCATTCACTGACTTTCAAACAAAACTCATAAACGGCTTGGGAAACGAACCCAATCGCTTAAAAAAATCTTTGATTATTTTCTGTCGGTCTTGGGCTTTCTCGTACCACACGTCTAGATGAGCGTCAAGGTCAAATAGACCCAAAATCATATCAGCAATTGGAAATCTATGAATGATTTTTTCTTTTTACTTACAGCATTGTTCATTAGGCACACAAACTCCTTCAGAGTTCCTGAGGTAGCCTTCAACGCACTCGCAGCCAGGTTTGTAGCAGTCTGCAGATACAATGGGGCACGCCAGTGGGCTCTTCAGATGCTCGCAAGTCTTGTAACACACCTCCAGAGTACAATTGTAAAATTTCTCATTTTCCGGACAATCTGTAAAATATCAATCTTTGAGATTCTGGATCCATTAAGAGACAACACCGAGTACTCGAACGCAACTCAATTATGAGAGATGCTTAAGTTTGACACGTGCCATACAAAAATTTACACATCGATTTCTCAAAAAGAAAATTCAATAATCTTACCAACTTCAGCTGACGACACTGAAACAAATGCAGCTTATAAAACAAAGACGCAAAGAGTTATCGCACGTGAGTCCAAACTGCATTCACAGATTTTCAAACAAATTTCATACAAGGCTCGGGACACGAACCCAATCACTTAAAAAAACCTGATTATTTTCATTCGGTCTTGGGCTTTCTCGTACCACCCGTCTAGATGAGCGTCAAGGTCAAATCGACCCAAAATCATATAAGCAATTGAAAATCTATGAACGATTTTTTTCTTTTTACTTACAGCATTGTTCATTAAGCACACAAACTCCTTCAGAGTTCCTAAGGTAGCCTTCAACGCACTCGCAGCCAGGTTTGTAGCAGTCTGCAGATACAATAGGGCACGCCGGTGGGCTCTTAAGATGCTCGCAAGTCTTGTAACATACCTCCAGAGTACAATTGTAAAATTTCTCATTTTCTGGACAATCTGTAAAATATCAATCTTTGAAATTCTGGTTCTAATAAAATACCGCCGAATACTCGAACGCAACTGAAATTTGACAATGCTATAAAAATGACAGATAACGACGTCTCAAATTGCTAACTAGGACTTAAAACATTTGAGTAGCCTTTGAGCATTCATGTTATTCTTGTGTTATTATTTTCAAATTAATATATTTTGAAGATTTTACTAGACTCTGAAGATAGTCTCTTCAGATACTCTGCGGTCTCATATTCATCTTCAAAATGTAAGAAAAATCATTAATACAAATCCAGTATTAATAAATTATCTTAATTCTGAGAGTAAACCTAAGGCGCTCTTGAGATTTCATTCAGTGTCCAAGGAATCTGATTCTCGGTTTAAATATAACAATTTGACGAGAAGAAACAGCAAGACTACAAATAAAATTTACAATACGAGTTTTTTGTTTATTGTTAGGTATTAAGAAAATTCAATAATCTTACCAACTTCAGCTGACGACACTGAAACAAATGCAGGTCATAAAACAAAGACGCAAAGAGTTATCACACGCGAGTCCAAACTGCATTCACTGACTATCAAATAAAACTCATACACGGCTCGGGAAACGAACCCAATCGCTCAAAAAAATCTTTGATTATTTTCTGTTGGTCTTGGGCTTTCTCATACCACCCGTCTAGATGAGCGTCAAGGTCAAATAGACCCAAAATCATATCAGCAATTGAAAATCTATGAATGATTATTTTCTTGTTACTTACAGCATTGTGCATTAGGCACACAAACTCCTTCAGAGTTCCTTAGGTAGTCTTCAACGCACTCGCAGCCAGGTTTGTAGCAGTCTGCAGATACAATAGGGCACGCCGGTAGGCTCTTCAGATGCTCGCAAGTCTTATAACACACCTCCAGAGTACAATTGTAAAATTTCTCATTTTCTGGACAATCTGTAAAATATCAATCTTTGGGATTCCGGTTCTATTAAAATAGCGCCGAATACTCCAACGCAACTGAAATTTGAATATGCCATAAAAAATAACAGAAAACTACGTCACAAATTGCTAACTAGGACTTAAAACATTTGAGTAGCCTTTGAGCATTCATGTTATTCTTGTGTTATTATATTCAAATTAATATATTTTGAAGATTTTACTAGACTCTGAAGATAGTCTCTTCAGATACTCTGCGGTCTCATATTCATCTTCAAAATGTAAGAAAAATCATTAATACAAATCCAGTATTAATAAATTATCTTAATTCTGAGAGTAAACCTAAGGCGCTCTTGAGATTTCATTCAGTGTCCAAGGAATCTGATTCTCGGTTTAAATATAACAATTTGACGAGAAGAAACAGCAAGACTACAAATAAAATTTACAATACGAGTTTATTTATTGGTAGGTATTAAGAAAATTCAATAATCTTACCAACTTCAGCTGACGACACTGAAACAAATGCAACTCATAAAACAAAGACGCAAAGAGTTATCACACGCGAGTCCAAACTGCATTCACAGATTTTCAAACAAAACTCATACACGGCTCGGGACACGAACCCAATCACTTAAAAAAACCTGATTATTTTCATTCGGTCTTGGGCTTTCTCGTTCCACCCGTCCAGATGAGCGTCAAGGTCAAGTCGACCCAAAATCATATAAGCAATTGAAAATCTATGAATGTTTTTTTTTTCTTCTTACTTACAGCATTGTTCATTAGGCACACAAACTCCTTCAGAGTTCCTAAGGTAGCCTTCAACGCACTCGCAGCCAGGTTTGTAGCAGTCTGCAGATACAATAGGGCACGCCGGTGGGCTCTTCAGATGCTCGCAAGTCTTGTAACACACCTCCAGAGTACAATTGTAAAATTTCTCATTTTCTGGACAATCTGTAAAATATCAATCTTTGAGATTCTGGTCGTATTAAAATACCGCCGAATACTCGAACGCAACTGAAATTGGAGAATATCATAAAAAAATGTCAGATAACAACGTCACAAATTTCTAACTAGGACTTAAAACATTTGAGTAGCCTTTGAGCATTCGTCCGTTAGTCAAACCAGGTACCTCTCAATTACGAGGGCAGTCCTTCTAACTGTTAGGCTATTTATGTTATTCTTGTGTCATTATATTCAAATTAATATATTTTGAAGATTTCCTAGACACTAACGATAGTCTTTTCAGATACTATGCGGTCTCATATTCATCTTCAAAATGTAAGAAAAATCATTAATACCAATCCAGTATTAATAAATGATCTTAATTCTGAGAGTAAACTTAAGTCCGCTCTTGAGTTTATTCAGTATTCTGATTATCGGTTTAAATATTCCATAACAATTTGACGAGAAGAAACAGCAACATTACAAATAAAATTTACAATACGAGTTTTTTTTTTATTGTTAGGTATTAAGAAAATTCAATAATATTACCAACTGCAGCTGACGACACTGAAACAAATGCAGGTCATAAAACAAAGACGCAAAGAGTTATCACACGTTGAGTCCAAATTGCATTCACAGATTTTTAAACAAAACTCATACACGGCTCGGGGAACGAACCCAATCGTTTAAAAAAATCTCTGATTATTTTCATTCGGTCTTGGGCTTTCTCGTTCCACCCGTCTAGGTGAGCGTCAAGGTCAAGTAGACCCAAAATCATATAAGCAATTGAAAATCTATGAATTATGTTTTTCTTTTTACTTACAGCATTGTGCATTAGGCACACAAACTCCTTCAGAGTTCCTAAGGTAGTCTTCAACGCACTCGCAGCCAGGTTTGTAGCAGTCTGCAGATACAATGGGGCACGCCGGTGGGCTCTTTAGATGCTCGCAAGTCTTGTAACATACCTCCAGAGTACAATTATACAATTTCTCATTTTCTGGACAATCTGTAAAATATCAATCTTTGAGATTCTGGTTCTATTAAAATACCGCCGAATACTCGAACGCAGCTGAAATTTGACAATGTTATAAAAATGACAGATAACGACGTCTCAAATTGCTAACTAGGACTTAAAATATTTGAGTATCCTTTGTGCATTACCTTTCAATTATGAGGGCAGTCCTTCTAACTGTTGGGCTATTTATGTTATTCTTGTGTTATTATATTCAAATTAATATATTTTGATGATTTTACTAGACTCTGAATATAGTCTCTTCAGATACTCTAGGATCTCATATTCATCTTCAAAATGTAAGAAAAATCATTAATACCAGCTAGGCTATTCTGTAACGACAAACTCACTTCGCACGCGTGAATTTGCAGGTTTTATGTCAAATTTAGTATTGAAATTTGACATTTCACTAGAAAATTCACGCGTGCGAAGTGAGTATGACGTTACAGAATAGCCTAGCAGTCCCGTATTAATAAATGATCTTTATTCTGAGAGTAAACTTAAGTGCGCTCTTGAGATTTCATTCAGTATCTGAGTATTCTGATTATCGGTTTAAATATCTTATAACAATTTGACTATAAGAAACTGGAAGATTACAAATAAAATATACAATACGAGTTTTTTTTTTTATTGAAAGGAATTAAGAAAATTCAATAATCTTACCAACTTCAGCTGACGACGCTGAAACAAATGCAGCTCATAAAAAAAAGACGCAAAGAGTTATCACACACGAGTCCAAACTGCATTCACTGACTTTCAAACAAAACTCATAAACGGCTCGGGAAACGAACCCAATCGCTTAACAAAATCTTTGATTATTTTCTGTCGGTCTTGGGCTTTCTCATACCACCCGTCTAGATGAGCGTCAAGGTCAAGTAGACCCAAAATCATATAAGCAATTGAAAATCTATGAATTATGTTTTTCTTTTTACTTACAGCATTGTGCATTAGGCACACAAACTCCTTCAGAGTTCCTAAGGTAGTCTTCAACGCACTCGCAGCCAGGTTTGTAGCAGTCTGCAGATACAATGGGGCACGCCGGTGGGCTCTTTAGATGCTCGCAAGTCTTGTAACACACCTCCAGAGTACAATTATACAATTTCTCATTTTCTGGACAATCTGTAAAATATCAATCTTTGAGATGCTGGATCCGAGACAATACCGAGTACTCGAATGCAACTCAAATATGAGAGATGCTTAAGTTTGACACGCGCCATACAAAAATTGACACATATCGACGTCTCAAATTGCTAACTAGGACTTAACACATTTGCGTTGCCTTTGAGTATTCGGCCGTTAATCGAACCAGGAACATCTTCATTTACGCGGGCAGTCAAGCTATTGAAGTTATTATTTTATTACATCCAAACAAATATCTTTTAGAGATTTTACTAAACTCTGAAGATATTCTCTTCAGATACTCTGCGGTCTCATATTTTATCGGATCTTAATTCTGAGAGTAAACTTAAGTGCGCTCTTGAGATTTCATAGTATATGAGGAGTCTGATCCTCGGTTTAAATATTTTATAACAATTTGACAAGGAAAAATAGCAAGAGCACAAATAAGATTTACATTACGAGTTTTTTTTTAAAATAGGTATTAAGAAAATTCATTTAACTTACCAACTTCAGCTGACGACACTGAAACAAATGCAGCTCATAAAACAAAGAACACACGCGTAAATATAAAACTTTTAATAAAAAAAACTAAAAAGGAGGACTAGGAACTTCAATAACCAATTTGCTATCGTACAATTTTACAACTCATCTTCCGGTGAATAATGCCTTCTTATGTATTTAGTATGTTAATTGTCGAATCGCGAGTGCAATAACGGATATCTTGTGCGCTGAGAACAAGTTTAATATTTGCAATGCAATATAAGAAGCTACTATATCTGTTAAAATACATCAATGCAGGATTACGATAATTTGATCGGAGTTTTATAGTTACCCTTTATATTCTCGTAATAAAATGACAACCACATTTGTGGGGGAAAAGTTGCAATCTTGGCAAGTGATGGCACAGTAACACGTAACGTTGAAATCTTAGGTATCACTTCGCAATTTCTTTCGCAAAATCCATTAGTGTTATGACATGTTTGGGGTGTATAAGTTTGCTGGAAGTGTCAATATTTTAGTGTAGTTTGATGTAGGGTGAAGCTTATCCGGGGGCACGGTAGTGCTCCCTCCAAGAACGAGATGTATTATTTAGCTACTTACTTACTTTTCTCATTTTCGGTGTTTATATTCGTCTTCCAAATAGGTACTTCAGTAACTAACTCTACATTTTAATAATAAATGTAATAGTCCGCTTTGTGTGAATAATTAAAAGCTTGAAGATTTGTTTGGTTTGAATAATGGCTCATTCTCAGTCTGACCATTTTAAGTCCTTTGGTTAGACCTTCGGTGTCAACCTTTTTTTATTGATACCGAAGGTCAGCATAAAACGGCCCGACTGAGAATGAGCCTATAATGCAATGATCAGGCACTTGCACTTTCTTAGAAGGGCACCTTTAAAATGTATCAAGTTGATTTTCCACGTGCATTTTGTCACACTTCCAGTAATTTTACATCCGCGCAACATACGCTACAATTTTCTCGCCCCATGGACACATTAAGAGGAATATCATTTCACTAATGGACCGTTGTTTATTGTAGGTGGGTCTATAAAAAACGTAATACAAAAACATCCCCTGAGTATTCTTTTGTTTACATCTGTTTATAGTGTGTTATTATCATGGTTTTACGTGTAGATAATTATGTTCATTATAGGGGGTGTATTTTTAGAACAAGGTAGATCATAATTTTGGAAGTGTTTCAATACCAATAGATCTTGTATAGTATCTTGTATAAAAATCTGTACTGTAACGCAAAAGTATTTTTTATTCAAATATTTTATTTCATTTAGGCCTACGGGGGCACTTTCAAATTGTCATGTTTAAATTTTTTGCTTAATTCCACCTCTGGATCGGAAAGGCGACCTCTATTGAGAAGATTCGGCAAGAAACTCAGCGGGCTTGTGTTTTTGATTGATAGTTGTTAATACAGTGTGTTTTGTTAAATACAGCTCCAATGTACTGCCCTCCGAAATAGCCAAATATTGAGTATGTTTTTATGTAGGTATTTCACTTATACGAAGGAGGAGGAACTTATACGAATATCACTTATACAAGGCTTATTGGTCATGAAATTAAATAAACAACAGTAAATAACAAAGGACTCGATCAATTCTATTGGCACACGTCATAAACAATTTTTCGTCAATACCAATATTTGTCGAGGCTAATACGGAAGTTTCGGTCGCCACCGAATATTTTACACCTCCAAAATAAAATGTGTTTTGGACTCTATATCGGAGACATCAAAATTCATATTCCGTTGGTGTTTTATAAGGAAACCATTTTCATAATTGACAAAGTGTCGGCGTTCGCAAACAATAGAATAAAGAAATCGACAAAATGCAAGTTAAAGATGATTTACAATTTAGATAATGGCCACGAATTTATCTTGTGGATATGGATGAAAGGAGTAACATTATAACTTACATAAACATAAACTATCTCTATACTTCCGGATTATAGGGACTCTACCGAGTGTTTCAAAAGCCCGAAATAATAATTGCGGGCTAATTAATTTAGCTATTTATTTAGCAACATACGGTAGGTCGCTGATAATTATGTAAATGACTAGTGAAGACAAGCTAAACAATTTATAGGATCTGAATTACAGGCCTTTGAATATTTATAACATTTTTGCGGCCTTAGAACACATCAAATGACGTAGAAAACATTGTAAACTGTATTTAGGAGTTGCAGCAGGTAATATTCGTGAAATAGTGCTTAAAATTTTAGCATTGTTCTTGAGATATACAAAAAATAGCGGGAAAAATTATAGTATATATTTGAAAAAATTTCGAATTTTAATAAAACATTTATATCATTTAATTCTATTCCCGATAGGTACACATCCAAACCCCCGAGTTTTATTTAGCACTCTTGAAACATCCTGTATAAGTACCAGCAAATCTCAATACAGGGTACTAGGTACAAATACCTATGTATCACCAATATCAATACCATACGAATACCATCAATATCTCAATATATCCATATATTCAGTATCTTACATCAAATCAACCACAGCACTTCCCTGTTTATTTAGCCTTACCACTTAATCAAAACGAAACAATACCTCCAGAAATAAACGTCTACACTCAATTCAAGTCCCTCCACAAGGAGAAATAGGTATTACATTCAATCAAAAGGAAAATGGAAGTAAATAAGAATTGTTTACTCCGAAAATGACGACTGGATTTTATTATGATCTCCGTGACAAAGTCGCGTTATTAAAAATAAAGTCAACATTTAACTTACCTTAAGGAAATAATACGATTAAATAATTTAAAAATAACTATATCGCGCTTGTTCGTTTCCGAAGCGGCAGATAGTGCTCAGTGCGTGATAAACCTTGTTTAGGTATAGTTGTGACCACGACGTCATACGCGTAAATTTTAGAAAAATATCACCCGCGTTAGCCCGCGTAAAATTTCTCGCGGTTTTTTATGTTTCCCACGGAACCCTAAATTTTATGCGAAAATAAAAGAAGCCTAAGTCTTTACTCCTTGTAACATCAGCTATTCGCCCGTCAACATCGGTCCAGCCGTTTCGGAGATTACCCGGAACAAACAGACAGACAGTTTTTTTTATAAATTGCGTTTCTGTTAATAAGTACCGTAGTTTTATATGCATTTAATGAAAAGCTGTTATTTTTTCGTAGTGAATCTACAGATTTTTTTTAATAGCACATGGCAACACAGCATCGTACCCAACCGTATCTTAATGTTAATGTAGTTTAAAGTCAAATATGAAATTCTGTTCTTATTTTAGTTGTAATGAGGCAATTATATTTGTACGGCTGTGGCTGTTCCGGGCGTGCGCGGGATCATTACGACCCGGCCATTTTGTTCGCTTATTAAAGCTTGTAATGCGTAGTTTAAAATGCAAGAGCTTTCCTACGCTCTCCCGTTTGGGCTTTATAGTTTTGTTCAAATTAAATCTGTTATGTAGGGAAATGTAATTGTTGTATTCTGTAGTCTAATTTCAAATGGAAAATGAAATAAGCATAGATTAATGTTAGTTTCCGCGAGTAGGTACTCATATTATGATATTAATATATCTATGCGTTCCATCGTCAAAACTGAGTGCTCGGGCGGTGCTCGGGCTCGGCATGCGCCTGATGTAGTCGCTTAGCCATTGAATTGCCGCTATAGCGTTTTGCTATTCTGAACAACCCTCTGATTTGTCGGTGCCACATAGACAAGTGGCATGAACGCTAACGAATAGAATAGAATACACTTCACAATGTATAGAAATGTCAAACGTCGCTATGTAGATCAAAAACAAGTTGCTATGTGGATCACGTGACTTATGTCATTTCCATACATGAAGCGTAGCGATTTGAAGGAACGCTTGTAGACGTCAGCCACTTGTCTAGCCCTCGGGTGCGGCTTGCGCCTGATATAGACGCGCTCCAGCATATTTTTCATGACCGTAACTTATTTTTCACGCCTCGGTTCCAACTAAAATATAATTTACAAGCTTTCAGTAGCTAGATAAAGGACAATGTACCGAGAAAATGTACAACCATATTAAGGTCAAGACAAGGGTCTGAAGAACATATCTGCGTCTCACAAAAACTAAATTATTGCCGTAAGTGGTACAGAAGATAAAAGTAACGAACGGGGACAGTGTTCATGCGGCCGTTATGTGAGGTCTAGTGTGTAATTTTGTTATTGTTATTCACATGCCCACATTAGACGCCAATTTTGTTATGTTACGAAGTTAGCATACAAGCGTACGGTCCACATGATGTTAGGCAGTTGCCATAATCTATAGATGCGTACACTACCAAAGGCATTGCTCGCACGTTGCCGACCTGAAGGAGAGTGGAACAGAGGGAGGGAAAGGGGGGCTAGGCTTTCGGCTCCTGTAATAGCTACTTTACGCCGATCTTCTGTGGGAGGGTGGTACTACCGCGGTCGAGCCAGCTCATATATGAGCTGCAGTTAATTGGCAATTACCTTATATAAAAAAAGGTATCTCAAACTTGACATACAACGAAGATATTTGGAAAAATTGGGGGCTGCTAATATGAACCCCGTACGAAAGCAATATATATATCCCTTTTGTTTGGGCTTCGGATTTTTAATTCTGACACATTTTACACACACATTATTACACATTATTATTATTATTAGCATTATAAATAGGCGCTTGTATTATTCTCGGGCTTCGATCACTCGGGAGATCCACCGAGAATATTATTTTATTGGTGGTAGAACCAAGCTGTAGCCAATTGACTGCAGCTCTTATGGGCTAGCTTGACCAGGGTTGCACCACAGAACCACTCACAGAAGATCGCCGTACAGTAGCTATTACATGTTACAACTGCGTTTAGTACGGTGAGTGTGAGAGCCAAAAGCCCTTCTAGTTTCCAACTATAGGTATGTATTTCCAAGTCAAATAATATCTCCTCGTTTCCGTGCACAAAAGTCTTGCCCCGAATTCATAGAAAATTATGATCGACTTGCAGTGGAATTACAAATCACAATTGATCCTAAAAATGCTTTTCAAAACCATTGTAAACTGGCTAAAATCTGTATGAATTTGGGGGATAAACTTTTCTTTTTTAATTTACCGTGATTCAGCTCCAAACCCCAAGCACAAACATGAATCACCACCATATCAAAGTTAGTTATCACCTTAAAAATGTATAAAAGTCATCCGGTGTGAAATGAAGTTACATCGGGTTTCGGACGCGCTCAACGCTTGTCCCTCGGGATTATTAAAAGTTCCCATTCCCCGTAACAAAGTTTCATATTGAAAGTGCTGAGTCAGCGTTTTCCACACCGAGCCACCTTTAATTGCATCGAGTTATGCAATTTTGTTGGTGGAGAGATTTGGAATGGAAAAAGTTGGGAATTATCATAGAGTAAAGACTAAAGATAGAGGTGCCCTTATTAGATTTCCCTATGAAACAAGCGTGGAAATTTTGCGCGGGGTGGCGCGGGTGGTGGGGGTTAAAAACTGGGAGGGCAATTTACAAGCCCCGCCTCCCCGATCTACCGGTAAATAGCATAACTAATGGGTTCGTTTTATTTCGATGTTAGTACGTAGTTTAACTTTTTCACACTAGATGTCACTAAGTGTAGTTTCATATAAAAAACGTACCGAGGCTCGCCATCTAGTGTCGAATAGAATTATATTTGGGATGCGAACGTTGGCAAGACGTCTGCACAGGACGAACGCCAACAGCACACTGACTTAAGCCACGCCTACTGTGATGACGTCACCGGCCGAGCTGTGCGATGTAATAGCAACGCGGCCTGGTAGCTTAGACCCAGTCCTTTATATGGTTCGTCTATGGGAATTATATTGCAGGTGGATCTAATGAATACTGTCATGGGGTTGCTAATAAACGACAGGGGGGAGGCAATTGCACCCAATACTCCCCCCCCCCCCATTGCACAGATTATGTCGTACCAAGTCGCTCTCTTCTTCTTATCGTATGGTTGGAGGCAAACCAGATGGCCTACTCTGTTTCAAACGAAAACGAAATTTCGGACGAAATTCGCGTATTTCCTATTACGTTTCTCATTGATTCCGATTTTTCTTACGAACGAAAATTGTTTGCCGTTTAGATTCGACGACGACGAAGACGTCAAACAATATTCGTTCGTAAGAAATATCGGAATCAATGAGAAACGTAGTAGGAAATACGCGTATTTCGTCCGAAATTTCGTTTTCGTTTGAAACAGAGTAGGCCCTCTGGTGTCAGAGTTGTTCAAGCCGCCCGAAGGCCTCTGACAAGGCTTAACGACTGCTGCCTAGATGACAACAACCAGGACCGACTTTTTATGTGCCATCCGAAGCACGGGACGTTCAGTTCAAATGCCACTAAATGGTCACCCATCTTTGATGGACCTTGCCAAGCGTTGCTTAACCTCGGATCGTTTATCGAATTGCAGCTGGCTCTGAGCACCTCTCTCTTTAAGAATTCATAGGATAGAATGAGACAAAATCGATTTGTCTCACGTTTTGTCTTGTCACGGCTTTGTGATTTTCGGATTTCATTCGATTGGTCTTCCGGCACTTATCGCACAAAGCACAGCTGTAAGCTACTTTACGCTGATCTTCTGAGAGAGGGTGGTACTACCCCGGTCGAGCCAGCCCATATAATATATGAGCTGCAGTCAAATTTATATTTATACTAGCTGTGCCCCGCGGCTTCGCCTGCGTGGAAATTGATGTGTAAGATTAGCCTGTGTCTAATTCAAACGTTTCATATTTTATTTATTAAAATAGTTTAGTAACTAGCTATGGAGATACGTGGTAACAAATATTCACACACACAAACTTTCGCTTCAATAATAATGTTAGTAGGACTGTAAACTTTCAATCTTCAATTTTATATTTTAAACTTGCTTAAAACCGAATCAGAAACTCCACGATACATAGTGGGTACGTGTTCTGCACTCCACGGACAATATACGTATATTCTGAACTAACTAGGGACTCTCAAACGCAACTTGGTAGTTTCCGAACAACTCCTATACGAGTATATTTATTTTCCTTGAAGTTTTCCTCAGTGCTCTTAGCTACTTCATGTACTATAGAAATAGATAACGGTGAACTAAAACGTTAAGTGGGTTACACCAGCTTTTTCATCTCGGGATTACATCCGTACCTCAAAAGGATAAACGGAAACCGTTAGGTACCTATATAGGATTACTTTGTTGTCCGTCTGTCTGTCGGTCAGCCAAGACGTGCACAGCTCAATCCTCCGGAGTTAGAAACATAAAATTTAAACATAAAACAGTAGGTACCTTTTACAGCGTATAAGAAGAGCGTAGTAAGGATTTTGGAAAACTACCCCTAGGGTTGGAGTAAGGGGTGAAAATTTGATTGGGGTCCCATTATTTCTGAAGCTACAGACATGAAATTTCATATTCAGGCTACGCATTACAAATAAAAGGTATAATTTACGGGGTACTTGAAAATTCAACTCCTAATAAGTTTGTACGGAACCCTCAGGGCGCAAGTCCTACTAGCGCTTGTCCCGTTTTTTTATTACCAGTGAAGTTATCTCGATACTAACGTAGCTCTCCTACTATTGCCACTTATAACGTAACATACCTACGTTGTATTACAAGTATACTCGTAGGTAAGCAAAGATAATAATATTATGTTAAGATATATCTAGAATACGTGTTTTTCTTAAATTTTCGCAATAAACTACAGGTTGAGAATACATTTTTTTATATGATAGATAAACTGTTCGCAGCTCTCGATTATACATACAGTCAGCATCATAAGTCAATAAACATTCTAAATTTTCAAATCGGCAAACCAAAGTTTGTAAAATAAAGAGTATTGCCGTATTGCCGAAATTAAATTAAATATATAAAAAATAAATATTGAGTTATTGTTTAAATATTGTTTCGATTCAATGAAAACAATGGAATTAATGCAAAACAGCTATTAGTGATAAGGCCGCCCATTTTCCACTTTCTGCGTAAATTGTGTAATTATTTATAAATGTTTATTTTTCTAGTGGTGGATTAATAAAGAGTTATCTATCTATCTATTTATCTAACAAAAGTGTGCGAGTGATTTGAAAAACTGAGAATGATCAGCGACTTACGTTGCTGACCGTACAGTACTAGGTAAAGGAATGGGATAAGAGGCTTTTCAAAAGAAATCCGATCGAGGCGCGGAGAATATTGAGACAAATAGAGTGAATTGTATGGAAAGCTGTCGATGCCGGGATAAAGTGCCCTCCAATGGTCGACGCCTCTTTAGGATTTGTTCGGAGATTTGAGTCAGGTTTCGATGGAATTTGCGTCTCGATGGGAACATAAAGTTAGTTCGCACGCATCGCAGCGACAAAAACTGTGACAACACACCTTGTGTGCATTACATCTTAAAATAAACTTGACGTTTATTTTTATTTTTTAACTTATTTTGTTTTTATCACGCCCTTAAGGTTAAATAAACATGGAACTCCTGTTTGATAGGATCGCGAGTGGTCTCGAGATTCCTTGTATAATGTAGTTAGTATACAGGTGTTTCTAAAGTGCGAAATAATACATAAGGGTTCGAATGAGTATCAGGAATAGACTAAAATGGTATAGGAAATTTGAACATCTTTTTCAAATATTTTGTTAAACAATATTAATATCTCAAGGACTGTGTTAATTTTTGACATATTTTTTTTAAATATTAAATTTTACCATTTTTTTTTTATTTACCATTTGATGTGTTCTAAGGCCGCAACAAAAACGTTGTGACAAAAAATCATACTCAGAAAATATGACAGTTACGTATAGTTTATGTGCACCTAGCCATCTACATATCAGCCACCGTATATGTAGCTAAATTATTATTTCGGACTTTTGAAACACTTCGATAGTAGCACTTACAATTAAATAATGGGTATCCTCCAGACTATGTGAGTATGGCTGACACCGTAGGCTTACAAGACATTGAGGAAATTTCCTTAATAATTGAGTAATCCAACATTAGTCATCCAAAAGGAAAAGAATTGAATGTTAAAGGTAGTGCTTGTGTATTGAATTTAAATTATTTTGAGTTGCCATTTCTGTGGCGGATGGCATTGTGAGTGGTCGCCTTAAGAGATGTCAAAAATAATTGTAATTGCTTTGGTGTCAACATATTGGATTTATTTCATACACAGTTCAAGTGAGTAACTTTATTTTCACTTAGGTATTTAATTGATTCTGATTTGATTGGCAGATGCCACAGATGCCTTTGTATAGGTACCTAACTACATATTTTAGAAACTACCCACATTTCTGTTGAGAAATTTCAATTTGATACTTACCTACTATTAAATTATGAAACTTTCCACCTGTACGTATAGTACGTTTTTTTATACTTGTCCTATTTGGTAAGCAATGATGGCGTCAAACGGGGCGATTGCGTAACTTTTTTGTCAATGTTTCAATTGGTTTCGTTCATCCTGTGTCAATTATATACGAACCTTGGACCTGCACGTCAGACGCGTGCTTAACCAAACGGCTAACACTGCTATGACTGTACTTAATAAAATTACGTCCACTTTCCAGCCGTCAAAAGGTCGACCTGCCAAGAAAATGAACAGCATGTGGAGTGTGCACACTGCGGCCCCAAAACATGTGAAGACCTAGGCCACCCCATCAAATGCGGGGGCGCCACTAGCGTCTGCACCCCGCAGTGTGTGTGCATTGACGGATTCGTGCGAGACGTCAATGGAACTTGCATACCTAAAGATGAATGTCGTAAGTAAAAGAAAATATATTGCCATAAAGTTCCCAAATTCAAAAATTCTAATTTCAATTCAGTAGACTGTTAGTTTTTTATGGGTTACTCTCTACCAAATAAATGCGGCGTTTTGACAGATATAGTACCTACTATGGAAAAGCTGTCAAATCGCCATTTTTATCTGGTCGATAAAAGTTATCTGACTGTTCTGAAATAGGCGCTAAGGATTGAGAGAAATCTCTATCCATAACGGACTGATTATGGTTGCCATACCTATATAAGTCTATCATTTCTATTTTACGAACGGATTTGAGAGACGACCGTGTAATTTAAAGGTCTTAACGCAAGGCAACTCCAAGGCAATGCAACGCCTGGGCTCACTCACCTGCCTCAAAGAGTAATTTTTGAGTCGCTCTTGTCACAGAATATTTATATCAGTGCGTTCGGAAAAATGGATTTTTTTTTCAAAACGTTCTTATTTCAAATTTTGATAAGCGCAGACCACAGTATAAATATAGTCTCAGACATTCCTGTCTCTAGTGTCCGAGGCAAGATTTTAATATAACTTGAAATACTTACTCGGTATGCTGCTATGAGCCGACATCGACTCATCGGAACTAACTAAACCACAAACAAATCATGAATAGACTTATGGACCTAACAAACAATGTATGGACTTTAATTGGACTTGCATACCCTGTGTGGCGTGACTTGAATATTTTAATACATTGCCAGTAATGATGAGACGATTTTTTGTTAGTCTGGCTGGAGTTTTATTGTTTTTTATGTTTATAAATTAACGTTATTAACACGGCTACCCATAAAAGGAGTACGATTGATAATAGTTATTGTTAGATTTTTAATTTAAATTCCTCGAATCAGACTAAGCCTAAAGTTGCACAGATAACAGGAATCGAAGTTCGGAATACAAATTAAACCTGCTGGTAGGTAAAGTTTATTCGAAGTCGACTTCCTAACTCTAAAGAGAATTAAGTCAAGTTTGCGGTTTGCGGGTGCGGGTATTAGGTACCTATAATTCTCTGCTTTGTACCCGCGTTTCGAAAGTTGTAAGTCCAAATTATGATTGTACTAGTTAGTCACACAGGACTTATGCTGGTATGTAGAATAATAAGGAAATAATATAACTTTTTTGATGCAAAACAAACATGATGAATTTATTTTCTGTGCCTACCGATGTCTCACTTGACGTTTACCTTATAAGTCTTGATTTTTTGTTTTATTTTTTTTATTTAAGTAAATGTCTTTTCTTTTTTTATGTCGTTTTTGATTTTTTCCTTTTTTGTTTATTTTTACTTTGTTATTTTTTTTTGTTTACTTGCTTTATTTTTTGTCTTTATATTATTTGATACATTTTTACCAGATCAGGATATGACTAGATATCCTGACGAGAACATCTCAAGATTACTAGTTAATAGATGTTCCATGTTTCATTTTAACTTAACTTTTCCCAACCTACCTGCATAGCCTACCTGTATATTTTGCAAAGACAAGAATGTGTGTCAGCATTTATTTTTCCCTTTTCATCTTCAGCTGATTGCGGCGGGGACCCAAACGCGAAGAGCGGTTGCGGCAACCACTGCGGCAACTCCTGCTCTGATCACAAGGAAGCCAATAAAACCTGCTTCAGCGGTTGCCGGTACAACAGCTGTGATTGCAGAACTGGTTATGTGTTCCATGACTCTCTGAGCAAATGCGTCTTACCTAATGAATGTCGTAAGTACCTAATATAATACACCTAATAGAGCACTGACGGACAGAGATTCTTGCAAGGCTGCCTTGCTCGATCAGGACATGCCTTGTTTAAGGAATTCGTTTGAAACGTTCGCGCGGCCTCATCCCATTTGCCTCACTGTCAGGTCAGTTGTGCGTGTTAAGCTTCATACAGACCACTCGGCCTCGTCAGGCTGCTTTGCCTAGCTCAGTCAGGTTATGGTTCGCTGGAGGCAAATGCTCGCGCAGCCTCGACCGATCAAAAAAATTCAGTCGGTACCAGGCTATAGATGATTTTAAAATAGTTAATGAAATTAAAGGCAACAATCACGATTTTTTCTATATTTAAATGACTAACGGTAGTGCGTTAAGCACTATAAATGAGGCACATTTTATTAGTCTACATATAAAACTGTAGAGTGTAGAGGATTGTTTAATAATGTTTCCTAAACGTATGTCCATTTAATAATTATCTTGAATATTAATAGCTTGTGTTATGCGTGAATCCACATCGCTTTACTTAATTTGTTCTCATAAAAATAATCTGTTTTATATCCCACCGTATAATACGAAGCACTTGCCATAATAAAAACCATTACGAAAATTAAAAATGACGATAAATCAGTATTTATTATACACGGGAAGCTGAATAAGAGAATTGCGCACATTTTAAATGAGCGTTTGGTTCTCATTAAATCGCTCGGATGGCCTGACCTTTACTGAACAATTATAAGGAATGCCACGAGCGAATATAATTCGTGCGTGCCTTGTACGAAGGTAAATGGGTGTGGATGGCTTTATGCAGATAGATATACATCTATATGTATGGAATACATAATGTTAGGAGTAGATTTTATTCAGAAGAGATGAATGTAACTATTTAGGTACAGTAGTATATCAGTCGTAAGTCTTCGATAATCCATATTTAATCATAAAAATAAACTCTTGTCCGTCAACCTAGGCTAGGATACAATTAAAATTCTATTAATGAAATTAAAACTAATTAAATCTTATTTTTTACAGCTGATACAAGATAAAAGAAGTTTGAGGAATTGTAAATATCGCTGCAATGCCTATGAGGGTGAAGACTGACCACCGAAAAAGATGATTATACCTTAACTATAAGAAAATCTAAACAAAATAATGATGCTAAAATATACTCATTCCCCAGTCAATGTATTTTGTGTTTTTTTTTTGTCAGTAAGTAGTTACCTACACGTTTACCTAGTTGACTTTTATCGTTAAACCCGTTAAACCGCATAGAATTATCTGTAAATAGGAATTCTACTTTCTGAATAATGTTTCTGAAAAAAGAAATTCCTTAGAAATTACCAATTTTTGTACAACAGCTATAATGAGAAGAACATACGTGAACAACAATCATCAAACGAACAAAGAAATAAAACAAAAAGCAGCCGAAAACAAACAAATAGGACCAGCCAATGTAATTACAGTTCGCCGAATAACATTTGTCAGGACCAATTATTTAGTTAGAGTTAACCAATCACAAGGGAAGGAACTAGTAAGACAATTAATTGGAGGTTATTCGGTTACATACTCGTCGAAAGAGGAAAGATTTATTTGAACGGTAATAAAGATGTAACTTCGATAAAAAACCCTGAGTGATGCAATAATTAAACGAGAATTATTCCTGCTGTCTGATAAAATTTGGTAATCAACAAAAGAAATTAGAAACAAATGACCTTGAAAACTGGAATTTATTTGAAAATGTCTACCAAATCTTCATAAACCATGGTACAAAATCATCAAAACCATCATGAGTGCTCCAATTAGAGACGCAAGCTCGATGACAGTAGTTAAAACGAGTCTTAATGAAATGCGATGCAATGCTTAACGAGTTATTTAATGCGAAAAAATATGTAACGTCACGACTTTTATCCCCATTCGGGGGTAGTCAGTGGCCATATACCACCACATTGGGCAGGTATTAACCAACTCAAAGCCCACGTTTCACCAGATAGTCAGAACCCAACGTAACAGGGGGGTTACTCCGAAATACGTCGCTGACGGATCGTCCGAAGTACGGATTCGATTTACGATCAAAACAATGTCAAATCGTAGAGAAAAACGAAAGAAGAAATGTCAAATCACGACAATCCGTCAGCCGAAACGTTAGGTTCGTATTTCGGAGTAGGCCAGCAGGTACCAAGTATTTAATTCGAGTACCTAACTATTCTTGCGTATCTCTCGAAAGTATCTTATAATTTACTATGTATAACGCCAAATAAGTGTTAAGTCATTGTAAATTCAGGAGTAAACTTAAATAACACCAAGATTACTTTGAAATTTGATTCCATCTGACAAGGGAATATTAAAATATCAATTTTACAGCGTAACGTCCAGCAGAGTTGGCCGTACTTTCGACTGAAAGTTTTAAAACTCTTGAATTTTAGAGTTATGTCGTCGCCGAAGAGAGGTGTCTTTGTTGAAAATTAATATTGTACAGGTTCTATGTCAGTTTAAATTTAAAGCAGTCGTAATTATTGTGTCGAGTTAGTAATATTAAGGAAGTTAAACTTTGCATGGATCATTTGATTTCATTTCATTCATTTTCATCTACTTTTACTTGCTACTTTTTGCATCGGCGATCAGCGATTTTGCGCCTGCATCGCGTTTTGGCGACTCTCTGCGGTCGGACGCAGCGACTGCTTCGATGCTAAAAGCGACTAAATCGCCGATGCTAAAAGTAGCAAGTAAAAGTAGCAAGTAGCAAGTCTGCGGTGTCCCTAAATGCTCTACTGACAATATGTATCGAAGATGACAGAAACAAAAGACACTGGCTGGTTGTCTCTTTATTCCATTCCTTTGTCCCTATTAGGGTTATTACACCTTCCTAAATTTAGTCACTAAATTTAGGAAGGTGTAACCTAAGCTCTTATGTCAGTCGTTTCATGGTCATAAACCGTTTTTTTTAGTTGAGTGCATAGATTAATTTTGGTTTCCGCGAGGGCGCTTGCGCGAGACTTTTATAAATCTATGGTTGAGTACTTACAAACTATTGAAAATCTTATGCATAGAGAAACAATTGTCTACAACCACTAACTTTTTAATAAGTTATTAATCGTACCTACTTCAACATAAAATGCTTGATTTATCAATTTTGAATCTTCAGCTCGAAGACTTGTTTACTTACTTCTAATGACCGATTTTACGCCTATTTTATGATGTCGTAGCAGGTCCCCAATTACGATAGAAATGAAATGAAATGAAAAATGAAATGAAAAATATTTATTCAGCACAGCATTATACATATTATAATAATAATAATAATATCCTGGGACATTTTTACACACGGCTACCTGATCCCAAACTAAGCAGAGCTTGTACTATGGAAATCAGATAACTGATATACTACATATACTACTTTTTCATTTTTAAATACATACTTAATATACATATACACCCAGACTCGGGACATACAGACATGTTCATGCACACAAATGCATGTCCCGGGTAGGAATCGAACCTACGACCTGCAGCGTGAAAGGCGCCATCACGCCAACCACGCCAACGGGCCCGTCAAAAAAAAAACAACAAACACCGGGCCGTTATAAAAAACCGGCCAAGTGCGAGTCGGACTCGCGCACGAAGGGTTCCGTACCATTCTATAAAAACGGCAATCATGTCTGTTGTATGGGAACCCCACTTAAATATTTTTTTATTCTGTTTTAGTATTTGTTGTTACAGCGGCAACAGAAATACAAATTTTATTCTGACTTTTCGGATAGTTTTGATAAAATCTATTGCTCAATTCGAAATTGTATCCATAAAGGGCTATGGTAACTAAAGAGTGCACAGTATGTGCCAGCATTCAAGTCAATATTGATAAACACATTATCTATTTGAGTATAACCCGTTGTGGTAACAACACGAGGAAGTTTTGAATTTAAACCAATATGGTCAAAATATTTTTTTTAAAGGTGCATTCTCATTAGATTCCAGTAAGTCTACATTAAAATCCCCGCACACTATAGTCGGAGGCAACGGGAGTATTCTGCCATCAAATATGACACTATGAAAGCAATACAACAATTTCCAATCGATCGAAACCTAGAGATAACGCAAAACTTGTCAATAGCAGGCGAATTTTGGTCGTGACTATATTGCGATCTGAAAAACGAAACCATAGCGCGATCTAGGAGCTCATCTAGCGTCATCTAGTGGTGCGTAGCGGTACTATTATTTTATATATTATGAGGTTCTTATTTTATATTATCTTTGTTATAGCAACAATTATTTACTCTTTGCCACCTCACTCCCATAAAAAAAAACTGCTCAACATCAGGCGGGCTGTACGCTTTTTTGCCACCTCAGTCCCATAATTGTTAGTACACACCTGCAATAATAGGTACATAAAGTACACAAATAAATAAATACACATTCTGTGAAAAACTATTACAACGCCATCTATAGTTCTAATACTCTGTGCTTGAAACTCCGAATGCATTTGAAACTTGATTTACAAATATGTTTACGTACGTAAACAATGTATTTGCACAAATCAGTTTAGTGTTAACATTATTTTAATTTAAGCTGTGGGCGACAAAAAAAATGCGAATTACTCAAAAAAAAAACAACTCATAGTAAGATTCGAACCTAATACCCACATACACGTGGACTAACGCCTTAACCATACGGCTAAGATGATCTCTAGTATTGCACTCGAATTATTATACTACTTATGACACTGTAATGCCAATGATATCATAACAATGTTAGATGGCGCTACTTTGACTGGTACTATTAATTTAAAACTTATTTATGGGTCAAAAATGTAGTTTTACATTTCTTTTTTTTGTCAACAATTTATCTAAAATATGTCATAATGATCACTCATGGTTAAAATGTTAGTTTTCTCTTTATATATTGTTTAATTTATGAGTTATCAATAAAAACGCCAAAAATATCGAGTTTATTGTATGGGGACCCCCTTTATTTTTAAGTTTTATTTTATTTTTAGTATTTGTTGTTGTAGCGGCAACAGAAATACACATTCTGTGAAAATTTCATGTCTCTAGCTATTACCGTTTGTTAGATACAGCCCGCTGACAGACAGACGGACAGACAGACAGACAGACAGACAGACAGACAGACAGACAGACAGACAGACAGACGGACAGCGTAGGCTTAGTAATAGGGTCCCGTTGGCACCCTTTGGGTACGGAACCCTAAAAAGAACAGCACATATAGAAGTAGTAAAATAGATAGACATTATAGAATTTAACCACTAGAAATTTAAATTGCTGGTCTCTTATATGATCATCATGAATTCTGCATTGTAAATCGTAAATTCTTGGCGGTCGACGTGTTTTCAGTATCTGTTAGCAGTTTATAATGACCATATCTATTGTCAATGAAGAATTCACGAAGATAATTATTAGAACCCAGTGGTAACGTCATGATTAATGGTTAGCAGACTCGGGTCCTGAACTTCCGGATGAGATGCGTCAGGCCGTAATGCGCCTGAGCCAATAAGCTGGGACTAATTATCTACAATGATATGAAAGATGTAATAACGAAAAAACATGAAAATAGTAGTTTGTTCAGAATCGAGAGTAGAATCGTCAACACGTCAACAACATAGTCAACTACTTTTTAATATTGTTTTTTTTATTTTTCAAAAAGTGCAATATTATTATCACGCCAAGTCTAAAATGACTAACTATCTACAATGTGTTATTGAAATAACAAAAAAAGTATGAAACAAGAAAATATTCTCATCTAGAGGATAGCCGTGGTCCGTGTTCATGTGCCATTTGGCCTTAAAAGACCTACACGGACCACGGCTATCCTCTAGATGAGAATATTTTCTTGTTTCATACTTTTTAGAGCGCGTTTTTTCCGTAGTCGGGTTTTAGTTTTTAGAGCGCGATTTTTCAGTAGTTGGGTTTTAGTTTTTAAACTTACTTTTTATTTAATTATTTTGGAGTTATAGGTAACAATATATATATATTTGAAATGTGCTCATCAAGCTCTTTCATTTGATACCCCACACGGTTTCATTAAAAAATGTTTGTTTTTTAGTTCATGACATTATGTCCTCTAGAGGGCGCCATATGCAATTTTATGTGACGTCACATAGCCTATAACCAGCGCGCCATTAAGCCGCTTCTAACGATACCTCATTTGTTAAATTACGACAAGTAGTTTGGAAGTTAGGTGGGAACAGATGCACATACATACATACATACATACATACATACCGGTCAAAATCATAACCCTCCGCCGTAGTCGGGTAAAAAACCTGAAAATAGTTTGTTCAAAATCGAGAGTAGAATCGACAACACGACTTTTTACTAAAGGTTTTTTTTTTTTTTTTCAAAAAATGCAATATTTATATCATGCCAAGTTTAAAATGTTAAGGGTTACTACCGAAAATTACTTACATAATTTTGCAATAATTTATGGATTGAAATAATAACTTGTCATATCAATTTATTAAAAGAAAAAATTGTTGGGATGTCCGAGGTTTTTGTTTATTTAAATAACACCTTGTATAGGACTCTAGTTAAGTGAAAATACGGTCTCTTTTCTGGCTCTCTTTCTTTTCAAGATTACAAATATACCAAAAACTACATTGACTTACGACATTCTTCACGAGAAACGCAAAGATCATCCGAATTCCTGAAATAGTTCTCCTTGCAGATACATTTAGGTTGACAATTCAGCACCAACGTATTGCAGGCGCTCGGAGCATTGTCAGCATCAGAACACATCTCCGCTAAGCACTCAGGGCATGTACTCCAAACTTCATTTTGTCTTGTGCATTCCACGGGTGCTGGAATAGAAAAGAATGGTTTTTTTAAATAATAATAATCTCAAAATCGTGCTTTGTGGAGAAATCAAGGAGAGGCCTTTGCTCAGGAGTGGACAACAAAAATAGGCTAAAAAAAAATTGTTGCCATTCAAGGTCCTAATCCTGGATGCGGGCCTCCCCTCAATACGAGAGGGATTCAGGCCATAATCCACCACTAGTCCAGTGTGGGTTGGTGGTTTTTACATCCCTTTCGAAAATTTGTTTGATTTTCTAAAACATGCAGGTTTTCTCACGATGTTTTCCTTCACCGTCACTGTCGCACTCCCCAGAATGGTACCGGAGCCGTGAGTCGCTCACCACCCGCACTCCAAGGAATGCTAACGGTCCAATCCTCGCGTGGGACGCCAGAGAAGCCGACTACCATTTCTCCTGAATGGTACCCGAGCTGTACGGCGCGCTCACATCCCAGCACGCAGCACCAACGCAAACGCAGCGCAAACCAACGCATAGCGCATACGCAAACACCTTATGCACCTACCCAAGTCCTACAGCTGGGTGGCCGGAGAGCTAATCCAGCATGTAGCTCTCTACTTCCTAAATGGTAGTGAGCGATCACGGTGCAACTCACACGTTGTGGATACTCTGTGGATGCTCTGGCGGCAGGACCTACCGTAGATGATCCCTGACGCCTCGTAAGGGGTTGCCAGGTATAGTGTGCCTTCTTTTTGTAACCTTACGGTTGGTAATGGGGCCACTATAATAAATCTCTTTTCTCATAGGTATGGGTGTTGTTCCACTCCCATCAAGTCAGCAACGTGCGAGCGATGCCTTTAAATTGCAAGCATCTATACGCCACGGTAACTGCTTAACATCAGGTGGGCCGTACGCTTGTTAACCAACTTAGTCACATAATAATAATAATATCCTGGGACATTTTTTACACACGGCTACTAAGCAGAGCTTGTACTATGGAAACCAGATAACTGATATTACCACATAATATTACTTTTTTATTTGTAAATACATACTTAATATACATAACAGGAGAAGAGGCGCTCATAGCCAGCTGCAATCACTGATCGGTAAACCATCGAAGGTTAAACAACGCTCGGCAAGGTCAGTCAGTGATGAGTGACCGTTTAAAGGCATTTGAACTGAGCGTCTCCGTGCTTCGGAGGGCATGTAAAAAGTTGGTCCCGGAACAACACGGACACCAGGTAGGCCACTAACCATACGATAAGAAGAAGAGTCACATAACAATAAGCGCCGCCATACACGCGACTGAACACGACAGCTCTAGAGCTGTTGGTTGCTGTCGACAACTCGCGACTGCAAGGCGTCAAGCAGTCGACGGGCTGTCGCGAGCTGTCGGTTGCAGGTCGACTGCAACCGACAGCTGGCGACTGCAGCCGACAACTCGCGACAGCCCGCCGACTGCGGGGTTTAGACATCTACGTTCAAACACTTACGGCACTCAGAAGACACAACGCAAGTCTCGTTCATATAGTTCAATTTCTTGTGGTTCAAATCACAGATGCAGCCGGGGACACAGTCCGGTGATGGATCACAAGCGATGTTGGCTCTGCTGTCGTCCACTGGGCAGTAGTCATAAACTGGACAGCTGTTCACGCATTCTACAAACTGACTGTTGGGCCCGCATTGATCTTCATCTAGAAGAATGAAAATATTAAAGACTAGCTTTTCCCCCCGACTTCGTCCGCGTAGAATTCTCTGATCCCGGATCCCGGAATCCGTATCTCGGAGCCCGTTTCCCGTTTTTACCGGATACCGGATCCCGTTTGCTGGATCCCGTAGCCCGGATATCCCGGATCTCGAATCCCGGATCCCATATCCCGGATATACCGGATTCCAAAAAATATAGCCTGTTACACAGGGATAATGTAGCATTCTAATGGTGAAAGAATTTTTGAAATCGGTCCAGTAGTTTTTGAGTTTACTCGTTACAAACATACATACAAAAATACAAATATTTTCTCTTTATAATATTAAGTATAGATACCGTAGTATAGAAGTATAGATAAAGCATTTTGTTTTTAGCTACTGGTCCATGAAAGGTCTCATGAAGGACAACCTTTCGATTTCCTTAAAACTTAGACTCGTCGACATGTGTATACTGCCCGTCCTAAACTTACGGTGCACAAACATGGGCATTAACGAAACATCAGAAGTCCAAACTCAAGGTTTGTCAAAGAGCTATGGAACGCAGCATTCTAGGGGTCAAAGAGACAGATTGGGTCAGAAACACCATCCTGCGTGACAAAACTCGCATCATGGACGTGGGCAAGAAAACCGCGAAGTTGAAGTGGGAGTCGGCCGGTCACGTCACACGCATGGACCCGCGAAGAGTACTTAGCGTAACGTAATACGGAGGGTATATACAGAGTTAAATTTAAAATTATTAATCACTCTTACAGGTAACTTATTTTTACATTTGTTTCACATTCACCGCACTAAGTATCGCCTCAAATAAAAAATCCATTTCCGGCCCACGTTTTATATTTTTAGCCGACATCATACTTAACAAAATTAGCTCGACGACTGTTTATGAATTATTATAAATATTTGTTCTTATTCATACAAAAATAAAAAAAATATTGCTGTATTTAAAGCTGTTTTAATTTTTTACTAAACGTAGTAGTTATTACACTCAAGCTATTACTGAACTAAATTACTAGGTAATCGCAGGGCGAAATTTTAAAGAGAAATTTATTCAAAATCGTTTTAAAATGGAATTAGATCATAATCACTCAGCTCACACCCACGGAATAAAGGAAATCTGAAAAGGTTTTTCATAGTGACTAGCCCCGCCACACACTTTTACTTTTGTAAGCCAGGATCATAAAAAAAAATTAAGTTTACCATCATCATTGTGGATTTTTATCTAGTAATTTATCTGTACCTAGTAATTTATATGTGATATGACTATTATACAGGTGAATTTAAAATCATGTGTATCCTTTTAAACTATGACTCTAAACATGAAGCAGAATATTTTAGGAAAATAAATAAAAAAATATTATAAGAAAATATTGCTCCAATAAGCAAATAAGCAAATCAGTTAACTTATTACTCAGGTAAGGCATATTGCCTTACCTGAGTAATAATTTTTTATCAATTGATTTTTCGATTAATATTCACTAAATATTCTGAATCATGTATAGAATCACCGTTTAAAAGGATGCCCACGATTTCAAATTCAACCTGTATACGTACTGAGTTTCATTAGGTAACATGGTAACTTTATAAACATGAATTATTATCTAAGGCTTCTTACTTGGGCATTGTTTAGGTAGAACACACTTTCCATCATACTCTCTCAGCACATATCCGGGATTGCACACACAAGCAGGTGACATGCACATTTCTATACACGCTCTATCACTAGTATCGTTGCAAGTCTTGGGACATGCACTCGGGCAATCACTGAACGAAGCGTGGGGGTCGTCGCATTTGTCTGCAAGTAAATTATTTATACACACAGGGTGTAACAAAAACATTTTTTGGAGAGATAAATCTGCGATCATTTGCAAAAGAAAAAAATCAAATTCTTAGCAATTTAAAAGTATCAATCACAGAATTGGAACATTGTGACCGATTACCGATTCGTACTTGAAAAAACATCTAACACCATTTTATGTTTATTAATACTAGTGGTCTCCCGTGGTCAAAATTCGACCATAATACATTTAAATTTTAGGTTCGAACGTTACTAAGGTTCTATTGTCAAAGACTATTTTTATATTCAAAAGCTATTCATTATACTATGATACATTTTTTCTTTTTTGAATAAACAAAAACGTTAAAATAGTTTGTTCTGAATCGAGAGTAGAATCGATAACACAACTTTTTAATAAAGGTTTTTTTTCAAATAAATGTAATATTTCTACCATGCAGAGTCTTGTTGGGATATCCAAGGTTTTTATTTATTTCAATAACACCCTGTATACGTATATTTAGGACTCCAGTTAAGTGAAAATACGGTCTCTTTTCTGGCTCCCTTTCTTTTCAAGATTACAAATATACCAAAAACTACATTGACTTACGACATTCTTCACGAGAAACGCAAAGATCATCCGAATTCCTGAAATAGTTCTCCTTGCAGATACATTTAGGTTGACAATTCAGCACCAACGTATTGCAGGCGCTCGGGGCGTTGTCAGCATCAGAGCACATCTCCGCCAAGCACTCAGGGCATGTACTCCAAACTTCGTTTTGTCTTGTGCATTCCACGGGTGCTGGAATAGGTAGAATAAAATGTATTTTTTTTTAATAATAATAATCTCAAAATCGTGCTTTGTGGAGAAATCAAGGAGAGGGCTTTGCTCAGGAATGGGATCAAAAATTCACTAAAAAAATAAAAAAATTGTAGCCATTTCAGGTCCTAATCCTGGATACGGCCCTCCCCTCAATATGAGAGGGATTCAGGCCATAATCCACCACGCTCGCCCAGTGCGAGTTGATGGATTTTACATCTCTTTTGAAAATTTGTTAGATTTTCTAAACATAGGGGAAAGTTGGATAACTTGTACCACCAGTTTTATCGTACCCCGTGGCTAATTCCTACTTATAGCGTTAATTTTTTTATTCAGGTAACACTAACACAATGCTACCAACATACAATAGGCCCTGTCAGTAAGTCACCTCGCTCCGGTCACTACACGTAAAAAAAAAAAAAAAATTTTTTTTGTGACGTTTGAAGTTATTTTCCAGCCAGGCAACCTAAGCCTTTGCACACCGAAGGTAAGCTTCCAGAAATTAGTTGTATTACTAAATTGCATCCATGTTAACGTTCTTTATTTCTGTAGAAAAGAATCGTCGAAATTCTTTGAGGTTATAAAATGACAACGTTTTTTTTTGCAAAATATAGCTAGTTGGGAAAATTGGACCGATCGTGGGTTTTGAAATCGTACTTGTATAATGGGTATAGAAAAGCAGCTCTTCTCTTAAATACTGAAATATACTCTAAAAATATACTTTATAAACATAGATCCGTTAAATACTTTACCTACAGTTTATTTTTAGATCTTTTGGATATAAATTAACACTATTGATTTTTCCTTGATATTTGTGTATTCCGCACTTAAGTACGATTTAGGAACCATATGGTACGATTTAAATAACCGGTCTTTAAATTGTACCGAAAGGCACTCTTTTTTTAAACTTTATTCGTGAAGAATGGGGTTGCTTAATCTCATTGTGGTCCATGGCGTGTTGAAGTTAAATAACCAAAGTGTGTTCTAAATAAAAAAATACTACAATATGACCAATCGTTTTCTTTCAAACTTGGATCAAAGTTAAGGGGTACGATATCGGCGACTTTCCCCTACACACAAGCTACATTCAGGTTTAGTGGCATTTGAACTGAGCATCTCCGTGCTTCGGAGGGCACGTAGAAAGTTGGTCCCGGTTGTGGTCATCTAGGCAGCAGTCATTAAGCCTTGTCAGAGGCCTTCGGGCGGCTTGAACAACTCTGACAACATGTTGGCCTCTCCATACGTTAAGAGGAAGAGTTACATAACAATAAGATATCTACGTTCAAACACTTACGGCACTCAGAAGATACAACGCAAGTATCATTCTCATAGCTCAATTTCTTGTGGTTCAATTCACACATGCAGCCGGGGACACAGTCCGGTGTTGGGTCACAAGCGATGATGGCTCTGCTGTCGTCCACTGGACAATAGTCAGTTGGACAGTTGTACACGCAATCTACTAACCGACTGTTCGGTCCGCATGTATTTTCAGCTAGAAGAACGAAAATAATAATATTTCTATCATGCCGCGTCTAAAATGTTCATGACGAATATTACTTACCTATATATTTTGCATCAATTTATTAAAAGAAAAAAATTGTTGGGATGTCCGAGGTTTTTATTTATTTATTCAAAAAAGTTTATAATGTTGTCATTATTTCACAAACCTTCTTCGAGCAAAATCGGATTTGTCGTACTGCAAGAGCTACATGACATACAATGTATTATTACCCCGTATTATCGTCATTATATTGCTGTTATTGAACCGTTGCCATGGAAACGTAACAAAGAGGTATGTTTATGGTTCGTTATTAAAAATCTGATTAAAACGAGTAGGTCGGGCCGTTGCCATGGAAACGTAAGCAGAGAAAATACACAACTATAGATATAGTTAGTAAAAATAAAAATATAATTGTATTAATTTTTATACCCACTTAGCTAGTTTTGTTTAAACTAATAGTCGCATTTTTGAGTGAAGCACTATACAAGCCTTGGTCTCTAATGAGTGTACTGCTGACCACGCTATACTGGCCTCAAGCTAAGCTTCGCTACGCTCACGGCCTCAAGCTTGCTCATCCAAGCTAGGTCATCATAGCTACCCTTGCTGGCCGCGCTATAAAGGCCTCGACCTTTGGTCTCGGCCTTTATTTTAGCTTGTCCATCAAGAGTTGCAATGCTGACCGCGCTGTGGAGGCCTGGAGCTGCGCTGCGCCGCGCTTTCGCCCATCAACAACGCGGTCAACAACACACTCATTAGAGACCGCAGCAGTAATGTACTATTAAATAACACCCTGTATACGTATATTTAGGACTCTAGTTAAGTGAAAATACGGTCTCTTTTCTGGCTCCCTTACTTTTCAAGATTACAAATATACCAAAATCTACAACACTACTACATTGACTTACGACATTCTTCACGAGAAACGCAAAGATCATCCGAATTCCTGAAATAGTTCTCCTTGCAGATACATTTAGGTTGACAATTCAACACCAACGTATTGCAGGCGCTCGGAGCGTTGTCAGCATCAGAACACATCTCCGCCAAGCACTCAGGGCATGTACTCCAAACTTCGTTTTGTCTTGTGCATTCCACGGGTGCTGGAATAGAAAAAAATATGTTTTTTTACAATAATCTATATCTATATCTATACTAATATATAAAGAGGGAAATGCTGACTGACTGACTGACTCATCAACGCCGAGCCGAAACTACTAAAGTTAGAGACATGAAATTTGGATAGTAGATATATTTTGTGACGTAGGCAAGCAATAAGAAGCGATTTTGGAAAATTCAACCCCTAAGGGGTTAAAATAGGGGGTGATAGTTTGTATGGAAGTTCGTAATTTTTTGAAGTTGGAATTATAAAAATTGGTGATTAGGTGACTTTTAAAAGATAAACAATATTAATTTCAGGGATTTTGAAAATATATCCCCTAAGGGGGTAAAATAGGGGATGAGAGTTTGTATGGAAGTTCGTCATTATTGTAGTTAGAATTATGAAAATTGGTGAATAGGTGTCTTTTAAAAAAATAAAAATCGTTGTTGAAAATTATACGGGGTATGGGATACGGGATACGCGATATAGGATACGGAATAGGGATACGTGATACGGGATACGGGATACGGGATACGGGATGTGGGATGCGGGATGCGGAATACGTGATGTGGGATGTGTGATACGGGATACGGGATACGGATACGGGATACAGGATGTGGAATGCGTGATACAGGATACGGATACGGATGCGTGATACGGATATGGATACGGATACGGGATACGGGTTACGGAATACGGGTTGTGGGATGCGGGATACGGGATACGGGATACGGGATACGGGATACGGGATACGGGATACGGGATACGGGATACGGGATACGGGATACGGGATACGGGATACGGGATACGGGATGCGTGATACGGGATACGGATACGGGATACTAGATACGTGATACGGAATGTGGGATGCGTGATACGGGATACGGATATGGATGCGTGATACGGGATACGGATATGGATACGGGATACGGGATAAGGGTTACGGAATACGGGTTGTGGGATGCGGGATACGGGATACGGGATGCGTGATACGGGATACGGATACGGGATACGGGATACGGGATGAGGGATGCGTGATGCGGGATACGGATACGGATACGGAAGTGGGATGCGTGATACGGTATACGGATATGGATGCGTGATACGGATACGGGATATGGGATAAAGAATTAGGGATATGAGATACGGGATCCGGGATATCCAGGATACGGGATTTGGATTCCAGCAAACGGAAACGGAATTTAAAAATTTATATTCTGCGCGGACGAAGTCGCGGGCAAAAGCTAGTATCTCATAATCGTGCTTTTTGGAGAAGTCAAGGAGAGGCCTTTGCTCAGGAGTGGGACACAAAAATTCACAAAAAAATATAAAAATATTGTAGCCATTTAAGGTCCTAATTCCGGGTATCGGCCCTCCTCTCAATATGAGAGGGATTCAGGCCATAATCCACCACGCTCGCCCAGTGCGGGTTGATGGATTTTACATCTCTTTTGAAAATTTGTTAGATTTTCTAAACATACACACAAGCTACATTCAGGTTTAGTGGCATTTGAACTGAGCGTCTCCGTGCTTCGGAGGGCACGTAGAAAGTTGGTTCCAGTTGTGGTCATCTAGGCAGCAGTAATTAAGCCTTGTTAGAGGCCTTCGGGCGGCTTGAACAACTCTGACAATAGGTTAGCTACTCCATATGTTAAGAGGAAGAGTTACATAACAATAAGATATCTACGTTCAAACACTTACGGCACTCAGAAGATACAACGCAAGTATCATTCTCATAGCTCAATTTCTTGTGGTTCAATTCACAAATGCAGCCGGGGACACAGTCCGGTGTTGGGTCACAAGCGATGGTGGCTCTGCTGTCGTCCACTGGACAATAGTCAGTTGGACAGTTGTACACGCAATCTACAAACCGACTGTTCGGTCCGCATGTATTTTCACCTAGAAGAATGAAAATATGAAAGTTAAAGTATTTTGTTTTGTTACTAAGGTGGCCAACAAGCGTACGGCCCAATGTTAGGCAGTATTCGTAGCCTATAGATGCTTGCAACACCAAAGGCAGGGACACAGGAAGGGGGAAGGGGGTTAGGCTTCCTGCTCTCTCACGCATCGTACGAAACGCAGCTGTAATAGCTTCTTTACGCCGATGTTCTGTAAGAGGATGGTACTACCCCGGTCGAGCCAGCCCGTATATGAGCTGCAGTCATTTGGCTACAGCTTGGCTACTAAAAAGCTACTAAAAAATGTAAGTATGTAGTAAGTTATTGTATTTTTCAATTACGATACGTATCTTAAAACTGAAATCGCTATAGCTATATTAAAAATTGTCCTTACTCGCAGAACACTCATCGCTAGGAATACACACTCCATTCTCATCCCTCAAATAGTTAGCAACGCAGTCACAGCCCGCTTCACATGGTGTATTCTCCAAACATCTATACAGAGCTAGCTTGCTCTGACATGTCTGTGGTGGACATATTTTTCTACAGTCTCTTGCTATTTCATTTATACCACAAATCGGAGAGGTGGGATCTAGAAATTTTCAATCGTTACAGTAGCCAAAATTCCCGAAGCCAAAACTGTACAAGTCAGTCAGTATGTCAGTACAGTGCAAAAAATATAAGTATTTGTCCAATGATGACGCCGAGGTATGACCCTCTAAGGCCCGTATTAATAAATCGATCTCAAGATTGAGATCGAACTTAAGATGCTGTTTTTGACAGATGTTCCATACATCAAACTTCAAAACTGCAGCTTAAGTTCCATCTCAACGTTGAGATGCATTTATGAATACGAGCTAAAAGATTGGCACTCATCTATCAACTCGGCACCCGACCAGCACCGCCTCGTCGGTCGGCGTCCACTGAGAGCGCGGCTCCACTAGTGCGTTGCGCTGCGTCGTCGCAATGGATCGAAGGGTCGACGGGCGAGAGACGAAGCGGGGGAAGGTGATGCGCCAGTACAAAATCTTGCGACGACGCAACGCAACGCGCTAATGGAGCCCGGCCCTAACTGAACCAGAAATAAGTGGACCACGCGCTGACCACGCGGCGTTCACTCGTTGACCACGCGCGGTCCACTGGTTGATCCCGTGACGTTTATGGTGTAAAAGCAGCGTCCGCCCGCGGACCGCGCGTAGTCAACGAGTGGACGCCGAGCGGCGAGGCGGTGCTGGTCGGGTGCCGAGTTGTTAGGTGAATGTCAACCTTTAGAGTCCCGGGGCAAAGCTAAGTTGTCTTGGAACCCGCATGAAACCTCAGCGTCGTCGTTGGACACCATTGTTGATCCTGGCTTACAGGAGTAATATTGGTAATATTGTGTGATAGACCCAGGCTCTTATATAAAGCTATATTTGTAGCACACTATGCTTTTTTGCTTGAAACCCTAAAACCCCAAGCACATACATAAGCGATTTTTTTTTTCATGTACTGTTTATTGATATTCCAAGCGTGTTTTATCGATATGATTATTGAAAATGCCTTACAAGGACAATCATCATTGAGTATACAGATTCCACTGCCGTTTCTGAGGTGATCAGGTATACAGTCGCATGCTGGCTCGCACTTGGGCTCGCCACATGCATACTCTGTGTACGATATTTCACAATTCTGTGGTGGGCATATTGTTCTGCACTCTACGGCTATTTCATTGAAGCCGCATTGAAGTTCCGGTTTGGCTGAAGGAAAATTTGTAAATAGATCTATCTTTCTTCTTAGGGCCTCCGCAGACTTGCTACTTTTAGCATCGGCGATCGGCGATTTTGATGCTGCGTCTCGCTCGTTCGCGCTCGAAGAAACGCGACGCAGCATCGATATGTCACAAAATCGCCGGTCGCCGATGCTAAAAGTAGCAAGTCTGCGGAGGCCCTTATTGGTGTTCTTATTGGTGGTAGAGCCAAGCTGTAGCCTATTGACTGCAGCTCATATATCTGGCTCGACCGGGGTAGTACTACCCTCTCACAGAAAATCGGCCTAAAGAGGCTATTACAGCTGTGTTTCGTTAGATGCGTAAGAGAGCCGGAAGCCCACCCTCCCCCACAATCACTCCCTCTGTCCCGCTCCCCTTCAGGTTGACAACGTGCGAGCGTTGCCTTGGGTATTGCAAGCATCTATGCTACACTAACTGCTAAACATTAGGCGGGTCGTAAACTTGTATGCCAACTAAGTCACATAAAAAAGGTTTTTTAACTAATAATAATTGCGTCTATCGCCATCTTAAATGAGCAGTAGGTAAACATAGTACCTATAGGCTCTCAGCAAACGTTTATTAATCGATTGTTACTACCGTATCTCACAAAATTTATTGTATTGACATCCGTTAGTAGCTAACATTCTATTTACTTATTATACAGGTTGTCCCAAAACTTTGCCACATGGAGGGGAAGTACCTTAAATATTGTAGATAGAGAATTTTACTGAATGAAGACTTCATTTTTATTTTAAAAACAATACGAACTGCATTCAAAGATTTTTGAAAACTCGCTTGCCACACTCGGGAATCGAACCGGCTAAAATCCGAAAAAATAACACCTGTACTTTTATGGCATCAATCGATAGGATCAATCACAAGGATCAAATCACTCTAACAAACATGGGAAATTAGTTGAAAGGAAAACCGTGATATCTTAACTTATAAGAATTAAAATAAGTGAAAATTAAAATAAGTAACGATTTTTTGGGTTTCCTTTCATTAATTTACTATGTTTCTTAAAGAGATTTTATCCTTATGATTGACCCTATCGATTGATGCCATAAAAGTACAGGTGTTATTATTCGGATTTTAGCCGGTTCGATTCCCGAGTGTGGCAAGCGAGTTTTCAAAATGAAAGGAAACCATAAAATATTCACTTATTTTAATTGAACGAATAAAAAATGGTAAACTAACTAAATTGTTGCTCCATTTTTGTGGGGATACACTTTATCTTTGAATTCATTAATTTATAAGTTTTAGATTTCATGTTTTTCCTTTAATTTAATTTACCATGTTTGTTAGAGAGATTTGGTTCTTATCATTGATCCTATCGATTGATGCCATAAAAGAACAGGGTGTTATTTTTTCGGATTTTAGCCGGTTCGATTCCCGAGTGTGGCAAGCGAGTTTTCAAAAATCTTTTAATGCAGTTCGTATTGTTTTTAAAATAAAAATGAAGTCTTCATTCAGTAAAATTCTCTATCTACAATATTTAAGGTACTTCCCCTCCATGTGGCAAAGTTTTGGGACATCCTGTATACCTACTGGTGCTTAGAAAATGCTCAAACGCCTGCAAAATACAGCCAGCATTACCGTAAAATCAATTCTTCGGTTCGGTTATAGCAAATCCCCGCTCCAAAGGGCCCGTTAAGCTGTCTGATCCCTACTATCATCCACAGGGGCTGTCATTAACGCATTTCAGCGGTCTATAAAGGCGGTCTGATAACGACCAAAATAATAGAAACTCTGATATTCAAGGAGGTTTAGTGGTGCTCTAACGCCGTTAGGAGTACAATATTTGGTCCTTAATAGTATATAAAATACTCTGATTTTGGCTTAATAATTTTTATTAATATTCCCGTGGTAATTTTGTATTGATATTATGAAAGTTTGCGAGTGTATTTTTCATAAATGTGATGAGGTTACCTAGGTTCAGTTGGCACTAGATTTTAACTACTTCTAGATTGAAATTGTTACTTCAGTTATTGACAAAATGAAGGTGTCTTTAGTTTCTTTTATTTACAAGTTAGGTGTGCCTGCGGCTTCCTAAAAAAAAGTAAAAGTAGCCTAAGTTACTCCTTAAGACATCAGCTAACTGCTAGTAAAGATCCTGTCAAAATCGGTCCAGTCGTTTCTGAGATTAGCCGGAACAAACAGATAAACAGAAAAAATAATATAAATTGCTTTTTAGTTATAATTCCTGTATACACTTTCATACCTATACATTTAGTAAAAAGCTGTTATTTTGACATAACAAATAACTAGACCCTTCAATTTTATTTATTTGTACCTATACTAGCGGCACGCTATGATGGCCGGTTTGACATGTGGGAGGGGGAAAAGATGAACCTTATTATTACGGAATATAATTCATTTTCGCATTAATTTTTTGACATTCTTATTTTTTTAAACGGCCAGTCTTTTTCCGTTATTATTATAACGGAAGGTAAAAAGGTTAATAAGGTTCATTTTCTTAAACATGTTAAACCGGCCAGCGTAGAATGCCGCTACTATAATAGATAACGTCTTTCAAGGCTGTATCACAAACAATACTTATCTCTAAGTAAGTAGTGAGTGCCACAGTGCGGTAGACTGTACTGTATTTAAGATATCAAAAGATAATACCTTTGCAGCTTTCATCCGCGTACCCCAGACCACTGCTTAAACACACTACAGATAGGAACAACACGGCTGACATTGTGGGCAGTCTACAATTAATTAAATTATAAGTAATGAACTCTGTCCGTCCCCCACAGGTGAACAATACGAATGAGGATAAATACAGCAAACCGGATTCGGACTCACGAATGATACGTCTATCCACACTGAAGGATGAGTCCACATATGCCGAGCAGCCACAACCGAAATACCAGCCAAGACGTTATGTCTACGTGACGTCACAACTGATTGCTTGGGCAGCCGGGTGCATGTGGACGCACCTAATACCATTCTTATACTATAGGTACTTTGATTATCAAAAACGCGTCCGCACCACAGGCTATATTATGTGAAGTTTATGAGGTCAGACGTCAAATCTGCACCAAAGCACGGAGATGCTCATTACAAATGCCACTAAATGGTCACCCATCTCTGACTGACCTTGCCAAGCGTTCCTTAACCTCCGATCGTTTAACGATCAGTAATTGCAACTAGCCATGAGCGCCTCAAAATATTTTTTTATGTCAAGTATGTAAAAATTTTGTCAATTCTCAATTATATTTCCACTCGACTCAAGTCGCGTCTAGGGCCTCCGCAGACTAGCTACTTTTAGCATCGGCGATCGGCGATTTTGATGCTGCTTCTCGCTCGTTCGCGCTCGAAGAAACGCGACGCAGCATCGATACGTCACAAAATCGCCGGTCGCCGATGCTAAAAGTAGCTAGTCTGCCGAACCGCTGTTTATGTAGGTACCTATGCAACTTATTTGTACAGTTGACAGATTCCATACTATGTCACAAAACTGTCCATAAACTTTACATATTGACAGACCATGTTGACAACGCTAGTTTTGGCCATCTGAACCAATAAAGTGTTGTCAAGCAGTTACCAGTTACATTGTACAGTTACGTAGGTAGTTAGTTACGTGGGTAGTTTACCTAACATAATATGAAGCTAATGAATACTCGTACGCAACTTAAATTTGAGAGCTGCTTAACTTTGACGCGCCATACAAAAAAAAACCGTTAATGACGTCTCAAACTGCTAAGTGGGACTTAAATATTTAAGTAGACTTTGAGTATAAGTGTCTCAGCAATCTTCGTTACATACGTAAGTTAGTAAGTAAGTACTTCAGTTACGTAGATTGCTGAGACACTAGGTAACTAACATGCTACCATACTTAACACTATCATAATATCGTATTAGAACTATCATAGTTAGGTCTACATAATATAGCAATATACATTGATGTAATATATTAGCAGATATGGTACCTCCGTACATTGTAATCACTAAACTTGTGCTCAGCGCACCACTACATGCAGCGAAATTCACACATCAGGGGGCTTACCACAAGCTCTTATTGCGATTCAGTTACAGGAACGTATTAACGTTTCAGCGACTTTTTGTGCAATGACGTACCTTATTGTCATGACAATAAGAAACGTCATTAAAACGTCGTTAAAACGTTCCTATAATTGAATCGCAATAAGAGCTTGTGGTAAGCCCCCTGTTCTCGTACTCGCATTTCGGTAATCAACTTAAAGGTATTTTGATGCGTAGGTATTATTCACCAGAAGATGATGTTACAATATTATTACATTATCATCCATGGACTCAGTTTAGTAGGATAGGTATACTATTTTGGACAATCATAATATTTCTCCCTCTTACATGGTAATGTCTTTGACAATATAGTATTTTTTGTTGTGAGTATTTAAACAAGAATTGCCCTTGCGATGAAAATAAGTAGTCTTCTAACTTATTTCATTGTATTGTAACTGGTTACAATAATAAGGTACAGGACATAAAGTCTGTTATTAAATAAAATAATATCTTGAGTTCACATAAACCAGTTTCATTCAAAGTCAGCCAAGTTGTCCTTCAAGTAATTGACGGAATAAGTTAAAAGTGATGATCAATTTTCTGATTGATTTTTGACAAGAGCCCACAATAGTGCGTATTACATTATCAATCAGTATCAATCCATGCTAACACGCATGATACTGCATGCAGTATTCCTAAACAAAAGTTTAAACAGTCCTTTTATAAGAACATAAAAATTAGAATAAGAAGCCTTTGCCATGAAAAGGGATAACCGTATCATCCACATAAGTGATTATTTCGGCATTATTGAGGAAAAGGTTTAACAAGTCGTTTATGTATAATGAAAAGAGTGGGACCAAGTCAACTTGGTCCTGTGGGCCCTGTGGGACACCAAACTCAATAGGATACTCATCACTGTAGTAATGACCGAGTGTATTGAAGGTACTTATGAATTATTGATAACTACTTTTCTATGAAGATTAAATATGACCCAAGCTATGATGCAGCGTAATACGTAAGTCTGAAGTCCGAAATGTTTTCTATTAGATTCCCTTAAGTCGAAGAAACCTGTTTCAGTGGGGTTTCCTAAGCCATCGAATTTCCTTCTAAAGCGTCGGGATTTATTTCCACTTTTCAGTTTTCCGTTCGCTCAAAGGCATTTGAACAAAGCAATCCAGTATACTACACAGCTACGTTTTGGTATCCGGTGGGGTTTAAGGTTGGTACTCATCTATCAACTCGGCACCCGACCAGCACCGCCTCGCCGCCGCTCGGCGTCCACTCGTTGTCGACAGGTGGTCCGCGGGCGCTGCTTTTACACCATAAAAGTGATCAACCAGTGGACCGCGCGTGGTTAACGAGTGAACGCCGCGTGGTCAGCGCGTGGTCCACTTATTTCCGGTTCAGTTAGTGGATGCCGACCGACGAGGCGGTGCTGGTCGGGTGCCGAGTTAATAGATGAGTGCCAACCTTTTTATCCTATACAATAGTTAGTTGAAATTACTCATCTAAATAATTTGAAACGAGTTAATTTCCGCCTGAGAGTCCGAAGCGGTTTGGATTGAACAGATTGTTGATGAAATATGAAAGTTATGCTATAATTTTGGCAGTGTATTTGCTGACGTCATATTAAAGAGGCAATAAACAAAAATCTGGATCCCTTTTGCTTGGTGCTTCTTAGCGCTAATATACACGGACTGCAATTTTGCAGTTTGGTTGCAGTCGACGGCACGCGACTGCACACGGACTGCATTCTTGCAGTCGGAAGTGACAGCTGTATTGCAGTTGGTTGCAGTCGACGGCAAGCGACTGCACACGGACAGCGGACTGCTTTTTTGCAGTCGCGTGTATGGCGGCGCTTTAAGACGCGAGCGGCGCGCCCGAAAATCATTACAAAATAATGTATTTGAAAACAATCATAAGAGTAATAAAAATAATAACAATAAAGAGCAAATAAGTAGGTATGATGAGAAGAGATGTTTCAGCAAGAGATGTTAACGCAACCGCAAGCCAACAGGGCGGGAAAGGATCCAATAATCACTAGTAAATTATTATTTGAGGGAAATTGATATCTTTGCGAACTGAGAAACTTGGATTGGTGATACATTTACATCGACTTATGCTGTTGCTTCCTCTTTTTTATTTAAGTTGGTATTCACTGTAGACTCATTTTTTAAAATAGCACAAAATAGAAATGTCATAAATCGAAGTAAATGTTTTGTATGGAGAAAGTTTCAAGAATAGAATGAATGAATGAAGTGCAACAAATTTCTATAATACAATATATTTCAAGAATAGAATACATACATTCAAAAAATAAAGGTGCGACTGTTTTCGAAAAATTGTGCCGTGATTAAAACTCTTGTGCAAACCATCGCGTACTTGATTGGGTGCGTCTACAGGCGCATGCCGCGCTTGAGCACTCAGTTTTGACGTTAGAAGTTAGAACGCATAGACAATGTTATAACATGAGTACTCGAGCGAGGCATGCTATGCACCCGGACGAACCAATCTACACAGGGTTATTGGAAAAACACTAACAACCTTGCAGGGCTGTACAACATGACAAAACAATGACAAATGTGAAATGTGTGATAATGTGTGATAAATGTGTAATGTGTGATTTGTGTGTGTTACAAAACAATGATATGTTTCTAAATTATTTTATACATTTTAGAGCGTGATTTTTTATTAAATGTATCTATTATGTTTCGTAAAAAGTCATTGAACGAAAGTTGTTTTTTATAATGTCAGTAATACAGTCCTGGGGGCTTACCACGAACTCTTATCGCGATTCAATTACAGGAACGTTTTAACGTTTCAGCGACTTTTTGTGCAATGACGTACCTTATTGTCATTACAATAAGAAACGTCATTGCACAAAAAGTAGCTGAAACGTTAAAACAAAACTGCTATAAGAGGTGGTGGTAAGCCCCCTGCAAGGTTGTTAGTGTTTTTCTAATAATGAAAGAAAGAAAGAAAAACTTTATTGCAGCAAGCAAAATTACAAAAAGAATAAAATAAAAAGAAAACAAATAATAAACAGATTTTGCTCGCCGCAAACGGACCCAATTCAGCACGTGCTGGTTGACAAGAACCAGCGCTGGTCTTCCATTGGGCCCGTTTGGCGACTAATGCTGTATAACATAATATTAATGACGTCTACCTGGACAATTTTCAGGTAAAACGCATTTCCCGCCACGTTCAGTGAGCACATATCCGCTATTGCAGACACAACCGGCGTCCGCGCATACTTGTATACACATTGTATCACCAGTATCCCCGCACATCTTGGGACATGAAGATGGGCAGGTGCTGAACGACGCATGAGGGTCGGCGCAGTGGACTGGAATACAATAATGACCAATGATTGACATATCCACAAAGTACGGAATAATAAACAACAATAACATTCAGTACAACAACCGGCGCTGGTCTTCCATTGGGTCATTCCATTTTTGGACCATGTTTCAATTGGTTTAGTTCATCCCGTATCGCTTTGCCAATTGCAATTAATTGGAATGGGGATGAGTCTGGACTTCACTTCACCCAATATCAATCCACAAAGCAACATGGGATGAACGAAACCAATTGAAACATGGTCGAAAAAGTTACGTAATAGCCCTGCAGTTGCGCTGCTCGGTAATTGTGTGTGGATGCCGCAAATTAAGTTTGATCAAGTTTGGTTTGTATAGCAATAAAATAAGCACCTATAACTTCCTACGCTTCTTAGATTAGGTACTTACTGGAACAGTCTTCAGGAAGAACACATTTTCCTCCAATTTTAGTGCGAACATATCCAAAGTTGCATTCACAGCCGGGCGCAAGGCAATGACGGTCGCACAGTCTGTTGCTATCAGGATCCGCGCAGGTTACTGTACATCCGCTTGGACAATCACTGAATGTCGCGTTGTGATCACCGTAGCAACCTAAAGTATACAGAACAGAAGGGCTAGACAAGTGGCTGACGTCTAACAAGCGTTCCTTCAAATCGCTACGCTTCATCTATGGAAATGACATAAGTCACGTAATCTCAAGCGTGATCTTCATAGCGACTTGTTGTTGATTTACATAGCGACGTTTGACATTTCCATACATTGTGAAGTTTATTCTATTCTATTCGATTAGCGTTCATGCCACTTGGCTAGCCCTTCAGAGGATATTACAGACCCGTAGGCCTATTATGTAACTTCTTCGACGATGTTTCAATTTGTTTCCCGTCCTATCCCGTTTTGCTTTATGAATTGAAATCGGGACGAGTCTGGATTTAACTCTTCCCGATTTCAATTAAATCCAATCGACAAAGGAACACGCAATGACCGAAATCAATTGAAACGTAGTCAAAAACATTACGTTATTACGTAACTTTTTCTATTCAGGGCTATTGCCCTGCAGGTCACTCGTTTCGTTTCGTTGGTGCGTGATTATGACAGTAATATGTGAAAACAGTATGAAATCTCCTACAGTATGAAGGTAATCAAAAACGTTATTTTAATAGGAACTAGGCCCGCCACACATTTCCAACACATGAAGTTTGCCATTATCGTTGTGATTTGTATTTTAAGCTTATAGTCTATAGAGATTATAATGTAGTTGAACTAGTTTCCGAACTAATTACTTTATTAACAGTTATCTGCTTACTTTTACTTGATTAACAATTATCATCTTCAGTTATCTGCTTTCCATAGTACAAGCTCTGCTTAGTTTGGGATCAGGTAGCCGTGTGTAAAAATAATAAATATAAATAAAATATAACGTCACGACTTTTATCACCATTCGGGGGTAGACAGAGGATTGAGAGGCCATACACCACCACATTGTGGAGTTATTAAACCAACTTAAAGCCCACGTTTGACCAGATAGTCCGAACACAACGTGACAGGTGGTGAACCTTGTTTCCGTGTATACAGGAACTGACTAAAAATAATGTTCAAGGATATTATTATTATTATCTTAAGTTCTTACTTGGACATTGTTCAGGTAGAACACACTTTCCATCCGACTCCCTCAGCAAATATCCGCTATTACACACACAACCGGGAGGCATGCAGTTTTTAGTACACACTCTATCACCGGGCTCGTTGCAAGTCTTGGGACATGCACTTGGGCAATCACTGAACGAGGCGTTAGGGTCGTCGCAATGGCCTGAAAATCAAAATGATGAGGGGATTTAGTGAAACTTTTGTAATACAGGCTGAAACATTTTATTCTTTATAAAAGTGTGGGTTATAAGTATTATCATCTTCCACAAAAAACACAAATTCGTTGCAATTTAAAAGTTTCAATCACAGAATAGGAACACTGTGACCAATTAATTACAGGTTCGTCCTTGAAACAAATAGAACACCATTTTATATTTATTAATATCTATACATATAATAAGAATGTAAAATTGGTCGCGTCTGTACATTCGAAATATTTGGAAAAAAAAAGTGGGGGGGACTTAGATGGACCAGCAGAATTCATTTTTATCATTTTTAGAATTTTTGTCTGTGGGTATGTTTGTATGTTTGTATGTTTGCTCAGATTTTCGAAAGAGCACAACTTCGAATCCACCGGATGGATTTCAATGAAATTTGGCATGGATATGACTAATAGTCTAACTTAACATCTAGGATACTTTTTTTTTCGAAAATGTTTAGGGTTGCCACAGAAAATTCAAAAAACTACTTAAAAATTCTAAATGTTTGAAAGAGCACAACTTTGAATCCACCGGATTAATTTCAATGAAATTTGGCATGGATATGACTTATAGTCTAACTTAACATCTAGCATTTTTTTTTTTTCGGTAAAGTTTAGGGTTGCCACAAAACATTCAAAAACTACCTAAATATTCGAACACGCACAGCTTCGAATCCAATGGATTGATTTCAATGAAATTTGGCATGGATATGACTAATAGTCCAACTTAACATCTAGGATATTTTTTTCTAAAATATTAGATTGTAAATTTTTATAACCACACAGAAATTCTAGCCAAAAATAAGTTGTCGTTATTGAAATACGTCTATTCAGAGCGGAGCCCTACGGAGCCCTACGTTGTGTGTGATCCGACACTATTTGGAATATATAATCTTAATTTTAATAATAATAATAAATATTTTATTGCTGCGTTCTACCATCTTAAGTTTCGTTTTTCTTAACTAGATGTCGCTATACTTAAAATCAGACAATACCTGCCTTGCACCACATGTCAAAATTTAATATCTTCCTTGCTTCAAGAAATTTAGTTTTTTATTCCTAATTACGTATAAAAAACATTAAGCGGGTCTTTGTATCACGCGGAATCTTAGACGTTAACTCTGGAATTCATCTCCACAGTACTAATGCCGTAGGGAAGCTACCTAAGAAGTAAGTCTAGAGGACCTGATGACCTGGACCTCAAGTAGAAACTTCTCAGGCGAGGTCGCGTTTCCGATCCGGCGGTAGAATTTAAGTAAAACATGTAAAATAAGTACTACTTGTAAGTGCCCTCCTAGGCCTAAACATAATAAACGCTTTGACTATTGACTTAGACGATAAACTCCGGACTCTAACTTTTTAAGCACGATGTTGCGAAGTGACTCTTACCTAAGCCGTGAGTCTGGAGCACTCACTCATTTTAAATAAGGAACATGGGTATCAAGTACAAACTTAAACATTGAGCTCTCGAGTCCAACCGCTCAGTCGTGATACTGTGAGTAACTACAGATATAGATAGACGGATACAGATAGACTGGTACAGACAGAGATACTCACCTACCGATAGATTACAGACAGACCGATTCAGAAAGACAGATACTTACAGCTAAACTGATACACACAGATAAATAAAGTCAAACTTTTGTTATACAACTAAGGCGCCAGGCAAGCGTACGGCCCACCTGTTGTTAAGCAGTTACCGTACCCTATAGATGCTTGCAACCAAAGGCATCGGTAGCACGTTTCCAACCTGAAGGGGAGTGGGGTTAGTGGGAGGGGACGGGGAGGTGGCTGGGTTGCGCTTCCTGCTCTCTCCCTCATCATACGAAACGAAGGTAAATTAGCTACTTGAATGCCGATCTCCACCTTACTGGTCAGACTCTACCACCTTACTGGTATAGACTGGTACAGATAGACAGCCACGGACGGACGAACTCAGACTGATGCAGACTGACGTAATACAGATTAGACGATAGACAAAATTATATTTAAGGGCTTCACCGACTGGACGCGGACGGAGTCGCGGGCACAGCTATTATGAATAAATGTGATAATAAGTACACTTGTTATGTATATGAAATATTTTATCAATTATTGTTAAAAGTATTTTTTGTGTTCTGACGTACTAAGTATACAATTTTTTGATAAAACGCAGTACTCCATTAAATATTCTTGTATATTTAGTTCGATCGTTGTTAAATAGTTGTTAGGTAGGTAGGTAGGTAAAAGGTAGGTCGTAGGTTGATGTAGTTAGGTAGTTGTGTGTAACTTACCTGGACAATCTTGAGGAAGGATACACTGTCCACCGGCCTCGGTGAGAACATACCCTGGCTTGCACTCGCAGCCGGGTGGGTCGCATATCAGTATGCAAGGTTTCTTGTCTGCGTCTGGATCCGCACAAGTGGCCGGACAATGTGTTCGACAGTCACTGTACGTAGCATTGTGCTTCTCGCAATCAACTAAAACGTAGGATGTACAGTTGCACCTTATCTGTGATATCACTATTAGTGAGTTCATTAGTTAACATAGTTACTTTATAAATATGAATATCTTAAGTTCTTACTCGGACATTGTTCGGGTAGAACACACTTTCCATCAGACTCCCTCAGCACATATCCGGGATTACACACACAACCAGGTGGCATGCACATTGCTATACATGCTCTATCACCGGGATCGTTGCAAGTCTTGGGACATGCACTTGGGCAATCACTAAACGAGGCGTTAGGGTCGTCGCAATAACCTGCAATTTTAATTTATACGTTTTATATAATACAGGTGTAACAAAAACCATTTTTTTTGAGAATATTAGTAGGTTAAAAATATTATGATCATTTAGGTACCAAATAAATCGAATTCTTAGCAAATTAAAAGTACCAATCACAGAATAGGAGGAACATTTTGACTATTTGTGACCAATTACAGGTCCCTTGACAAAAATATGATGAATAATCGTGATAATATACTTGTTATCTGTATGAAATATTTTAATATATTTATTGTTAGAAGTTATATTATTATTTTTTGTGTGTTTCTGACGTATACAATTATTGAATAAAACGCAGTACTCCATTTACATTTTTGTATTTTTGTTCGATCGTTCTCAAATGATTTGCGAGTGAATAACTTACCTGGACAATCTTGAGGAAGGATACACTGTCCACCAGCCTCAGTGAGAACATATCCTGGCTTGCACTCGCAGCCGGGTGGGTCGCATATGAGTATGCAAGGTTTCTTGTCTGCGTCCGGATCCGCACAAGTGGCCGGACAATGTGTTCGACAGTCAGTGTACGTCGCATTGTGCTTCTCGCAATCAACTAAAACGTAGGATGTAAATTTACCATATCATTGTGTATTTATATTGTTACCTACTCATTTATGTGAGATTTGACTATTAGTAAGTTCCATTAGGTAACATAGTTACTTAATAAACATTAATTATTATCTCAAGTTCTTACTTGGACATTGTTCTGGTAGAACACACTTTCCATCAGACTCCCTCAGCAAATATCCGGGATTACACACACAACCAGGGGGCATGCAGTTTTTAGTACACACTCTATCACCGGGCTCGTTGCAAGTCTTAGGACATGCACTTGGGCAATCACTGAACGAGGCATTAGGGTCGTCGCAGTGGCCTGCAAGTCAAGTGATGAGGAATTTAGTGAAACTTTTTTAAGAACGAAATTTTTTTTAAGAACTAAAAATGAAGGTTAAAAATATTATGATCCTTTGCAGAGGAAAAAAACAAATTCTTAGCAATTTAAAATTATGCATCACAGAATAAAAACATTGCGACCATCACGACATTAATGATTATCTTAAGTTCTTACTTGGGCATTGTTCAGGTAGAACACACTTTCCATCAGACTCTCTCAGCACATATCCGGGATTACACACACAGGCTGGTGGCATGCACATGTCTATACACACTCTATCACCGGGATATTTGCAAGTCTTGGGACATGCACTTGGGCAATCACTAAACGAGGCGTTAGGGTCCTCGCAATGGCCTGCAAGTCAATTGTTTATTAAAAAAAAATGAGAGATTAATGATTAGGTTAAAACTATTAAGTATGATCATTTACAAAATAAAAACCTATTTCTTAGCAATTTAAAAGTATCCATTACAAAATAGGAACATTGCATTGTGACCAATAACAGGTTCGTCCTTGAAAAAAATCGAATACTATTTTATATTTTGTTAATATTATGAATAATCGTGATAATTTACTTGTTTTATCTGTATGAAATATTTTAATCTATTATCTATCCTCTAGATGAGAATATTTTCTTGTGTCATACTTTTTAGAGCGCGATCTTTCAGTAGTTGGGTTTTAGTGTTTAAACTTACTTTTTATATAATGAATAGGTACCTAAATACTACAGGTATAATAATGAATAAAGGAATATTACGACAATATAATAAGATAGATAAGCAAGTTAATTCCATAAAAATAATCACCTCCAGAACTGATTACTGATGATGATGATGATGATGAATGAGAAGAACTACTATGACTGTATGATGAAGAACTTGAAGACGACTTGTGACTGCTTTGATGATGAGGCTGTGGCTCTGGTGATATTATTACAGGCGTATTCGGAGCTAAAAAAAAGTACATTAAAGTATGCGAGTAATAAATATAAAACGTGAGTGTTATAAATAAGTAATAAAATTAAATAACTATTCACGAATTAAATGAGGTACTGTTTACTTTCGCTGCAAAATCTTTATTGATCACGAACATTATTATATTAGCGGCACGTTACGAAGGCCGTTTTGACATGTGGGGGTAGGGAAAAAATAAACCTTATTATAACGGAATAAGAACGACAGTTTTAAAATTTAGGAATGTCAAAACATTTATGCTAAAATGAATCTTATTCCGTTGCAATAAGGTTCATCCTCTTCCCCCCTCTACATGTCAAAACGGCCATCATAACGTGCCGCTACTTTAGTACTGTGAAGGCGCTCATAGCCAGTTGCAATCACTGCTAGGCTATTCTGTAACATCATACTCACTTCGCACGCGTGATTTTCTAGTGAAATGTCAAATATCAATACAAAATTTGACATGTCACCTGCAAATTCACGCGTGGGAAGTGAGTTTGTCGTTACAGAATAGCCTAGCTGATCGGTAATCGATCTGAAATTAAAGGCTTAGCAATTTATTGACATTAGTGCCATCCAAAGCAAGGAGACGACGTTAAATGTATAGCAGTCGTTAAGCCATGTCAGAGGTCTTTCAGCGGCTTGAACAACTCTGACAACAGACCCCCGAATCTCTTAACAATTGTCCATTAAGAAACCCCTGAAGGGCTAGACAAGTGGCTGACGTCTACAAGCGTTCCTTTAAATCGCTACGCTTCGTGTATGGAAATGACATAAGTCACGTGATCTACATAGCAACATGTTGTTGATCTACACAGCGATGTTTGACATTTCCATACATTGTGAAGTCTTTTCTATTCTATTCGATTAGCGTTCATGCCACTTGTCTAGGGGGGCTGGTCTCAAATATTATCTTCGTGAATAGGTACTACATTGTAAATCGCAAATTCTTGCTGGGCGGAAATATAGCGGATTCTGCTGGAGGGTCGGAAAAATTAATCGCTTTTGCAGAATAGCTGGATTGTTGCATAGTGTCGCTATAAGCCCCGCTGAGATTAGAAATAGAATTATAAAATAAAAATACTTACTTCCTGCTTTTGGAAAACATTTATCTGAAGGTATACACACTCCATGGGAATTTCTTAAGTAGTTATTTTTACAATTGCACCCAGGCTGGCACTCTACAGGAAGGCAGTAGTAACGGGTAAAGATGCTCTCACAGGTCTGTGGTGGGCAGAGTATGGCACAACTAGTTGGTACCTCGTTGACACCACATTTCTCAGGAATTGGAGCTGAAATGGGAAAACAAATACTTATTAGATTTTTTTATAGTTAGACTTGAGAATAATGGGTAAACATAGTGTTGCCTAAAAGGGGTATTTGACTTGGATATACTTGAAAGACAGTGGTTTTCCAATGGATGCGTCTACATCAGGAGCATGCCGCACCCACGCACTCACTTTGACGTCGGAACGCATAGACATAATGTCATAACATGAGTGCTCGGGCGAGACGCGCGAGGCATCTGGAACATGAACCTAATACTAAAGAAGGACTGGGTCTAGGCAACTCGGCCGCGTTGCTTAGACATCGCACAACTCGGCCGCTGACGTCATCACAGTAGGCGTGGCTTAAGTCAGTGTGCTGTTGGCGTTTGTCCTGTGCAGACGTCTTGCCAACGTTCGCATCCCAAATATAATTCTATATTCGACACTAGATGGCGTGCCTTTGTACGTCATTTATCATCGTACACTTAGTGACATCTAGTACAAAAAGTTAAACTACGTACTAACATCGACATAAAACGAAGCGAGTAGTTCTGCCATTTACCGGTAGATAAAAATAATCGGAAGGGGCGGTATCTTGTAAATTGCCTCCCATTTCTTAACCCCCACCACCCGCGCCATCCCGCGCAAATTTCCACGCGTTGTTTTATAGAGATATCTACTAAGGACATCTCTTTTGTTTAATATCTCTATGATCCACGTACCAATTGTTTAAATGCTAGCTAGCGCCTACGAAGAAAATGTTATATTCCAGTGGTTTTCCAAAGATTAAATCTAATTTGCGAACCAGTGATAGCCGATTGGTTAAGCACGCGTCTTCCGGGCTTAAGGTCCAGGGTTCAAACCCCAGGTCGCAACTCTGGATTTTATAAAATCTATGTGCGAGTCATAACTTTAATATTATGATTATTACTTGCTTACGGTGGAGGAAAACATAGTGAGGAAACCTGCATGTCTTAGAAAAAAAATAACAAAATACATGTAGGTATGTATTGAAATCTGGGCCAGCGTGGTGGATTATGGCCTGTATCCCCCTCGCATTGAGGGGAGGCCCGTGCCCAGGAGATTATAATTTTTAATATAAATGCGATTCAAGGCCCTCGAAGATAATATAAAAGACCAATGGTTTTTCATTGATTAAATGTTGGCTAGTGCTGTCCAAGATAATATAAAATACCAATGTTTAAATTTTATTCGGGGCCCTTAATCGCGATATTGATTTTAATTATTGATCGTGATCTAGATTGACTGTGTATGGAGTAGAAAGAATCCTTACCGCAATGACATACTGGTATACAGGCTCCCGTAGCGTTGTCGTAGGGCCTCACATATCCGTGGTCGCAAACACACCCAGTGTAGGGCTTACACGCCCCTGCTGTGTCTTGTCCAGCATTTAACCGATTGCCACAAGTCTTGGGACACTGCGCATCGTCCGTAACATAGTGCTCATGTTTGGGACAAGAATGGCCTGAAAAAATTGGTTCCATTTTCAAAATCGTTGGATCCGTTTCGAAGTTAGCGGTCATTCTCATTATGAAGACGACAGCGCGTTTTCCATACATTTACGCTATAGGAGTGCCAAATACATTATCTGTCAAGAATGTATAGAAAAAAACGTTGTCGTCTTCATAATGTGAATGTAGCGTCACGCACAGATAACTCCACCGTTATGCCCAATTTTTTGTTAAAAGCTCGAAACTAATTTCTGATTAAGTAAGTAATACGAACCGTTCAGAAATCTTAGATTAATAATCTTAGAGATCTTAAAAAAAATTGTTTGGAATCTTTAACTGTACAATGTATACGGATAAGAATAAAGGTTCTATTACATTGTTGCTTTGAACCACCACCGAACGGAAAAAAGAACCATTGAAAATTCGCTATATGTGTGTAGAATGATAGTAGAACTATTGTCACGAAAAGAAAAACAAGAGTATACTATAAGAGGTTCCTGATAACAAAAAAAAAACAATTTGTGTCCTAAGCCCTTTGAATAAAGTCTTTGTTATTTAGTTATAGCGTAAAATATATAATAAAGGCAATAAAACATCTGTTCTTTAGCTACACAATAAATATGAAGAAAAAATGCAAAACAATATGCCAACAGGTGTATCGTGACTCATTTATAATTAAAGTAAACATTATAATTAATGGTAAACAACAGCTGTCAAATAATTATTATTGCTAATTTATATATAAAATAATATTTATTGCTTTTTACACTCCATGACTAACTTATGTACTATGGGAAAATGATAAGTCATGATTAGATGCCCCTCATAGAACGGTCGGTGACTTTGTTGACAACAATTTTTATTTTATTTATTTAGGATTTCCAACAACAAATACACCGTGTGAAATAACAATGGTAACATGCATAGGTTTTAAAGTTAAGTGCCCTGTCAATTTCAGGAAATCATATCAATAATTGTATATTGTCATTGATTGTATTTTAGCAGATATGGTCACTCCATACACTGAAATCAACATGCTTGTACTCAGCGTAGCAAGATTCACACACCTGTTATCACACTCGCAATTCGATAATTAACGTTGACTTTGATGCATTTTTTCCACGAGAAGATGCTGTATATGCCGTATATCGTTACTGCCCAGAATTCGTTCCTTATCAGCGGCATTATCGAATGGTGTAATAATACCTACAGTATGTGGTTTTTTTTTCAACATCAACGTTCGATTCCTGGCTACGAATAATATTTTTTCAAAAATCCCATGATACAATTTTAGTTTTCATCAAAATCGGCCCCGAGACTCCCTTTCAGTTAATTTTACAATATACAGGTTGAAAAAATTCACCCTGTCATTATATATAGGGTGAATTTTTCAAGTTTGCGTGGATGGCCAAATCCGAAACTATGAAGAATAGCAAAAAGGGAAAAAAATTGTGTGCGGAGAATTGCTAATTGTTAGGGTCCATGACTCATGACAGACATACTCTCGACTGACAGGGAGTTAGGTCTTGTTGGCTTCTTCTATTATCGATCACATCATTTGGTTTATAATTTTGGAGGCTGACAATTCCGAGGGTGAGGGGTGGGTCCCTCTCTATAATTATTTAATAATGGATTTCCGCAAAGTCACGCCTAATTCCATCAATTATTTATTTGTATGTTCGTAGCAGTAAGAAATATCTTTAAGTATGCCAAATTTCAGTCATGAAGTCTTAATAGTATCCAAATAAACAACCCGTGACGTACAGACAGACGGACATGAAGAAACTATAAGGTTCCATACCGACTACGGAACCCTAAAAATGAAAGATGTTCACAACAATCCTAAGTCAAATCCCTGTCACGTTGCTTATGAAATGAAATGTAACGTCACGACTTTTATCCCCATTCGGGGTAGTCAGAGGCTGGAGTGGTCATACACCACCACATTGTGGAGGTATTAACCAACTCAAAGCCCACGTTTCACCAGATAGTCAGAACCCAACGTGACAGGTAGTGAACCTTGTCGCCGTGTATACAGGAACTGACTATTACCTAATCCCGAGGGATAGGTAGGTTTTCTCACGATGTTTTCCCTCACCGTCAGCGAACTGTAAATTATGCACATAGATGAAAATTCATCCATTGGTGCAAGCCCCACCCGGAATCGAACCTGGGACCTTCTGATTGTTAGCCCAACCTGTTCACCCCTAGGCTACAGTCGCTACCTATGCCTATGCGCCAGTTGCTTATGTGTTTTTAATTAAGTGCTACTTAAAAACTTTAATTACTTAAGACGATACAAGAAAAAAATGAATTTTAGTTTCGGGGTGTGGCTAGCGTCGCGTGAGCTGCCGAAGGATATATCCCTCTCGCTTAGCTAGGACAGAACAGCTATGGAGTAGACTATAGTATAGTTATTTTTTGAAGGAACAATATTGTTTAATTCGTACAATTAAAATAATATGTCCCAGTGCACCTTTTAAAATCATAAAAATCATAACCCTCCGCCCACCGTAGTCGGGTAAAAATGTACATACTCTGTGTCAGTGACTGACTGCCGGATATGAGTATCTTTTTCATGTTTCGTAGGCAAAGGAATACTTTGGTACTTAACTTCGATGCCGATCATGAAGTCATCAGCGGTGTCATAATATTTTTTTTACCATATTTAATATTTTTTTTAATTAAATTTTCAGTTTTTATTAATTTTATTGATTTAACCATGCATTTATTTTTTGTTTATCTTTTTATCTTTATTTTTTTATCTATCAAAATCACCCTTAGACTGGTTACCGCCACAGGTGACAAGAGGGCTGGCTCTTTCCTTGCTCAAAAAATTAGCTTGACAACAGGAACAGCTTGAATACAGGGAGGACATGCAGCCAGTATCCCACGCGGACGGTATTTGTTTAATTAGGGGTAGGTTTTTATTTTATTGTATTTTATTTTAATTTATGTTATATTATATTGTATTTTAATGATAAAACATGAAAAATAAAAATAAATATATATATTTTTTTAATTTAATTTTACTTTTATTTATTGTTTTATATTTATTGTGAAATTATAATAATTTTAATAATCAATATTGGACTATGTCTGAAACAAATACATTGAATTGAATAATTTAAATACAAAAATTATCACATTAACTCGTTAAATCACGGTTTACACCCGCTAGAACGAAAAAGATCCTAACATGGTAGGTAGGACCTGAGGGTTGGCCAGTTAATTACTTAAAATACACTATATTTATTTCAAGAAAACATTCATAAGATCTGAAGGCGTCGGACTCGCACATAAAGGGTTCCGTACCACCGTAGAATAAACACATCAAAAATATCAAGTTTGAGACTTGATATTTATTTTTAAATGTTATTATATTTTTAGTATTTGTTCTGCACCGGCAACAGAAATACACATTCAGTGAAAATTTCAACTCTCTACCTGTTACGGTTCGTGAGATACAGCCCGCGCTGACAGACGGACAGACAGACAGACGGACAGCGTAGGCCTAGTAATAGGGTCCCGTTAGCACCCTTTGGAACCCTAAAAAGTAGCCTATGTTCTCCGCCAAGACCCAGTCTATCTCCATACCAAAATTCATCAACATTGGTTCAGCGGTTTAGCCGTGAAAAGGTAACAGACAGAGTTACTTTCGTTTATAATATAATAGATTGAATAGGACGGACAAACATTTTCCTATCCATATCTGTAATGTTATTTTTTACGATAATTTATTGATGTATGATATATTTATTACTTGCCCATCCATACCTACAACAAACGCAATAAAGCGACTCCATTGTTTTGACAAGCAATGTATTCCCACTGTCGGCCCAAGACCATGCTGCAAGTATATAACAGTAAGCGAAATAGGGAGTTTTTACAGAAATGACACGAATAACTATGAAATGACAAGAGATGACACAAAATGACAAGAGATGACACAAAATGACAAGAGATGAAAAGAAATTACACAAGACAAGGAAAAGCAAACGAAAATCACGCTGCAGTGCAGGTCGTAGGTTCGATTCCTGCCCAGGACATGCATTTGTGTGCATGAACATGTCCGCATGTCCCGAGTCTAGGTGTAATTAAGTGTATATTTAGTTTGTATTTACAAACAAAAAGTAGTATATGTAGTAATATCAGTTATCTGGTTTCCATAGTACAAGCTCTGCTTAGTTTGGGATCAGGTAGTCATGTGTAAAATAATTTCCAAGGATATTTATTTATTTATCATAGGCGTCGGCGGACTGTAAATACTGTACTGTACCTGTAATGTGGCACGACCGTAATATTTTTTCGTAATATTTTTTAAAAAATCCTTCACAGGTCCGACGTCGAACAAGTCCGACTGGACACTGACAATACAAAGTTAGAGAGAGACATGGTTAGTTCAAGTACTTAAAATGTGAGATGGCGATATTGTGCGCGCGCTCGGAAATAAACAACGTAAGCGCCAAACCACATTTTCTTGAATTAAAAAAAAACTACTTCATGAATTAAAATATGGTTGAAGGGTAGTTTAGATATCATTATTTGCTATGTTTTAGAAATAATTTCGTGATCTAAATCGTAAAAACATCGTGGTAGCAAGGAAAATTGTAAATAATTAGAGCTCATTTCATAATTTTTTTTATCGAGAAAATTTCATCAAATCGTGATTTAGATTTAAAGATACTCATGATAATATAGTCAAAAATCATACATCTAAATATAAGATTCCTAGTCCACATACTTACTTAAAGAAAAAGTAGAATAGAAAATCAACCAAATTTCGAACCCTCGTCTTAAGTCATACCCTGAGATCCACATGTAGGCTCTGCTATCGCACCACGACCAGCGAAAGAAAATAAAAGTAATGATATCACTAACATCATGACTACAACTGTGTTTATTTCATTATGTTACTCATATTTATTGCATCGTATACAAAGCTTAGGCTGTGTGTCCATTGGTGGGTAATAAGGGCCACCGGAGACTTGCTACTTTTAGCATCGGCGATCGGCGACTTAGTCGCTTTTCAGAAGCTCGATGCAGCGAGTGAACGCTACACCCCGCACACTTCAAAATGCCGAACGTAGCGACTGAGTCGCTATTCGGAAGCTCGATGCAGCAATTGAACGCTACACCCCGCACACTTGCGGATGCCGGTCGCATCGATTTTTCATGTTGACTACAGGCTACCGGATCAGCATCGGAGCAGTCGCTGCGTCCGATCGCAGAAAGTCGCAAAATCGCGATGCTGCATCTATGCAGTCGCAAAATCGCGCGACTTTGATACTGCGATCGAACGCAGAGAGTCACCATAACGCGATGCAGCATCGATGCAGTCGCAAAATCGCCGATCGCCGATGCTAAGTAGCAAGTCTGCGGAGGCCCTAAACCATCTTGTCTGCTAACTTAGTCAAGTCAAAGTCATCTTTTTTAACTCATGTAAGCTAGAGGCAGTATTTATAAATAGTCATATTACATAGTCATATTTGAGCGTTACCACCGGTTCGTAATGTTGCTTCCATTGAGAAGAGCAGGCAAGAAACTCAATGGTTACTCTTTTCAAAACATTTTCAAACAGCAATGCTATGTGAGCAGGCAGTTAAACAATGGAAAACTACTGGTAATGTGAATTCTTGGCAGTGGACATGTTTTCAGCCATCTTTAAGCAGTTCTCTGGGCGGCAACATGTTCACCGCCAAGAAGGTTTCCTATGGATATCTAACGAAGATAATACTTATTAGAGACTCGTGGTTTTCTAATGTTGAATTAGCAAACTCCAACCGGGCGCGCCCTGGGAGCAAAAAACCTAAATTCCAGAATATAAAAAGTGGGCATACAGCCTAAACATATTGGTATCTATTACACTTTAAAACATTACAGCTGTTCAAATTAAATACTTAATTGTATCATTATTTCAAAACAATTAACCGTGTGATAAATAACATTTTAACTGCCGTCGTGGTAACCAGTATAAAATTTTAACAAAAGGTTGATTATTAGGTAGTTACTTGCTACCTAATAATCAACACTCTACTATTAAGACGATACAAGAAAAAAATGAATTTTAGTTTCGGGGTGTGGCTAGCGTCGCGTGAGCTGCCGAAGGATATATCCCTCTCGCTTAGCTAGGACAGAACAGCTATGGAGTAGACTATAGTATAGTTATTTTTTGAAGGAACAATATTGTTTAATTCGTACAATTAAAATAATATGTCCCAGTGCACCTTTTAAAATAGATGAAATGGATGAAAATATTCAAATATATTTTTTTCGTTTTATATGGGATTTTTATGTCGAGTGTATTTGAAAAAAATAATTTAATTTCTATGTTGTTTTTATTGCTGAAGACAAAGTAAGTCAAAAGAAGACAAACGATACCTACAATATGCTGATAGATACGTATAACAATATTTCGATCGTATAATAGCCTATAACCAGCGGACGATCCAGACGCGTCCAACGATATCTCATTAGTCAAATTATTATGATAAAAATAGTTTGGACGTTATACGGGAGCAGATGAACATACATACATATCGGTCAAAATCATAACCCTCCGCCCACCGTAGTCGGGTAAAAATGTACATACTCTGTGTCAGTGACTGACTGCCGGATATGAGTATCTTTTTCATGTTTAATAATAAATATTTCTATTACCACCTCTGCCTACCCCTTCGGGAAAACCAGACGTGATGGTGTGTTATCGAGTATTTGGGGTCGGTGCCAATCTATCTTCTTACTTTTATAGTAGGTAGACTTGGCATACCAAGATTGGCACCGACTTCAAATACTCGATAACACACCATCACGTCTGGTTTTCCTGAAGGGGTAGGCAGAGGTGGTAATAGAAATATTATTTCAGGCTTTTTAGTGCATCAGGTTTTTTTGAAGTCGGTTTTTTTTTTATAAAAATAATTTTATTTCACGATTTTTAGTGGCGCCATACCAATGAACATTTTGGCATATTGAACCGTATGAAGTAAGCCCAACAAAAGGTAACTGCTGTAAATCGTTGAAGAATTCCCTCGTCTGTGTATGGTCTCCATCATCAGACATGTAATGGCACTTATAAACGATATGGATGCAAAGTTCCCATCAATAGAAATGAATTAAGCCCAAACACCAGGTAATTGCTGTAAATCGTTGAGGAGTTCCCTTGACTGTCCTACGTCTTCATCATCAGACCCCTAATGACAGTCACAACCCATCCAGGTGTAAAGTTCTCATCAATACAAATTAATCAAGCCCAAACACCAGGTAATTGCTGTAAATCGTTGAGGAGTTCCCTCGACTGTCTTTCAGCTCCATCATCAGATCGACTCCAGACCTTCATAAAATAGTAGTGCTTTAAAATAGTTTAAAATTACAAACGCACTAGTCGCCCCTACGATTTTCGAAGGTTCCCCTCGATTTCTCTGGGATGCCATCATCAGATCCTGGTTTCCTTATCATGGTACCACCGCTGGAATATCTCCTTTCCAACAAAAAAAGATTCATCAAAATCGGTTCATAAAAGACGAAGTTATCCGCGAACACACATAAAAAAAATATATATATATATATATATACGGTCGAATTGAGAAACCTCCTCCTTTCTTGAAGTCGGTTTAAAAAGTAGCCTATGTTCTCCGCCAAGACCCAGTCTATCTCCATACCAAAATTCATCAACATTGGTTCAGCGGTTTAGCCGTGAAAAGGTAACAGACAGAGTTACTTTCGTTTATAATATAATAGATTGAATAGGACGGACAAACATTTTCCTATCCATATCTGTAATGTTATTTTTTACGATAATTTATTGATGTATGATATATTTATTACTTGCCCATCCATACCTACAACAAACGCAATAAAGCGACTCCATTGTTTTGACAAGCAATGTATTCCCACTGTCGGCCCAAGACCATGCTGCAAGTATATAACAGTAAGCGAAATAGGGAGTTTTTACAGAAATGACACGAATAACTATGAAATGACAAGAGATGACACAAAATGACAAGAGATGAAAAGAAATTACACAAGACAAGGAAAAGCAAACGAAAATCACGCTGCAGTGCAGGTCATAGGTTCGATTCCTGTCCAGGACATGCATTTGTGTGCATGAACATGTCCGCATGTCCCGAGTCTAGGTGTAATTAAGTGTATATTTAGTTTGTATTTACAAACAAAAAGTAGTATATGTAGTAATATCAGTTATCTGGTTTCCATAGTACAAGCTCTGCTTAGTTTGGGATCAGGTAGTCATGTGTAAAAGAATTTCCAAGGATATTTATTTATTTATCATAGGCGTCGGCGGACTGTAAATACTGTACTGTACCTGTAATGTGGCACGACCGTAATATTTTTTCGTAATATTTTTTAAAAAATCCTTCACAGGTCCGACGTCGAACAAGTCCGAGCGGACACTGACAATACAAAGTTAGAGAGAGACATGGTTAGTTCAAGTACTTAAAATGTGAGATGGCGATATTGTGCGCGCGCTCGGAAATAAACAACGTAAGCGCCAAACCACATTTACTTGAATTAAAAAAAAACTACTTCATGAATTAAAATATGGTTGAAGGGTAGTTTAGATATCATTATTTGCTATGTTTTAGAAATAATTTCGTGATCTAAATCGTAAAAACATCGTGGTAGCAAGGAAAATTGTAAATAATTAGAGCTCATTTCATAATTTTTTTTTATCGAGAAAATTTCATCAAATCGTGATTTGGATTTAAAGATACTCAAGATAATATAGTCAAAAATCATACATCTAAATATAAGATTCCTAGTCCACATACTTACTTAAAGAAACAGTAGAATAGAAAATCAACCAAATTTCGAACCCTCCTCTTAATGTAAGCATTAGCTAATTAAATAAATTTACCTATAATTATTATGCTTCTTCTTCCTAGCCTCAGAAGAAAATAATAAGGTTAGACGGAGCGCGGAGAATTAGTGAGAGCCAAAAAGTAATTTCTAATAGCATCAAGTCGTACTGTGTCCACGGACTCCATTTAGTAGGACATACTATTTTTGAGAGTCTCATGATTCCATCTTTCTTTGTAAAATATTTGACTACACTCTATTTTGTTTATCAAACTTTATTCACAGAAACTATGGATTATGGAACAGATTCCTTATTATTACTCCGCCAAGCCAACTAGACACTCGGATGATCCTCGCCCGCACACCCCCCACCGCCAGCGGCTTCCCGCCCGCACCCCGCCCGCACACCGTCACCGCCGTGGTGTGCGAGTGACGTCACATTTGACAGGCGCCTAGTTGGCTTGGTGGATTAGTAGTTAGTGATAACTTGGCTCAAAAGTAACATTTAAGCGTACCTATTCGCCTGTAGAAGCGCTTGTAGAGTTCTACGGCCGAATACTCGTACGCAACTTAAATTTGAGAGCTGCTTAACTTTGACGCGCCATACAAAAAATGACAGATAACGACGTCTCAAACTGCTAAGTGGGTCTTGAATATTTAAGTAGCCTTTGAGTATTCGGCCGTAAGTGTCTTCATGAATCCATCCAAAAGTCATCTAATCGTAAAAGGCTTTGAGTGAGTTTTAAAAGGGTTTGATAATGAAAGCGTGCGTGACCTTTCACGTGACGGTCGAGAGATCACAAAGCTACATCCGCTTTGCGGCTTTTAGCCATACATCCTGTTCCACCATTAAGTTAACGGTTTGCTGATAACTATGTGTAAGTACTTAATTCAACAGACATTAGTTTTAGAACTACACTCATGATACAATCAAGATGCGATTTACCGCGCTTATTTTAAACCTAGGGCCCTACCAACACCTCTTATAGCAGTATTGTTTTAACGTTTCAGCGACTTTTTGTGCAATGACGTTTCTTATTTATTGTCAAGACAATAAGGTACGTCATTGCACAAAAAGTCGCTGAAACGTTAAAACAATACTGCTATAAGAGGTGGTGGTAGGGCCCTAGGTTTAATATTTACGGGCCCGTTAGCGTGGTTGGCGCGGAGGCGCCTTTCACGCTGCAGGTCATAGGTTCGATTCCTACCCGAGACATACATTTGTGAGCATGAACATGTCTGTATGTGCGGAGTCTGGGTGTATATGTATATTAAGTATGTATTTACAAATAAAAAAGTAGTATATGTAGTAATATCAGTTATCTGGTTCCCATAGTACAAGCTCTGCTTAGTTTGGGATCAGGTAACAGTGTGTACAAAAATGTCCCAGGATATTATTATTATTATAAGAGGTGGTGTTAGGGCCCCTTGTGTCTAAAGTGACATTCTAGTATACAGTAGGTACATGGTACTAATCCACCAAGCCAACTAGGCTACGGGTATAAATATCAAATGATAATAAGTCAATCATTCCGCGGTCCTTCCACCACGTAGTGGGAGCTACTACCGCAAGAGTGTCCAGGCATTGGCCCAGGCTTATTACGTTGTGGACGGACCGCGGAATCATTGACTTATTATCATTTGACTAGCTGTCCCGGCGAACTTCGTGCCGCCTTAGAATTAATAAATGTTGTATTAACTTATTAGCCGATAAAGAACTAAACCCCCCGTTCCCCCGTTCGTCCTCCGTTCTTCCCTTTTCCCGGCAAATATTAATAATGCTACCCCAGTCTGATGATATAAAATGAACAATTAGAAAAAACCGGCCAAGTGCGTGTTGGACTCGCACATAGAGGGTTCCGTACCAAACACCGTATAAATTTTATTGAAATTCTTCTTTGAAAATGTTCGTTTACACATATGCGACTAGATGGCGCCACTGTCGCTTAAAAGTTAAATAATTGGTAAAAAATGTAGTTTTACGATATTTTTATTCAACTATTTATGTAAAAGCTATTATAATGATCACTAATGGTTAAAATATAAGTTTTCCCTAAATATATATGTCGGCACAGCGACTTTTAAAAAGTATTGAAACGATCGAAATGGGACGCAAGCGCCATCTGTAGGCGTTTGGACAGAGTCCAGTTGCATAGACCGGCATCGGCGGAGAGCACAGTACGCTTTGCACCGCCGAGCAGTCGAGTCGCGCGATTGGAAACTGTCATCGTGCCATTTCAATATCTTATTAGTCATCTTTATACCCACTGAATGCCCACAATCCGAAAAAACGACGGCCCCATCATTCTTTCTTCGACATCAGAAGTAAGATCGAACGATGGCTAAAACCGTTGATTCGCGTAGAAATTTAAATGATGGCAGTTTCTTCAGTTTCCAAGTCGTAGTGCTAATTATCGTTGATTTTAAAAATTAAAAGTGCCACGTGTTTGAACAATGACAATGAAAAAAAGCGGTGCACAGTAGACATTATGCGATTCGCTAAGTCGAAACGGACGTTTGAATTATTGTGTGTGAAGTGTTCACAAGTGTTTTGTGTGGTGATACGGTGCTACGTGAAAGCGGATGGCTGCGACGACGCGAGTATCGACAGACGGTGTGGCAGTCAACGGCGCAGAGCGGCATCGGGACGGCGATGGTGGTCGCAGGTTTGCATGGAGCAGAATCCGGTGAGTCGAACCATGTTTATTTGGTACCCGTGTTCTATAGAGAGGTTACACGCGGTACATGCTATAACATTGACAGAGAAAGTGCGGGTGTGCGTGATATTGCTATTTGGATTGAAGAGTGGACGAAGTTTTCTGCCTACCCTCAATTTACTCTGGTCAATGTTGCTATGTGATTTTGTTTTGTTGCGGATATTATTTTACGATTGCAGCCGGACTATTTTGCTAATGTGATCGAAGTTTGAGTTCCTAATTTTATTACGGCAGTGTCACGTTTTTAGAAGCTTTGTGTAAAGGACTATCTTTGCGCGACGTCAATTCAATTCAATTCTTTATTTGCGTAATATGGGTTTACAGAAGATGTTGCATTTTAAGTTGTTTCACCATATACAGCTTCAAGCATGCAAAAATTTAAAATTTCAATCTAATAATAAAAAATAACATTAACCACAGGAACTATTACCACAATTAACGCAATAAAGTTATTTGAATTTTGGGTCAGTGTATATCCTTAGGGGCGCTATTAGGTTTAGGTTTATGTTTATGTTTTGGTTTAGGTTTATTCTTAGGTTTGAGTATAAGGGTGGCGAAAATGTCACGGGTCGACTTTGACCTCGAATGACCTTTAATCCCGCATGACCTTTGACCTCGAGTAACCTTACTAATACTACCTTAATAACTCCAAAACGGCTATAGGCACAAATTTAAAATTTTCGGTTTTATGCCGTGTGTCCACTGGCAAGTAACTTCCGCAATTTCTTGCAGAAGTCACTTGCCGATGTGTTTCCACTGACTGCAATTTTACACAACCGTGTACATGTGGGACTTGCAGCAAGTTCGGCAAGTCGGTTGGAGTGTAGCCTTAGGGGCGCAGTTAGGTTTAGGTCTAGGTTTAGGTCTAGGTTTAGGTTTGAGTATAAGAGTGGGGAAAAGAACACGGGTCGACTTTGACCTTGAATGACCTTTGACCTTTAACCCCGAATATCCTTTGACCTCAAGTAACCTTTGATATCGAATGTCATTTGACCTCGAATGAACTTGATATTTGACTTTGACTTTGACTTTGACTTTGACCTTGACTTGGACCTTCTTACCTTGCTAAATGCTTGGACACATTCGGTTAGGTTAGGTTAGAACAGTGACCACAACGCGCGAGCCGAGCGAGCGAAGCGAGCGTGCCGCGGCAGCGGCCGGCGAAGCGCCAGAGCCAAATAGTACCCATTACAGTTATTTTTAAAAACCTCATGGTCTTGGTCCATGACCTTGGGATCAAAGGTCATTCAAGGTCAAAGTCAAATGTCAAGTTCATTCGAGGTCAATTGACATTCAATGTCAAAGGTTACTTGAGGTCAAAGGTCATTCGGGGTTAAAGGTCAAAGGTCATTCGAGGTCAAAGTAGACTCGTTTCCTTTTTCCCATCCGCATACTCAAACCTAAACCTAGACCTAAGCCTAAACCTAAACCTAACTGCGCCCCTAAGGATACACATTGACCGGCAAGTCGCAGAAGTCTACTTGCGTGAGTGTTTACACATTGGAAGTCGCTTGCGCAAGTAAACTTGTGCAAGTTTTCTTGCCAGTGGACACACCGCATTACTCCTACGCCTACGAATGGCAGGAAGATGCATTCGGTCCGAGTGACTACATGCTATATAAGGCACTAAATACAACAAAAAGTCCAAACCCTTTCATTAGTGTCCATTTGTCTCGTCAGTCTTACTAGAGCAATAATTGGTTAAATGGCTAACTAGTTGGTTAACTAGGGAATCGGAATTCACGAATATACCTATGATCTTGCTGCCGTAACGTTACCGCAGCAGTGTGGTTTTTTCCTGCTGGTCCAATCAAAATCTGAATAATTCAGATAATTAGTGCTCCATGTCGTGTAATTGTGCCGAAAATTTTAAATTTGTGCCCCCCAAGGTTTCAGAGTTATTTCAAATCTTGCTGGCGTAACGTTTTGCGAATTCCTGTATCTCAAAAACTGTTTGGCACACAATCATGATTTTTCATACACACATAAGTGTTAATTTGTGCCCATTTGTGACAGTTTCATATTTCAATATATCGTTAATTTGTGCCCATTTGTGACATTTTCTTATTTCAATATATCAGAAAGGTTCGGGTGTTATAAGATTCTTCCTAAATAACTAAAATAGCTCCTAGCTCTTAAACTGGGAAACCTAGAAACCAAATGTTAGTGCTAGCTTGTATTTCTTATTGATCCTAAGCATTTCTATAATGAATGTGAGCCTACTCCAAGGAATTTACGATTTATTACGATTTATTGCTATCTCGCGGTGAAATTACTTAAACCCTAAATACACTAGTTTCTTATGTTCCGATTACTTTTATTAATATACAAAAATTAGTGCCCTACTTCAAATATACGTGTACCAATCAGCTCTGTAAACCTTATAATTAAATGAAGTCGGTTAAATATTATTAATAAATAACCATCACGAAGCGCTTTCGGTGATTAACTGACGGAATTGGAATGTATAGAAACAAGCGAACGCTCCGTACTTCAAGCCATCCTATTTCAACTGACAGCGTTGTAATGAGTACAGACGCGTACATAATACTTTGGAGTGTATTTATAAACTATTAAATAAGGTAAATAAATGTATAATCACAGGGTATGCTAAATTTGAATATGAAGGTACCTTACTTAATATTCCTTTTTAACTGATTTCAAAAAAGGAGGAGGTTCTATGTTCGACTGTATGTATGTTCACCGATTTCTCCGGCATTTTTGAACCGATTTGAAAAATTATTTTGCTGTTCGGTAGATCGTAGCTCCAAGTTGGTCCCATAAACCTGGAGCACTAAAAAGCCTGAAATAATATTTATATTACCACCACTGCCTACCCCTTCGGGAAAATCAGGCGTGATGATGTGTTATTGAGTATTTGGGGTCAGTCAATCTATCTTCTTACTTTTATAGTAGGTAGACTCTGCATACCAAGATTGGCACTGACTCCAAATACTCGATAACACATCATCACGCCTCATTTTCCCGAAGGGGTAGGCAGTGGTGGTAATATAAATATTATTTCAGGCTTTTTAGTGCTCCAGGTTTATGGGACCAACTTGGAGCTACGATCTACCGAACAGCAAAATAATTTTTCAAATCGGTTCAAAAATGCCGGAGAAATCGGTGAACATACATACAGTCGAACATAGAACCTCCTCCTTTTTTGAAATCAGTTAAAAAGGAATATTAAGTAAGGTACCTTCATATTCAAATTTAGCATACCCTGTGATTATATATTTATTTACCTTATTTAATAGTTTATAAATACACTCCAAAGTATTATGTACGCGTCTGTACTCATTACAACGCTGTCAGTTGAAATAGGATGGCTTGAAGTACGGAGCGTTCGCTTGTTTCTATACATTCCAATTCCGTCAGTTAATCACCGAAAGCGCTTCGTGATGGTTATTTATTAATAATATTTAACCGACTTCATTTAATTATAAGGTTTACAGAGCTGATTGGTACACGTATATTTGAAGTAGGGCACTAATTTTTGTATATTAATAAAAGTAATCGGAACATAAGAAACTAGTGTATTTAGGGTTTAAGTAATTTCACCACGAGATAGCAATAAATCGTAATAAATCGTAAATTCCTTGGAGTAGGCTCACATTCATTATAGAAATGCTTAGGATCAATAAGAAATACAAGCTAGCACTAACATTTGGTTTCTAGGTTTCCCAGTTTAAGAGCTAGGAGCTATTTTAGTTATTTAGGAAGAATCTTATAACACCCGAACCTTTCTGATATATTGAAATATGAAACTGTCACAAATGGGCACAAATTAACGATATATTGAAATATGAAACTGTCACAAATGGGCACAAATTAACACTTATGTGTGTATGAAAAATCATGATTGTGTGCCAAACAGTTTTTGAGATACAGGAATTCGCAAAACGTTACGCCAGCAAGATTTGAAATAACTCTGAAACCTTGGGGGGCACAAATTTAAAATTTTCGGCACAATTACACGACATGGAGCACTAATTATCTGAATTATTCAGATTTTGATTGGACCAGCAGGAAAAAACCACACTGCTGCGGTAACGTTACGGCAGCAAGATCATAGGTATATTCGTGAATTCCGATTCCCTAGTTAACCAACTAGTTAGCCATTTAACCAATTATTGCTCTAGTAAGACTGACGAGACAAATGGACACTAATGAAAGGGTTTGGACTTTTTGTTGTATTTAGTGCCTTATATAGTATGCAGTCACTCGGACCGAATGCATCTTCCTGCCATTCGTAGGCGTAGGCGTAAAACCGAAAATTTTAAATTTGTGCCTATAGCCGTTTTGGAATTATTAAGGTAGTATTAGTAAGGTTACTCGAGGTCAAAGGTCATGCGGGATTAAAGGTCATTCGAGGTCAAAGTCGACCCGTGACATTTTCGCCACCCTTATACTCAAACCTAAGAATAAACCTAAACCAAAACATAAACATAAACCTAAACCTAATAGTGCCCCTAAGGATATACACTGACCCAAAGGTCAATGTATATCCTTAGGGGCGCTATTAGGTTTAGGTCTAGGTTTAGGTTTGAGTAGGAGGGTGGGGAGAAGGACACGAGTCGACTTTGAATTCGAATGACCTTTGACCTTTAACCCCGAATGACCTTTGACCTCAAGTAGCCTTTGTTATCGAATGTCATTTGACCTTGAATGAACTTAACATTTGACCTTGACCTTGAATGACCTTTTATCCCAAGGTCACGGACCAAGGCCATGTGGTTTTTAAAATAACTGTAACGGGTTATATTTGGCTGTGGTCTTTGGTTGTGGTCACTGTTCTAAGCTGACCTAACCGAACGTGTCCAAGCATGTAGCAAGTTAAAAAGGTCAAGGGCAAGGTCAAAGTCAAATATCAAGTTCATTCGAGGTCTAATGACATTCGATATCAAAGGATACTTGAGGTCAAAGGACATTCCGGGTTAAAGGTCAAAGGTCATTCAAGGTCAAAATCGACCCGTGTCCTTTTCCCCACCCTTAGAGACAGAGGCAGAGGCAGAGGCAGAGGCAGAGGCAGAGGCAGAGGCAGAGGCAGAGGCAGAGGCAGAGGCAGAGGCAGAGGCAGAGGCAGAGGCAGAGGCAGAGGCAGAGGCAGAGGCAGAGGCAGAGGCAGAGGCAGAGGCAGAGGCAGAGGCAGAGGCAGAGGCAGAGGCAGAGGCAGAGGCAGAGGCAGAGGCAGAGGCAGAGGCAGAGGCAGAGGCAGAGGCAGAGGCAGAGGCAGAGGCAGAGGCAGAGGCAGAGGCAGAGGCAGAGGCAGAGGCAGAGGCAGAGGCAGAGGCAGAGGCAGAGGCAGAGGCAGAGGCAGAGGCAGAGGCAGAGGCAGAGGCAGAGGCAGAGGCAGAGGCAGAGGCAGAGGCAGAGGCAGAGGCAGAGGCAGAGGCAGAGGCAGAGGCAGAGGCAGAGGCAGAGGCAGAGGCAGAGGCAGAGGCAGAGGCAGAGGCAGAGGCAGAGGCAGAGGCAGAGGCAGAGGCAGAGGCAGAGGCAGAGGCAGAGGCAGAGGCAGAGGCAGAGGCAGAGGCAGAGGCAGAGGCAGAGGCAGAGGCAGAGGCAGAGACAGAGGCAGAGGCAGAGGCAGAGACAGAGACAGAGACAGAGACAGAGACAGAGACAGAGACAGAGACAGAGACAGAGACAGAGACAGAGACAGAGACAGAGACAGAGACAGAGACAGAGACAGAGACAGAGACAGAGACAGAGACAGAGACAGAGACAGAGACAGAGACAGAGACAGAGACAGAGACAGAGACAGAGACAGAGACAGAGACAGAGACAGAGACAGAGACAGAGACAGAGACAGAGACAGAGACAGAGACAGAGACAGAGACAGAGACAGAGACAGAGACAGAGACAGAGACAGAGACAGAGACAGAGACAGAGACAGAGACAGAGACAGAGACAGAGACAGAGACAGAGACAGAGACAGAGACAGAGACAGAGACAGAGACAGAGACAGAGACAGAGACAGAGACAGAGACAGAGACAGAGACAGAGACAGAGACAGAGACAGAGACAGAGACAGAGACAGAGACAGAGACAGAGACAGAGACAGAGACAGAGACAGAGACAGAGACAGAGACAGAGACAGAGACAGAGACAGAGACAGAGACAGAGACAGAGACAGAGACAGAGACAGAGACAGAGACAGAGACAGAGACAGAGACAGAGACAGAGACAGAGACAGAGACAGAGACAGAGACAGAGACAGAGACAGAGACAGAGACAGAGACAGAGACAGAGACAGAGACAGAGACAGAGACAGAGACAGAGACAGAGACAGAGACAGAGACAGAGACAGAGACAGAGACAGAGACAGAGACAGAGACAGAGACAGAGACAGAGACAGAGACAGAGACAGAGACAGAGACAGAGACAGAGACAGAGACAGAGACAGAGACAGAGACAGAGACAGAGACAGAGACAGAGACAGAGACAGAGACAGAGACAGAGACAGAGACAGAGACAGAGACAGAGACAGAGACAGAGACAGAGACAGAGACAGAGACAGAGACAGAGACAGAGACAGAGACAGAGACAGAGACAGAGACAGAGACAGAGACAGAGACAGAGACAGAGACAGAGACAGAGACAGAGACAGAGACAGAGACAGAGACAGAGACAGAGACAGAGACAGAGACAGAGACAGAGACAGAGACAGAGACAGAGACAGAGACAGAGACAGAGACAGAGACAGAGACAGAGACAGAGACAGAGACAGAGACAGAGACAGAGACAGAGACAGAGACAGAGACAGAGACAGAGACAGAGACAGAGACAGAGACAGAGACAGAGACAGAGACAGAGACAGAGACAGAGACAGAGACAGAGACAGAGACAGAGACAGAGACAGAGACAGAGACAGAGACAGAGACAGAGACAGAGACAGAGACAGAGACAGAGACAGAGACAGAGACAGAGACAGAGACAGAGACAGAGACAGAGACAGAGACAGAGACAGAGACAGAGACAGAGACAGAGACAGAGACAGAGACAGAGACAGAGACAGAGACAGAGACAGAGACAGAGACAGAGACAGAGACAGAGACAGAGACAGAGACAGAGACAGAGACAGAGACAGAGACAGAGACAGAGACAGAGACAGAGACAGAGACAGAGACAGAGACAGAGACAGAGACAGAGACAGAGACAGAGACAGAGACAGAGACAGAGACAGAGACAGAGACAGAGACAGAGACAGAGACAGAGACAGAGACAGAGACAGAGACAGAGACAGAGACAGAGACAGAGACAGAGACAGAGACAGAGACAGAGACAGAGACAGAGACAGAGACAGAGACAGAGACAGAGACAGAGACAGAGACAGAGACAGAGACAGAGACAGAGACAGAGACAGAGACAGAGACAGAGACAGAGACAGAGACAGAGACAGAGACAGAGACAGAGACAGAGACAGAGACAGAGACAGAGACAGAGACAGAGACAGAGACAGAGACAGAGACAGAGACAGAGACAGAGACAGAGACAGAGACAGAGACAGAGACAGAGACAGAGACAGAGACAGAGACTGAGACAGAGACAGAGACAGAGACAGAGACAGAGACAGAGACAGAGACAGAGACAGAGACAGAGACAGAGACAGAGACAGAGACAGAGACAGAGACAGAGACAGAGACAGAGACAGAGACAGAGACAGAGACAGAGACAGAGACAGAGACAGAGACAGAGACAGAGACAGAGACAGAGACAGAGACAGAGACAGAGACAGAGACAGAGACAGAGACAGAGACAGAGACAGAGACAGAGACAGAGACAGAGACAGAGACAGAGACAGAGACAGAGACAGAGACAGAGGACAGAGACAGAGACAGAGACAGAGACAGAGACAGAGACAGAGACAGAGACAGAGACAGAGACAGAGACAGAGACAGAGACAGAGACAGAGACAGAGACAGAGACAGAGACAGAGACAGAGACAGAGACAGAGACAGAGACAGAGACAGAGACAGAGACAGAGACAGAGACAGAGACAGAGACAGAGACAGAGACAGAGACAGAGACAGAGACAGAGACAGAGACAGAGACAGAGACAGAGACAGAGACAGAGACAGAGACAGAGACAGAGACAGAGACAGAGACAGAGACAGAGACAGAGACAGAGACAGAGACAGAGACAGAGACAGAGACAGAGACAGAGACAGAGACAGAGACAGAGACAGAGACAGAGACAGAGACAGAGACAGAGACAGAGACAGAGACAGAGACAGAGACAGAGACAGAGACAGAGACAGAGACAGAGACAGAGACAGAGACAGAGACAGAGACAGAGACAGAGACAGAGACAGAGACAGAGACAGAGACAGAGACAGAGACAGAGACAGAGACAGAGACAGAGACAGAGACAGAGACAGAGACAGAGACAGAGACAGAGACAGAGACAGAGACAGAGACAGAGACAGAGACAGAGACAGAGACAGAGACAGAGACAGAGACAGAGACAGAGACAGAGACAGAGACAGAGACAGAGACAGAGACAGAGACAGAGACAGAGACAGAGACAGAGACAGAGACAGAGACAGAGACAGAGACAGAGACAGAGACAGAGACAGAGACAGAGACAGAGACAGAGACAGAGACAGAGACAGAGACAGAGACAGAGACAGAGACAGAGACAGAGACAGAGACAGAGACAGAGACAGAGACAGAGACAGAGACAGAGACAGAGACAGAGACAGAGACAGAGACAGAGACAGAGACAGAGACAGAGACAGAGACAGAGACAGAGACAGAGACAGAGACAGAGACAGAGACAGAGACAGAGACAGAGACAGAGACAGAGACAGAGACAGAGACAGAGACAGAGACAGAGACAGAGACAGAGACAGAGACAGAGACAGAGACAGAGACAGAGACAGAGACAGAGACAGAGACAGAGACAGAGACAGAGACAGAGACAGAGACAGAGACAGAGACAGAGACAGAGACAGAGACAGAGACAGAGACAGAGACAGAGACAGAGACAGAGACAGAGACAGAGACAGAGACAGAGACAGAGACAGAGACAGAGACAGAGACAGAGACAGAGACAGAGACAGAGACAGAGACAGAGACAGAGACAGAGACAGAGACAGAGACAGAGACAGAGACAGAGACAGAGACAGAGACAGAGACAGAGACAGAGACAGAGACAGAGACAGAGACAGAGACAGAGACAGAGACAGAGACAGAGACAGAGACAGAGACAGAGACAGAGACAGAGACAGAGACAGAGACAGAGACAGAGACAGAGACAGAGACAGAGACAGAGACAGAGACAGAGACAGAGACAGAGACAGAGACAGAGACAGAGACAGAGACAGAGACAGAGACAGAGACAGAGACAGAGACAGAGACAGAGACAGAGACAGAGACAGAGACAGAGACAGAGACAGAGACAGAGACAGAGACAGAGACAGAGACAGAGACAGAGACAGAGACAGAGACAGAGACAGAGACAGAGACAGAGACAGAGACAGAGACAGAGACAGAGACAGAGACAGAGACAGAGACAGAGACAGAGACAGAGACAGAGCAGAGACAGAGACAGAGACAGAGACAGAGACAGAGACAGAGACAGAGACAGAGACAGAGACAGAGACAGAGACAGAGACAGAGACAGAGACAGAGACAGAGACAGAGACAGAGACAGAGACAGAGACAGAGACAGAGACAGAGACAGAGACAGAGACAGAGACAGAGACAGAGACAGAGACAGAGACAGAGACAGAGACAGAGACAGAGACAGAGACAGAGACAGAGACAGAGACAGAGACAGAGACAGAGACAGAGACAGAGACAGAGACAGAGACAGAGACAGAGACAGAGACAGAGACAGAGACAGAGACAGAGACAGAGACAGAGACAGAGACAGAGACAGAGACAGAGACAGAGACAGAGACAGAGACAGAGACAGAGACAGAGACAGAGACAGAGACAGAGACAGAGACAGAGACAGAGACAGAGACAGAGACAGAGACAGAGACAGAGACAGAGACAGAGACAGAGACAGAGACAGAGACAGAGACAGAGACAGAGACAGAGACAGAGACAGAGACAGAGACAGAGACAGAGACAGAGACAGAGACAGAGACAGAGACAGAGACAGAGACAGAGACAGAGACAGAGACAGAGACAGAGACAGAGACAGAGACAGAGACAGAGACAGAGACAGAGACAGAGACAGAGACAGAGACAGAGACAGAGACAGAGACAGAGACAGAGACAGAGACAGAGACAGAGACAGAGACAGAGACAGAGACAGAGACAGAGACAGAGACAGAGACAGAGACAGAGACAGAGACAGAGACAGAGACAGAGACAGAGACAGAGACAGAGACAGAGACAGAGACAGAGACAGAGACAGAGACAGAGACAGAGACAGAGACAGAGACAGAGACAGAGACAGAGACAGAGACAGAGACAGAGACAGAGACAGAGACAGAGACAGAGACAGAGACAGAGACAGAGACAGAGACAGAGACAGAGACAGAGACAGAGACAGAGACAGAGACAGAGACAGAGACAGAGACAGAGACAGAGACAGAGACAGAGACAGAGACAGAGACAGAGACAGAGACAGAGACAGAGACAGAGACAGAGACAGAGACAGAGACAGAGACAGAGACAGAGACAGAGACAGAGACAGAGACAGAGACAGAGACAGAGACAGAGACAGAGACAGAGACAGAGACAGAGACAGAGACAGAGACAGAGACAGAGACAGAGACAGAGACAGAGACAGAGACAGAGACAGAGACAGAGACAGAGACAGAGACAGAGACAGAGACAGAGACAGAGACAGAGACAGAGACAGAGACAGAGACAGAGACAGAGACAGAGACAGAGACAGAGACAGAGACAGAGACAGAGACAGAGACAGAGACAGAGACAGAGACAGAGACAGAGACAGAGACAGAGACAGAGACAGAGACAGAGACAGAGACAGAGACAGAGACAGAGACAGAGACAGAGACAGAGACAGAGACAGAGACAGAGACAGAGACAGAGACAGAGACAGAGACAGAGACAGAGACAGAGACAGAGACAGAGACAGAGACAGAGACAGAGACAGAGACAGAGACAGAGACAGAGACAGAGACAGAGACAGAGACAGAGACAGAGACAGAGACAGAGACAGAGACAGAGACAGAGACAGAGACAGAGACAGAGACAGAGACAGAGACAGAGACAGAGACAGAGACAGAGACAGAGACAGAGACAGAGACAGAGACAGAGACAGAGACAGAGACAGAGACAGAGACAGAGACAGAGACAGAGACAGAGACAGAGACAGAGACAGAGACAGAGACAGAGACAGAGACAGAGACAGAGACAGAGACAGAGACAGAGACAGAGACAGAGACAGAGACAGAGACAGAGACAGAGACAGAGACAGAGACAGAGACAGAGACAGAGACAGAGACAGAGACAGAGACAGAGACAGAGACAGAGACAGAGACAGAGACAGAGACAGAGACAGAGACAGAGACAGAGACAGAGACAGAGACAGAGACAGAGACAGAGACAGAGACAGAGACAGAGACAGAGACAGAGACAGAGACAGAGACAGAGACAGAGACAGAGACAGAGACAGAGACAGAGACAGAGACAGAGACAGAGACAGAGACAGAGACAGAGACAGAGACAGAGACAGAGACAGAGACAGAGACAGAGACAGAGACAGAGACAGAGACAGAGACAGAGACAGAGACAGAGACAGAGACAGAGACAGAGACAGAGACAGAGACAGAGACAGAGACAGAGACAGAGACAGAGACAGAGACAGAGACAGAGACAGAGACAGAGACAGAGACAGAGACAGAGACAGAGACAGAGACAGAGACAGAGACAGAGACAGAGACAGAGACAGAGACAGAGACAGAGACAGAGACAGAGACAGAGACAGAGACAGAGACAGAGACAGAGACAGAGACAGAGACAGAGACAGAGACAGAGACAGAGACAGAGACAGAGACAGAGACAGAGACAGAGACAGAGACAGAGACAGAGACAGAGACAGAGACAGAGACAGAGACAGAGACAGAGACAGAGACAGAGACAGAGACAGAGACAGAGACAGAGACAGAGACAGAGACAGAGACAGAGACAGAGACAGAGACAGAGACAGAGACAGAGACAGAGACAGAGACAGAGACAGAGACAGAGACAGAGACAGAGACAGAGACAGAGACAGAGACAGAGACAGAGACAGAGACAGAGACAGAGACAGAGACAGAGACAGAGACAGAGACAGAGACAGAGACAGAGACAGAGACAGAGACAGAGACAGAGACAGAGACAGAGACAGAGACAGAGACAGAGACAGAGACAGAGACAGAGACAGAGACAGAGACAGAGACAGAGACAGAGACAGAGACAGAGACAGAGACAGAGACAGAGACAGAGACAGAGACAGAGACAGAGACAGAGACAGAGACAGAGACAGAGACAGAGACAGAGACAGAGACAGAGACAGAGACAGAGACAGAGACAGAGACAGAGACAGAGACAGAGACAGAGACAGAGACAGAGACAGAGACAGAGACAGAGACAGAGACAGAGACAGAGACAGAGACAGAGACAGAGACAGAGACAGAGACAGAGACAGAGACAGAGACAGAGACAGAGACAGAGACAGAGACAGAGACAGAGACAGAGACAGAGACAGAGACAGAGACAGAGACAGAGACAGAGACAGAGACAGAGACAGAGACAGAGACAGAGACAGAGACAGAGACAGAGACAGAGACAGAGACAGAGACAGAGACAGAGACAGAGACAGAGACAGAGACAGAGACAGAGACAGAGACAGAGACAGAGACAGAGACAGAGACAGAGACAGAGACAGAGACAGAGACAGAGACAGAGACAGAGACAGAGACAGAGACAGAGACAGAGACAGAGACAGAGACAGAGACAGAGACAGAGACAGAGACAGAGACAGAGACAGAGACAGAGACAGAGACAGAGACAGAGACAGAGACAGAGACAGAGACAGAGACAGAGACAGAGACAGAGACAGAGACAGAGACAGAGACAGAGACAGAGACAGAGACAGAGACAGAGACAGAGACAGAGACAGAGACAGAGACAGAGACAGAGACAGAGACAGAGACAGAGACAGAGACAGAGACAGAGACAGAGACAGAGACAGAGACAGAGACAGAGACAGAGACAGAGACAGAGACAGAGACAGAGACAGAGACAGAGACAGAGACAGAGACAGAGACAGAGACAGAGACAGAGACAGAGACAGAGACAGAGACAGAGACAGAGACAGAGACAGAGACAGAGACAGAGACAGAGACAGAGACAGAGACAGAGACAGAGACAGAGACAGAGACAGAGACAGAGACAGAGACAGAGACAGAGACAGAGACAGAGACAGAGACAGAGACAGAGACAGAGACAGAGACAGAGACAGAGACAGAGACAGAGACAGAGACAGAGACAGAGACAGAGACAGAGACAGAGACAGAGACAGAGACAGAGACAGAGACAGAGACAGAGACAGAGACAGAGACAGAGACAGAGACAGAGACAGAGACAGAGACAGAGACAGAGACAGAGACAGAGACAGAGACAGAGACAGAGACAGAGACAGAGACAGAGACAGAGACAGAGACAGAGACAGAGACAGAGACAGAGACAGAGACAGAGACAGAGACAGAGACAGAGACAGAGACAGAGACAGAGACAGAGACAGAGACAGAGACAGAGACAGAGACAGAGACAGAGACAGAGACAGAGACAGAGACAGAGACAGAGACAGAGACAGAGACAGAGACAGAGACAGAGACAGAGACAGAGACAGAGACAGAGACAGAGACAGAGACAGAGACAGAGACAGAGACAGAGACAGAGACAGAGACAGAGACAGAGACAGAGACAGAGACAGAGACAGAGACAGAGACAGAGACAGAGACAGAGACAGAGACAGAGACAGAGACAGAGACAGAGACAGAGACAGAGACAGAGACAGAGACAGAGACAGAGACAGAGACAGAGACAGAGACAGAGACAGAGACAGAGACAGAGACAGAGACAGAGACAGAGACAGAGACAGAGACAGAGACAGAGACAGAGACAGAGACAGAGACAGAGACAGAGACAGAGACAGAGACAGAGACAGAGACAGAGACAGAGACAGAGACAGAGACAGAGACAGAGACAGAGACAGAGACAGAGACAGAGACAGAGACAGAGACAGAGACAGAGACAGAGACAGAGACAGAGACAGAGACAGAGACAGAGACAGAGACAGAGACAGAGACAGAGACAGAGACAGAGACAGAGACAGAGACAGAGACAGAGACAGAGACAGAGACAGAGACAGAGACAGAGACAGAGACAGAGACAGAGACAGAGACAGAGACAGAGACAGAGACAGAGACAGAGACAGAGACAGAGACAGAGACAGAGACAGAGACAGAGACAGAGACAGAGACAGAGACAGAGACAGAGACAGAGACAGAGACAGAGACAGAGACAGAGACAGAGACAGAGACAGAGACAGAGACAGAGACAGAGACAGAGACAGAGACAGAGACAGAGACAGAGACAGAGACAGAGACAGAGACAGAGACAGAGACAGAGACAGAGACAGAGACAGAGACAGAGACAGAGACAGAGACAGAGACAGAGACAGAGACAGAGACAGAGACAGAGACAGAGACAGAGACAGAGACAGAGACAGAGACAGAGACAGAGACAGAGACAGAGACAGAGACAGAGACAGAGACAGAGACAGAGACAGAGACAGAGACAGAGACAGAGACAGAGACAGAGACAGAGACAGAGACAGAGACAGAGACAGAGACAGAGACAGAGACAGAGACAGAGACAGAGACAGAGACAGAGACAGAGACAGAGACAGAGACAGAGACAGAGACAGAGACAGAGACAGAGACAGAGACAGAGACAGAGACAGAGACAGAGACAGAGACAGAGACAGAGACAGAGACAGAGACAGAGACAGAGACAGAGACAGAGACAGAGACAGAGACAGAGACAGAGACAGAGACAGAGACAGAGACAGAGACAGAGACAGAGACAGAGACAGAGACAGAGACAGAGACAGAGACAGAGACAGAGACAGAGACAGAGACAGAGACAGAGACAGAGACAGAGACAGAGACAGAGACAGAGACAGAGACAGAGACAGAGACAGAGACAGAGACAGAGACAGAGACAGAGACAGAGACAGAGACAGAGACAGAGACAGAGACAGAGACAGAGACAGAGACAGAGACAGAGACAGAGACAGAGACAGAGACAGAGACAGAGACAGAGACAGAGACAGAGACAGAGACAGAGACAGAGACAGAGACAGAGACAGAGACAGAGACAGAGACAGAGACAGAGACAGAGACAGAGACAGAGACAGAGACAGAGACAGAGACAGAGACAGAGACAGAGACAGAGACAGAGACAGAGACAGAGACAGAGACAGAGACAGAGACAGAGACAGAGACAGAGACAGAGACAGAGACAGAGACAGAGACAGAGACAGAGACAGAGACAGAGACAGAGACAGAGACAGAGACAGAGACAGAGACAGAGACAGAGACAGAGACAGAGACAGAGACAGAGACAGAGACAGAGACAGAGACAGAGACAGAGACAGAGACAGAGACAGAGACAGAGACAGAGACAGAGACAGAGACAGAGACAGAGACAGAGACAGAGACAGAGACAGAGACAGAGACAGAGACAGAGACAGAGACAGAGACAGAGACAGAGACAGAGACAGAGACAGAGACAGAGACAGAGACAGAGACAGAGACAGAGACAGAGACAGAGACAGAGACAGAGACAGAGACAGAGACAGAGACAGAGACAGAGACAGAGACAGAGACAGAGACAGAGACAGAGACAGAGACAGAGACAGAGACAGAGACAGAGACAGAGACAGAGACAGAGACAGAGACAGAGACAGAGACAGAGACAGAGACAGAGACAGAGACAGAGACAGAGACAGAGACAGAGACAGAGACAGAGACAGAGACAGAGACAGAGACAGAGACAGAGACAGAGACAGAGACAGAGACAGAGACAGAGACAGAGACAGAGACAGAGACAGAGACAGAGACAGAGACAGAGACAGAGACAGAGACAGAGACAGAGACAGAGACAGAGACAGAGACAGAGACAGAGACAGAGACAGAGACAGAGACAGAGACAGAGACAGAGACAGAGACAGAGACAGAGACAGAGACAGAGACAGAGACAGAGACAGAGACAGAGACAGAGACAGAGACAGAGACAGAGACAGAGACAGAGACAGAGACAGAGACAGAGACAGAGACAGAGACAGAGACAGAGACAGAGACAGAGACAGAGACAGAGACAGAGACAGAGACAGAGACAGAGACAGAGACAGAGACAGAGACAGAGACAGAGACAGAGACAGAGACAGAGACAGAGACAGAGACAGAGACAGAGACAGAGACAGAGACAGAGACAGAGACAGAGACAGAGACAGAGACAGAGACAGAGACAGAGACAGAGACAGAGACAGAGACAGAGACAGAGACAGAGACAGAGACAGAGACAGAGACAGAGACAGAGACAGAGACAGAGACAGAGACAGAGACAGAGACAGAGACAGAGACAGAGACAGAGACAGAGACAGAGACAGAGACAGAGACAGAGACAGAGACAGAGACAGAGACAGAGACAGAGACAGAGACAGAGACAGAGACAGAGACAGAGACAGAGACAGAGACAGAGACAGAGACAGAGACAGAGACAGAGACAGAGACAGAGACAGAGACAGAGACAGAGACAGAGACAGAGACAGAGACAGAGACAGAGACAGAGACAGAGACAGAGACAGAGACAGAGACAGAGACAGAGACAGAGACAGAGACAGAGACAGAGACAGAGACAGAGACAGAGACAGAGACAGAGACAGAGACAGAGACAGAGACAGAGACAGAGACAGAGACAGAGACAGAGACAGAGACAGAGACAGAGACAGAGACAGAGACAGAGACAGAGACAGAGACAGAGACAGAGACAGAGACAGAGACAGAGACAGAGACAGAGACAGAGACAGAGACAGAGACAGAGACAGAGACAGAGACAGAGACAGAGACAGAGACAGAGACAGAGACAGAGACAGAGACAGAGACAGAGACAGAGACAGAGACAGAGACAGAGACAGAGACAGAGACAGAGACAGAGACAGAGACAGAGACAGAGACAGAGACAGAGACAGAGACAGAGACAGAGACAGAGACAGAGACAGAGACAGAGACAGAGACAGAGACAGAGACAGAGACAGAGACAGAGACAGAGACAGAGACAGAGACAGAGACAGAGACAGAGACAGAGACAGAGACAGAGACAGAGACAGAGACAGAGACAGAGACAGAGACAGAGACAGAGACAGAGACAGAGACAGAGACAGAGACAGAGACAGAGACAGAGACAGAGACAGAGACAGAGACAGAGACAGAGACAGAGACAGAGACAGAGACAGAGACAGAGACAGAGACAGAGACAGAGACAGAGACAGAGACAGAGACAGAGACAGAGACAGAGACAGAGACAGAGACAGAGACAGAGACAGAGACAGAGACAGAGACAGAGACAGAGACAGAGACAGAGACAGAGACAGAGACAGAGACAGAGACAGAGACAGAGACAGAGACAGAGACAGAGACAGAGACAGAGACAGAGACAGAGACAGAGACAGAGACAGAGACAGAGACAGAGACAGAGACAGAGACAGAGACAGAGACAGAGACAGAGACAGAGACAGAGACAGAGACAGAGACAGAGACAGAGACAGAGACAGAGACAGAGACAGAGACAGAGACAGAGACAGAGACAGAGACAGAGACAGAGACAGAGACAGAGACAGAGACAGAGACAGAGACAGAGACAGAGACAGAGACAGAGACAGAGACAGAGACAGAGACAGAGACAGAGACAGAGACAGAGACAGAGACAGAGACAGAGACAGAGACAGAGACAGAGACAGAGACAGAGACAGAGACAGAGACAGAGACAGAGACAGAGACAGAGACAGAGACAGAGACAGAGACAGAGACAGAGACAGAGACAGAGACAGAGACAGAGACAGAGACAGAGACAGAGACAGAGACAGAGACAGAGACAGAGACAGAGACAGAGACAGAGACAGAGACAGAGACAGAGACAGAGACAGAGACAGAGACAGAGACAGAGACAGAGACAGAGACAGAGACAGAGACAGAGACAGAGACAGAGACAGAGACAGAGACAGAGACAGAGACAGAGACAGAGACAGAGACAGAGACAGAGACAGAGACAGAGACAGAGACAGAGACAGAGACAGAGACAGAGACAGAGACAGAGACAGAGACAGAGACAGAGACAGAGACAGAGACAGAGACAGAGACAGAGACAGAGACAGAGACAGAGACAGAGACAGAGACAGAGACAGAGACAGAGACAGAGACAGAGACAGAGACAGAGACAGAGACAGAGACAGAGACAGAGACAGAGACAGAGACAGAGACAGAGACAGAGACAGAGACAGAGACAGAGACAGAGACAGAGACAGAGACAGAGACAGAGACAGAGACAGAGACAGAGACAGAGACAGAGACAGAGACAGAGACAGAGACAGAGACAGAGACAGAGACAGAGACAGAGACAGAGACAGAGACAGAGACAGAGACAGAGACAGAGACAGAGACAGAGACAGAGACAGAGACAGAGACAGAGACAGAGACAGAGACAGAGACAGAGACAGAGACAGAGACAGAGACAGAGACAGAGACAGAGACAGAGACAGAGACAGAGACAGAGACAGAGACAGAGACAGAGACAGAGACAGAGACAGAGACAGAGACAGAGACAGAGACAGAGACAGAGACAGAGACAGAGACAGAGACAGAGACAGAGACAGAGACAGAGACAGAGACAGAGACAGAGACAGAGACAGAGACAGAGACAGAGACAGAGACAGAGACAGAGACAGAGACAGAGACAGAGACAGAGACAGAGACAGAGACAGAGACAGAGACAGAGACAGAGACAGAGACAGAGACAGAGACAGAGACAGAGACAGAGACAGAGACAGAGACAGAGACAGAGACAGAGACAGAGACAGAGACAGAGACAGAGACAGAGACAGAGACAGAGACAGAGACAGAGACAGAGACAGAGACAGAGACAGAGACAGAGACAGAGACAGAGACAGAGACAGAGACAGAGACAGAGACAGAGACAGAGACAGAGACAGAGACAGAGACAGAGACAGAGACAGAGACAGAGACAGAGACAGAGACAGAGACAGAGACAGAGACAGAGACAGAGACAGAGACAGAGACAGAGACAGAGACAGAGACAGAGACAGAGACAGAGACAGAGACAGAGACAGAGACAGAGACAGAGACAGAGACAGAGACAGAGACAGAGACAGAGACAGAGACAGAGACAGAGACAGAGACAGAGACAGAGACAGAGACAGAGACAGAGACAGAGACAGAGACAGAGACAGAGACAGAGACAGAGACAGAGACAGAGACAGAGACAGAGACAGAGACAGAGACAGAGACAGAGACAGAGACAGAGACAGAGACAGAGACAGAGACAGAGACAGAGACAGAGACAGAGACAGAGACAGAGACAGAGACAGAGACAGAGACAGAGACAGAGACAGAGACAGAGACAGAGACAGAGACAGAGACAGAGACAGAGACAGAGACAGAGACAGAGACAGAGACAGAGACAGAGACAGAGACAGAGACAGAGACAGAGACAGAGACAGAGACAGAGACAGAGACAGAGACAGAGACAGAGACAGAGACAGAGACAGAGACAGAGACAGAGACAGAGACAGAGACAGAGACAGAGACAGAGACAGAGACAGAGACAGAGACAGAGACAGAGACAGAGACAGAGACAGAGACAGAGACAGAGACAGAGACAGAGACAGAGACAGAGACAGAGACAGAGACAGAGACAGAGACAGAGACAGAGACAGAGACAGAGACAGAGACAGAGACAGAGACAGAGACAGAGACAGAGACAGAGACAGAGAC